>OY365813.1:3533933-4122677 GCA_959347315.1 Bimastos eiseni | reverse complement strand
GTGGCAATTTTCATTTCAAGCTCTCATGACACGATAATACATCAGTTGCCACCGTCCACCCTGGGAATTCTGCACAGACATGTTCACTTTCCCCCCAACTTGACTGAGTTTTGGAACAGCCAATGTGTCCGGTGCTAAGGATTTTGACGTTGATTCCTGTTGTTAGTTCGAACAGTATATCGATAAAATCTACCCACCAACATAAAGGAGCAATCGTCAGTTTGATGGAGGTTGGCAGGAGTCACCGAGTGCAGAGTACAACTTCCGTTATTTCTTTGGTAACTGTAATGTAGACATTCAGACCAGATGGCGCTGTATCTGGCACATTCCAGATGAGAACTCAACATCATAACTTCTCTATTTTCAGTGACTCTGAAATCTGGATATCGGTCCTTTCCTTGTATAGACACAAACAATTTTCTAGTAACAGACATTTCACCATGCGCAACTGGATATAAAATGTCTAATAGAAAGCTAAGAAACAAATTGGCCAAATTTGAAATTAGAACATAACTTACTGAATGACTCACACGACAATAAGCGCAGTGTGGCTACAATGTAACTTATTGGAAATAAGAATTAATGAGTTGTAGAAAAGTAGTCTTTAATACTTCTGATTAGAAATACAATTTGCCGCAGTTGGTTGATTGACGTCTGCTATGACGTTAGGGTTCTTGTCAGTGAACGGCAGCTTGATGTGTTCTTTTATTCTCGTTTCCAGTTTCAGTGACACTCGAGTTAAAGTTAATATCTTCACAATGATGTTGAGGAATGATCGATATCTTACAATTCAGAGTTCTAGCAAGTCTGCACGGCATTGTTCTGTTACTGAACTCAGTAAACTGCAGTCCGCAAAATCTTGGAATCTATGCATAAGGAACATCAAAAGGCCTGAGGCAGCAAGCAGCGCCCTCAGGTGCTAAAATGCTGTGTGCATAAATTATCAATGCTTGATGATTAAATCGTAAATTTAAACTACGAAATTTCAAGCATTTGATGATGACGATGAAGCTGACAATGACGACGATGACGATGACGACGACGATGATGACGATGATGTAGAATAACATTCACACAATTATCAGGTAATTAAAAATAGATAGAAGTTAATATTAGTCAGTGCCTTAACTGAGGGCTAATTGCATCCACTGAATAGATACACACATTCGATGCTTGTCTTCAAGCAAATAGAGACAAAATGTATTTTAAAATAATCTGATATTTGGCTGGTGTTGAATAACTCTATGTTGGGAGAAAGTTCCATAAATTGGATCCAGTACCCTTGAATTAAAACAATCGAGCATTTGTGTGTGCGTAAGGCCGGTCATAGGAATGCAGGTTTTGCGTTTATATTTTTAAATAAACCCCATTCAGTTGGGTCCCGTATGGCTCCATCCTCAGCATTACGTTTCAGAAAACAAATCGCTACATTATGAACAGATATTATTATGAAAGCCTGGTGCGATACAGTGCAAAAGAAGCCCTACGAAACTTCTTTATCGTAATCTCAAAACTTCTAAAGCGCCGCTCGAAAGCCAAGTGCAGGGCACCAGCTTATTCACGAGTAAGGAATCTAATCTTTAGCATCACTGAGAGTGATGCTAAAGAATACTATGCCATGGACGACGACTCTGGTTAGGAGAATGATGATCGTGTGTCTGATAACTCGGAACATTGGGATGCGGATAGTGCAGAGGACGAAGTCTGCCTACATGTACATACTCAAGTCACCAGTAGTTGGATTAGTAGTTCAGTTAAAAACACAGGCTGTGGCCGTGGGCAGTGTGATAGAGAAGTAGGAAGACAGCAAGGTTATTCAGGTCAAACAAAGTCGGCATATACTCATTTGATGACTGACAAGAACCACTTCTTGTGGTAAAGACAGCCACCGTAATCTGGGCATCTGGCAGATCAGAATTTCATTGGTGTAACTGACACAATTTTATACGCACCAGGTGCTCTTGACTCGAGAAATTATTAATGGCATTGTTCTTCAGATGAACATGGAGTCAGAGGGATGAATACATGTCTGGAATGAAGGAAATCCTGAAAATCAGCGTGCCGAGAGGAATCCTGTCAGCGACAAGGAAATCTTTGCGCTCATTGGACTCTTGAGTATTGGCTGGTGATTATATCGAACACTTCCATTTTGTCTTTCCCCTTGCTTTATGTTACTTCCAAGATTAACGACCGTGGCTGGCCCAGAAACAAAGCCCTGGATGGGATTTGGTTGTAGACTTACGAGATTAGTATCCGTGTAAAACGGTGCATGGTATTAGATTCCTTTTGGCCAAATCCTACTCCTACGCCAGGCGGAGTTCTCGAAGTGCGACCCTGCCTCTTATCCATGATATCTCATTGTAAACAGGACTCAGACAACGTGTCTCGTGTACAGTACTTTTAATAGACAGCTTTTTGAAGGGTAGTGAGTTACTTAGATGGAGGTCCAAGTTAGATTGAAATAAGTTAAGTATCGCTAGATGAGAGAGTAATAGAGTGTAGTACGGATAGGGAGGGAAATAAATTTATATGAGCGAAAGCGTCTTCCTATATTATTGGTTATTTTATTAAAGATATTATTTTTTTGTTCTTTCCAATTCAGGTGCTGATCGATGTTTACTACATGGGTGACGGGGTCCCTTCAACAAGTAAGTTGGGATTTTCTGGGGGGATTTTTTTATGAGATCTGAACAAGATGCAATTCGCTTTTTCTAGACTGAGGGTTAGTTGTTTGACCGAAACCAATCAGCTACTCTGAGGAGTCCAGAATTAATATTTTGAAATAGAGTATCAATTGATTTATGAGAATAAAACATATTGGAATCATCGGCGAATAATACAAAATATATAGAAGGCGATACATTGTGCAAATCATTGATATAGGTCAAAGATAGGAGCGGGCCAAGATTGAAACCTTGAGGTACCCCATGTTAGATGGGCCATAATGCCGAAGGGAAATCATTAACTGATACAATTTGAGATAGCTTGCAGATCAATTTAGCTGTACGCCTCTAATTCCATAGGTACTGAGTTTTCGGATTAAATGTTGTGAATCACCAAATCAAAGGCTTCAACCACATCGAGAAAAATTCCAAGGGAATACTCGTTATTTTCAATTGCCTCAGACATTTTATCCTGTCTGGTTAATAAAGGCATATAGGTGGACTAGTTCTGTTGGAATCCACGTTGAGATGTAAATAAATCCCTTCTTTTGTCATAAAATTATCTAGGCGAGCAACCATTAATTTTTCAAATATAAGAAAAATGGAGGAGGAAAATTTGTTGATAGTTAGTTACTTCTTTCTTGGGGCCTTTTTTGAATATAGAAATGACTTTGGCAATTTTGAGAACAACCAGATATATCTCTGCAGCCAGAGAGCGGTTGACAACCTCTGAAAATGGCAAGGCACTATTAAGCAATGTTAAAAGGACTATGGTAGGATCGATTCCGTCAATTCCTTTGCTACGAGTGGGTCGGATGATTTGAACAAGCCTCAAAACTTCAGTTTGCGTCGATGAAATCAGACCAATAGCGTGAGAGAGGGGTTGTGGCATATAAGATAGAAAGGAGTTGTGTGTGTATCAGGTATTTTATCATTAATAGTAATGATTATAATAATAATAATAACAATAATAATAATAATCGACTCATGCCTATCAGGAGTCTGGTCAACTGTGGCAAAGTTCGTCGTTGAGTTCTATAAATCCTGCTCGTTGGACTCATGAGCAGCGAAAGTTCCCTTGAATGCAACTGCGTTGTAGCGCTGAATAGTCATCGAGATGCGCTGGAAGAGGAAAGTTGTCTCTCACTGCTCCCCAGTGACGGCGCTCAGTTTGTGTCCCAGTTCTGAAAAGAAACTTTGGCCTTCGGAATTGATGGGGCCAAAGGTTTCGAATGCCACCGGTGTAAAGACGTACGTGGAGGCTAGCTCGGCGTATTTCTGAGTTTTGAGGTTCGCCGCCCTCTCGGCCCGCTCTTTGTGACGTTTCTGCCATTGTATCTGACACTGTCGCGTCCCATATCAAACACCGCCCCACCCGCCATGGTATATGAGTGAGTCCGTCTGGTCTTTTTCCATCAGATCGGGTCAAGCCCATCGGCTCTTTGACAGTGGGGATCCCTGCACGGATTAGACTCCTATAAATGAGGTCGTTCAGGGCTGCGTGTTTGGACCAGCGTCCCAGGCCCAGGCCACATGAGAGACCGTGATATCCGTTTCCCTAGACCAGGGCACCGCATGGGCAGCAATGAGGTAAACAGACGGGTAACCCAGGTCTGTAACCCACCGCTACCCTCAGGGACTCATCGTCAAGTTTCAGCCCGCAGTGTGTACTCGGTAGGGCTAAAGGCCAGTCGCCTGCGTGTGGTGCTGCCACTGCTCTAAGACGTGCCTGATTCTGGGAATCAGGCATTCTGGTGGCGATGTCTGCCACCCTGAGCTCGATCAAAGGGCCGTCCCATCTTGATTGTTTGTGAGCCCAAGCTTCTTCTGGCTCTGGTAATCCGCTGGTTTCCCTCCATTTGGCCTGAAGGGTCTACAGAGCAGGGTCCTTTTGGGTCTTCCTCGCAGAATCCTTGTCTGGACCATATCAGTGGCTGCGGCCGATGCCAAGAAGGCTGGAAGTACCAGCGAAACCACTGATCGGATGCCCAGTCCTCCTCTTTTGATGGACAGGGTGGCTTGGAGCCATGCCTCGTCGGTGAGAACAAGATTCAGCACCTCAGCGAGGCCCACCCTCAAGGCCTTGTCGTACTCTTCCCGTTCTTTGTGGCCTTCGCATGGGCAGCTTCTGAGGGTATATTATAGTCGGGTGGCACTCAGCGAGTATCGGAGCAAGATGAGTGCGTCATGTGTGGCGATGGACGTTAGTTTTTCCATCATGCGCATTAGCTCCACTGTGCGCGGGCATTCAAAGTGTTCGTCAAGGCCGTATCCGTTGACAGAGGTGCACCTCTGAAGGGTTAGTCCATCTGAACTGTCTTAATGGTTCGAAGCCTCTATGGATATCAGCAGTGTCGAAATGATTTCACATTTTGTTCGATTTAGGAAGAGTCCGAGTTTTTCGTATTCGGTTTCGAGTCTGTTTATATCTTCCGCAACCTCTTCCGCCCTGCCATCTAGTGCTAGGTCACCCAGAAAACCTACTATGAGCGGCGATTTCATTTGGATGAGGATGGGCTGTAGAGGGAGACAGAAGAGCAAGGGACCCAAAGGGTCGCCTTGTTGGGGCCCCACGTAAAGCAAAACCTAGTATCGACAGTATTTAAGATGTGAGTGTTCCAAGTAAGCTAGGTTGCAAAAAGGTGCCAGTTCGGGAAGAATATTATATAGTACTGTCAACATTTCAAGTCTGTATAGGCTGTTGAATGCGTTGGAGAAATCTATTTTGGCTATGATTGTTTCGTTGTCTAAACGGTTCAATAATAATAATAATAATAATAATAATAATAATAATAATAATAATAATAATTATAATAATAATAATAATAATAATAATAAAAATATAAATATAAATGACAATAATAATAATTACAATAATATCATCTTATAGTATTAGCTGTACGCCTCTAATTTCATAGGTACTGAGTTTTCGGATTAAATGTTGAGGATTAATAATAATAATAATCTGTGTCAATATAAATTAAGCTAATAAATCAATAATTATTATTAATGCTCAAGAGACTGACGAGCAAGGTCACTCCGGACAACATCACCGTTAATTTGTATTGAAGATAATAATAATAATAATAATAATAATAATAATAATAATAAAAATAATGATAATAATAACAGTAATACTACTACTATTAATAATAATAATGATAATAATAATAATAATAAAAATAGTAATACTAGTAATAATATTAGTAGTGATAATAATATAGTAATAATAATAATTGCAAAAACAATGATTATAAATGAGGATTATAATTATAATAATGAATATAAAATAATAACAATAATTTGCCTACGACATAATAATAATTATAATAATAATTACACCAATAATAATATTATCCTCGTTCAATTTCAAAACTACAAACCTCAGTATTACCCCAAATAAAGTATTAACGAATGATGACATGCTTTTACAAGAGTCAAACTATCGACAACCATGCAAGGCGCCCATCACGTTATTGCGGGTACATGCAGAATTATTTTGTATGTTACTGTTGGGCAGGTTTTCAACAATTGTTAACATGCTGTCATAAGATTAAAGCAGCCAGCCTGATGAACCACATATAATTGCAAACTTGCCCATACAATCATAAATAATAATGACATGAGCTGAAAAGCCAGCGAAGAAAAGCGAGTCAGAAAATCATTTGAGGAAATCGTGCCCAGATGTGACACAGCAATAAACCTATGGATTTAACTGCAACCATAAAAATCAATTTATTAGTCCAGTAGAACAGTCATAGGTCAAGCAGATCCAAAATAATAATAATAATAATAATCATAATAATAATAAATAATAATAATAATGCAGGCAGTAGTAGTGGAAATAGTAGTAGTAGCAATAATGATAATAAAAACAATTATGAATGTAACAACAACATTAAAAACAATAGTAGCAACGACAGTGACAACGACAGAAACCACTGCAAAACACACAAAAATACCAATAGTAATATCAATAATAAATTATAATAATAAAAATTATATTATAATTAATTTTATTAGTGGCCTATTTGTCTCAAAAGTCGAGTGGCAGAATACCGTCCTTGCGGCCGTTGTGGCAGTCCCCGATTAGTATGCCTTGCCTATTTTTACACACCAGAGGGAGTTACATGTACGTCTAGTTCGTGTCAATTTGCCCGCGACTAAACGATATGCCCGTCCGACAGAGCATCTGGAACCGTAATTGAAAATTATAAGGTTGAAACTTCGCAACTCCTTGCACTTTGACAGTGCCAGTCTCAAGCCTGTCTAAAGGAGGAGGGCGG
Organism: Bimastos eiseni; assembly: GCA_959347315.1. NCBI lineage: Eukaryota > Metazoa > Annelida > Clitellata > Crassiclitellata > Lumbricidae > Bimastos > Bimastos eiseni. The sequence continues at coordinate 4,115,728 of OY365813.1, read as the reverse complement.
CGTTAATGATATTTGTTATGACAGTAGGCCTACACAGTGTCGGCAAACTGCAACTACTACTGCTACCGCCGATGCGCCATTGGTCTGATCAACCGAACCAGGCGGCACGCGGCCAGCAGCTGTCATTCAGATGCGCATCCGATTGTCACGTGTCGTCTACTCCTCGATGATGAGGTAGTCCGAATAACGATTAGCTTGAGCGAGGGATTGAACTTAGAACTTTTGTAGCCATCACACATGCTACTGATGACAATAATAATTATGATTAAAATAATAATAATAATAATAATAATAGGTCAAAGAATTATTATAAAAGCGTTGTCAATGGTTGCCCAGCGCTTCTGTAGCACTTTCTCCACCAGTAAAACCATCTGCGATTACTAGCCAGTCCAGAACACCGCCTCCCTAAATTGTTGAATATCGAGGGATAATAAATAACGACATATACACTAATACTATAATAATAATAATGATGATAATAATAATAATAATAATAATAATAATAATAATAATAATAACAATAATAATAATAGTAATAATAACCGAAAATTACTATTAAACAATAATTAGAAGGATAATAATGAAACTAATAATAATTAAAATAATAATAGTAATTATAATATAATTACTACTAATAATAGTAATAAAAGTCTTATTAGTGTGTACTTGAGTTTGTTGGCATTGCAAAGACATAAATTTGTTGTCATAATAAATAAAATAAAATAAAATAAATATATAATAATAATAATTATTGCTATTATTATATTTATTGTAATAATAATGATGTTGATGTGTTCAACTACATAAAATGATACTGACATAAAAGTAAAATAATGATACTTGACATAATAGTAGTAGTAATAATAATATATAGTAAAAATAATAATGTCTCGCTTAGTTTCAAAATGACTAATCTCGATATGACCACAGATTAAGTATGAACGAATGATGACAAGTTTTTGCAGGACTCGAACTGTTGAAAGTCATGCAGGGCGCTCATCTCGTTATGTTTGGTTTATCCAACGCTGCCGCCTAGCGAATGGAGGATTAGTCAACGTTGTCGATCTCACTCCCTACTGCTTTCTACTCACGCTAACATGCTATCCAGTGCTGAGCTCCTCCTCATGTTCATTATTCTCGATGAATGTTCCATAATGGACATAATTATATGGAGACTTGAATGGATCCAAGTCCAACTAATAGGGATCACTATATGACGGGTATATGCGCAGCAGTTGTGCATTTTACTCTTCAGCAGTTATTGACCAACTGTCATAAGATTGTAGCGACCTGTACCTCACTGAGACATATATAATTGCAACATTGCCCAAACAAGCAAGTCAGAAAATCAATTGAGGAAAGCGTGCCCAGCAACTTGGCAAAGCTGCTACGAAAAAGTAAAAGTAATAGTTTTGTTGAGAATGCAACTTTAACTCTATACCACTCATGTCATCCACAGCACAGAGCAATATCCAGTAAACCAGGAGGAGGAGCAATTGATTAGTGTTCACGGTATACACTTCATCGGCAGTCGCGGTTTGCTAACTGCATGTAGAATAGCAGCAACTCTCTGACCAAGCCGTATAATTTTCAAAATTAACCAAGCGTCCAGATATGATATGAGCAGATCAAATGAGCCAAGAAAATTGTGCTTAGCTTCTTTAAAGTGAATGCAACATTTTGATTACGAATAAATATCGACCACACCACATCTCATGGTATCACATCACAATTGATCAAGTAACTATGAGTTCGATTTTCAAAATAAGTTTCAATTAGATATAGCTCGAAGATCGTTTGATATAGGGCTTTCCATGTTGCAGATCCTGTATCATAAATTGAATAATTACAGAAGCTAGCATGAACAAACTCAGCTATAATTAATAATAGATTTCTGATATTGTAGGATTGGGCGTCGAGTGATAAATTTGGTGCAATCACATGTGTTTAAATGTTTAACATGAATTAATTTACTTGTCTGCTTCTGCTCAATCAGTAGGCCCTTTTAGTTATAGATTTCGGAATTGCTTGAATAAAGGATGGGCGTGCGTTGAATGAGAAACCAGTGTTTTTAAGTAGTTTTAATATACTATGCAATGCAATCAGAGAGTATACATAGCCTAGTTATATGTCCAAATAATATTTTCAGAAGGGTGTAGGCCGATAGATAACGGTGAATTGGGGAATAAAAGTACAAAAGAAGTTAAATATAAGTAGCTATGAATTATGACATATGCGATAACTCCTTATATATATATATATATATATATATATATATTTATATGGCTATTTGCATGCCATTTTCGTGCAAAGGTTCTTCTTGTACAGACAAAAAAATTTCCGTTTGGGCATGTGAACTTCCGCAACTGCATGCAAGGTAACTTCGTATAGAGCAAGTGCCAACAGTAATGCCTGATTTGATAGATTAAGACAGATATTCAATTGTCGGAACAAAACTTCTTAGACTCTCTTATTCATCTAAAACTTCATAATGAAAACACGCGGAGAAGCAGAAGTTAGCCTACATGAATGCTTTGCACTAAATATGAGGCGGTCGCTATAGTTAATCTATTGACTTATGCATGCATAGGCTTGTTAGTTGAGGTTAGACAGCGTTGACTTGCTGCAATCACGCGTTGTCTCTATCCCGCTATGAAGAATATTTGATTTGCGAACCGAGCCTCCTTACTGCACACCAGGAGAGATCTTGCACGAATACTTCACTGTTTGAAAGAAGTGATTGAATAAATAGACAATAGGCTGCCCACTGCAAATAAGATTAGATTTAGTCTATGATTAGGGCCTGAGATTTACAACTCTCTAATGCTTCCATATCTTTCACGTTGTACAGTTATCTGTCCTCAAATTATCATTCTCGTCTGCTTAGGTCATATACGTAATCTTCATCGTATATTTATGTTTAAATATAAACTTCGTGACCTGTTGATCCTTGAGTTCCACATTATTCTCTCGTATATAACTGCCTTGCGCACTCCCTTACTGCCTTGTGTATCTAAGCTATGGGCATATGCAGGCTATTGATTTTGATGCAGACATTTAATGTGTTTCGATTTAAATAATTATGTTTGAATTTGGATCTTAGATAACTAGTTAAGACTTTGTATTTTTGGTAATTAGCCTATGCCATAAAGCAAGGTGAATTTATTTTTTTAGCATTGATATTGGGTCATCGGGATTTTCTTCCTGTGACAAACCGCATGTCTCAACACTGACTGTTGTTATACCGAGAAACAAGAGACAATTGAGTTTATGGCTATGGCTATGTTTATGAAGCTGGCGCGGCGGAAAGAATTAGAGTGGGCTTGATGAATAGATGCTTTTGTCGGCTCGATTACTGCCTTCAGGAAGAAGTTGAGTGAATTTGAATATTTGATGACGAATGAGAGGACGAGGAGGACGACATATTTCATTGAAGAGAGGAAGAGCGGACGATGATAAGAAGCGCATCGCCAGAAGAAGAAAAAATACTAGGAAAATGAAAGAGAAGAAGAAGGAAAGAATAGGGAAAGACATGTAAGAAGAAAGCGGAGGAAGACAAATTCGAACGGGATGCGATGAAGGCTCAATAAAGACTCGAAGAGGAGGTGAATAAGACAAGGTGGAGACGCGATTAGACGCGAAGCTGACGCGAAAGAAGATGCGAGGATGAAGCAGTGGGACGGGAAGTTGCTAAATCTGTGGACCACCAAATACACAACTTAATTTATTCAATTGATACTACGAAATGCCAAAAATGAGGTACTCAATTGAAACAGCTGCCTGCAGGTTGGCAATGCTTTTTTGAAAGAGGTATTCCTTCGCTACTTTTGTACCACGTTTTTCTCATTTAGTCTTGATTTTTAGGAGTTCTGAAGCCACTTTTCATTAATAAAATTACTATTTTAGCTTTTAACCTTAAAATATTTTGATAAATAATTAATAAATAGATTAATTACGATAAAATAATTAATTCAAGCAAGTTATGGAAAAAATATGTTTGTCATTCATAGGGCAAGCTGTATAGAAAAAACGTGACATGATAGTAAAAACTTAACGTGTTCTTGAAATCAGCATGAAAAATTTAGCATCAATCAAACGATTTTCAACAGAATTTCAACAGAGTTTCAACAGAAAGTTTTTTAAAGATTTAACCATTATAAGTGTATCCATTATAGCCGGGTTCAAGAAATGGAGTTGGTGGCTCGACATACACGTACTCAGTAGAGATATTAACATAGTCAGTTGTAAGAGGTGTAGTATGTGTTTGAGTGCTACTCTCTGCTTGAGTGGTACTCGCAACCTGAGTGGCACTCGCAGATTGAGTGGTACTAGCGCCCTGAGAAGTACTCGCAGACTTTATGGTACTCGCAGCCTGAGTGGTACTCGCAGCCCGAGTGGTAATCGCAGCTTTGGTGGTACTCGCAGCCTGAGTGGTACTCGCAGCCCGAGTGGTAATCGCAGCTTTAGTGGTGCTCAAAGTTCTAGTGGTAGTCACAGCTCGAGTGGTGCTTATCGCTGGGCAGGAACATCTAAACATTTACCAATAATACAAATCATCACACGTTGTTACAGCAGTGAAGACTTGCCAACACCGTTACTACTAGGCAACTTACCGCTATATGAACTAAACTCCCCGTCATAAAATTTAGTAAACATATTAGTTAACTGTTATGCTTGAATATCGGTATAAATTGTAAGACATGCGGAGGTTATATTTTACTATTTTACAGTTGCAGCGATTAATATTTTCTTCACGTTGCAAGCTTAAGAATATCAAGGAATATCAAATATGCAACTGAATGATATCATACGTGTACCAGAAAAAAAGCTTTTATGTCACCTTACTTAAGGTTATTTTGCTGGTATGAACTCTTCGCTAAAAGGTACAATCAATCAATCAATAAAGTGTGGGGTAGCGATTAGCGATTCTTCAAGTAGTATACTCCTCAAAGGCGCCCCCAACTCAAACACGCCAAAGAGGACAGATTTGAAAGAAAAGCAAAAAGGTGAGGCGGAGTTCCTGGGTGAGATCCATATGCTAAGAGAGATCCCATTCCAGATTTTTGGGCCCAGAACCGAGAAAGCATAATGCTACAACAGGGCACGACATGCGAATGTCACGGCGAGAAAATCGTGGGCAGCAGAGTAGTACACCCGGCCCGCCTGTAAGCCCCTACCCAAACCGTACCCCGGGTACGGTACGGGTACGCATTTACAGGTCGGGTACGGGTAGATTAATCCTGATGTCAATGTCAAATTTGGGGATACAATGTCACCGCTAATTATACAGGTGAATCTTGCGCCATCATTTAATTAGTTTAGACTAACTGACACATCCGAAATCCAAGTACCATATGCTTGTAAATAGCGTACACGTATATAAATTAACATTTTCTATGTATACAATACATATACTTATCTCTGTAAACACAGATATTGATGAACACATGCATGTATATATATAAGTAATAATAATACTAACATTAAACATATATACTTTTCTCATAGTTGGTTTATTTCATACTTGGGTTCCTCATTGCGCCTAATTCTTCCTCTTTCTGCCACTCCTCCTCTACCTTTTTCTTCTCTACTTCTTCCTTATGCTGCTGATCCTCCTCCTGCACTACCTCTCCCTCTTATACCTTCTCTTCCTCCTCCTCGATTTCCTTCACAGCGTCCGCCTCTTCATCATCTTCATCTTCATCCGTCTGCTTCTCCGTCTGCTCCTGCCGTTCTATTGCCCATCCTCTCCATCCGCCTGCTCTACCCCTTCTCCTTCTGCTTCCGTCCTCTTTCTCCACTTTTTTCTACGGCTTATTTGTTTACTAATGCTTCCTCTACTGCCCCTGCTCCGCCTCCTCCTAATTCCTTGTCTTCCTCTTCCTCCTCCTCGTCCTTCTACTCCTCATTCTCTTTTTCTCTCTCCTGCTTCCGTCTACCTCTTTTTTATCCCCTGCCTTCTGCTGCTCCTCATTTCCCTGTCCTTATTCATCATCCTTATCTTCCCACCCTGATCCTGCTTTCGTCCCCCTCTTCTTCTTCTTCCTCTTCCTCGTCGTCGTCCTCCTCCTAACTACGCCACCACTGCTTCCACCACGACTGCTGTCACTAATGCTGTTGCTGCTACAACTTCGACTACAGAATATGCTGAGTAAGTTGCAATCCGAGTAATCTGGAAGGCAGCAAGACCATGAGCCAATCTGACAGTCTTTATGACAATCAAAATGATGTGATCACCTGTTCACTTTATAGTTGGTGCACCGTGGATAAACAATCTTGCAAAACTTGTCCAAGACATTGCGAAAGCAGTCTGGAACAATTGCACACGCTGCTGAGTTAGCAATCAGGACGTGAGAACCAGCACAGTCACAGCAGGTCAACAGTGTTGTCGTATTTCTGCTTTTGGCATCGACGATGTCAATCTTGCTGATAGATCCATCCTTGAACAAAACAGCATAATTTTATGTGACACGATTTCAAGCTAGTGATTAAAATTAGTGGTGACTGATTGAGGTAGTTCTCTAACTCGACTTCGACAATCTTGATTGGCTGCATTAGGTCCCACTTTGCAATCTGTGATGAGAATTGAAGTTTTAAAGAGACTGGGGAAGCAAGGAACCTACACACCAGGGGCAGATTTCCAAAATCGCATGTTGAAGGTTAGCTGAACCTTCAACGTATTATGTCGGCAGCATTAAGTAAGGTCAAGATTATTACTCGAATTGTGCAACTTTCTGGCCACGCTATATTGAGAGAGTATCTCACCTAATTCGTGAACTCATTTTATGTAATAGAAGACAGAGAAAATTTAGAAAGTTCAGGGAAAGCTATGAAATATTTAGAGCTGTAAGGTCTTGACAAACTCAAGTAGACGAATAATTGACTACTGAAGAAAGTACAGGTAGGCCTATGATTTAAAGATTTTATGAGCCTCCTTAAATTGAATACAAAGCAACGTTATGCTATGTTATGGTATCGTATTCCATGTTCTGTTATATTATGTTAATAGTGATTGACTACTTGTCGTGCACATGCGTAGATCAGAGCCTCAAAAAGACTAGTGTAAATGCTAATATTACGATAGGCCTAAATAGCAAATAAACTTTTATAACCTTTTTTGATGTATCTAACTTGCTGCGGTTTGCCAACCTGTTCAATAACCGAATATAATAGCAATAATATTGTTTGATTACTGCAATAAATTGTGCAATTGTAAGAACAGTATAAAATAAATAATAGATACAGGCATGAAAATCAACAAAGCTTCAAGTCATTTATAGGACTTAATGGGTCTACATAACGGTCTGTGTGTAGCTAGTCACATAACCGTAAAGAAAAATATGGCAGCATTTCACTCCGGAAAGCTTGTCATCTGCTGAGATTGTTACAATAAGTACATGTGTCGATTGTATGTCTGAGCATTTATAGCTCATTCATTATTCTAACTTCGCACTTTGGAAGACGTTGATTCAATAGACGGAGAGACTTGATCGTAGTTTCGATGACCGCTTGTATTGGCCCAGCTGTGGCGCAGTATTTCTGGTCGTTGTCTTTGGAGTCACTGCGGTCACTAGACTTACCGAGCCCAGCATGAACCTTCGATGATAAGATATCAGAACCCATCAAAACCAACAATAATGTCATGATGTAGGCAACAAGCATCTTCGCTGATAAATGCGAGTCAAACCAATATGCAAGAGGACTATGGAATAAAAATCCCAGTCACGAATGCAGCAGCGACTGGCTGTTGCATTAAGAACAGAGATATTTATAGCTTAGAGAATTGTATAGCAGTGTAATTATTTTATTGTCAAAAATCACTACAGTGCAACGATTTCATGAACATTCTCAGTTGTTCAGATAGATGCAGTTTGCCATGCAAAATTATTTTAGATCATTGGTTGAAATGCAGGTGCATCCTGCAGGCATCAATTATATTGTCACATGTGTTTGTTTAAGCCCATCCTGTACAATCGTTATTGTCATGCAAGTCTGTTTTGTGTACATTGCGGAACTTAGAAGTACACCTGACTTCAAATCGGTTGCGGAATAATTTATTGCTTTTCCAGTTAATTAGAAGTGCTAATGATGAACATGGAAAACATCCTCATAGAGATTGCATATAATGATTATTTGTTTTTGAATTGGCCAAGCCTTGTTCAAAAGCCAAGCATTGAATATTATTGTATTTCAGAAGATTTTTTTAAATACACGTGTCTGGTAAGACGAATTTGAATGACCTCAATGATAGTAATAGATTGTGTTTATATAAATTATTTCGATCTCAGTGGGTTTAACGTTTTGAATTATATGGTCTACGAATAGTCGGATTGTGATGTCATTAGATATGATGCGCCTAAGACCGGAGGATCGGGTTCACAAATCGCAGGAGGATCATTCAAACCTACTAATGTTGAAGGATCGAACTTTTCGATGCGGTGGCTATGCTTGTGCACGAGATTACAGAAATCAGAGAAAGTGGTTGGACGGAAAATTCCTCAAAAAACGGGACCACGGTCATGTCACGTTCAGGTTGGTTCCAAAGTATGGCGTAGACATATAGACCAACTTATCACACGAGTGAATGATTATCGATCCGAATTGAATTTAGCGAATTGTTTAGTGGTGCATCCGATAACCGAATCCCTTCGGTGTCAAGTAAGTTCCTAAGACAAAATTAAGTCTTAGTATTGACGAGTCTAGTGAACCTCATCTACATGAACCTCATTTGCTTAACCAAGAGTTCTCAAGGTACCCCTGAAGACAATATTCTACCTCCTTTAGCTCTCACTACGGAAATTTCGTACTTAGTCGTTCGGGTAGAGAACGCATGCATCTACAATCCAGAGCGTTTGATCGAGCAGATGTAGACATTCCTTATAAGGTCAACAGAGTTTCATAGATGATACTCGCATAATAAAATATTGACATATATTCTACTCAAAGAAACGTGGCATACTTTATGCACCAATTGGACATTACTGTTACATTACTGTCTGTTTCAAAACTTTATATAATGACTTTTAGGTCCGCTGAGCAACATATCCTGAAGAAGAGATTTTATTCAGAAGTTAAGCTTAGGCATCAAGTCAAACTGGACAAGTTGCTTACCTAAACTGCTAAAGAATTTTGGACGAATATTAGGGCCTGCTGTCTAACAATTGCTAGAAAAGCTCAATAATAACTTAGATTTTAAGTCATTTTCTTCAATTTCTCGTCGATATGTGTGTGTATCAGTAGATCTATGATGCGCCTATCTGCACAATGAAGCTAAATCAGAGTCATTATTTCGAATAAACTGCATCGCAATTTGCAATTTATTGACTGGGGTAGGGCACTGAGAGATCAATAATCAGTCAGTAGTTATAACCGCTTATGCTGTCACATCTCAGAGTTAGAGAATGCAGTCAGTATTAGAAACGTGACAAGTTCTTTATTCCTAAACGTCGTGCGATATGCGTAATTGCAGCTAAATGCTGGAATTTTGCGACTTTCAAACATCGTACTTAGCAACCTTCATTCAATAATTCTGTATATAAACCCAGAAATCTAGGCATAGACGCTGCATCTTCATCGTACAGTACACTACGTCGACAAGCACAATGACGAAGGTATGCCATGTTTTCACTATATAAGTGTTTGAGGAACGGTTGCACCAAAAAATATTATATTAAAATGTGGTAAAATCAGCTTTAAGGGTAACACTGGTAAAATAACAAGTGACAAGTAATTTTGCATTGTTCAGAGGAAGGTGGTAGGTAAATAAATATAAAATCAATCATGTCACTAGAATTAGCTTCTTCAGTTAACATTAGCAACAAAAACTAATTGTGACTGTAGTCCGGTTTATGCAGTGTCATCAAAGTAATCCTTTTTTGCTATGTTGGTCTCTTAAAAAATAAATAGTAACCGCATGTAGAAACTTTGCATTGAATGCTAGTTCTAGTTTTCATGTCATACAGGTGTTATTTTTATTATATCAGCTTAACATAACTGAAATTAGAGTTACAACGGTTTTGTCTGTTAGATCACGAAAAACAAGCACGAAATATTCTGGACTGCTGTTGAGATAATCCTTTTCGTGCTGCCAAAAGCCAATCTGATAGCAGATGGAGCAGAGCAGAGGACCGTAGTGATGAAGATGGTGATATCCGCACAAGGCAAAGACCGCTGTCCAGAGGCATCGACTGACGGACCCAAGGTCGTTCTGAAGGCAAGGTCTCGGCTGGACTGCGCCAGAATGTGTGCCTCAAGGGAAGGCTGTGTACATCAAGCTTTCCACAAGAACAACGGCATCTGCATTCACTACTACTCAACCCCAGCCAAGGTGGTTCCTGCCAAAGATTGCACTTTCATGGTGGCAAGTAGATTTATGATATTACATAATAAAAGTACTCAGTAACCTGACTAGCTACGTCTTCCACAGTGTATTACAGACAGGGATTCCGCCATAGTCTGGCGCTGCTTCAGTGGCATTGCCTCTGTCTACCTTCAAGGGCTGTGTCGACCTGTCGCTGTCAATCCCGGTCGACGGTCTTTGCGATCCGATTCTTGGGGGGAGTTTGACTGTCCCCTTCGAACGCGCTAATACGATGCAGAACCGTGGTAGGTCCAACCACATGGAAAGGACCACCCCAAGGGCATCTCATTCTGCTCAAAACCTCCTCATCTGTATTCTACGCATTAGGCCTATTGAAAACTGCACTCTTTATAACCGTAGTCTGTAGACGAACCGGGAGCGCCTCTCAGGAGAAATCCTGAAGGGGCGCTGTATTAAGTTTGATTGATTGATTGACTTATTGAAAAAATCGTCTTGACTGTAGGGTATTTCTACAAAAGGAAATTGAAAATGCAGTGAAGGCCCAGAATTGCAGGACAGGGTCTATGTATTTTTTCAATTATATTTATTCCTTCATTGCAGCGATTTATATTGCGCCTCTTGAAAGTTACTACTCAGATTTGCTGCTGGAGGGGAGTCAGTGAACACATCCCGTAAATCGTCAGATTCGTGACCAAATTTCGGATTGATCCCTACTAGACCGGTCCATGCTTAAACCAGTATTCATAAAAACAAACTCGATGCAAACCTTATAGGCTACATGAGAGGATGACCAGAAATGGTGTACGCCTCGGATAAACAATTTTTTCAAGGGCGCTGTAGATCTCTTAAAGTTTTTATGACCGTGCTGGTCCTCACTGGACGAAGGCGTCGGTCGCTTTTATAGAAGAGTGTACCATTCTTCTTTTGATTAAGAAGAAGTTTATCGAGCCCAGTACATGAACAATACCTTTCATTAATTAAATAAAATCGCCATTCCTGCAATCTCGGCTGTTCTGAGGAAATACATATAATATATATATACATATATTATATATATTATATAGATATATATTATATATATTATGTATTTAAATATGAATATATATATATATATACCTACAATATTCAAAAACGGTTATACATTTTTTTAGTCTATGTTTACCTAGAACCTCTTCAAGTTTTAAACTTTTATGAAAGTGTAAAATAGTGCATAATTGCAGAAATGCGAAAAATCTGATTTTTTTCCACTTGCAACTTATATTTTAGAATCCGCAAGCCTTCGAAGGATGCAATCCTAAAGGTAATTGTTGTTCATGCCATTTCTTAGTTATTGTAGACCTTATTGTAGGCTTATGTGTGACTTGCTCAAAATGATCTCCTGTACGTTTACCTCTGTAATTCAAAAAATTTTAATGTTTGACTTTTTTCTACTACGTTTTCAGATTCCGTGAGTTTCGACTGTATTTACTTGCAAAGTGGGATAGGTTTTCGTCTGTTTGCGGACGTTTCATCATTGGACGTTTCATCACAAATGATTAATGTTTTATTGTCTTACTACTTCCAAGGAATTGAATTTTCAAGAAATGTAAAACTACGGTTTAATAGCATTAGCATGCAATATTGCCAGCTTCTTCTTCGCTCTTCTTTGGTTTTCTGCCTTCAGGCAGGTTCATATGTCCAATGACGCCATTGCTCCCTGTGTTGAGCCTCTTATTTCATTTTTTCCGTTTACACCTTTCTCCATCATCCAGTCTAAGAGCATTGCTCTTGGTCTTCCCCTTGCTTTTCCCCTTCCATTCTCCACTCTATGATGTTTTTAAGTAGTGAATCTCCTCTTATTATGTGCCCCGTCCATCTTCTCTGTCGTTCTCGAATTGTCTTTATCATTGATCTCTTTTCTTTTACCCTCCTCAATATTTCTTCATTGGTCTTGTGCTCTGTCCAGCTGATTCTTTCCATTCTTCGCCATATCCACATTTCAAATGCCTCTAATCTTTTCTGGTCTTCTTTTTTATTGTCCATGTTTCCGCTCCGTATAGGACCACACTCCACACCAGAGTTTCGACCATTCGCTCTTTTATGCTTCTACTTAGTTTTCCCTTCAATAGTTCTTTCCTCTTGTAGAATGCTTCCTTGTCCATGACTATTATCTTCTTTATTTCCACGTGGCACTTTGCATCGTGTGTGATCAGACTTCCCAGATAGCAGAATCTCTCTAGATGTATCTCTTCTGTATCTCTTCTCCGTTTAAGCTTATTCTGACTGTTGTTTTCTCTGCTTTGCTTTACTTATTTTCATAATTTTTGTCTTCTTTGTATTTATTTTCATTCCATATTCTATTGCAACATTGCAAGCAAACTGCATTATATGGATGTTTTACCAATGGCGCGTGTCGACGAATACTATTGATATAGTTATGACCAATTCACAGAACCAATTTATACTGAGAAAACTAAATATTTTCTGCAAAGGTTTCACACACAATTCACTATGGCATAAATTAGATACGAGACAAAATGAGCGGTAGCTCCCAGATAAATCAACACGTCTGATCGCCAAATCTAGTCCGTGTTCGTTGCACTCACTGCATCCAAAATACCTTAAGATAAATTACGATATTTCTTCATGCCGACTCTTTGGACTTCTGCTAAAGATATTTCCCAATAAACCAGATGTATCAACTTTAATACTTGATTAAAAAATCAATGGTTGAAGTAGTGGCATGAAAAGAGATGAAACGTCGTATGATGAACATTCCACTTGATGGACCGTTCTGTGATGTTCGTAAGAATGTAGTTCTGCAGTGCAAGCGTTACAGACTCTTGGAATTACCGAACGATAGTGTTGTCTAGCATGAAACATTGGACAACGCAGCACATAAGTTTTTTGTCTCCGTTTGCTCTTTGCTACCAGATATTTGTCTCATGTGTTGCATTTCCAGGTGCTATAAAATATTATGCTGTATTGATTTATAATAGTTATATTTGAAATTATGCCTAATTTTAGTCTACTCTTGTGCACCTTTAGAGAGGTGTATATTTTTGAAAATGATATTATAACTATTAAAATTTTACCTAGCAATGGTGAATGCGGATCCAAACAGTTGCAGTATGCCGTTCCAGCACGGTAACAAAGAATACGAAGGATGCATCCCTGAAACTCCGAATTCCACTCCTCAATGTCTGACATCCAGTGGACAGTTGGCCGACTGCATCGCACCACCTGGCGAGTATAATTATGTGTCAACTATTTCTAACTTGTATGCAGGAACGCTAAAGAATGCGAAGGCAAAGAAAACGAAGTTGAAGTTGAGGAAGTGGACGACTGACAAAAATAGGAATTGAAAGAAGGTGATGTTGATGATCATGATGATCATGATGTTGCTATTGATATTGTCGTTGTTGACGATGCTATTGATGATTGCACTTGTGATTATAATGGAGCACTTATATAGCGTCACTCAAATCAGAGGCGCTCACGACTCAGCACAAAGCTAAACATAGAAAAGGAAAATCTTCAGGCGCTTCCGGAAAGCAGCAGAGGAGAGAGTAGCTCCTTCCGAAGAGAAAGCTGGAGGTTATTCCATCTGGTTGGACCAACATAGGCGAAGCTCCTGGATTAAGCCGTGGCATAGTGCATGCGGGGAACCACATGTCCGAGGGCACAAGAACGAAGGCAAACGGTGCGGAATAAAGTATAATCCAGTGCAGAGAGCCAGAAGGTAGGCAAGGTCAAACCCAAGATGACGATGATGATGACACTGATGATAATGAAGACGACGACGATTCTAAAATTACTGCTGTTCCTGCAACTGTCGCTGCAGACGATGATTATTTTGCTGCTGATGACGATTCTGCTGCTGCTGATGATTATACTGCTGCTGCGGCTGTTGATGATGGTGAAGTTGATGCTGCTGTTGTTGTTGGTGTCGTTTTTGTTGCTGTTGTTGTTGATGATGACGATGATGATGATGGTGATGATGATGATGATAATGATGATGGTGCTGTAGCCGTTGCTGATGATAATTTTGCTAATAATGATGATGCTGCTACTGATGGTAATGATGATAATGATGATAGTGCTGCTGCTGATGATGATGAGGATGACGATGAGGATGTTGATGCTGGTGCTGATAACGATGGTATTGCTGCAGATGATGATGATACTGCTGCTGCTGATGATGATACTGCTGCTGCTGATGATGATGATGCTGTTGCTATAATGTTGCTGATGATGATGATGCAGGTGATGATGCTGCTGCTGATGATAAAGATGATACTGCTTCTTCTGCTGATGATGATGTTACTGACGACGACGACGGTGACGACGGTGACTTCAACATTGACTGCGAAGGCGACGACGACGACGATGACGATGATGATGTATAAAATGCAAAATGAAGGTCAGAAGAAGGATTGAAAATGTCGAAGAGAAAGATGCGGAAGAAGATGATTGTGATGAGTAAAGTAATGATGGGGAGGAAAAGAATTGGGGAGGACTGAATAGGTTACAGAAGTAGAAGAAGAAGCAAATGATGACGCTGATGACCCTTATGACGGATGAGAAAATAAATAAGGACATGTAAATGACTTTTGGCAATTCTTTATTGACTCCTATAATAATTTTTCATCATTCAGTCATACTGTGCTTGTAATCACATTGCGGTTTGTCAGTTTGAAATTAAATGGAAACTTTTATAATAATTAATGTTATTATTATTAATATTATTATTTAATGAATAAAGAATATATATTTATTATTATTGTTATTAATATTAATATTAATTTTTATTATTTATTATTATTGTTTTGTCAATTAATTTTGAGGTCAAAAGCCTGCACTCAGTGCATTAAGATGATGTCCCAGTTCAATTTTGTAGGGCCACGAGTTCTGTTCCTGAGTGGAATGCATCTACATGCTTTGAATGACCTTGCCGATCGCACTGGCCATGCATGATTAATAGATTAATAATATTATTGTTTTGCCCGAGGTAGAAATGATCCCACAGGCTCGATGGAACAAATGTTATAAACGGTGTCAAAGGTTCTCATCCCCAGCTTGCTGCTCAAAGGAACTCCTAGATGCCACGGGGTTAAAGCGTTGTGTGCAAATCGACAAGCGCTGGACAAGATGGATTGACTATCTTATTATTATTTTATTTACCCTGAGGTACTTCATTCCCTCAGGAACTTAGAAACTATATTATTATTATTATCATTATAATTGTTATTGTTATTATTATTATATTTATTATAATTATTGTTGTTATTATTACTATTATTTATTATTATTATTAAATGGATAGACATTATAATCTGGGATTGCATTGTAGGTTTCTCTGTGAAGCAGAGCCTTTTGAATATGCCTGTTGCAGCATCCGTTCCTCTGCCATGCATAAGTAACTGGATCATCCTGATGCAACGCACGATAGGAGGAGTCGTCGACTTCGCAAGAAACTGGACGGACTTCAAGAACGGATTTGGCGACTTCGCAGGGTCTGATTTCTGGATCGGAAACGAGAAGATGCATTCCATTACCAACGAACCTGGAATTGCGTACATGTTGCGCGTCGAGGTATGATCTTATTTAGGCGTTACTCCCACCTACGCAATAGTGCACATGACATTCAGTTTATAAAACCAACTTAATATGTTTAGTTAAGAGAACTGATTATCTTAATACAAATCAAACAATGTTAGTATATTAGAACTGGCGATGCGTCGTTTCAAAGATGAAGTGCAATGTCCAAGTAGAGCATCTGAATTTGATTTATAGTCTGGCACTTGAAACTCTTTTTGATCATTTGCTTCATCACCTCCTTCTTCGACTTCCTCCTCCTCCTCATCGAATCCTCATTTCTTCGTCATAACTCTTTCTCTTACCTTTTCCCTTGTTTTCATGAACTTGACCTTCAATCCAATCGTCATTCTTTTCTACTCCTACTTCTGTCCTTTGTCCTTTCTCTTGTGCTTAACCTAGAGCATGCTATATTATTCTTCTTGCTTTTCATCTTCCTTTTTACACTTCTTCTTTTTCTTTCTCGTCATGATCTCCATGTCCTCTTCCATATTCCTTATCCAAGGTTTATTTAACGACGTCCTGAGATATCTTAAACGGGTCCTCTTTGTATCATTCTCATTACCGAAATTTGATGCCGCCCTTCTTCCGACATTTTTTGCTCAGAAGTGCCTGCACACGCCTCGACGGAGCAATTGCAGTTGTATCGCAGAGCAATGGTGCGCGAAGGACTTGCTCAAGGTCCCTACACTGTGACTCCCCGGCCGAGGCTCGAACCCGCTCGCTCACCGCACACTGAACGTTACGGGCTGACCGCTCTAACCAATCGTCCACTGTCCACATAATGGTATATGCTAGTGTTCCTAAAAACCCGACCCGTCGTTAAATATGAAGTTGGAACAAGATATGAGTTCAGCCTGTCGCTTGACTTATCTCTATTATTTGCGGGATATCCTGCGCTGGTTATCTTCCCCCAGCGCATTGCTTTCAGTGCTCTTTTTTGGCGTTGTCTCTTCGATGCCGCGCCGGTTCTCCTCAAATATTCGTCCCATTGAGATCGCTAGTGACCGATGGCCAATCCGCTATGCTGTCATGTGACTTTTTTCATCCATTCGCTCTCACCACTGCCATGCAACATCGGGCCTTCTCGGTAGTAACTTGAACATCTTCTGAAATGAAGTCCTCAGAGTTTCGCATATTGCCTAGAAAATCATCGCTGGTGTTCTGACTCTCTCTGAAATCCGCAATTGCAGCCGTAGCTGGACTGGGAGCGTTTCTGACTAGATGCCATTGATGGCCCTATATTAAGTTCAGACCGATTGATTGATTGGTGTTCTATATAAATAGATCATTGTTCATTTGCACTTACACATGAAGCAGTTTTAGATTTTTCTCCCGTAGATCCATTCTCTAACGACACCCAACTCATTCTGACTCACGCTCATGAACCATTGTCGCGGGTTTCACTCTAGCCAGCTCCTTCTTCTAGATGACGAGATTACCGCCGGTTCTTTCCTCAATCACCAAGCTCAGCAACACGACCCACTGGACGGTAGGAACGAAAAGCGAAGGAAAAACACCGATGACATTTTATCTGAAAGTTAGAGGGAATGTCACGTTCGAAACTATGGACGATGGTCAAACTACGCTGATTAGCCTTATCGTCAGAACGACCTAACGTCTCCTCCAGTTCCGAAACAAGTCCTTGTTCCTTCGCTTGCTACACTATATGAACCCTTCAAGATGCGGTTTCCTTCGCCCTCCCAAACGCAAAGCTGGTATCTCTGTTGGACGACTGATCACCTGCGGAAACTATTACTAAACCTGTTTGGTCGGATCTTGATGTCTCTAGCATAACGTCAATCACTTGAGGCGTACCGTTAATGTTTGACTAGCGGCTATTATGGCTGAGCCTTGTTAGTGTCACAGACAGGCAATAGGTTCCAGAGGATCTAGCTACATCATTATAATTATACCGCCCAATAGTTCGCGCCGTTCGTGTCGGAATATACCCTTATTTTTGATCAGTGTCAGCAAGCCGGTCAGACCAGATCTTCAGCTGGTTCATGAATTTCTTGTCCGTTGGTTACAGAGATGAGAGGGGCAGGCGGCTCTATCAGCTGCCTCGAGGTGTCGGGTTTCGCTGCATGACACTCCGTTGATCTGTGCATATTTCTCGCCGTCTGTATTGAGGCCGTCTGCCTCCTGTGAAACCCATTGATGTCTCCCCTCAGGTTTCGGGTAGACAACTTCATTCGTAGTCCTACCACGCCTCTGCTGTCGGTGGATGACTTTTGTATAGCGCCATCGTCCATAGTTTCGAGTGTGACAGCCATCCTAACAAAGCCGTCGTCTTGCAAATAGGATTTATTGAGCCACTATTATAGGTCTTAAGCCACTCAGCCCACAAAGATGTTTTCTCACTGGGGGCCAATGCATTACTTGCAATTAGATTATGCGTATAATATTACTATACATGTGGCAGTGTTAACGACGCATCTTTTTCAAAATAAGTTAACTTAAGTCATCGCAAGTAGCTTCAATTTCACTTGTTTACAACTCAATAATTATTGTACTAAGGTGCAAACGTACGCATTGGGCTTATGGTACTACGCGGAGTATGCAAGCTTTCGAATCGACTCAGAGGCTAACAAGTACGCACTTCATGTGTCTGGATACTCCGGAGACGCAGGGGATTCGCTGTCAAACATTACAGATGGTCCGTTATTACTTCATAATGGAATGAGTTTCTCAACCAACGATACTGATAATGACAAGAAAGTGGCGGGTTCCTGTGCTAAAAATTATAAGGGGTCGTGGTGGTTCAACAACTGCTATATGTCGTGTCTCACTTGTGACAAATATTCGCAGTTTTTTTCGTGGTTCTCGTTGAACAATTACGGCTTGCAGAATTTTGGAAGGCTTAGGGCAGCCCGTATGATGATAAGAAGCATTTGAGCCGAAAATAAGGCACATAAGGTCAACACAGCCCTGATAATTTGTCTATATATATTGTAAAGTTTACTATTCAATAAATTCAAAAAAATTAAAGTTGAATCGTGTGTCCTATAAGGCCACTTAGACATTTATTATTCATAAACATTCAAATGACAGCCCAATGCTGATTTCTTATTCATGATTATTTTAAAACACCGATGCAAATTTCTAAGCATTTTTTGGTACCAAAATGCCTAATATTGTCTGTCAAGTGATAGATATTTTGATCATTTGTCTACATGAGCAACAATATTAATCAGTGGCGTGTGATTTTCTATGTCAAGCGTTATCTATGTCAAAATTAGACAGCGCACGTTTTGCTATATCACGTGTTAGATGACGCACGTTTTGAAAATGTAAAATGTCATATAACGCACGTTTTGCTCTGTAAAGTGTCATATAACACACGTTTTGCTTTGTCATGTGTTAGACAATGCACGTTTTGCTTTGTCATGTGTAGTTGGTCCGTCGAGTAATGGATAATATACTGGCGTGGAGAACATAGGAAGCGAATTTGATATCTACACAGCTCTTTGGTTGTCTTGTCATTTATTCGCTGTATTGTTGGTTTAATTAAATCGTAACGTGTTGGACGCCTTGCATGGTTGCCGGCAGTTAAAATCAACAGCCCAATGCTGATTTTCTTAACTCTTTTAATAACTTGCTATCATTCGTTTATGTTGTACTTGTAATCATACTGCAGTTTGACGGTTTGACTTGACACTGTTTTGTTGATTGAATTGGATTATAACATGTCGAGCACCTTGCATGGATAATGGGTCATACACTGGCGTATAGAGCAGAGGAAGCGAGTTTGATACCCGCAACCTCTTAGGTTGACTTGTCAGTTTGTCTCTAGGCGGTGTTGTTGGTTGAATTGGATAATAACGTGTTGGACGCCTTGCAAGGATAGTGGATGCTTTACTGGTGTGCAGAGCAGAGGAACCGAGTTTGATACCCGCTACCTCTTAGTTTGACAAGTCATTCTTTCTCTGTGATATTGGTTAAATGAGATTGTAACGTGTTGGGCGCCTTGCATGGTTGCCGACAGTTAAGTTCAACTCTTGTAACAACTTGTCGTCATTCGTTTATGTTGTACTTGTAATCATATTGTAGTTTGTTGGTTTGAAGTGAAAACGAAGACATTATATTTACCTGACTAGCGCAAGAACATTAATAGGATGTTTGTTGCATAATTATGAAAAAGTGTTAATTGCTTAATGTGTGTGTTTATCTTGCACGAATACAACATGTTCTTGTTCTTTATGTCTTGTTTTTATTGAATATTTATGTACTTACTATCTAATCAGAAACTGAGAAATGTCTAGAAAGAAGTCGACAAATAAACGCTCTGCAGAGAAATACGAGGAAGACTTTACAAAACATCAAACTCACTGAACATCCACTCATCCAGCCACACTCACGCTTACTCATTCCGCCTTTCCCACAGAGTCTGCACTGTTCACGAAACAGTATTCGATCGGGCATGATCAAATGCAAGTTGGTACAGTTACATTCAATTTACTACATGTAGGTAAGCTATTTAGGGTGTCATTGCCTGTATCGGTCCAATCAATCAAACAATCTGTCAATCAATATACGTTATAATAGCACAGGAACATAGTTTTGAAGTCTTATACATTTATATGAATGGATAGACCCAATGGAGCATAAGGTTCTGCTAACAGGGTAACCATGGGTAAATCAGTCATTAATTAATAAGAATATTTTTATTCGTCACTTGATACAATGTGTCTTTAATCAATCCGTTGCTATGGCGTCCATAATGAATCCTACAAATCTCTCCAATCTCTTCTTACCCAGACTCACACGATCAACCACCGTCAAATCGTTGACCAAAGCGCCAACCCCTCTTAACGACTACCCTGCCTTCTTTGACCCTCTAGAAGCCGGATTCTGCCCTTTCTTGGAGTATCCCATTGACACCCCATTTGATTAGCCGAAGCCCTGCGCTTGGCTTTTTATTGGCGCTTTAGAAGTTTGGAGATTACGATTACGATACGATTGCGATTTAAGAGCAGCAATGGTTAACAAACATTGAACGCATACAAAACAGGCACAAAACAAAAACGTTTATGGTTGAACAGTAGTTCATGCACAAAACAATAATATTATAATTACTTGTTGACAGCTAGTAATATTATAATAACTTTAAACAAGTGAATTTAGGAAATGAACTTATAATTTGTTCTTGCACTGCTACACTGTATGCAGACTAGTAAAGGCCGTCCATAATTTACGTCACCCAATTTAGGACATATTTTGACCCCCATCCTCTCGTCACACGTCGTCACAATAGTCACACCCTCCTCAAATATGACACCACAAAGCTCTTCACCCCCACCTGAAAAACCTGAATGTTGTGTGTAGATTTTCTTTAAATTATCAGCTATAGTAATTATAACGATGAAATACTTGGATTTTGGTAGAACAAAGATAACTATAGAAACTATAATCATATACCTGTTTTGTATGGCAATCATTGGTACTTGTCTGTTATATGGCCCCCAATTTTTCGTGTTTTTATATTATGGTTCAATATCTTTTGTTGTTAAGCATCATGAGGGTTGTTTCGGATCAGGTTAAGCATCGTGAGGGTCTTTCAGGGTCGGTTAAGCATCGTGAGGGTCGTTTATGGTCAGAGTTTGGGTTAATGTCGTTTTTAAAAATCCAAATGCAACATTATCATTCTAACATTATCATTCTAATTACCATCATAATTCCTTTAATTTGTATCATTATCACGAAGCCTACCCGCACCATAACAGACCCTCACGATGCTTACTTTTTAACGAGGAAGAGAACAAATGAAATAAAATATTTTTCAGGTCATATTTGCGGGTTATATAACAGACAAGTATTCGATCATTAAGCATTCCATAAGATGAAAAACCCTGTAGAATCTAAAACTGTACCGAATAGGTGATCACCACAATTCGGCCGAATACGAATAATTAGATTAACATTTCGGCAGATTACGAAAACGAATCGTGTGCAAAATTTTTCTACCGACAGCATTCAAGATATTAATGTTAGCATAAGTTCGGTTCAATTAATTTGATAAATAAAGTAAAGTTAAGCAGTTAATTACGTGTTATTCTTGCATCCTTCTACAGCCATGACAGTCTGTGCAAACTAAGAAAATAATTTAACTAAACCTGGAAATGAGACTGCAGTCACCTCATATTATGTTGACGAGAGTTACTTCAGTTTATTCGATATAGCAGCCGTATATACAGTAGTGTCACCACATTTTTTCTGCTAATCCGGGACAGCACAGTTCCTCCAATCTAAATCAAATTCAATTGGGAGGTGGGTCAAATGAAAGAGAGCCACACATGCGCAATTCCTCACTGAAATCTATCTTAAAGATTGTTGAAATAGAATAAGGATCAATTTTTAGTCTTCTAATTATATTCTCTAATTTCATAAAAAATATAATGTCACATGATGACGTAAGTTAGTCATATTGATAGTCAGAGACTAAAATAGCAGAGTGAGGCACTACGGCGATGATATAAATAGGGTATGTGGGCATTTCATGACCGGACGATTCATCACAGACTCTCATCATAGGAAGTTTCAGCAGGAGGACTGTTGAATCTTAGGACATTTTATCCTATAGGAAGATTGATCACCAATAATTAAGATTTTATTGCTTCACTGCACCAGCTGCGCTGCAATTCATGCCGCTACTTCAATTTCTTTATCGAGTCTTCATTGGCTTAGTAGTGCAAATTAAAGTTATCACATCTCATAATTCACTTGATGTAATTATGGTAGAAGTCTTAATTAGTAGGGCAAATTAAAGTCAACTGGAGTCCAGGAAGTTAGCGTGCAAATATCGTTCTTTGATCAGCAATGAGTAACAATCAGGTAACGGATGTTAACGCTCAGACGTGTTGAGTTATCTGGAGGCTATCGCACATTTGTCTCATTGGCAATTTATAACATAGTGACTAGTGACACCTTACAGATAATATTTACTCAAAGATGCTATCCGAATTTTAAGCAAAACTCTGCTTATGCTAGTTGCGATCTTTTTGAAACTTTATTCCTAGTGATACAATGTGGTAAAGCCGTAGTTTAGGTTGATAAATTAGGAAAGACCAAAAACAAATGAAAATCAGCTTCAATTTAGGTAGGCCTATATTTCTTTTCATCAATCGAGTTTTTGCGTTCATGACCTGTTTGCATCCGTCTTATAGACATTCTTGCATCAAACAGGCTTCTACTTAAGAATAACATTCTCATCAATCCGGCTTCCTTTTAAACATGATTTTTTTAATCCATCCAGCTTCCAATTAAGCTACAGTTGTTAATAAAAAGTTTCCTATTTTCGGAAGTTACCATCATTTGAATATAAATTGAACAACCTCGGGAAAAAATTATTTATCAACCTCATCTACGGTTTTACCTACACTGTGTACACTTATTTTGAATAGCAGGGCCTAACTTTAGAATACATTGGTCTGGGATGGCGTGAAACTATAAGAACGAATTCCCCTTCATTTTGTTCCCACGTTGCATTGTTAACTAACATATTAGCGTGATTATAACAATTTGCTTGAATTGACTTCTCGCAACTGAAACTTTTTGTTGCTGCTCATAGCGCAGGTTGATAAAAACGCAGCCCGCTGTTTCTGTTGCATATGAAAGCATCGAATAAAAAGTTGTGTTGATTGGATAACGCGAATAACAGTTGGACGATGCAACTGCTTGCTGCATCGTGACATGCAATTATTAAAACAAAATACTAAGGGTATACTAGGTAGTAATGATCTACAGTCCAAGTTGCGTCATTGAAACAAGTTATTTTACTAGCGGCGGCGCTGCATGAAAGTAAAATACGCCAGTGCGTACCAAAAGTAAGATAAAAAATCGCAAAAATTGTTTCAACAACAATTTTTAACAAATTAAAAGAAATTGAAATATGTAACCAAATAATTTGTAAATAGAATGAAATTGTCAACTTCGTCAGAACATATTAACTTAGTGCACACGGTGTATTAATGTTTTCGGGACTCGAATAGCTAATATATAATAACGGCTTTGTATGGCGGACAATTATTGAACATTTCCTGTTTAAAAGCGATCTGTTTTCAGTTTTGTATTTAAATTACAGTTTAAAATTGCGCATCAAATTTTCAAGGCCAGCGCCACCACTAGAACAACTTAAGATTCTTAGAGCAATAGTAATTGTTTGGTTATTGACTTGAGTTCAGGTCCTGCTGGTAGTCAGAGGAGAGACACGTAATCAACATTCATTCAGGGCATCAAATCTTTAGCTTCGATAGCTCTGCTCTATCTTCGTCCCAAACGAACTCTTGTAAACTTAGGATATTGACGTGTATTATTGGTGGGAAGATACGACTTCGAGGGAGAGGACTGATCACACTATCGCACATGCTGAGTCTAAGAAATGAAGTCGCTGACACTTCGTATAGGCCTAATTGGGACTTATTCAAGTGAATAGAATTCACTGATTTGAACCATAATTTTATTTTTTATTCTTCGTGGTAACGTAGTTTGAGCTCGATTAATAGCGGTAGATATGAAAATTCGTTCTTGGACATTCAGGCAGCAATGTGGACTCAAAGCCTCTTGAAAAATGATGACCATTGGACTCTCTTCTCCCAATGGGCCGTTAATATTTTCAATGATTGCCTCGATATTCTGTATATTGGCAGGTTACTGTGTAATAACTAGTATGACATCATAAAACTTACATGCAATTATTTAGTCTCCCTGCATGCGTTTGAGGCTATAGCAAGCATACTAAGTCAATTCAATTAAAATAGTTATGTGATTTGTTTATTATTTTACTCATTTTAGTGGTCCTTTATCATGAGATTCAGAGTTTGTGTTGTTATTCAGTTACCCGAAGCACGGTACGATAAAGAAAACAAGTTAAATTCAATTTACAGGTACACAGTAGAAAAGCAGTCTCTTTCGCAGATCCTAAGAGGCAGCCAAGAATACGAAGTGTTAACGAATTATCAGGTTTCTTAACCTTGTCATATTAAGTTGGTGGGTCATCTCCCTCGCCATACACGTATATGGAACATATATCTGACCGCCAACAACCGCCGAAGTGCACTCCTTATGCCAGAGTATTTGAGGGGCGCAGGTGACGCATAACTGCAAGAGCGCAAGGGAAGAGAAATATCTTTATGTTAATAGCAGTGGCAGTATCATCCACAGTAAAAATCATGGATTGAGTCATAAAGAGAAGTGTTGCAATGCTGGCTCAGTGACTGTGCATTGACCTGAGTCAACAATCTTTCCACTTGCGAAAATTTAAACAAATGTTCGCAATAAGATTCGCAACAGAAAGAATGAGATCAAGTATTACAGTGCCGTAGCTCCATGTGATTCCTAATTTCCCATGATAGTGGATTTGGAACATATCCTACTGTTAATAATTCAAAACATTGAATCTGCAAAAGATTTAATAATCATTTCATATTTATTACTTATTTACATATTTGACACCTAAAATTTGCCCAGAGAACAGTTCCTCGCTATAAATCGAAATGAAAGTTTATGAATACATGTATAGCCGTGTTATAAAATTGTTCGTGAAGATTTATACATGCTTAAATTTGTATAATATAAGGCAATTAAATAGACCTACTGCTCATAATGTCAGTAACAGTATTAAAATAGACCTACTGCTCATAATGTCTGTAACAGTATTAAAATAGACCTACTGCTCATAATGTCTGCAACAGTATTAAAATAGGCCTACTGCTCATAATGTTTGTAAGATGCCTCTAAAAGCAGTAGCATCTAGCGTTGATATTTAAAATTCTTTCAACAGAAAGTAGATGCAGATTATTGAGATCAGTGAAGAACCCATCGCTGAAGCAGTTGAAGCTTGAGTATGTTCCGGCGACCAAACAGATATGATAGTAACACCAAGCTCCTGCCAAAGACAATAATAATCACACCATACTTAATGCTGCTAGCTTGTCCATGGCATAAACTAGCTCAGACGTACTGATCCATTGGCGCCTTATACGAATATAAAGTAGCTAGCCTACATGAATAGCTATTTGTTCGTAATTTTAGTTATCAATGTGAACACACGGCAATATGCGATTATTTCGATTAATGATTATGCTTATTCCTTGAAGCTTCTAATAGAATTAAGTATTTTCAATTAAAATAATTCTGCCGATATCACTGTGGGGGCACGCGACTTCAAGAATAAATTATTCGGATACTCGCAGTATGAAAAAAGATTGGACAGCATTGATAAACAGTCATGATTTACATGTACATAATAGATATGATTCTACCTCTTCTATGTCGCTTTCGGCACCAGATACTGCATCGTAGATTAGCTTTGTGTCAGCGTAGACAATGCTCGACGATTGTGTCTGAGTTCCATCACAGTCAGCCCGAAGTCTTTCTTCGTCGATTTTTACAATTACCTTCACCCTTTTCAGAAACAGACGAACAATAACTGTTTCGTGGTTGTTCTCGAGGGTGCTAATAATTAATATGTGAAGCTAATTTTGCGGAAATATATAATTTTGCGGAAATATATAATTTTGCTTTATGGTGCAGTTGAATCTTGTAGTAATGTTTCATTTTTTTTATAGGGCCCTAGCATGGGACATATTGAGGTTCTAAAGACATAAACAATTCCTAAATATTTAGGGCAACGTCGTTAAATAAATGGACGTCTCATACATGCATACATGCACAACAGTCAAACTATTTTTAGACGCATTACACCTAATTACTCTCATTTCAGAAAAATTAGGCCTATTACAATGAAAGGTTGAAAAAGACCACGTGGCAGACCAAGTACCGCATAATAATTATTATAGTCTACTGATCCTCTGGATACTTGATTGCTCTTCTGAACATTAACGTGACTGAAGTCTGCATGTGGCTTGTTGAGCCATCATTTGCTGTCTCGCGTAATAGACACCAGAGCGATGGATGCAAGTACTTACAATTACATGTCTATGTCTATAGTTTCAAATTAATATTACTGCAGTAGACAATAATCTAATTAATGGCATTTAAAATGCATAAAATCAGGTGGAGAATAGTACATCTGGGTGTCAAATCGTCGACTCGAGCTGCTCTTAGTAGAATTCATCTTTAGAAGAAGAAAACATATCTAGATATAATTATTAAAAATTTATTGGTTATTTATAGGCTTACTTAGTGTCAGGTGCCGTGAGCATAGGATACCCTGTTGCATACGTCGTCAGATTTGGTGACGTGTAGGTTACAAATGTTCCGCTAAAAACGTAAAACATTGATGATACGAAGGCTACGTGTCCAAGCTCAACTTTGCTGGTCAATTACAAGTAGTCTAAACAGCATAATCATATGTGCTAAAATGTACAGTCACAGCGAGTTTTAACGAGCGCGCAACGCAATGCGGTTTACAAGACTCAGAGAATAATTATAATAAATTTGCAATAGCATAGTTCCACGGCCCAAAAACATAATTCCACGGCTCAAAAACTCATGAATTCTCGACAGACAAGCGTTCGTTCGACTAGGAGCTTGAAGCGCTACATGGCTCATCAAATGTCTGGTTTTAAAATAATTAATATATTTTAGTGTAGATATATTTATAATTGGAATAGCGGCGTTCAGCTAGAAGAAATAAGCGGGATTAAAATTATTTTCATAGCATGTTTAAATGTTGAAGTTAGGGTTCGGAGAGTTAAATAGAGAAGATCGCTACGTAGCTATAGGCGCCAGTAAAGAACTCCAGTACAGAGGTTTCCAAACGGTGGAAGTCATACTAAGTGGTAGGCGAAATTTTGTTTTAAAAAGCAATTCTGCGAGTTTATGTTCATCTTTCTTTGATTATTAATCGACAGACATTTGAAAATACAAATTAATCGATGGATTGTCTGTGAGGCCGTGCGACAGGCTACAGGTAGACGATACAGGGCTATATATTTTATTATAATTATTCTCTGAGTATTGTAACCCGCACTACATTGCGCGCTAGTTGAACATCGCTGTGACTTGCGATGCAGGTTTTATTTTTTAGGGAAATTTTTGCCCCTGTGCTGAAAATTAAAAGTAGGCGACTATGAAAGAAAGTTTATCAATTAGGCCTAACCATAAGGCTTACTTTTTAATGAACGTACCCATCTAAAGCTATCCAACGCTGTTGCAAGACAAGCCAGATATTAATTGTCGAAGGACATCTATTATTTAGCTCCCTAACTCTGTCCCCTATAAAAATTGGAGTTGCAGGATAGGTTTTATGTGACATAAAAATAAAATTTTGTACTGCATATTGATAAAAATTTACAGACTATGATTCACTCCAAGTGATTCTCTAGACGACGTAGTTAAATGAATTCATTCCCTAGATGGCGAAACCGGTGTGTATTATTATTATAATCGATTTATATTTTAAGCATAGCAACATTATCGTCGCCATCATAGACGGCCACTAGTAACGGGACAGTTGCGATGCCGCATGGTGAACACAATTGCAATTAGATATTATAAATATTAATAGATGATAATGCATTTACAAAAATCAAGGACTTAGACATGAACGCAAATATGAATAGAAATTAAGGCGAGCTAAAACAGGTAATCAGTGATCATTAATAAAAGAGCCAAACCGTCTACACGTGGCCTAAAATGTTGTGCTTCAAATAATTTCTTATCTTCAAAATACAATTAAAATCAGATGTGCCGTGCTTTAAACAATCTTATCTAAATTAAAATGCAAGTACGAATCAAAAACTGTAGCTGCGGTTTTTACCGACACCCATCACTACATTTCAGATGCATTACTTAAAAAGCAGCAAATTTATACGATACAGTCTCTTAAAACATTTTTATGCCATTGTATTTTTAAATTTTCAGGCTTCAAACAGGCTGAAGGACCGGTTCTCAAAACGATCGGAGCAGCTAAATCAAACTGCATATTAGGCAAACTTTTTAATGAACTTACTCAGGTAAAGCTACCCCAACGCTGTTGCAACACAAGCTGATATTTTTTGAACAGTACGAATTCAACGCCTCGACAATCGGAATGAAAAATTCGTCTGGTTGTAACAGAATCTGAAACATCATAAAAATCAGTTGCCACACAAATCTGGCCTGCCAGCGATGCGCTTAGTTAGATATATACAAATTACGGAGTAGGTATTTACATTTAGGACCTATGTATAATATTGTATATATTAGAATTGGCGTGTGTGCATCATAAGGCGAATTCTAAGAGTCATTCGAAAGCGGCGTGACTAAGACTACTCCATGAACTTGAACAATTGCGTCTTAACAATCGAAACAATCGAAAATATGCACATTGGGCCGAGTGAAAAAAATATAGGAATGTTCGAAGGAGGATTTGTATTCGCATGCTGTAGTACGGAAGCGAGGGAACTTTAACAGACAATTAAGTCTCTCCTACAAAGCCATTGGCTGCTCACAAAAAGAGCTTAGCACTCGTGCAAATTATAGGCGCTCATCGCAGTCGTAATCTCAAAATTTCAACAGTGGCCACAAAAGCAAAGTCACGGTATTTTGGAGCGCTTGCGAGTGTTTAGTGCAGCAGTCTAGGTGCTTGGGAAAAGGAGCGAAGGATCGTCGTGGTTGGCACTGTACAAGAGGTTACTTCATATTGACCAGCTGGTCTTCACAATGAAGTGGTAAATGGACCATCATTCTAGAGTAGGGTGCTAAGTAGTCAATTGCATTATTGCGTCGTGTTAACTTTTCCAAGTCTTTTGGGCAGTCGCCACATATTCATATTAAATTGTATTGAAGTAGTTTGCATTGTATTTAAAAAAAACTGTAAAGCGTCTCTAATAGGGTGAACCGTTCAGAAACGCTGCCAGTGCGAAAGGCCCCGCGAGAAGAAGTAGCTTTTGAGATAAGCAAAGGAAGATGAGAGACTGCCAGATAGAATTATAAAGCGAACAGAAGGAGAAGGCGCATTCAGCACAGCGGGACCAATCGAAGCAAAGAATCGATACTGAGCTGTTCTATTGACCTCTTGTCCTAAATAAACTCCGACATCAATTTTGATTGAGTTGCTTTGGCAGCGCTTTGGCGAAGTATCTATAAGGTGACTACATTATTTATAATTTATTCACCTTTTCCAAGTCTTCTTTGGAAAATGTAAATCCAACACCTTCCTGTTCTTCGTCTTTGATTACTAAAGTCACAGCACAAGCATAAATTGGCAAAACTAAATCAAAATATTAACATGGGCCCTAAAAACTGGACATGTAGAAGAGACTTCTAGAAGAGAAGAGACTTATAGCACAGAAGATAGACAAGTCCTCGTCACCTATTACAGAGAGGGGACAAGTTATACGTTGGTCCCCCACATTTCTTACCCTACATGTCAAACGAGATCGCCGTCTATGCCTATGCTGCAACAGTTCTTGCGAAGAGATTATGCGCCAATAACATCATCATTCAATAATTTCGCCGGTAAATATAATCTCTTCTCCGCTGGCATTCCATTCTGCTGCATTCCAATTCCGATTGAACGTCAAACTCTTCAAAAAATCCTATCTTGATTCTACTCCTGGCGCCACCACACGACCACCATCATCAACCATTTTATCCTGATACTGGTTCGGACATAATACGGCTATCTGACAAGTTATAAAACGCCTTTATCATGTGTGGGGCTCGGAAATTTCAGAGGTTTACATCAGTCTACATTACATTACATTGCGTGACAAGATAATAGAGCGTGGGATATTTACGCTGGTTATTTAGACGTCTAAGGGTGTCACACCTACATGTACACACGTACGCCGAAATTTAATTTAAGAAATGTCATATATATATTGTTGACTGATATCCGATTTGTTTTTTTAATATTTTTGCTTAATTTTCTTTCTACAGCTTCGTCTTTTGTCTGTTTCTGAATTTCCTATAATTATTATGCTGAAGTACTTAAATTTTTTTGAAAGAGTATCTACTCCTCTTTCAAGATCTAGCTTCCCCGAGAAATAAATAAATGGAGTCTAAAGATAGTTCCTATAGCAAGTTCATAGCAAGCATTGCCCGTCGTATTGAAGGAATTTATTGTACCTTGGCAATCTGTCACCTTGCACAGTTCAACCTCTGTACTTTCAAGTGTGCCACTGCAAAACATATCTCTGCTTTGAGCTCCATAATCACATTGTCTTGTACAAGCTGTCCACTCTTTCATGACTAAAACAAAAGTAACAAAAGCAAATGTGAGTGCCTCTGATGTGTGCCTCCAGAGATGATGCAACATCAAATTGCAAATTATACAATTTCCAATCTGCAAAAAAGGACCAGTATACATTTTTCTTGCGTCTGTGAAAACTTGCGCGTGACGAATACAGGACTATTGAATTGAATCGAATTGAATGATGAATACTGGTACCATGATGTGCATCTGCAATACATAGTCATCAGAAAATAGTACGAGTCCTATCCTCCACAAATACTAAACTGTTCTTTTTTGTAACGTATGGCGGACGTATATACATTACATTGCTAAGCCTACATGTATATACGCATGCAAATATTGAAGAATAAAAATGAAGATATAAAATTAAATAGGACCTACAACTTATATTCTCAAAGTTTAAAACAAAAGTAGCACACAATCATTATCTGGCCAAAACTCACAACGCTAGGCTTTTGTCAAACAAGTAGACTCTCGTGCTAAAGTAAGCGACTGTCTGTAAAATGAGCCTGCATCTTTGGTGGTCAAGCAGGTTGCTACATGCAACCTTCAGCACTACGTTGCTTGCAAGTGCTCAAAACAGTTTCTATAGATCTAAACATCTGGAGGTCTGGCACGCCTACTTAACTATGTCGACGTCAACTGTTATACGTCAAAACTTTGCGATCTTTCTGTAATGCTAAAGGTTTATATAGCACAGACTATAATAAAACAGAAAGTGGGTCATTATTCACCTTCTCGACTAATGTTCGTGACTTGGGTGTTGTCTCTTTCGCTTGTTGAACTCTGATCTATCTCTATCCAGCTGATGTCATCTGAGACGTCTTCGAGCTGTCAGAGGATTATGTACTCTCCTCCACGTTTTCCTCTATGGTACATGCTTCTGTTTGTATATGCGTTGATTACTGCAACTGGCTACTTGTCGGGCAATGTCGGTCTTTTGCTTGTCACATCTTTAATGGTTACTAAATGCAGCTGTCCGTCGGATTGACCTCTTTACTCGTTTCTCACATATTTTGACCTTCATGACCGAGCACTTGCACTGGTTTCATCTCAAGACTCGGACTTCCACACTCCAATATCGTGCTTATGATCAGCTGGCATTTGAAACAATAATTATTCCTCTGGAATTAGCTCTTTGATCTCAACAACTAATATTTCTGTTTGTGCCCGTAATCTTAGAATTTACTTGTCCTACGAGGCTTTTCACGCTGGTCTGAGAAGCGCTTTAGAGATCCGTAGGACCTGTCTACGTACAATACAGCACATTCATAATACATGCACGCATACTTACTCTTTTGCAACATCAGACTGAGTGAAGTATCAAATAAATCGATAAATGATCTAATGAATGGACGCATCACGTGGGCCTAATTGCTGGAAGTCAAAGCTGCGACAAAACGTCTTCCTGTTGTCATTGCACAGTAGTTATATGTTAGTCACCGTGATAAAGACATGATCATGTAAGCTATCTACTAACCGGTTGTGTCAGTCCATGAGCTGAGACTCGTTTCTGGAAGGCATTGTAGACACCGGTTGTTGGCATTTGTTGCTTCGTTGGCGTAACATTGTCCGTTGATCGTACAGGCATCGCTCTACACAAAAAGCAACATTATAGAAGACATTTGCAAAATGGCATTCATCGAAGCTTGAAGAGAAGTGATGCTTGACGTTCTTGCAAAGCGCAACAATGAGTGTCTAGATAATTGCATGCATACTATGTCTGTGCAAATGCATACATGTATAAGTGTGCATGCATGCAAGTGATACGGTGGGTAATTTGTTAAAGAGTTCGACTGGCAACGCACAGCGTACGGGTTCGACGCTCGTTCCAGGAAGTTACTGTGTAGGACATTGAGCAAGTCCTTCACTCACAGTTGCTGAGCGTTATCGATGTTCTGTTTTGTATGTACTCTTGAACTCTGGAAAGCTGATGAGAAATCAATTGCCTTTCTAATCCCCCAAAGAAGGAATAAACGCCCGCAGCCAGGTGTGCTTCGGGACGGATACCTGCCAGTGGTTGACCGTGTGAACAATTATCTCTGCAGAATCTGTTATCCCAGCTACTCTAGATAAATTATGGTCATAATTATTACACGATCTGTAATTCAGCTTAATCACTAAGTGCCTGGATTTAAGAAATCTATTTCAGCCGAAGTAGGTGTTTTACTGTCTTGCGCGCACATTAGTGTATAGACTGTCTGTATGTCAGATAGGCAGACAGGCAGACAGATGGATAGATAGATAGATAGATAGATAGATAGATAGATAGATAGATAGATAGATACACAGGCAGGCAGGCAGGCAGACAGACAGACAGACAGATAGATAGATAGATAGATTAATTAGATCAAATGGGTGGAGAGAGAGAGCAGTGGTCATCTATAATTATGTCGAAGCTCAGTGAAATGAAGCCGTCAACACTTCATACGGCATACGCATGACTGCCTCTATGGGTTGCTCATGAGCCTGCTCTTCTTATGGTTCTTAGGTAACTATTGACCTGTTTAACCAACCCTCTGATTGCATGTTGTGCTGTCGTTGCACTGAATGCAAATCGAGTCGAATACTACAAATGGTAGCATGTTGCTGTAGACAACTCCGTTCATTGTTATGGAAACATCCATTGGGGTAATGGCCGTTGTTTCATCTGTTGCCGCTCGCCATCGTCTGTGCGTTGTTGTTCCAGGAACTGGGCAACTGTATTCACCACTCGTTATAAATGTTCCGTTTGTCTCCACGCTGTTTCCGGTGATTTTATCCTGAAAGCAATGGATGACTTGTTAAAACTAATAAGTACCACAGAGTTCGTGCGATTCAACAGTTAACTCACCATTGCATTGAGAGTATAACTTTCAATTGGTCAGCAATAAGGTAAAGATACAACGATGCAAAATAGATCTGAGATAGCACATACAAGCAGTTGCAAACATTAAGAAATGATCGGATAGAACAGGTCATTGCTCTAAGAGAATTTTAAACACAGAGTCGAGAGTTATTATTAATTAATTAAATCTGTAAAGCGCGCACGGTCACACCGATAATGTGACTCTGAGGTGCAGAAATTCAGCCACCAGACAGGAGAGCATTAGGCCAAGGTTTCGGGAATGAGTGAAAGTGTCGTCTTATGAGGCAAATACACCTAGTTAACAAAAGCTGTGACATATTCTAGAACGAGTTTCACGAATGATATCGGATCAGGCTTATTTTATCTGTTTCATTCAACTATAGAATTATATCATCCATCAACCTTAAGCATAAAGGACTAGTTATGAAAATTTCTCATAAAATGTTAAATAGAAGCTGTAAAATAGCGAAATAAACCTTGAAACGACACTTCAATGCTGCTGTCGAATCGATTCCGCTGCCAAAGACGCTGATGACGTCACAGGGACGAAGACGTACGTCACACATGCCATTGCGAACGATGCTAGTTAGAGATGGCGGCTGGTTCTCTTGGATCCCACAGTCCGTGCCAATATAACCTTGTCAAGAGTAAAAAGCAAACTATGATGAAAGTCTCAGCATAAAAACTTGTTTTTGAGCAGCAAACATTTCACCTCTCATCATAGGATTTAGATGTGACAGGTGGCTCGCAAGACTACAGAAGAAGATAGCACCGATTTATCGCAATTTACAAATTGAAAGAGTCTTTAGTCGTCGTTGTATTATCTGTTGAGTGCTTGTTATGGTATGATTCAATTACACTTAGTGTTTGGATAAGACAATAGTAATCCAAGACTAAACCTTCAATGCCAACACCGTCCCTCGATTGTACTAATATTCTACGTATCGATTGATGTCTTTGGCATCAAGACTGAGCAGTTGTTTCAATTAGACAAGAGTAGATCAGGTGATTAGAATTAGATACCTTGATCACAAACGCATTTTGCTTTGACACAGTGGCCGTTACCGCTGCACTGATTCGTGCATGACTTTTCATGAACAGATATCAAAAGATTAAATGTGCTGTTGCTTTCGGCATCAGAACTGTTAACGCTGGAAGCCAACTGATTGATGCAGTTTTCCTCCAAAATGGAGACGTAAGCGTTTCCTGGAAGCCACTCGTCAATGATCTAAACAAAAGTAACAGGGCTCAGAGACACGTTGACTCAACAGAACAGACGAACAGATGGGAAGAAACGAAGTCACCGATTAAATCGA
The DNA here is from genome assembly GCA_959347315.1 of Bimastos eiseni. NCBI lineage: Eukaryota > Metazoa > Annelida > Clitellata > Crassiclitellata > Lumbricidae > Bimastos > Bimastos eiseni. Next base: position 4,080,521 of record OY365813.1, on the reverse strand, counting down.
TGCAGTGATTCACGATGAATATTGTAATCGCGTTGCTTATTCATTCTCATGAACTGTTTATAAGTCTCTATTTTGCTTTTCCCTGCTCACTGTGTTTTCATTTTACTTATATATGGCGTTCAGTTTACCATAAACGCATGTATCGTGTGCTATGCAAGTGTACGATGTCTGTATTTACCTAGACTCTTAACTAAGCCTCTAATGAAGAACAGTAGAAGCGGTTCCTGGTTATTATCATTTTTCTATGAAATTGAGAGGAGACTGATATCAGCTGTGAAAGGAAACTTCATAGTTCTAAAGGTAATTGTTCATGTTGACCAGCGAATATCAATTAAAAAGATTGGTCTGGGCAGTTTCTATGTTAAAGGTAGGGCCTATATAAATATTACCGTAGTGGTACACTCAGAATAATAATTTATAAATTATTCCGATATTTTATTATTGCAGAGACGTGATACATGTAGATATTGAACGCGATATGACATTAGTAGTCAACTAGAATATAGCACTGGGCCACATACAAGAAGGTAGAAAACAGACCAATAAAATATAGAAGTGAAATACAAACTGGCTCGTGCAAAGAAATTGTAAACATTCTGTCCTAAAACTAATTCAAGGAAATAGAATTGGTAGGAAGGTCAATAGCTATGCTGTTGTGTTCTGTATTGGATGATGGAAGCAGACATGGCTTCAACGAAATAATTACGGAAAGCAAACTGAAAGAAGCAGAGTGTCATCGCTTGATTCCTTGAACTGCCTGCATGACAAAAGAACACTGCATAGAAGAAAATAAGGAAAAGTAGGCGTAGATGAAGAAAAAGAAGAAATAGAAGAAGCACAAAAGAAGAAGAAATAGAAGAAGACGAAGCAGAAATAGAAGAAGAAGAAAGGAAGAAGAAGAAATAGAAGAATAAGAAGAAGAAAAAAAGAAGATGAGGAGGAGGTGGAGGATGAGGAGGAAAAAGACGAGGATGAAGACGAAGAGATGGAGGAGGAGAAGCATAGGAGAAGGAGGATGAAAGAGGAGAAAGAAGAAGAAGAAGACGAAGAAGAAGAGGAAGAGGTGGAGGACGAGGAGGAAGATGAAGAGATGGAGGAGGAGAAGCATAGGAGAAGGAGGATGAAAGAGGAGAAAGAAGAAGAAGAAGACGAAGAAGAAGAGGAAGAGGTGGAGGACGAGGAGGAAGATGAAGAGATGGAGGAGGAGAAGCATAGGAGAAGGAGGATGAAAGAGGAGAAAGAAGAAGAAGAAGACGAAGAAGAAGAGGAAGAGGTGGAGGACGAGGAGGAAGATGAAGAGATGGAGGAGGAGAAGCATAGGAGAAGGAGGATGAAAGAGGAGAAAGAAGAAGAAGAAGACGAAGAAGAAGAGGAAGAGGTGGAGGACGAGGAGGAAGATGAAGAGATGGAGGAGGAGAAGCATAGGAGAAGGAGGATGAAAGAGGAGAAAGAAGAAGAAGAAGACGAAGAAGAAGAGGAAGAGGTGGAGGACGAGGAGGAAGATGAAGAGATGGAGGAGGAGAAGCATAGGAGAAGGAGGATGAAAGAGGAGAAAGAAGAAGAAGAAGACGAAGAAGAAGAGGAAGAGGTGGAGGACGAGGAGGAAGATGAAGAGATGGAGGAGGAGAAGCATAGGAGAAGGAGGATGAAAGAGGAGAAAGAAGAAGAAGAAGACGAAGAAGAAGAGGAAGAGGTGGAGGACGAGGAGGAAGATGAAGAGATGGAGGAGGAGAAGCATAGGAGAAGGAGGATGAAAGAGGAGAAAGAAGAAGAAGAAGAAGACGAAGAAGAAGAGGAAGAGGTGGAGGACGAGGAGGAAGATGAAGAGGAAGAGATGGAGGATGAGGAGGAAGAAGACGAGGAAGAAGAGGAAGAGATGGATGAGGAGGAGGAAGAACACGAGGAAGAAGAGGAAGAGATGGAGAAGGAGAAGGAGAAGGAAGAAGACGAGGAAGAAGGGGAAGGGATGGAGGAGGAAGAGAAGAAGCATAGGAGAAGGTGGATGAAAGCGGAGAAAGAGGAAGAAGAGGAAGAAGAGGAAGAGGTGGAGGATGAGGAAGAAGAAGACGAGGAAGAAGAGGGAGAGATGGAGGAGGAGGAAGAAGACGAGGAAGAAGAGGAAGAGATGGAGGAGGAGTAGCATAGGAAAAGGAGTATGAAAGAAGAGAAAGAGGAAGAAGAAGAGGAAGAAGAGGAAGAGGTGGAGGATGAGGAGGAAGAAGACGAGGAAGAAGAGGAAGAGATGGAAGAGGAGAAGTATAGGAAAAGAAGGATGAAAGAGGAGAAAGAGGAAGAAGAAGAGGAAGAAGAGGGAAAGGCGGAGAAGAAGGTGGAGGAAGAGGAAGCAGAAAAAGATGAGATCATTGATATTGTTATGTACAAAACCTGAAGAGCGATTAGCCTAATAAATATTTCCAATACATTTTCATACATTTTTTAATAGTGTATGCTCATTGCTCATTGGTAATATAAATTAATATATGCTGGTTACCTGGATATCCGTTTTGCATATTTTAATTACTTTCGACACGTCGATGCTTGCTTTGCAATCCTGATACACCGAGGAATTGCTCACTATTGTTTCACAATACTGTGTCACGTTTAGTTCCAATTTTCCCTTGGGAGTTGGCCAAGTTAACGATACATTCACTCCATAATTAGGATCGTATGAATACGGCGGATATACGTCTTTCGGATCTAGAATGAAATCTGAGCCGGCATCGGTGGCATCATCATGAATTGCTGCAGCTGTCTGATTACAAACTACTCCTGTGCTCCATCTGTCAGGGAGAGGGTCCTGTGGCTTTGAGACAATTCCCAGCATCTCATCTGTATTTGAACACTTAAAAGTAGTGGAATTTGCACAGTCGCATCTGGTTACTGGAGGATTGTAATCTGATGTACACTCAGGTTGCTTTTTAAAGTAGTTGTCCGCATCAGAAATTCTGAAAACAAAATACAAAAATGGCGCTTCTCGTTTCTCGCGTCATAAAAGCAATTATGGGGCAATGGTTTCTCTATAAATAAGCTAATACTTACTTTCCAAGCGTTGTCGTCTATATTTCTACGGGAATAATGTGCAAATGCAGAAAAAATATCAAATACGGCGAATAAAATAAATTAATAATGACGAGAAATTAAATATTGACACATCACTTCTAGGATTTAAATACGACAATAATTATAATGTGTTGTACTGCAGTTACAATTTGCATAGAGCCTCACCCAGTACAACCTAGCCAATTGATAGGTAGGTTATGATAAGGTGTTGAAAAATCAAAAAAAAACATTCAAAACAATGATAACATTGTCTCAATTAGTTTAAAGAATATTCAACTTTGTATTTTAACATAGTGATCTACATTGCTCAGATAATATTGTTCAGGAGCTTGATTTCACTATTTTCTCCTGTACTGAATTCGTAACAGCAAATCGACCTACCTGAAAGTGCTCATTCTATTTGCATCTCCTATATCGTCTGCACTGTTTCCATTACTGTTTCCGCACATAGAGTTTGAGCTCGTTTTTCCGTGGTACATTGGTGGCAGATAGACGTCAATGTTAAACCATGGACTAACCGTTTTGATTTCCACTCTAAGGCCGGAAGGCATTCGAATCTGCAAAAAGGAATCGTTGAATCGCCACTTAACAATAATTTTAATCTTACTCGTCTGTCAAAAGTGAGGCAAATTAGTTTATTTCATATTTAATCATATTTTTTGAAGACCACGCGTTCAACGAAATTCTACGCCGCCGTTTCATATAATACGACACACCAATAGGCCTACTGCTTATAGGCTATGGATATAAATAGCAACAGTATTTAATCGATGGGTCTATATTTACTCCTACACTTGTCACTTTCTGTAGCTCGTCATTATGTTCTTCGATTTGAGATAACATGTAGTGCTTCAAGCATAGCGCCACAGTCGTTACACTAGCGAGGGTTAAGGTTAGCAAATGTTGTGGCCATTCATCCTTGTCAATGAATTATTCACTGCAGATGTTTTGGCAATAAATCTTGAGTCAACTTTGCCGTATGAGTTGAGAAATAAAGCTATGCGATAGAAAAGACTTACAGTTTTCAATGAGTTTGGGTAATGTTTCAACAGATGTCCGAATTCGTACTGACAGATGATGTCATTAATTTAGAGAAAGAACATCATAGCTTAATTGACAGTCCAGTTTTCTGAGTAATTTCTAAAGTAAGGAATAGAATATTTAATCTTCTGTAATTTATTTGTCGATAAAAATATTCAGTGACATTTTCAGGTATCGTTGAAAAAACTGTTTCCTGCATGAAAGTCTGAAAATATGATATAGACTGTTAATAGGTAAGGAGAAATAGATTTTTGCCGGTGGGACCTTTTTTTTGCAGTTTCCAATGGAAGCATACAGTGCCTTCACAATACGCACGAATGATGTCTTCCTCAGGAGCAATGCCTGATTTGTGTTGCCATACAGAAACAGTCTTTACGTATTGACCTTCATAAATTTTTGAAAAAATGCATGAACGAATTTACGTAACATATCACTGCTTAATAAATTCCACATCCTTAGGCCTACACTGAATTCTTTGCCAGAACCATCTCTGTAAACGGTAGAACTATCGACGGGATCTTGGGATAGAAGACGAATGACAGTCGGTGACCTCTGAACTGTGGCATTCCATGGACCCGTTTCACAGATGCTTATCTTATAAGCGCTGTTGCCTTCTCTGACAATAACTCCGCAGTTGCAACTTCCTTGAGAACTACCAGAGCAGACCTCTTGCCGAACTTGCACCTGTCGATTGAAGACATCAGAGTAAGAGGCCGTACACATATTACATACGCCTGTTGTGTTTAATTTCGGCGATTATACATACGGGTGGGTATGGCGGGGCACCAGGAAGGGGTCCAAAAAATGTGTACGTGCGCAAATATAACTTCTAATTATGACGTTTACATCACGGAATATTAAAATCAAAACTGTAAACTCAATCATGGACTATATAAATGTATTCCTGATTAATCAATTTAATATATCATTGCAGCGTTTTAAAATGCAAATGTTGTTAGTATTTTATCTCTTCATAACAGGTAACAAATTAAATCTGTTAAATATGATGCTAACATAAATAAAGAGCGTTTACGGATAAATCAATGACTTTTAGATGTCTTTAAGCTGTTTAACCTTTCCAATAGGGGGCAGATCTCAGACGTACGTACGCATGGAGTTGGGGTTCACAAAATGCACGCGGTGAAGCAGAGGGAATGGGGGATCCGAAAATACGATTTTTGCGTATGTAGTATATGGATGGACCCTAACCCTCATCGTAGTTCACATATAAAGTCCACTTTGACAGAAATCTATGACAGTGACTTACTTAACCAATCCTGAAGAAACGAAACTTTACTGTGAACGGTTCTTCCGATTCATACATGTAAGCATCACCAACAGAAGATGATTGTTTAAAATTGTTATTGTCTGGAGTCCATTAATTATTATTAATGGAACAAAGTAATACTTTTCAAATAATAATTTAATATGCATAATTATCACTCCATCTAAGTCAGAAACATTATTCTGGCCTATTGGAAATTGCCATAAGAAATAAAGTTTCCGATGTGAATGAATTATGTTGTAGCGCATCGATAATTACATCATCAGTAATTTGGAGATGGAAATAATATTCTTAGATAACATCAAATAAAACAAATTATGATTTCGATACCCTGTCCCAATTTTGGGTGGATAGATGACCGTCATTGTCTACAATAGGGCACTTACCTCCATCGATTGGCTGGTTCTCACCAGGTAGAAATCGCCTACTTCGAAACTCGTAAACGTACTGAAATTTAACCAAATTGCCTGAGCAATGAATTTTTGGGATGAATATTTTTCGTGAAGAGAGCAACCCATACGCTTCAAAGATTTATAGGCCATCAGTCACATGTTGCGTTTCAGGTATTTCCAGAATGTGGCTACATTCATGACAAACGAACGGTCGCATGGAACAGTTTTCGTTTGTTTCTAATTGGTCAAGTTTTTTTTAGCTTCAATGACTTAATATTCCGATCAAAAAATGCATGTATGAAGCGTGTAATTAGAGCGATCCTACAATACGTGATGTCAAGACGTTAGAGTCATCAAATGTTGATGAAGGTTGCACGCCGTGAACGCAGACCCGCCGATAGGGTGAGCAGAGGGACAAATGCCCAGGGGTCCAGAGATGCTTAGTACTTCATGCCATGACGAAGTGCATTTTGGGTTCGTATTTGCCACAGATTTTTCACCCATAATATCGAAATAAAAGTGCCTAAATCATCTCGATGTGTGATAGAGTTTGACTAAATTAATTATATGCAGAGAACCTTAATATTATTGTGAAATGTCAAATTATAAATCACGCAGGGTGCCCCACCCGACATATAAAACTCTTCGGATTTGCACGAATCCCAAGACCCAGCCTGGGTCGGGATGGAGTAGCTGCTTCCCTTGCCCCCCCCCCGTGGCGACGCTAATGCTTCTGACACATAACAACAACAGTTTAAACTTCAAGCATATGAATATTACCTTATAGGCCTACTGTCATTTATATGCTATAGAACACGCTCACTTCCGTTGAAGATGTCCGAGACCGCTCTGCCTGGGGCTCGAAATATGTCGGCCTAGGGATCAGGAATTTAATTGCCTCGGAACCTGTAGTTTCTGACAGCGGGCCTGCATGAGCGAACTGGGACATAATCGATATAAGATCATATCAAAGTGTAAGTAAGAAGCTGTCAGTTGTCCCCGATTAGTTTCTTTCACCGAGGAGCGCTAAGGTTAATGGTCACTATCTTGATGCACAAGGTACATAGTGCCATTTGCTTTAGAAAATAGAAGTTTCGAGCCTTCGATTTGAATCACCTGAGGAAGAGGAACAGTAAGACTCTTAACTTATCAGATGGAGGTGGCGGTGACGATGACAATGACGATGATGACAATGGTGACGATGGCGCTGACGAAGAACAGTGACACAGTCATGCGATTGACACCTACGGGTGATGAACCCATGGATTGTGATGGTGGTTGTGGCGATGACGATGACGATGATGACGATGATGATGACGATGGTGATGGTGACGGTTACGATGACGATGACGGTGACGATGAAGACGACGACGATGATCATTACAGGCCATAGCATATAATTCGGCTGAAGTGTACACATAAGTTGCAGAAAAGTCCGCATGATTTTTCATGTACTATAGGATTTGATCAGAGTAGCTAAACCAGAATATCTAATATTAAAGTATTCCTCAAGGCAGCTGTTAAATAAAACCGAACGTAAACGGAAACACAAAGTACAGAAATTCAATATTACAAATGGCATGAATGCTTACTTGTTATCAAATGTATGGATGACCGGATCGTTTGTTGACATGCATTGTGGGTAAGATCTTGACGGCGGAACAGCTTGCACCTGTTAAGAAAGAGGCAACTAAACTGAGTACAAATCATCCTCTTTGCTGAAAATTAGCCTATTTCAATTCGACTACATTTGCAAGGAAGTAAATTAATGCATTAGTGTATTACCATCACTGGTGGAATCACATAATCACGCCACAAGGAATCGGAGCCAGATGAAAAGTCGCCGTTGTAGGGTTCGAAGGTCATCGCGTACGATATCGGACTCAGCGACTGCCCTGGTAAAATATAAACTGGGGCTTCTGCTGTATAACCGCTCGTCCATTTTACGCTGCAAGTTAGCCCCGCCACTTCAGAGGAATCCATTCTGAAGAAGTAGTTGCAGCAGTCATATGTAGTACAATGACGACATGTCAAAGGAAGACTACTGCGGAAAACGATATCCAGGTTTGTACCATGTGAAGCATTGACAACGTAGCTCGCATAATCGCTCTAAAATTTAAACAAGGAATAATTCGTACTTGAGTCAGGTATATGTTAACAAGTAAATCTAGATTTACTTTCGGATATTTCGTTGATGTATGCAAATATGCAAGAGAATATTTTACACCAGTTAACAAAACAGTGCACAGTGTTCAGGGTATCTGGGTCAAGCTGCATCCTCGAACATAGGAATACACATAACAACTTAATACCAAGTCACAAAAGCTTATAAAATGGAAGGGTGGTGCGAATACTATAGACGTCGCTCGATGTCGACGAGTAGTTTCTCACTGGTTGCTGACATGACGCACGTTCATATATTTGTCGAAGCACAGGGAAGAAGTAGAAAAGTCATTCGTCGTGGGTTTTTCAGTAGATTGAACAACCACCCGTGATTATCGGTCGAGGTGACTCCAATGGCCGCGTTAGCCGCCTTCCAAGGTATGTATCTATTTAAATATTATAGGTTCAAAGAGGCAATGCAGACTTACGGTTATCTCCACTCCGGCTTTATTCGTGAGCTTATTATCTAAAATTACAGCTTAAACTTTGTTATTGATTGTTAAAATAAATCGTAGTTGTTAAAACCTCTTTTCAGCTTTACTTTAATCAAGAAGTATCGTGTTTTTATTTTCTTCGCATTTTGAGTCCTTGGTGTTGTGTGTAGGCTGTTTATTTAGGTATCATACTTTCTGCTGTTATTTTCTATAAAAAAATAGTTTGTCTGATGTATCTAAAGATTCAGCTAATTAACACTTTAAGTCAATAAATCTGACGTCTTCTTTCCAGTGGCATCGGCGTAAGCATGTAAAAGAAGCTGGTCCATCTCGGAATGTATATGCACAAAGAAGTGTAATCATCCAAGCTGCCAAAAAGCGCAAAATGACGCTGAATGGTCTTCTGAAGACGAGGTATAGGGGAAGAAGAAGTTTAATGTAACATGGGCTTAAAGTCACACTGCCTGTTTAAAAAGTGAAATAGCGCTATAGAAAAATTGAATCGGCTAGTATATTATAATTATGCTTGAAGAGGTATGCATCAGATGTCACGCAATTGCTATAGCGCTATTTAAGACTTTTGAACACGCAGCGTGAATTTTAGCTTCTGTGACTTTAAACCCTTCCTTCATCTAGTCTAAGAATTTAACTGCTATACATGTCGGACGATTCACGCCAGCTGTTTGGAATATCAAGCTTCTATAACTATATGTAAATATTGATAATAATTCACAAAAATTTTAATAAAGTATTCTCTATACTTATAAAGATTTTTTCAATTGTAATGTAATGTAATCGAAGATTTACATAGCGCCCCTTCAGAGTACCAACTCAGAAGCGTTGGCTTAAATTATGCTAAGTGTCACTTCATACGAATAAAATACACAAGTTAGCAAAACAGTAAGCTGAAAGAGTCGCCAGAAGCGTGAAGCAACCAACGGATTCCTGTCGACAGCTGACAGATGGCATAGATTTTCAGGTTGCGACGACTGTAAACATCGTTCCTCACTGGTGGAAGATGACGCAAGTCCAGTAAATTCGTCGTTACACAAGGAGGACGCAGAATAGTTTAAAGCATGGACTTCTGTGAACTTGTGTTCATAAAAAAGTTTTTATATCTGTCAAGACTAAAAATTTATCAATTTCTCATCAAACCAAACTTATGAAAATTTAAATTACTGTCGTAAATTAATCATACGTTGTGTTTTTTAATAAAGTTTTGTTACATACAGATTAAAATTAAATTGTATGGACATGGTTTTAAATTCTAATATACAGCACAAGATGAAGCAAGGTAAAATTATTTCATTTTTCCGTGTTTTACTATTGTTTAGTCATCCGTTTTTCTTCTTTTAACATCTATGCAAGAAATATTTGATTGCAATGAACACCATCATGGTTGCTGTAAAATAATTGAGATATTAGAGATTAGTAACACAGATGCTTTCATGCTTATCATCGAATATGGCCACATTATGAGTCATATTTAGGCCTACATCTTAGTGATTCGATCAGGGTTGCTCTTCGACATTTTTGAGAAATACATAATTATGGCATTCTCCACGTCACATTTTCGAAAATGTTGCTTTGTAAAATGTCGTGTTGCATAAGTATTGCATGACTGTGAAAGTGAAGTCATAATAAGCCAATGAAAGTTGTGAGCAATTGTACCTCCAGAGCAGCGTAGAACTTCCTATCACTCATCATAGTGGAATCTGATAGTCCGTTTTCGGGTTCATAACCGTCCCAATAAGATTCGGCTTTACAACTAATCTAAAATGAAAAAAAATCACTTTGCAATTTTATTTTTTCCAACTGAATTGTGAAAATGCAATTCAGGCTAGCGTAAACTATTATAAATGTACGAACGTACGGGAAACAAATCTGATGAAATATATTTACTGGAAAAAGCTTCTTCCTACACTTGTGCATATATATGTATAAAATATATATATATATAAAGAACATATATATGCCCAGTAGTGAAACTAACAACTACAGACCGGCTAGTTTAACCTGTATTATCATGCAATTTGATGGAGAAAATAGCCAAGAGAAGGATCGTTGAACATCTGAAGGAAAACGGATTAATTAATAAAACCAGCATGGTTTAATGAAAGGAAGATCCTTACTGACAAACCTATTGGATTTCTTCGAGGAGGTGTACGATAACATGGACAGAAAAATTCTGTGGACTTGATATATTATTTGGACTTTGCAAAAGCTTTCGGTAAGGTACCTCATAGAAAACTGGAAAAGAAGCTCCAGGGATGTGGAATACAAGGTGGATTGCTACAATGGATTACTAAATGGTTGAAGGATAGAAGGCAAAGAGTAAGGATTAAGAGCAAGTATTCAAGCTGGCTGGATGTCACTAGTAGAATGCCTCAGGGATCAGTATTAGGACCATTAATATTTGTGATAAATTATATATTAATGACATAGAGGAAGGACAAATCTCAAAGATTTCTAAATTTATTGACGATACGAAACTCTACGCACAGGTAAATAACGAGGAAGATGCTAAGGTGCTAAGACAGGACTGGGAAAGATTGTACAGGTGGTCGGAAGATTAGAATACGCTGTTCAATATGGATAAATGTGCTGTATAGGTTAATGGATATGGGGAAAAGGAATGAAGACTCTGAGTACGAAATGGGCGACAGGAAGTTAAGAGAAACGGAGGAGGAAAACGACCTGGGAATTATCATTCACCAAACCATTAAGATAATGCACTGAAGAAGCAAGCAAAGCAGATAAAGTTCTGGGACAAATAAGAAGAACGTTAGTCAGCAGGGACAAGAATAATATCCTGAACCTATATAAAGCACTAGTCAGACCACACTTGGAGTACTGCGTGCAAGTGTGGTGCCCATACACGAAACAGCACAAGAAGGTGCTGAAAAGAGTGCAAAGGAGAGCTACAAAGATGCTAAGAGGATATAGAACATGAGGAGAGATTAAGGAAGTGTGGACTAACAACATTGGACAGAAACAGAGAAAGGGAAGATCTAATCAAGAGTTGCAATTAAAATCATGGCAGGCAAGAAGAAAAGAACACGATCGAGGTTCTTCCAACTGGGTGACAGAGGACTGAGGTGACTTAAGTGGACACATGTATAAAATCTATAAGAAACCAGAAGGAACCATAAAGCAAATATTCCTTAGCAGCAGGGTGGTTAATACATGGAACGACCCGAGTGAAGAGACAGTTTCTGTTGAGACAATTAACAGCTTTAAGGCCCGGCTAGGAACTATGGGATATTGAGATGTGTACTAGTGATGGTTCTCATAAATGCTTAGTCTACTGAACCACGTTAAACCCTGTCATGTGATGTTGTATTAAATATATATATAATTATTATCATTATTATTATTATTATTAGAAGAATTTATGTATAGCTGCTCTTTAAGGTGACTACTCAGAGGCGCTCCCAACCCCAGCGAGGCCAAATAAAGTAGTCTTAAGATGAGAGGGGAATATCTGAGATGGGGATATAGAGCGGAGAGTAAAAGGGAGACCATTCCAGATCGAAGGGCCCACCACCAAGAAGGAATGACTCTCACCTGGTGACGGTGCGTTATATATACACATATATATATTATAAATATTATATAAATATATGCATATATATGCAGTGCTTTTTCCTTGCGGAACGCGCCGGAACCTGTTTTCAATTGCTAAAAAATATAAATAGCAGGCCTAGTTCTACAATGCCTGCTTTTTAGGCAAGTTGTAAACTCCCCGATATAACAAATATAAAAAAATCCCTGAATGAACAAGGGATTGTAGACAATCCCTGAAAGGCGTTTGTGAAAATTTTACAGATTGCCTGACAAATTTGTAATGTGTAAAAAGCTCCACGATCAGGTGGACGGGAATAGGAGGCCAGATCAGTAAGGGTAGCCGAGTTTAGGCGTTGAAGTGACACTGAACACTGAGGGTGAGGTGATGAAAAGGTCGAGGATTCGGTTCTTGATGTGAGTCGGTGACTCTTGGAGTAAAAAATTTGAATTTAGACCCGGGTTGTTTCAATGTCCTCAGAGCGTAAGAGCATGAATAGGGTTTTGGGAGTTAATGGCAGATGCATGAACTGCAGTACGACGGGTGATGATGGACGAGGAAGATTGAATCAAGAGTAAGCTACTGTACAATAGCGGTCGTTAATGCAGAAAGCTCATGTTCAAGAGCATTGGGCACGTAGGATTAAACGTTAGGGTAGAGAGGGGCAAAACGCCCAACGAGATAAAACGACCCCATCCTGTCCCCTTGGCTAAGTAATGAACTATTTCACTATCCTTAGGACTTGTCTTCTGGCCTCATTTACGCCGTCGTCGTCGTCGTCGTCTGCCATTTTGACTAATCAAAAGTTTTGGAGCGGCTTGGGATTGCTGATTATAACGATAGGATTGAGGACAGCCTGATTCATAAAAAGTTGTGTAGATAAATATAAATATGAATGATCTTAATGTTATGAAAGATCTACCACAAACAGCTCTCAAATATTGCCGTTTTCAGCAACCTGCCAGAAATTAAATTGATGACAAGAAAACAGAAAGAAAACGAATTCTGAACGTTATATGAAATGAACTGAAATACTTCAAAAGTCATGAAGACGTCAACATCATGTGTGATAATTACGTCAGAGATGGTCTACGTAGATAATCTATGTAGCATTCTACACGTTTCTTTTCAGCCGGGGTTGAGTCGAGAGCGCTCCTGAGTAGTAACCTTGATGGGGCGCTATATAAATTTTCGCAATGAATTAATGAATATCAGTCATAACTTGGGCTCATGCTGCAGCTGACAAGGATAACAGTAGGGCCTACGGGGTAATTGATGAGTGAAGGTGCAGTGCTAGTAACCGACCAACCAAGATTTTTATTGAATAAGCTTACTGACAATCATCAATCGCTCCCGTACATCGATGCGGACAAATCGTGAACATGCCTTCTCATGCATTGGACCATCATTCTGGAACGCTCTTCCTTTACAACTTCGCAACATTGCACTGCTTGCAGCCAACTTTTCTAAATTACTGAAATCGCATTTGTTTAGATCTGTTGGGTAGCTAGGCCTACGTTTAGCGCCTTCGAAATGTTATTATAAGGCGCTATATAAATAGTCTGATACATACATACATACAATGCTATAACATAGAAACGCTATTGTATTGACATACAGCAATAAGGAAGAACCTTAAAGGGACCGAGGCTCCTCTAGCATTCAGAATAAATTGTCAGAGAATGTGAATCAATTTATACATTTTTTATAGAAAGCGTATGCAACGCTTAAGTATCTGAACTAGTTAACTATGATCTATAAGGATTAGTTAACAGAAAGACACGTTAAATAGAGTTATAAACGAATATTCGCGAAGTTTGAATTTGAATTTGATGATTTCAGTTAAAGTACGTATGTAATGTAGAAGACGGTTCCAGGTTATTGCCCCACTAAACCTGATTGAAAATTTTCGCGTGTTTTTGCGTTCTAAAGTTATTGAAGACGCGTAGGTTAACGGGTTGGTTGATTGGTCAGGTATGAAATAGTCGGCATAGGCCGCAGAAATTAGTTATTCTAGAATGTTTATAAATTCATCAGTTTGCATTAGAGTTATCTGATTAACATTCAATATACGACACATCCATGCATGCATGGATGTGTCTAGAAGCCAACCGATCCATTTACGCAACTCGGTTTAGGCCTATCTGTTTGAACCAAGATTAAGTGATGCGTTTTAATAATACGTAAGCCTATTAAAATTGCCAATAGCCTATGCTTGTCAAATTTCCTAAATTTCCATAAAACTTATTGCTCCTGTTTGTACCTAGGTTACTTCGCATTTAACTTCTAAATGATTTGAGTGTCAATGTAAAGCACTGACCTCCCTTCCCAGTCGTCCTCTGAGGTGATTTTCACCGAGAACAATTTGAGTAGTGCTATTAGCTGCCGTCAGGTAAAAACTCGGAAGATCTTCAAAGTGACCGGTTGATCCGTTCACTACGTTGACGGTCTCCATTAATTGTCCGTCAAACAAGAAGGTTATACGAAAACGTGCATTTGTGTCATTGGCTATTCTCGTGTATTGAACTTTACAAGTGAAGTAGACTTCCGTGGCCAATTCACTCCCTCTTGTGTAGGGACCGTAGAATAGCGGAGAGCTTGACATCGGTGGAAAGTAGTCTAAGAACATTTGATAAATTTAATTATCTTATTTCAAGTTATTATGACACATGCATTGCATCCTATGTTTAGAGTATAGACCGTACTGTAGCGTCCGACCTTACTCTACTCTTGCAGAGATAGTGTAAAGCATCGTGTGATGTAATGTAATCGTAGTCTCCAAACTTCTTAAGCGCCACACGAAAACCAAGCTAAGGGGCACCAGCTTATTCACTAGCGCTGCGTCAGAAATCAAATAAGTTGTCAAAATGGTAGTTCGAGGAAGGTCATGGTCCGGTTTCCAGTGGGTCAGAGGAGGCCGAGTAGATATTAAGGTTTGTCACCCTGGTCGAGGATTGTAGGGTGGATGATCAAGTGAGTCTGGGTAAGAGTTCTTGAAAAGGTTAAGCTTGATTCTCGCTAGCAGGTGGTGCAGTGGGTGTCACTTTGATGATGGCTGGGTTTGGGTAGTAGGTTATTTTCCCTGGCCCATAATAGTACGTCTGCAAGCTCAGCGCAACTGCAATGGCTGTCGCAACCTGAGTTTGATCCAATGAGCAAATATCTATCATCAGCATAATTTTTACTGTAACATTTTTATTATGGGGACTGAAGGTCTGAGGGTACAGCACAAAAAATGGTTCGATTGCGAACCCCTCGACAGCATTAATCACAACCGCCAGTGATGCTATGACTCGAAATTTTGTGGGAGGGACTGAGACTATGGCAAGACTAATGACGTAGCGTGACCGGTAAAAGAATTCCCAAGTGCACGGGTAGGATTAGATTGTAATTTTAGTACAACGGTACATTTCTCGCAAACCGTCTTTGCCTTCATACCGCAGTGGGCACATCTGCGATGAGTGGCGATTCGTTGGATGAAATGATTATGTCCATCAAATCTTGCCTCAGCTGGTACTCGTTCATCCAGAGCGCGACTTCGTCCCACCGGGCGACCAATGGTCGACCGCGACTTGTACTTTGTCACATATGCATGTACGACTGATCTTCGGAACTGCAGAAGTGACATTGGTTATGCTTCAGAGACAGGAGTTTGCCGGTAAATCAGCCATGAATTCTGCACTGCCACGTCCACTTGGTAAGCAAATAACTGCCACCACCATTTCTTGCATCTGATGCCGATCCGGTACTGCTGTATGTTCTCATCCATGCGATCAGTCCCGCCCATTCCGTAGTTGTACTTGGCAATCAGACATGGCTGTTCTACTGATATTTCACATTTCCTCGCAACTGACCAACGCTTAACATGTGCGATTGGTTCAACACCAAAAGTGTTGGATGCAATGGTGACAACGCTATTGTCCTGCCATCTGACTACAACAGTTCCGGAAGTCACATCCTTCTTCATTAGAGCAGCATCCTTCAATGGGCACTTCTCAATTCGGTTTGAGCGCACGGTTCCAACTGTTGCAATGTTGTCACGTCTCAATTGGTCCAGTAATTTCAGCGACGTGAAGTAGTTGTCGATGTACAGGCAGTAGTTCAGCTTCGGCAATTTGTTGAGTAAATAACGGACAACAGAACCACCAAGCCCCAACTGAGGATTCAGATACGGACCTTTACCCTGGTATGGATCACATTGTACAAGGTACCCGAGACGTGTGTTGAGGCACCAAACTTTGTACCCAAACCGTATAGGTTTTCCACGTATGAACTGTTTGGCCAAATGTCTCCCGTAATAAGGAATCATTGATTCATCAACATCGACATGCTGCTCAACGGGAAAGTACTGGAGGAAGTGCTTATTCATCATGTCATACAATGGCCGGACCTTCGCCAGTTTGTCACCGGAAGGCAGAGACAGATTGTCTGCAAAGTGCAGATAGCGAAGTATCTCTTCAAATCGGTTCAAAGACATGATTGACGACACAGCTGCATTTGATACATCGTCTGCCTGCTCCCAAAGCATGCGTCGCGAAGGAAGTGGTGCATACCCGGATATCAGTAATATTGCCAGTACACCCCGCACTTCAGCTGATGTTACCTCGAAGTTTGCCTTGCCCTTCTGAGCAGCATACACTTTCGACATGTTGACAGTATGTTCAATTACTTCGTCATCCCAAAAGCAGTCGAAAATGTACCATGGAGTCATGTCTTTCCGTAGAAAATCTGGCGTAGTACCATTCCATTCTGGCTGCACAGATGTGACATCCTTTCTTGCCCATTTTCTTTGCCCTGGAGGAGAAGATACAGGGCAAGCTGCTGCATCTTCTGTGTCTTCTGCAATATTGTTGTCAAATGTGTCTTGTGTTTCTGGATGTATTTTTGACTTTTTGTTCGGTCGGACAGCTTGAACAGAGTTCGGAGGTTGGCTGGCAGATGCTTCAGTTTTGCGCTGCACTTTTCGTTGACGTTTACTGCATCGCTTGCGAGCAGTGTCACTAACTGCACTTACTGAGCAGTCAGCTTCCTTGCTAGCACCTTCTTCATATCCAATTTCTTGATCGTCATCACCTCGATGAACAACTATGCATGCCTCAGCCTGCAAAACGCTGCGCGGTAAATTATCAACTATTCCGCCTCCATCTTCCGCACCGCTATCTTGATCACTGTTGTCACTGTCAGTAGGAGGATCAATGTAAATGTCAGCACTCATGAAATCTTCATCATTCTCAAGCATAGACACAACCTCGTGAACGGTATATCTATAAACATGCAACAACAGAACAACAAAGGTTCATGTACCCTTCCCTGCATAGCGTCCCATATAAGGGACGTCAAGAACACGGGCCAGTGTCAGTAAATACAAACAGCAGAAATTGAAATCATACAATATATATGCGGAAAACATCTGTAAGAAAGCGAATGTAGAAAGAAAAAAAATAAAGAAAAAATGTTCATACCTCTTTGGACGCGGCATAATAGAAGTTAATTATCGGAAAAATATTTGCAGTTGACAACAGCGAAAACACATCACCTTTATCAACTTCCGGTCTACTGGACGAGTCCTTTGTGTAGGGGTGTTTAATAAGAGTTTCGCGATATAACACAAGTAACGAAATATCAACAGTTAGCATTCTGTTAGGCTCTTTATTAGAGAGTCCCATATATGGGACGCTATGCGTTAATGGGTTAAATGGCAGCTAGAAGATGGCTAATTGGTCTTCATTTAATGCGCGGCTCGTTATGTGACCCCGAGCGAACTTTGCAAATCGTGCAACCATCCGCAACATTTTTCAAGGGCATGGTTTGCGTATTTTACAAAACGCTGTTAAATGAAAGCCCAAAAAATGGCTGGGAATCACTGCTGTGCGCTAATAGATGCACCTATTTTACTCTTCTAATAATGAGTGATTGTCGTACGCTGAGAGGGAACACAAGAAAATCCTATGGTGCTGCTTACTGACGCAAGAGAATCCGTCCCAGTATTCACCACGGTTGCAAGGCGGATCTTCTCCAGCACAGTACGACAGACTACAGCCAGGCGGAGCTTTTAGCTTGTACAAGAAGTAGACGCTCTCATTTCCCTGTGCAGGACATCTGTGGATTTTAATGGTTTCCGTCCATTGGCAAGGATTACCACCATAGTTTGCACAGACTGTTGCGCTCAACGTGGCACTACCTATGAGAAATTGAAATTAAAATCCAATTTAATTACGTTTTTCTCAGAGCGATGTTTAACCAAATTTAGCTAGCGTACGAGTATATGGAAAGGAGATGATGCTGGATTGCGGCGATGGCGTGAGGAGAAGAGTGCGTCCAATCTATTCTATCTATTCTATCTATCTATTCTATCGATCTATTCTATCTATCTATTCTACCTATCTATTCTATCTATCTATTCTATCTATCTATTCTATCTATTTATTCTATCTATCTATTCTATCTATCAATTCTATTCTATATAACTATTTATTCTATCTATCTATCTATTCTATCTATCTATTACATCTATCTATTCTATCTAGATAGAATAGATAGATGTATTCTATCTATGTATTCTATCTATTCGATCTATCTATTCCATCTATATATTCTATCTATCTATTCCATCAATCTATTGTATCAATCAATTCTATTCTATCTGTCTAATCTATCTATCTATTCTATCTATCTATTCTATCTATCTATTCTGTCTATCTATTCTATCTTTTCTGTCTATCTATTCTATCCATCTATCTATCGACTGTGTCGATTGTATAGATTCTATCGATTCTATTTATTTATCTATTTATCTATCTATCTATCTATCTATCTACCAATCATTCTATCTATCTATCTGTCAATCTGTCTGCCTGCCTGCCTGTCTAAATCTCCTATATATCCTATATATCCGTCTATCCGTCTGTCCGTTTATTCGTCTATTCGTCCGTCCATCCATCCGTCCGTCCGTCCGTCTGTTTGGCTGTCTGTATGTCGGTATTTCTATCTATATATATCTGTCTATTCAGCCCGCCAAACATGGCAGATTGCCATATAATCCGATAATCTGGTCATCCTATCTAGCTATCCATCTGGCCCTCAATCTAACCATCTACCTAACCATCTAGCCAAACGTTCAGGTATATATATGTTGCTATTTAGCTAGCCATATGGCAATCTAGCTATCCATCTAGCTGGCCATGTAGCTAGCCATAATGTATCTGACTAGCGATATGGCTAGCTATATTGCTATCAACATGTATCTGTCCAGCTATGAATCTGTCTAAATACCTAGCTATAGTTTATATATATATATGCTGTTAGTCATTTTTCTCATGTTTTTTGGTTACCAAATAAAATTGAATTGAATTGAATAGACCTGTATATCTAACTCACTTATTCAGTTATATAACTACATGTATTTCAACTCAATATTCAATCGCATTAGAGTAATTGTAACTGAAATCGATCCACTTACGATCCGAAGATTCTGATTATTTCTACAATGAAAGAGCGAACTTGAAAGAGCTGCTAAATTTCATTTTTTTATTTCCTGCTTTGATTCACCTGTTGAAGAAGGATGGGAGTTGAGTCCCCGAATGTAGATGGGCGACTCTGTGCCGCAATGATTGACAGGCACCGCGTCGTTCTCTGCTCTTTCAACAACCGTTTCTCCAGCATAGGAGAGAAATCTGTACCACGGCGCTGTAAGAAAGAAGTTGAAAACTGGTAACATATAAGTGCCAATTACTGTAGCAAGCTATTTAGTTTAAAATATATTATAGAGAATGCATGTCACTGCTAAACATTACGGAATAGATTAAACAGGTTAATAGTTTTAACTCAATGTTGAGAGGATGCTTACCTACCCTAGCCTGAGCAGTAGTATATTAACTTGTGAACTATTCCTTTATCGACTATTAAGCAGATAGACATAGAAGGTAAAACAGTACAAGATGCCTTGGAAACACTTCTAAAACGCTGTCCTAGGGTTAAGGGTCTGCTGTTCGAAACGCCAACAAGATCGCTCAGTAACACATCGTTTAGATAAAGGCGCATAAATGCGTCTATTGTTAGATAAAAGTCATTGGCTTTATACTTATACTGGCTGGGGCACCCTTCGTTCGCCCGGGGAAAGACAGGTGTTTAGCCTTGGAGATGAGGAAATCTGCTTTTACCTTGATGGTTCTGCATGAGTGGCTCTTACGGGCAGTGCCTTTGCCTATATTAGCTCTGTTACTTAGATGGTGGCCGTAGTGTGTTGCGTTTGGCTTCTAGTTAAGTATGGACGGTTGTTCCAGAGACTTGGGTCACCATTTTGTTTGCTTAAAGCCAAGCCAACACATCTCTCTTGTATAATTAAGATAATTTGACGATGCTTTGTGGTGTCGACTGATGCTGTGAAGACGCTTGTGATGTTCTGATTAGATTGCTATGCCGTTAATATTGCATGCTATTCATATTGTGTGATCCCAATAGGTGAGTCGATTAGGATTGGGCAATAATAGTTGACATCAAATCGTGTCAAGGGATTCGATATTGTCTCGAATCCTGATGTCATTTTTAAAGGAATCGAACGCTGCCATCCGATATGTTTTCGAATCGAATATCGTAATCTTAATCTTTAAATTTCTAAAGCGTCTCTTGAAAGCGAAGCGCAGGGCACCAGCTTAATGACGAGCGCTGCATTATATCCGAGGGGTTGTCCAAAGGATAGTCCGTGGTAGAGCATAGTTCGGTTTCCAGGAGGTCATCGGAGGCAGATCAGCTACTAAGGGGTGTCATTTTGGACGAGGATTGATAGGTGGAATATCTAGTAAGGAGTCTGGGTAAGAATTCTTGAAAAGGTGAGAGTTAAGTTTAGAATGGAAATTCCGGGGAGTGATGGATAGGGGATCTTGGAACAGATGATGTTGGATGACAGGCAGTGATGGTGGAGGAATCGAAAATGTACGGTATTCAGGAGACAGATCGTTCCAGAGACGTGGTGCGGCGTTGGATATGGCTCGGTTGGAGAACTTGAGATGAGAGGTGACTGGGGGTCGGAAGACATTAATAGCAGACCAACGCTATGGGCCTAATTCTTCCATGCGGATGCATGAACTTGGGTTATGGGTTTTTTTATTCGGTTATGGGAACGATATAATAAGATTTTTTATTCGGACATTGTGTAAACTAACGACCCAAGAGGGGCCGTGAATTACATGTGATTCTCAGATCTCTACTCAAGGGCTATAGTTAATCAAACATACCTTCGTCGATGCCAGAGTCACAGAGCGGCACATCAACTGTGTGGTCGTAGACAGACATTGTACTTCTTCTTGGATTCTCGATTAAGACGTAACTGCTGCTATCACACAATTGACCATGACTCATGCTGACATTACCTAAACAAAACGCTTAGGTCATTTATCAGCTGAACTAGGTATTTACAGCGACAGGAAATTGCAAATAAGCATCAAGCATGTTAAGTTAAGCAGTAAACCATTTAGCACCATGTTTCAGGCAGACAGTCAGACAAAAAGTACGAGTGCGGAATGTAGGAGAGGCGTTTCTTCCCTCTGTGTCAGACTTTTAGCCCGCAATAGACGGACATAGAATCCTGAAGACTGGGGGCGGTGCATCGCAGAACTCACCATACACTTTCCAGGTGACTATTCCTTTATATATGCGGGAAATAATTGTTTGCTTTCTATCTTCTGACAACCGGACTTGATTTTGATTTCAACTCATCTCCTGATGTAACGTAGCGCTTGCGAATAAGCTAAACTTTTGCTTTTATCTTCTATGTGGCGCTTATACATGTGCATGTAGTTAGTTGTGTGTGAGGCGTTATCGTAGCGGCATGGCCTCATTACGGGGCCAAATCAGCTGTTATAGTTATTGCCATTATTATTATTATTATTATTATTATTATTATTATTATTATTATTATTATTATTATTATTATATTATAATTATTATATCGGTTTTATCAATTTCAAGTGAAAATTAATGGCGATGTCATTGTTATTTATTATTTTATTATTATTATTATTTATTATTATTGTTATCATTATTGTTATTATTTGTATTATTATAGTTATTATTATTTGTATTATTATTGTTATTGTTATTATTATTATTATTATTATTATTGCTATCAATCAAATTTTACAGAGGACATCAGGCAGAATTATTCCCATGTAATTGAAAATATTTAAAACGTTCAACCCCTTCCAGATCGCCTCAGATTAATTTAAAATTTCCCGTATGTCTCACATCATTCGGGTCCCATCTGTGCGTTTTAGTATTCAGACGTCTTTGACCGATATTTTTGACACCGTCGTTCGCTTCAGTAGTCATGCATTTCCTTCCCATTCGTTTCTTATAAACTTCAACTGTCATCAGTTCTTCTGTCATCCAAAAGGTTTTTTCTACCGACTGCCTCATCACTGTATTTATTACCCTATCTCCATTCTACTTCTCGCCAGTCGTATTATAGATCATCAATCATCTGCCCAAACTCTCCTCCGACAAATCTTATTCTCTTTTTACTATTTTACGACATCGAAATAAATCTCTGCTCAACCACGTATCTCTCATGATATTCAATCAGGTCTTCCAGCAAGAAATGTCTTCTCTGATTCCAGGGTCGTTTTTAGGCATACGCAGCGTATGCGTACTTATGGGCCCCCAAATTCTGTACATTGCACTTAGGATTTCAATGACGATGCCTGTGACTGCAGCATCAGGAGAAAAAAGTGTCTCAAAACTGAAATTAATAAAAAATTATACGCGTAAAGCGATGGTTCAAGAACGTTTGACTGAACTTACTATTTTATCGATTGAGCAAGAAGTAGCCTCGTCTTTGTAATATGACAATATTAGTACAGAATTTGCAAACTAAAAGCCAAGCAAATTTAGTTTTAAATAAACTACTTGATGAACTATTTAACAACTGAAACTGCTTTCAAATTTTGATTTTAACAGATACATAGGGTCCCGCAAATAATTTTGCGGTGGGCCCCATATACTAATGTCTGATTGCCTCAACATTCCATCACTACTGAATCCAGAAATTCGCCCTTGCTCGCCTTACCTCCTCCTCCTCTCGTCCGCCTGATCTCCAAGTTCCTTGAACTCCAAGGAACTTGCTCTCCAAGGAACTTGGCTAAAATATCCTTGTTTTACTTCCTACCTCCAAGTCTCACTCACAACCTCACTAACAGTTTTTCTATGTTAAAGGCAATGATTATTAGGTTGTATCTAACGCTAACCAAGAATGAAGAAGAGTCCGATGACAACCAGAATCCGCAACATCTCCATTCGATACATCTTTCAATTGCGTCGTTTCAGTGACCAGCGCTTTCGATTACTGCGACGTAAGAGATTTTCTTTCGTTCAAAACGTTCGTCTATATACAGCTTTAGAAAATGCGCTGACGTTGATGCTCGCGATTACATCATATAAAGCTTATCAATGTTGTCTCCAATTGGAGCGATGTTATCATACTAATATCTTTAGATATGATAAGCGACATGCTTTCTGATTATCTGACGCAAGATCTGAGATTAATGGACAAAGTTGTGCAACTTCCTTATTCTCGATTGGAATTTTCCATTACTCAAAGATATCTGACGACAGTTTAACACCTACTGAAGATCTATTGAAAATAGACGAGGACTTATCTATCGATAATAGTTCGTATTGGTAAATCTCAGTAGCTACAATTATCGACAGACAGACAATAAATCATACGCCCTACAAAAAAGTTGTTGGTTTACACCTTGTGTAACTCAATGGTTAGTGATAGTCGAAAGGTGACATGACACGCGCAGCGCGGATAAGAATGTTTTTTAAGCAACTAAACACTGAATAATACATGTAGATCTATAAACCGGTGACAAATTGGCCCATTCAAAGTGTAAGGCTGTTCGTGTAACACTTCTGCTCCGGCAACAATCATGACGAACACATTTATTGAACTGCTACTGGTTCTTCAGCTGATTTCAGGTAAATAATAGACGTTCATCACAACCTGTAGAATTTATAACCTTATCCAATACGTTTGAAGCTGTAACTGTTCTGATTTTCATAATACTCTCATTCAGTATAGAAATGAAAGGCAAGTTTTTGGAAGAAGCAAATAGGCCTATTTACCGTCTTCTTAAAGAAAGGGCGCTCAAATCTTCTTCTGATAACCGGCTGATGAAAATACAATACTGAGAAGTCAGTTACACATGATGCATTTTTTTCAAGTCCGATTGATAGAGGTCAATATCATTATTATTATTAACACGTATGCCACGAGGTTCCAAATTAACAAAGATTTCTTAACATAAGTCATAAATTGTGTCGTCGGTGGTTTTTTTCTTTATCTGGACGAGAAAGAGCCATGATTAGAGTCTCGCAAAAATAATTAATCTCATACTGCCTGATATAAATGATGACGTTTTACTAATAATATTATGCACTAACAGTGTCTATGAATATGTTTATATTAGATGGGCCTATATATGTTTTGATTATCGCTGATTTGTCTATTTCCTAAAAAATCAAATATGCCAATATTGTGATTAATGCAAGAGGTTAATGATGCTAGTTGCCATGGCAATGAATAGCATCAATAGCTGAATAATAGCATTTTTTGTGCTTGTAAAACCACGGCGGCTCCCAAAAGTTGCTAAACTTGGCAATGCGGCTCATCACCGAAAGACGGATGGTGACCAGTGTTTTAAATAAATAGCTTAATATGCTCTGTTTGACAAAATGTGAAGCCAGATTAAATGGCAATGCATGACGAGCGAAAGGAAACTGCGAAATTTCAATACTCACAGATCGTCTTTAAGAAAATTAGTAAATGCAACTTACTTAATTATTAACATATGATACCAGCCGAAGATTCGTCTATTTACAGAGAATTTATTAATATGAATCTCTTTACTCGTCTATATCTCATGGTTACGAACTAGTAAGAAACCTGGTTCTGCATTTTGGCAACTAAAGATGCATATAGGTCTATGGTGGTAGACCGCCTGTATATACCTTTCTCAGATTTTTCGACTGAGCCACATCAAGCATTGAACACACGCGCCCTTTGTAACGTTCTTCCCTCTGAATTCCGCAATTTTTTTCAATTCCTCATTCATCTGCACCAGGCTCCTCTATCAATCACCTCATGTCACTTGAAAATGCCATGTCCAGCAACCATGCAAGGAAATTCTGGAAAGTTATGTCTTTTCTCTCTCTGAAAAATTATTTAACGTGTGGCAACAGCAAATAAAAACGATCCAAGACCTTCCTTTGCAATTTTATTTTGTCACATAAATGTTTCATTCTTTAGCAAACTCCGGAGAGCCACCACATAACTTCTTGAGAGCCGCATGCGGTTTTGAGCCATGGGTTGGCGAACACTGATTTAAGACAATAACGCTTTGATAGTTTTCATCATTATACCATCCCTATCACAAAGAGTCATTCATTCCTTCAGAGCAATTATATAAAACCACTCCAGAGAGCTATTCGGCCGAAAAGAATGGTTCCCAGGTGTTAGTAGAAACTGCATGCGGAGTCCTTATCTCGGACAAAGAGATACCCCATTCCAGGAATCACCGAAAAAGTATCGTGCAAAGCTATAACTAATTCCTTCCGAGCTGAGGAACGAAGATTTCTACGACCAACCAAACTTCAAAATTAATTCGTTCACGGGACTGACAGCGATTATAATAATCAGAGGCGCTCCGGCCCAACCACGTAGATAAAGATCAGTTTTCAGATGCCTGCTAAAGTTATATGCAGAGTTACTAGTTAAAAGAGCACGTAGTTATGAAGAAAGGTTTATTTGGCCGCTTGGTCAGAGTGGTCGGCCTGTAACTTAAAAAGCTTACGGGTACGATTCTCGTCCGATTAGCAATTGTGTAGAGACCTTGAGCAAGTCTATTGATGATTAGTAAGCATTATTATTGATGCAAATAAACTATGGCCAATCAATAAGGGTGTGGCAGATGTATTTGTTTAGTCATGTATAAAGTTCAATCGGTCTACAAGTTTAGTAAATCTCGGACACCAAGCTTCATTAAGGATGTGGTGAATTGGGCATTTCTAAGCGAGGACACCCAGCATTTATACTGACCGGATTTGAGTACGGCAAGCACCGCATCAAGAAAGAAGGCGAAACTGCCTGGCGTTGCAGCTTTGAAGACACTCTCAAAATGTAAAGCGAGTGTAGCTTCTGAGGGAGTTAGAATTATCAGATTCAACAACGGAGAATACAATCACGAAGAAAATGTCAATAGAGAAGGCAGGCCAAGAATGCAGTTGGGCAGATGAAAGCAATGGTAACGAAAACTTTAGCAGGATCAAGCGACACAAAGTATTGGTGTGTTCTAAACTTCCTGATAACGTCCTGATGGCTTTACCCAATGAATCTTATCATATGTCGTTTGCAAACTCTATAAACTTTATATATAATTATATATACTCTAATTTAACTCTACGTGAGTTGACTATGAGCGAAGACTTATGACCAATCGTCTACATGCCTATTACCGATAGTCCCTATGACCAATCATCTTAAGACCAATCGTCCATAATTTTGACAGATAGTCCCTATCACCAATCGACCCTATGACCATTCGCCCTATGATTAATCGTCCTAGAATCGTGAAAATTAGACTTGTTTGCAAAAGTAATAATGGTCAAGTTGGCCGATTCGTGCAATAGCAGGGCATCAACAAACGTAAATCTTTATTCTAAGCTGTTGGGCTGTCATTTCTGTCTTCATCCTGGTCTTAGCTAGATCATACATGAATAGCGATCGCTAGCGATTTTCATAATTGTGCAAAACGTGAAATTGAAATATGTTGTTCTCAGTGTGCATCGGAGTGAATCCATGCCTGGATTATATTTTCGTCAATATGGAAAACGGTGCAAGAAGCAGTGATTACGATTCCAGGCTCACGGACGTATCAATTTGCGATATATATCTTGAAACAGGTGGGTTTTTATTGATGATTTCAATTCTATATCGAATAAAGAACTATTATTTGCTGCTTACTTAATCAAATTCAAATCTGTTCATCACAGAAATACAATGAGTGCACGAAAGACTATAATTATATAAGTTTGCATAAAATATATAATAATTTGTAATAATCTAAATATTTGAATCTAAATGGTTCATGTGTAAATCATTTGTAAATTGTACCGAATTTGTTAGATGCGTGAGCGATATTATTGTTTATAAACAGTCTAACACGAGCAAGTTTATGCTCGGCCAATTAATTATAGCTTAAAAGTTCTGCACCCACCACTGAGTTTTAACCATAATGTTAAAAGAAATATTTTTGTCTGTTTTTTTCTGTGTTTCTTAAATGCTTTTCCATAATGTAACAAACTATGTTGTGCAATTGTGCATCTACAACAACATCATGCTCGTTTTTAGCAACCTGGTATCGATTTGAACACGACGCAGGTAACAGACTCATTGAGAGACCCGTTGAACTCTGGTACTGCGGTACTCAATCTCCAATCTGGATGAACGGATCACACCCAACAGGTATTTGCAAGAGACGCTTAACAGTAGACACCCAGAGAAACTTGCATAAAAGACATATACTTTAAAAGGACTTTGGCAATGAGTAAATGAAAAAGTTACAAGGGAAAGTACAATTATAAAAAAAGAGATACGTATTAAATTAGATAAAGACAAACAGAGGGGTCTAAGATAAAGGATTACGCAGTGATGAATAATTGAATTATCTTTTGTGGTTTCTTTATCAATCAGCTTCAATCAACTTTTTATTGTTAACCACAGCATAATAAGCACATTGGTAACCAATACATAATACAATGATAGATGCAACGTACAATAAGTAGCAAAACAATAACAGTTCCGCATACAGGGTCTTCCTAATAAGCTTACTAGAATAAGCGTTGTCTTAGATATTATTTTGCAGAAGTGATCTATGTTTTATTTTATATGAACTTTTGCTAAAGAATCTTATCTTCGCCCGATTTATGATAATTATGACAACACATCAACACATCCCTCACGCAACCCAAGGGTTCCGCTAGGGTTCCGTGAAAAACACTGTGGGAAACGATGTTTAGGCAGTTCTGAAGTGACCGTCGGTGTGTGTGCGACGTTTAACTCGGAGAACATCTGTGGCTGGAGTGGAACTGTTCGCATACGACTCTGTGATGAATCTGGAAGTGAATACTTCGTGTACCAATTGGCTGTACCACCTGGATGCGCATTGGCTTATTGCGTCGACGCCGCTAGTCGCAAGCAGTGCGTTCCACCTCTCGTTTGGCTTGAAGATGAATTCAAATGTGGAGGTATGCCTAGAAAATTGCTATTACATGTGTACGTACTTATTTCTGGGGTTATTCTTTCACGAAACAACTTTCTCATAGGTATGAAGTGTTAACGGCGTAGAATTTCTTATCGTCGGTTTATGATGATTGGTTGTCGATGTTGTCCCTTCCCATTTAATATTCCAACCAACAGGCGTTAATAATAATATTGATGACGACGATTTATGAGGCGCCGTCATGGGGGCCATACCCCTGCAAGGGCGCCTAGGAATTCTCATGGCATGGCTGAGTTCAGTAGAATATGCATATTGTCGGGGATTTAAACAACCGAACTCTGGGTTAACCTAGACTATGATTCTCGTTAGTTACTAAAAAGAAAATTACACTCAATTAACCGAGCTCCACTTAATTAGCAGTAATTGTTATCACAACTTAATAACACTAATGATGACATTTGTATTCTTAAATTTTGGATTGTCTACCTTTACGCTCGCTGTCGCTTTTGGGGCTTTGGAAGTGGGGCAGCCATTGTGTAACACACAAACAAGAATCAAATCTCCGCCCAAACGCACAGGCCACAGAGAGTCGCTGAAACGAAGAAAATGGAGTGTGTGAATTGGATATTATTTATTCCACAAAGGAACATTTTGCTTCACCGTGGGAGAATGGAGAAGCATAAAGTTTGGATTGTTTAATGAACTTAAAAGAATGTAATCATTTTACTTTCTACATTTTTTTCTTGTTCAACTATTACAGTTTCAAGTATTTTTATAGATATCACTACGTTTTGTTTAATTACAATACAATTTATCTGCATTATATTCTGGACATCTGGTCTTTTCGGAAATGGGTCAGGGCTGTCTGTGACGTCATATTTGAGGGGGCCATGGCATTTGTGACGACGAGTGACGAAGGTGGGAGGTGGTCAAACAATCGTCCAAAAGTGCTTGACGTCATTCATGGACGGTCCCTTATGACATGTGAGCTATTGATTGAGAACAGGCTTCCTTGGTCCTCCCACCAGAGCGAAACGAAGATTTACATTACATTGCATTGCATTACATTCCCAGTTTGAAATATTTAGTATCCTTACGTTGCCTAACCAGAGTGACGAATGGCTGCGCCGTTCACAATTCCAATACAATTGCATTAAATTAATGCAGAAATTGCGGCTTAAGCAATTTTTCCAGATTGAAATAGAGCATTTAATTTCAGAAATCACAACAGGATATTCGACTCCCTCCACAGAACGTCAGAGCTCGACCACAACTTTGAGCACTCCCACAGAACCTCCGAATTCCGGTTGGAGTACCTGGGGAGCTTGGTCAGTCTGCTCCAAACAGTGTGATTATGGTTATCAGTCGCGTCGAAGAACCTGTGGTCAGTTGCCTTGCGATGGTCAAGCGAACGATGACCGATTGTGCAACGAATACAACTGTCAAAGTGAGAGGCAATCGTGGTTGATACGTGTATCATGGACGCAATTGTAATAGAACGTTACAAGTCTAAATTCTATTGTTCACCAGCTGCATAATATTTTAAATGAGAAAAAAATGGTGAAACCCTAAAGAGTGTCTCCATTAGATTTAGTGACAGGCATCAGTATTATTTCTGCACTTGTAAAGCCAATATCGAGCGACAAATGATCAATTCAGGATACTGAGCAATTAATGCTCAATAACTTATACCGTATAGGTTCGGATTCGTACTCACACCGTTACAGTCAGAGTGTTCCGTAATCGGAATTCATATTTGCATAGCACCATTAGGAACATGGAGAAAATGATTCCGCTAATTAATTGTGTGCCTAGACTATAGTTCTTACAGACAGTCTTAGATATCAACTGACATTCATGAACATCAGCTTTGCAAAAAACATTGTTATTTAGCCTGATTTTAAATAAGAAACGAGGCACTTACAGATATTCATCTCCACAGTCTCGCCTTTTAGAATAAACTATTGCTTTAAAAAATCGTTCACTGAGACTCAACTGCAAGAATAGAACAGTTTATTTGGGTTTTCGATTTATTTTTATTGTTGGTTTTAAACAGAACTGCCAGAAGAGAAAACTAGAGGCATTGCGCTCGTCCTCCAAAGTTCTGATTCGACAGCAGATACGATGCTAGCGGTAATAACACGGTCTAATTAAATATCACTTGAAGCATGTCATCGTTTGCTAGAGATAGTAGCCCAGTATAATAAAAATCCAAGTAGGGCTTTAGGTTCACCTACTAGAATCAATTTCTAGTTAAAATCTATTCATCAATGCAGCCTATAGTCAAGCAAACTTCTTTTCATCAATCCAGCTTCTAGTTAGACAGTAGTATTCTCTTCCAAAGTTATGAGTTTTGTATGATATTCTTGGAGAGGATTCTAACTCGCGCAATACATATGAATAGGCGAGTTACAATATGTGCAATCATCCAATAACCTGTTTATGTCTATACTTGTGGAATTGTAGACGGCACATGCTAATTTTGAAACAAAAAGTATAGGATATCATCAGAGCCTAGAGAAATGAACGCTCAAGGCAAGAAATGTCTTAAATTTAAATAATGAACATTCATCAGGCGCAGTTATCGCTAGTCATGTAACTTAACTTATTATGGACTAATTTACTGGAGTTTGACTTGAAAATAGTCTGATCTTGGCTTAAAGTTCAATTGGCTTTATTAGTAATAATTAAGCCCTGTATATGCGCAGATGAAACCACTCTATGTTCGTTATCGTAAAATATTTGAACCGATCTTAGACTCTTACAAGATCTTAGAATGCCAAATAATTGACTGATCAAGATGGCCAACTCGTAATCGTAATTGTGATATATTTGTTGCAAAAGGTTGTGCTCAATCAGCCAGATATTCATAATATTCTACGAAAGTACATCAACGACATATGTTCGCAAAATGTCTCGCTGTGTTGCGGATGGCAATATAACGGGTATTGTTTTTAGGTCTACTGTAACTGCGTCTAAGTATTATCCGTTGTGTAACTGTTGCACTACGTGCAACTGTTTCTCGCTTAGGCCTATGTACTTGCTGGTACGTATATATTTCTCGCTATGTCTGTTACTGAGTCTAATTA
The DNA here is from genome assembly GCA_959347315.1 of Bimastos eiseni. Classification (NCBI taxonomy): domain Eukaryota; kingdom Metazoa; phylum Annelida; class Clitellata; order Crassiclitellata; family Lumbricidae; genus Bimastos; species Bimastos eiseni. Next base: position 4,049,215 of record OY365813.1, on the reverse strand, counting down.
TCGCGCCTATAGACCCCAGAACAATTAGGTTCAATTAGGTTCTATGTCCACTTTCTTGATAAATAAACCTAGTGCTGTAACCGTTATCAAGAGAGCTATGACTATAATAGCTCAGCTTTACTGTGGACACTTTTTGTGAAGATCATATATCTTTAAGTCCATTAATCTGGACAGCATAATAGAATCATCATTCCCATCCAACAGAATGGATAATTGTGTGTCACGTGCATGCTCGATATAGTCGCGATCGAGTGACGCTTGAAGAATTTATATCATCGAGTTGTGTCAACAACCAAAATCAGTGACAGATTTGAACGCTATACCTACACTTATATTTCGGAAGGCACTGATTATAATTATTCGACGCCACTGCAAACTGTTTTTTAAGTCTAGTGCCTTATATTACTGTGAGTGCATTGTGTTTGACCATTCATTCAATGGACTCGAGTCTGGCAAAACTAGAGTCTTGAATGGACAAAAGATTGAAGTTAAAAAGTTTTGAATAATGTTGAAGTTGAATTTGCAGAATTTCTCCACTTCATCAAGAATTTGTGATGCCAGATGATATCTATCCAGCGCAGGGTTGCATTGAACCAAAGACAGATAACGATGTTTAGTAAGCAATAATTTTCTTCATAAATCCTAAAGTACTATTTGTATACCGAACAGTAGGTCTACTTTAATCTTTACGGAGGCAGCGAGTGACAGATTGAGGTAGTATTAGCATTAGGCCTACATACCAGTACTAGCCCTGCTACTACCAATAATACGAGTACTTCCAATTATCATTATTAATACTAGACCTACTCGTACTATCAGTCGTAGTACTACGTGTACTGGTAGTAGGCCTATTGGTAATACCAGTACTATTAGTAGTACGAGTAGTAGGTCTGCTATCAAATATTACTACTAGGTATTTGACTATCAGTAATAGCACTACGTGTACCAATATTGCGAGTAGACCTACTAAAAATATTCGTAGAGCTACAATTCCTAATGACACGACTGCCACCAGTGCCTTCACTAAGAGTACTTTTGATTCTCTACGACTACATCACTTAGATTGCTAATTTTATTATTTGTCTATTAGGTCATGCATACCTATTGGAGTGCATTTAAAAAAATCCTGGTCAATATTAATTTAGCGAAGCAGAGCAGTCATCTATGCCAGCACTGAAGCAAGGTTTGAAGTGAGAGTCTCCGCATATGGGTTCTGGTGACAAAGTCCTTTCCCTCGCCGTCTTTTCCTCCTTGCAACAGTGTGCGGTTGGTGCACTCATACTGAGTTGACTAGGGTATCCACGTAGATTTGATATCTCTAACCAATGATTTGCCCTGCCATGGGTCGCGATTTCAAACCTCACAATTGACAGTACATTATACCATAACCAATACGCCTCCCATGACCCATTATAGCCAACTGAACTATAATGAACCTTCCGTCGGTAGGAAGACGGGACGGTGAGGGAGATGACTGACCGACACCCTCCCATGCCGAGGTATGGTAAACTAAGTTGGCATTCACGTCACAACCACGATTACCTCAAAGAAATGCTAAACATTGCTTTAGTGGGCTATGGTTTTCAACATTGGTTGCCGCATAGTTACTAATAGCTTACATTGACACCTAATTGCTACATGTATTATCAGGCGTTTAATTGTTCTTTGGGGCTTTGGGAGCCTTTTTAGTGGCGTGCTGCATTACACAATATTGCCCCAAATAGTATTGTTGAAGATGACTTTCCCAGAAAAAGCTACCAAGTATGAAGAAGGCATTTACATTTGGTTGTAACCGTAATCTGCTAATTAATATTTCGTTACTGTGCTCCATTCTTTAATTATGGGTGAAAATGCGCTATAGTTATCAGATTATCGCGATTGTCAACGAGGACGTAGACAAAGCTATATGTAAAGGCACATCGCATCGGATCTACGCAAGACAGGTGGAATCGAGTCCAAACTATCTTTCCTTTGATGTCATGATGATGGCTTCAGTGAAATCAGCTGACAATTTATATCAGGTGGGTCTCTGTCAGAGGCGGCGATCTCAGTTGAGAGGTGGGGGGCTACAATGAGGGGTAAGAAATTTGGGAGCAACCAAATAACGTGTCACCTCTCTGTGAAAGGTGGGGGGGGGGAACTTGTCCCCCTCAACACCGCCTCTGGTCTCTGTAGTCAACGTGGGAGACGTTTGACAAGTTCTGGCCAACGATTGAACGAGGCTGTATAACGTTTATTCAAATATGTCTCAATGAGCTTGCGTATGTCTGCGTGTATACATGTAGATATGTGTGTGCATGACTGTGTGGTGGCTAGTTCATTTTAGATTCTGCTTTGATCTAAGTTGCTCTTTTAACATAAATCCAAAGTCCTGGAGTTTCACACAAAATTTATAGGCATTTCACACAATCCACATTGTCTCGCGTAAGTGTAGTCCTCATGCAGTCAGAAAATAATATGTAATAGTTTTCAAGAACCTCATTATTGGGTGGATTAAGGTTTCTGAACACAGCGATGTAATTTTAAAAAATATGTTGAATGTCTATGATCATTCCGGCCATATGAGTATCAGCCGATTCTAGTTCCAAGGGTCTAGGATGGGTTATGATTTTCGCCAACACACATAGAATACGCAGCGTTTGTATTTTAACAGGAAACCGGGCTTCTTGTGGTAGGATACATGGATCCTGCAACGGTCATTGCAGAAGACGATGGCGACAGCGATTGTCCGTCGCTCACGTGTGTCCTTCCAATCGTCCTATGCTCGACTATCGTCGTTCTTGCTTTTGTCATCGTTGGGGTTTACTTTGCATGGTGAGTAAAAATTGGCACCAGTTTTGAACGATTAACCATGGTGCGAAGTAAACCAGAACTCAATACTTATTACACATCTTCACGTGGTGATCGTTTCATTGTGATGTCTTCGACTTAGCGTCATAATCCAGACAATCTCCATCCAGTTCGTCACGTTTGTGTCTTCTATCAAATATTTAAAATGTAGCTTGTCAATTGTTATAATGAACAATCCTGGTCTTTTAAGTCATCCATGTAGGTTGTGATGGGTGCATACATGTATTAAGCGCCGGTGAAGAAGCTGGTCATCCTGACGTAGCTTTTGTGAGCGCTGATAAATTTTCGAAGATATTCGTTGCATTACGTAAGATACAAGTTCTTTCTTGGTGCCTCTTAAAAGCGCATGCTGCCTCTTCATTGTTAAGTAAAAATATATATAACAGAACAATGCTGTTATATTATACAAAGCATCATCAGTGTTATAACAATAGCACTGATCATAGCCCAGGACGACCCCCTCGATACCTTACTGTGCTCTTATGTCAGCCGGATTTGACTCTGCTGGTCAGCCAGAGACTTGAAGGATGTTTGACTCCCTTAATATAAATATGAAATTGGAACTTTGAAACTATTTCGCGATATATGCTTATCACACATGAAACTGTTCGATCAATTGCAAATAAATGTTCTCGCTTCTCTCGAAGTATAAAATCAGCAATAATCCGAAATCCTGTGAAATGACAGACATCCGCCGGAAATTTATAGAACAACGAATCCTTTGCTTCGAAGCTGGCTGTGGAACAGATATTCAGTAGTAATCCACTTTAGAAACGGGACGAATAATACACGGTGATAATCCATTAGTTGTTGACCGACGTATACCTCACCGATGAAATGAGCCTCGAAATACTGTAATAATACTTACGGACAGACAAACGAACCACTAATGAATGGACTACAATTACTTCTTTTTCTTTTTCTCATCTCCTGTCGTGTGTCTGTTGTCTTCGTGCTTGGCTATAGTGTACTTCCTTTAGTTTATCAAGTGCAGCGCTTGAGGGAAATATCAAAAGCGCTTTAGTGGTTATGAAGCGCTGTAAGAAATTTCCGTAGAACGTTGCGGCGATATGAAGTGCTGCATAGTTATGAAATACTGCTGTGTTTATGACGCACTGCGATGGTTATGAGGCTCTCCAGCCATGGTTATGAGACGCTGAAGTCGTGGAATTTCAGAAGCGCTTCAAGCGTAGTTAGTCTGCGCTGACGACAACGAGGAGGAAAACTGAGGTTACAGAAAACAACAAGAATGATGAAGTATTGCAGGATCGCCGTAAACAGTACGATTTCGCTAACAACGATTATGCTTTTTTCCAGGAGTAAATTGAAGTCGAAAACAGAATCAGATTCTTCATCTCCGGAACCACCTCATTACGAAGACGTTATTCCGACGGATCAACGGTCAGTCATTACTTGAATCATTGTTCTTACAAATTAGGCACATTTGTCTCAGCAAATAATAGGCCAATTTTATTAAACAGAAATAATTATAAATAGTTGAACAGTCAAAAACGTACTAATAATATTTTTAACTTGTGCCATTTTTCACAAGAAAACTACATTTGAAAAGTCCACAACGGAACCTAAACAGCCCATTTGAATGATTATTTATTTCTAGAACGATGTCTGAGTTATTACGAGTACGAAAATTTATTTCGATAATTTTCTGTTACATGATGTTACATGTTACGCTAATGCTGCGTCGAGCTTTCTCAATGGTTGGTCCATCTACCTGGAATGGGCTCCCGGTTGCCCTCCGTCTTCCCTCTTACATTGATCTACCTACCTTTTGTAAGCTGCTAAAGTCATTTCTTTCTGGCCGTGGCTAGGCTGGGAGCACCTCTGAGTAGTTTCTCCAGAAGAGGCGCTATATAAATTATCGTAATGAATGAATGAATGAAAATATGGAGCATCGCAAATGGAAGTTTAATCCATAGCCGGCTAATTGTACATTCAAATAATCGGATTCGGCAGGTCAACTCGTTGGCCAAGTTTTGCCCGACTGATCATATAATTGTAGCATGCTTTTGATGGCATGGCAATAGTTTTACGAGGATTTTGGCTTATTTAAAGACACACACATGAATGGTGTATGAGTTTATACAAACTTACAATGAAGATAACTACACCATCTAAGTGAAACGATTCACCAGACTAGTGTTGATTGCTATTGTTCTACCACTTGAAAGGATGCATATTAGGCCTACTAGTGTTAGGCCTATTGTCATAAAGGATTGAATTGAAAGAAACTATTTTGTGTAGAAACTTAATTTGTTTGTTCATTTGAATTGCTATCGCTATTATACATGTAGAAGAGTCGATTTCTTTTCCAGTGTGGACATCAAAGAGCTGCCATACATTCTGCCTCTTCCTGCTACTAATATCAGCCACAATTTCTACGACTCAATAATCGAACAAGAATCCATGCACTACCAGAAACTGTATTTGGAAGTGTAAAGAAAAAATTCTTGAAAATTCTCCCAATGTGTCAATCGTGGATGAATGATCCGTAAATAAATCTTTTAGCTGAGCATTTTTTCATGTTATTTTAATGTAAAGTAGGCTACTTAGCTCGAAAGGTGGAAATGTTTATACCTAAATTGAGGACAAAACCAGGTTATTCAAGTTGCAACGCGATCTTGCTATTTCAATGGTTGCTTCTATATTACGCAAAGCCTACTGGCAAAGTTGATATTCATAATTAGTGTGATCTTACAAAGTTGCGGCATAAAATATGGTTTTATGCATAAATAATATGTGTTTGTGAACTGAAATATGTAATAGTATTGAACCATTTAGGACCAAACTCATGATGCAAGAACGCTGCTAGATATCCAATATACAAAAATGTCAGTATCGTATCTGTACGAAGCGGTAGTGACACATTGGTATATAGTATCGTAAAATTGTATTACTTTTCGTTATAGGCCTATATTGATCTTAGGTAAGATAGTAGCACATTGCACAAAGATGGATTTATTTCAAAGGAGTTTATGCGCATATGATTATGTCTGGCGCTTTTCACGTTTAGTGTTCGTGAATAAGCTGGCGCCCTGCGCTTGGCTTTCAAATGGCTCTTTGGAAGTTTGGAAATTACAATTACGAATATGAGTGCTTACATGTAGCTTATTCAGGTTTCGTAAACATTAGCGCCTTTGTGTATGCTTTAAATCCAGTGCTTTGTGGTTGTATGATCTAGTCTAATAAGAACGTTTCATGGCTCTCTTGTCATACCAAACTGTGTTTCAAAAGCCGATCACGGGTCGATATAATTATTATGGCTCGGAATCAATACAGCCTTGACGAAGACCAGAAATAGTCCTATGATTTCGCCTACACATCATTTGGACATAAACATAATATTCTAACACTTTAACAGTTATTACAGATATAATTCTAACGATCAGTAAATAATAGAATTCTAAATGATAACCGGCTTTTAAATAAAACAAAACATTTCTATGTGCACATGTTCTTATATAGAGCATTATTCGGCAATGTTGGTATATTCACTCGAACATCCATAGCAGCTCCAAGTTCACTCTCCTCTTCCATTCACCTCCCAATCCGCCTCATATTCCATCCATTCCACATGCCCAACCGCTCCCTTAAACCACCCCTCTTCCGCCTACTCGCCTTCCTCTCCCCTCTCTACCACAACACAGGCGCTTTTCTCTTCTCCTAGTCTCCCACTCTAATTCACCTTCAACTACCGCTCCCTTCAGCTTCCCTCATATCAATCATCCCATCCCATATAATTCCCGCCACTCTTCTCCTCCTCTACCCATTCCGTTCTACTTCTCTCCCCATCTCTTCCTCTGTTTGTTTTGCCTATTTCCATCCAGCTCCTCTCTCACTTTCCAATCCTTCCCTCCGCTTCTCCTTCTGAAATCTCTTTTTCCAGCTACTCTTCTTCTACCTTCTTATCTTCACCCCTTCTTCCGCATGCCTTCACACCTTCGTCACCTCCTCCACCTTCTTTACTTCCTCCTCCTTCTTCTTCTCCCTCCATATTCCGACCATTTCCTAGCAGACGCCCTCTAGCGATCGACAGACGGAGGAAGAGCAACATATCCCACCTGGTACATTATAACATATCTTCCTGTTACATTATAACATATCTCACCTGGTACATTATAACATATCTCACGTGGTACATTATAACATATCTCACTTGGTACATTATAACATATCTCACCTGGTACATTATAACATATCTTCCTGTTACATTATGACATATATCACCTGATACATCATAACATATCTCACCTGGTACATTATGACATATCTCACATGGTACATTATACCATGTTATATTCAAGCCAAAGTTACACAGCATAAGATCCTATGAGCCAGTTCAAGCAAATTGTCATAATCGCACCAATGAAACTAGCAACGCATCACAAGAACAAAATGTGAGAAGATTCAATATTATTTCGTTTCACATAATCCGCACGCTAATGTACTTGTAAACATCTACAAATCGTAAGTTTTGTAAAAGTGATCCCATAGAACTTTTTTTAAATAATAATTTTATGAAAATTACAGCTTTGCTATGCTCATAAAGAATTAAAATAGTATAATTGTTTGAGCAATTAAAGCAATATTGCCAATAAAAATGCGTTTCAAATAAAAGCCTCTTTTGTTGCTAGGTCTACTTAAAATCCTTTAACCATAAAGTATGTGCCTAATATTACAATCAACGAAGAACACGTCGCCGAAGCAGATGATCCTGCACCAGGCCTACATTTTGGCGTAACTGGCTCAGGCGTGACAGGTTCCAGTGTGGCAGGTTTGGGCACAACAGGTTCCGCGTTGAGTCCTACAATATAGTTGTCGCTGTGTCTATGGTCGCGGGATTATTTGCAAGTGAGAAGGGCAGACTAGATGGCAGACTACAGATGATCTCAATTACCAGGTCATATCAGCCAAATTTATACATTTGGTACGGTAGATTTACGGCGCGTCGTGCCTACATGTACTGCCACGAAACAGTCACGGTTGCCGTAAAAGAGAAGGTCTAAATCTTTAAAAAACTCCGTGCCCACAAAGATCACGTACATGTAAGAGCGACCAGCTTATACACCGGGCACTAGTAGTCGTTTAACCGAACCCTTCTCAAATTATAGTTTGATTTTAAATTAACATTATCAAGCGAGACAACTCAAATGAGTGGTAAACAATTATACTGCCCTGTTATTTTACTGTGGCTCCAACGTAAAGATCTATGAGTTGACTTCAATCACGATTCCAAAACGGTTCATTCTGGCTATCTAGCTTTTGTTGTTTCGCCTGCGATAAGTTATCCGCATTTGCTGCTGCGTTTTTATATTACGTAAGTGTCAGTCAACAGGCCTTCTTTTGATTTAAAACATGCGCACGAATGCAACCAATTTGATAGACAGCTGGAATATATACGCATAGACGGAATGTCCTTGATACCCAAGCGATATCATCACGAAGCCAAAGTTAACTGATTATATTACTGGACACAGTTGAATGTCCAAGGCTACTGTTTATTTATCGACATTTGATTTGCATGAAATTCATAACCTATAAGTTTTAAACGTTCCCTTCATTAGAATAAATTCTAAGCCAACTTCTAAAATGGTCTTCATCTAAATATGAAACTGTATAGTCTGTAATAGGCCTATAGCATTACTGGAGCACCAATCTATAATTTAATTGACATGCATAATGCCTGCTGTGATGACTGACGAAAGAGCGATTGTGAGTTAATCGATGTTAATGATGGCACATAACGACCTTCTGATAAGATGAACTTCGGTTAATACTAGTTTGATACTGGAATCCTCCCAGACGTCCTGACTTGTTCCCTTAGCCTGCTCTTGTCACAGCGACAACCTAGGGTAACAGCCATAACCGACAAACGGCCTGAGACGATAGCAGAGCCCGACCCCTCGCTCGTCTCCATTTTATGTTCGTTTACCCAGAGACGCGTTCACCCCAAACGTTCGTCCCTCCTTTGCCAGCTTCGTTTTGGTCGATCGTTCGACCCTTCCATCGGTATAGCGTGACCGTCCTGTGCCTCTCTCCGGTCGCTTTAGCTCCATCTGGCGACCGTGTGAGGCGTCGTCATCATGAAGATTGTACTGTGACGTGACACTTGCAGATACAGTACAATACAGAAAGAAAGAAGAAAGATATTTCTCGCTATCTGAGGGTTTAGAATTACCAACGGAATGCTGTTCACAGAGATTGAACAAAATGTAAAAGACGATGCATACGTGAACAAGAAGTCAGAAGGCTAGCATTTTCACTTTCATGGATGTCATAAATTATGTCTTAGGAATTGTTTGGTGTTACAATGAATTGTTTGGTGTTTAATGGCAAATATTAGCAATTAATACCCTGGAACATAATAATCAGGGGTGCTAAAAAATAGGTCTAGATGTGGAAACTTTCTAAATATCCAGATTTTTCTTTTCGATGATGCACTAAGTCTTTTTTCTAAAAATAGATGCCATCAATATCCGTCTTACATTTCTAAGAAAGACTTGGTATATTTCACAATAGCTCTTGTCATCCGCGATAATTCTCATATGTTCACAATTCTCGTAAATTAAACGTTTTCATTCAGGTAAGCAGCTGATTACAGTAATCATATTATCAGATATAAAGAACTCCAGAGATTCCGATCTTTAGACAAGGTCAATGTTCAACTGCTCACATAAAAACATGAGAAGCGAAAACGAAAGTTACCGTAAACGCAAGTTTGCATGTAAAATCACCAAGCATTTAATTTTTTTGCTAAGACTTTCCACAGAAGATGCATCGCATTATGAGTGCATGAAAACAATTCCTCATCGTTTATGTATCTTAGAAAATAATAACAAGGTGTGGTGCAACTTCTAAACTAAATTATTACATTGCACAAATTGGAAAGTGCAAATGGTCAGATCATCATTCATTGATATACGTTCATGGAGCGGAGCCAACTGCCATGTGGCCAGGCGATTTTTTATGAGCCTGGAAAATTATTATTATTCCTATTTAGTGACAGATCTCAGAACTTCGGCTATCAGTGAGTAGGTAAGCATGTCGCATTCAGAGATGCAGAACAACGTCATGTATATTCAAAGAATTTTTATTGACCGTCATGCTTTTTAAAAACTTACTATTCGATTAGACAAGAACAATCAAATTGTTCATTATTTCAATGAATAATAATACAAACTGCAAGGTTGGAAAGTGGATAAAATGTAAATCAAAATATTTGATGAAAGTTTAAAATATTTATGTTAAATACTTTTATTTGAAAGAGGAATATCAAGGACTGATGGATCAAACAACTGAACAGAATGAATCTCGGTCTCGTACAGCGGTAAGTTTGTGTACTATACAAAAGAAATTGTAACAAGGTCAACACCATTAACTCTTTCGAGATCACACTTGAATCAATCACAGATTGATTGCGCATTATAATAGCAGCACAGTATAAGTCATTTTAATAGAATAGTATTTCAGATGGATGGCACGATGCACGAGGAAACTATAATAATTATGTCCCGAAGAGCAAGAATCATTAAGTCCCGAGGTGAAGTTAAACGCTTCAAACATTGACCAGGCTGAGAACAGAAATTCAGATCCTCTGATCGTTTAGGAGCCGCATCAATTTTTGGCCTAGTAGCATGTCCCAACAGGAAGAGCTTGTACTGATATCCGCTCCGTCTTAGCCGTAGTGAGGTTCTGAGAAGATAGATGTTATTGACAGTTCCATTGATCGATTTCCCGATCATTATCTGATTTATTTCGGTGTCCATAACAACCCTAAAGAAATCGAAATATTCAATATATATCTGAAATCTCTTGAACCAGTTGAGTACATAAATGGCTAGTCTACATTATTTGAAATTCCCATATTACTCAATAAACTCATTATTATAATATTTTATAGTCTTGGCCATTGTTAACATGCACTTGTTTTCCCTGCAGTTGCATGATCTTCCACTCGAGGTATTGGACTTTATCTTACAAAAGTCCTATCTACATTGGATATTGAATTCACCAACAAAACACCGAGACGAAGAAGTTATCAAGTGTTTAATATCAGTCGACCTGTGCTTCAATCAAAGAATTACGAGACAACGATTCAAGAAGGCAATCTGGCGATACTGGGAAGGTGAGAGGCCTTTCAAGCACAGCAATTGCTAAGCTTATTTACCTCACATCTAACCATTAAATTTCAGCATCGTCATCATCGCCGACGTCACTATCATCATCGTCATCATCATCATCGTCGTCGTCATCATGATCATCCTCCTCATCATCATCTTCTTCTTCATCATCATCATTATCGTCATCTCAACCGTCACCGTCACCGTCATCATCACAATCAACTATTTCGTACAGGGAATATGCTGTATCTTATTGAGGAACCACGATCATCGTATCGTTTTCGTCACAGAGCGAGAACATTACTTGCATTTTAGACGAATTTAGTATTTAAAATTCAAATTGTTGTTTTCTAGTTGTATAAAGGTTTTATTCATCTTCTTTGTCTCATCCAAAGTCAACCGTCTGAGGGTTCTATAAACCTCAGACAAAAAGGTGTCGCCAATTTTTATGTTGCAGAGCGGCGATAGCATTAAAATGTTGATATTTTATGTCTTTTTAGATTTTTATGGAAAGTCGAAAAAAATATATGCAATCATTCGAAACAATAGAAATCATCTCTTGAAGCATATTGAACCAAAGGATGAGTTAATTGCTTCACTGTTGTGTCTCAACTGCATAACGCAAGAACAAAGTCACTTCATTCGACGACGACGTTCAAATGAAGAGAATAACGAAGAACTTTTAAACATCGTGAAATCTTTTGATAGAATGAAATTGTCCAAGTTTTTCAAATGTTATCGACAAAACAACCAGAAGATTGTGGCGAGGATAATGGAAAACGGAGGAGGTTTAAAGTATTATTAACTTTCCATAAGAGCTTTGAGTTAGCACATTATTCTTCACACACTGGTCATTATTACAGACTCCATTCTATATTGAAGTAGCCTACTTAGAAATTGTCCCGAGACCGTGAATTATTTCTACACGTCTTGTAACAGCCATTGTATACCATGTTATCACAAGTCAAGTAAAGTGGTAAAAACTTGTGTAAATCATCGCATTGGATTTAGGGTTATTATTTAAGGGCAAATTTAATTTCCAAAGCTGAGTTAGAAATTAATTCTGTGACTTGAATTAGGACATTTTCATCCAAATATTATGAAGAAATAAATTTTACAAGAAAAGCTCAAATTGAGTTAAATGCAAAAGTATTAGATTTTGACTAATAAATTATATCTACATTTGATCTCCACGCCATAAATATTCCAGTATCAGCTGAATTTACCAAACTTCAAATAGCTTGTACTGCTTCAATGCGCTGAGTGGCTTTGCATCGAATTCATTTGCTCGCTTGTGCATGCTAGTTGTAATTTAATTTGTACAATGAAATGCATTACCTTCGAATTGTTAACTGTTTTCCAAAGACATAAAAAGACTATTGAAGCTTTTAGAGCATTTTCGCACATACGGTAAGCCTGCGATTACTTAATTTACTGCTAGATTTGCTACTCTCTGAGCTTTATCATTTATCACAACGTATTTCGATGTCTCAAGGTTGAAATGAATTTGTCCGAATATCCAAATTCATACTTTATAGCACGTTTTACTTATATGAACATTGATATCGTTTTATCTTAAAGGCATGCAGATAGTCTTGTAATGTCAATCAATCAAGAAACCGATCAATCAATCAGTAAACTAATAAATAAATCAGTGAGTCAATCAATCAATGGAATTTGACACAGTACCTTTTCAAGATATCTACCCAGAGGTGCTTTTGCTCTGAATACTTAATTCGTCAGTTAACCAATCAATCAACCAACCAATCAATCAATCCATCCACCAGTAGAATTTTAAATTGTACCCCAAGAGAGCAGATTTTAGTCAAGAGAATGCCGATGAAGAATTTTGGGCAAGAGGCAAAGCTCTTGGGACCCCGTTCCAGGTGGTTCAAACCACAACAGGGAGGGCCCCGTGCTGCACCATTTGATGGAAACGACCAAGCAGGTGAAGAAGACAGACAAATTCCTCTCATTGGAAGATCTGAATGGGCGTCGACCGACTTTGGCCGAGACAGATCGACAGGAACCGATTCTGCACCTTATCTACACACATAGATTCTATTTTAATTCAATTCCAGTTATCCTGAACTTCGTTTGGCTTTAGGTGCAATAAAACTTCAAGTGCAAACTCATAGTGCAAAGTGTTCAACATCAATGGAAACACAAGAGCTACTTCATCAAAGAATCGAAGATCTTCGGTCTGGAACCAAACTACGGTCACATCAAACTGATAAACTTATCAGTCAACTGAAGAAAGAAGGCATTGAAATCCTAAACTCTCAGCTTGAGAGACAGTGTGTGGTTGTTTGGATTTGGTGTCACTCACAAACAGCCCTTCAATATATTCAGACGCTGCATGAATCGAATCAGCTGAGAGATGTAATCTTTGAAAACATTCAACCATCAATTTCAACTTTGATCGACATCGATAGGAATCAATTCAAGAGAACCCTTGGCAAGTTCATAACTTTATTATGAAGAAAACTTAAAATTCGAAAGTATAGGGTTAAGATTAATACAGCGATGATCAACAAAATTATTCTATGTTGAAGTGAACTCTGAAGAACTTGTTAGAGTGGATTGGAAATTAATTAGACAGAAACTCACACAATCTGGTCAAATGGTTGTTATCGACAAAAAGTTCAACTTCCCATATATATTTGTTGGTAGCAGGACATTAGCCTCCCCGGATGCTACCCCTCTGCCATTACCTCCTGCCATTACCTCCTGCCATTACCCCCTGCCATTACCCCCCGTAGGATATTACCCCCCGTGCCATTACCCCCCTGTCATTACTCCTCTGCCTCTTTTCCACAATTAAACTATGAACACGAATTTATTAGATGCATTCTTATAAATAAGTAGCATTTTATAAAAACAATGTCAACAATTAAACCCTGAACATGAATTTATTACATCATTATTAGTCATCATGTCATACAACGACATCAGTGACTTGAACAACACAAACTGGTCAAACAAGTTTCTTTTGCTGACTTGTTGTATGCAGCATGGTAGGCTATATAGGCACACAATTAAGAAACAGCAAACAAATCGATGACAAATACTATTCAGAGGTGAATGGAAGAGGTTATATACATAGGAATAATTCCTGTGGTTAAAGGCAGGGGGTAATGGCAGGGGTAAAGGCAGGGGGGTAAAGGCAGAAGGGTAATATCCAGAAGGGGGGTAATGTCCTAGACCCATATTTGTTGATGGTGTCACATTATCATAGCTGCTGAAATTGTGTTTTTGTAGTTTACTTTGAGTTAAATTGAGATATTAAAAAACACCACAAGGTGGATTTTGAAGACAAACTTACAGATATTGCTTGAAATACTAAATGTATCAGGAAGAAAATGTCGTGAACTTAAACAGTTGGAAGCAACAAATGGAAGCGGAAAAAGTCAGCAGCGGACCAAAAATAAGAACAAATCAGACCAATAGCGAAAGATCTAAAGGGAAGCAAGTTGACAAATAAATAACGATGCAAATATAAAGGAACATTTAATAACAGTTTAAATGGTCTAAATGATCCACAAGAGTCTGTTCTAATTCCACATCCACCTACTACTACTCCACCTCCACCTTCACCTACTACTACTACTACCACTACTACTACTACCACTACTACTACTACTAATAATAATAATAAAAATAATAATAATAAAATAATGTTATTAAGAAATATTATTTGTCGGAAAATAAACGTAACCTAGATAATGGCAATCAATTATCATGATACTTCAAGTTTTGATGATAGAGATAGTTATTTTCACGCGCGAAACTCTGGACGATGGCGCTATATGAAAGTCATCATGTATAGGGGACAATTCCGATACGAACGGCGCAATCTATTAGGCGGTATAACTCTAGTAATGTAATTCAATGACACTAACAAGGCCCAGTCTTAACGGCCGCTAGTCAAACATGAACGGTACGCCTCTAGGGAGATGACGTGACCCTCGGGACGCCAAGACCCGACCAACCGGATTTAATAATAGCTTCAGCAGGTGATCTGTCGTCCAATAGAAATACGAGTTTTGCGTTTGGGATAGCGAAGGAAATCGAATCTAGAAGGGTTCATATAGCGTAGCAAGCAAAGGAACAGGGACTTCTTTCGAAACTGGGGGAGACGTTATGTCATTCTGACGATAAGGGTAATCAACGTAGTTTGGGAATCCCGTCTCCAACGTAAACAGAGGAACATTTCTAAAGGATACTAATAACTCTAGTAAGTGTAGATAGGATGAGTGGTGTGTATATCTATAATCAAATATACATATTAAAACATCCAGTGTGTCGTGTTGCTGAGCTTGGTGATTGAGAAAAGAACCAGCGGTACTCTCGTCATCTAGAAGAAGGTGCTGGCGAGAGTGTAACCCGCGACAGTAATCATGGTCAGTTATTTGCATGCTAATGATTATTTTGTTTCTATTGCAGTCATGTGTTATATTTCCATCAACTTCACTCAAACACTCCAGACACCATTGAATGAATTTGTCCAATTAGTCACTAAGCTGCGAAATAAAATCTACGTCTTCTGTCGATTTACTTTACCTCAAGGTGTCCCTATATTTCGTGTCTTTGATGATCTAATTCCATTTCGTCTCCAGAAGGCATTCGAAACAAAAGAGATAAAAGAACCCGTTGACAATGTATCTAGTGAAAAAGAAAATTGTATCTACGTCTCTGACTTAGTGGAGAAATGCGTCTGAAAGATAAAAAGAGATGAAAGTGAAGAACACATACTCATCAATTGGTTGACCACTGATTATGAGCCAGGTACTCTGTCAGTGTCCAATAATGGTCAGTTGTTGGTGACCAGTTATTCACTGTCCATTCTGTGTATTTACCGAATAGACGCAAAACTTGTTCGAGTCATTGAGTTACCAAGATACATTGAAATGCCGCTTCATGCAGTGGAAACATCCATCGGAAATTTCATCATCAGTCACTTTTGGATGGAAGATATTAAGGAAGAGCATGAATCAACAGGGAGGGAGATGGTGTATGGCGTAATTGAATTGAGCCCAGGTGGACAGAGGGTCATCCGTCGTTTCAGTCCTGCAACTGAAGAACAAAAATATATTCGTTTTGATTATCTTGCAATCGATTCAGATGATAGAGTGTTTGTGGCTGACTCCAGAAATGGAAGAGTGATTCTCTTGGATGCAGATCTTGAATGGAGTCACATTCTTTGTCCATCGAAAGATGAAACAATGAAACAACAGCAGCCATCTAGTTTATTTTACGACGAAGATAACACACAACTGATCGTCGGAAACCAGTATGGTGGAGTTAATGTTTACAATTTAAGTCGGATGTGAACTAATGTTTGTTAGTAGATTATACTTAGAAATAGCTCTCTAGAATTTGAGTTTGATTCACGAAATATATCGTACAGACTGAAGATTATGCGCCTCGCTCCTAATGCAGTTTCTACTTTCATTATGAATTTTTCATCGCATTTCAGAATCCGTAAGGTAGGATTGAGATCGACGGATAATAATATCCTAGGAATAAACGACTGGAGGACAGCAACATCCGCCGATGCAGGAATCTGCGATATTGTGTAAATTGTGCATGAAACGACGTATCCCTGCAATACTTATGAAGATATTTTAAATCAAGTGTGTTGTAAAATGTATTTTTACCAGACTGTTTTGCGATAATGCAGGGCATAAGTTCGATGTAGTTATTTGAATTCGACGATGAAGTTTCAAAACATTTTCAATGGCACTTCCGTTATGTACAGCATGTAAAGATCTGGAACAGATTTCATCCTCGTTTTTGTCAACTTTAATGAATTATTTTGCCCTCGTTCTCCACACATTTAAAGTCAGTCGTTGATAGTCATTTTCCACGATCCATTTTTTAGGTTTATGTAATACGTGCATTGATTCGGAATCTCTATCGCTATTAAATAGAAATATCCCACCGAAATCAACAACAACTTCATTAAAGTATCCATAGAAACCACGTTTCATCTGACTTCTAGAAATCCAGAATATGCTGTGTATTCAATCTATGACAATTATAATGTGTTTTTTATAATTGAATAGATTAAAAATAATTGGTTTCTTGTTTTATCTCGCGATGCGCTTTTTAGCATGTTCTTTTTATTGGGCTATATCTTCCCCCAACGAGCAGGTCTATTTGGCTCATTTCGGGTTTGTTTATAATTGAAACGCCAGTGAGTCCATAGTCTTTCATTAACGATTTAAGAATTTTTTCATTGTGCTAAAATTGTGTCTAACATAATTTTTATACTGCATTCCTGCTATTCTTGTTATTGTCACATTTGCTGCGTTGGTACATAACGCTCATTTTCTGCCCAACGGAATGAGAATTTGCAGTTTATCCGAAATTGCGACGGTGTACGCTTGCGTTCCTGCAGGTGTGGTAGGCTAAATACACTTCCCGTTATAAACACCTTAGGTCAATTTATCCTAAGATATATTTATTTGTGGTGTTAATTCTTCCGAGGAACAACTGATCAGTGAAGTGTATTGTTCCTAGGGCAAGAACACTCCCGTTGGTGAATAGAGTTCAATAGACACTCCCGTGAAATTAATCCTTCGTAGGGCAAATTGACTCGGGCAGTTAACGAAATAGGGGAGTTAATTCATCCAGGGATGAAATTAACTCTCCGATTGAATCAATCCTAGTCAATTTATCCCGTTCATTACGTCGCAGGTTTTTATTATCGTCGCATTTAATTTCGTCGCATTTTACAAACGACACTAACCCTGACCCTTGTTAGAGTCTCGGCATCCATCTGATTCATGTCTAGACTGTATTTCTTGATGCTTGTGCACGAGAGATGAAGGAGTGAGTGGTCTTCTTCATATAAGAGAGCAGTTGTTAGGATTGGCCCTTTTTCTGCCTTTGAGTTTCCGGGTGAAACTTGTTTGAGGCTCGTTGCTTGTTTTGTTGGTTTGTCGGTTTGTGGTTCTTCTACAGGTTATGGTTACCTCGTTATTATATTAACTAGGGCTTTATTAAACTACGAGCGCGCCTCGCGATTTGTCTTTATGACCAGCCTTTTGCCACTGCAATATTTTTGTATTTTTGTGTGTCTATGATTTTATTGAAATTATAATTATCCCTAGTTCTAACGAGTCTCTGTTCGTCAAATATAGATCACTTCTAACATGTGCGGGTTTCGTATCGTCCGGCTGCTTGTCCGCCCTTTCGTTCGTTCGTTTGCACTCTTAACAAATAAGAGCGCTTGTAAGTCATGTTTACTACAGCGAAATTTCTCTAACAGTGATTACCGACAATTCATTTTGACCCTGTTCATTAACATTCGTTTTTTTAAATAATCGTAGGAGAATTTCGTACAATGGAGTCGCCCCTGGCAGAAAAGTTTTTGACGATTGAGGACGTCTTCGACTTAACTATCGCAGAATTGATGGCAGAGTTAGAAAATTGGGACTTGACGTCGAGGGTTTAAATAAGACAGAATTGCAATAAACTTTAGCAAAATGTTTGTCACCAATTTCTAGTTCACCTGAGGGGCTATAAATTAAAGCCAAAGCTATGAAACTTAAGGTTTCGAGAGAAATTGAGGAAAGAGAGACAGTTTCAGCTTGAGGAGGCTGAAAGAAAGCATGGTTTTGAGTACGCTAAACATAGATTTGAAGCAGAGCAGGAAGCAGAATAGCGGAAATTAGAAGCAGAAAAGCGGAGGGCAGAAGCAGATAAGCGAATAGAAATAGCGTTGTTTGAGAAGTAAAAACTTAGGTTGCAAATTGAAGCTGACGGGAATAGAGAGGCAGGATAAGTTAGCCGCTGAGGAGCAAAAACACAATACGAATTATCTTTGAAAAAGTTAGCACATGATGTAGAAGATCCTTTAATCTCAACTGATGAAAAATTGTTGTCCTTTACAATGCCGATGTTCGATCTAAACTTGAATTATGACAGAATCAAAATTTGGAGTCTATTCAGGGAGATAAAACTAGTAATTCCAGAAATTTTTAACTAAAAAGGATTCCCATAAGGATTAGTTTTTACACCTACTTGGGCTTACTGTCGTAAACGAGCGCACATGGTTAGTAGTTGTTTTGCCTTGAAGCAAGAGCAGAACATGGATGGTCAGGCACACAGTGCTCCAAAGCAATTCAATTAGTATATAAACGTTGTACCACTTACGTTAAACTTTAATTGTGGATGATCAATATATACCCGATTGTTACACGCTGAGGATTCACAGAGGCTTGTAGTATTGTTCAGAGATAGCGAAAGTTTGCAGAGCTTGGTGTCTCTAGAAAGACTTTTACCTAGAAAATTTCGTGATAAGCAGGAAAGTCGTCTAATTCGGGATATTGTGTGGCAAGCCATTGAAATTCCTTTTGTTGAAATTCAACTTGAGTCCAACACAATAAAGGAAAATTTGCTGTGTGGTTTGGTTGATAGCTTACCACAAGGAATCCATGTATTAATCGGAAATGATAATCCTCTAATTCTTCCTTTATCAATTGGTGTTTTGACTAGAGCTGAAGCCGCAAGACCAGGAGAAGTAGATGGGAACGTAATTTCCGTCAACCCTCAGTCGGTTGATCTTCCATCGCTTGACTCTCAATCGAGTCATATTCAGTCGAACACAACTCCGTTTGTTGACCTTCTGACGGTAAATCCTCAGTCCAAGGGCTCTTGTGTAGTCATACATGGCGACGTTGCTTAAGACGGTGCTGCTAATTTGTCTCAGTCGACAGACTGTTTATAAAGGTTCAATTGTTTCCCGCGCTGAATTGATTCGGCTGCAACGTAATGATCCTTCACTGTTTGCTTTGGCAGAAGGAAAGAATGATGAATCTGAGCGTAGCTTCTATGAAATACATGACGATGTTTTAACGAGGAGTTGACAAGATAGAGTTACACCTGCAGGTGTGCATCTTAAGCAGATTGTAGGCCTACTACCATCTGAATTACGGACACAGATATTAGGCCTACACGTGTTGCACATGATACTACCGGTAGTGGTCATTTAGGAGTCAAAAAGACCACACACAGATTTATCCGCTATTACTGGTGGCCTTCCATTTTTTCAGATGTTAGGAATTACTGTCGCAATTGTGACGTGTGTCAGAGAATTAGTAAGGGTGCGGTAAAGATCAAAGCTCCTTTGGTTAATTTAGCTGTTATTTCTACAGCGCAGACTATCTGCAGATATCGTCGGGCCCTTACAAGCTTGTGTCAAGTCAGGAAATAGATTTATCTTGACTATCGTTGATTTGGCTTCCCATTATCCACTTGCGTTCCAGTTAAAAAACCCATTCAGCTGTTGAAGTTGCTAAGTGTTTGATAACTGTGTTCAAAATATTTGGTTTACCCAAAGAGTTATTATATGATTGTCGCACAGAGCTTTTGTCTGATTTAATACAAGTCTTTTTGCCTCAATGTGATGTGTTACAACTCAAAACTAGCCCATATCATCCTCAGAACGTCTAAATCAAACGATCAAGAATATGACGAAGACAGTTGGTGAGACATTCCAGGGTGGCCTTTATTTGCATATCGCGAAGTGGTCTCGGTTTTTCGTCATTTGACTTACTTTTTGCTCGTGATGTTCGTGGTCCCTTGCAACTTATCAAAAGTAATTGGTTACATGATGAAGTTCTTAAGCATGTTAAAAATAAGAATGCAATTGATTTCGTTTTGAATTCGAGACAAGCCATCAGGCATTCATTTTAAATTGTTACCAAAATTGCAGAGGCTGAACACTGAAGTCTAAGCTTTGATATGACATCAATCCTCGTAATGTGGTGTTTGCTGAAGGTGAGAAGGTATTAGTCATGTTGCCATTGATTGGAAAACACTTCAGGCTAAATATGCAAGTCCTTACCTTATTGTTAAACGTTTAGGTGCGGTTGATTATTTAATAAATTATCCGGATAGACGAAAATCACAGAGGATTGTACATGTCAATTTGTTGAAAAAATGTGTCTCGTTATGCAAATCAAATTCACCAAGTGAATTTGGTGTCTAATGTGCATCATCACCAAGTTAATAGTCATGCTTTCTTAAGAACATTGTCGTTGATTATTTGGATTCTGGTAAAAAAGAACAGTTGTTGAGACTGCTCTTGCAGTTTCGAAGTGTCTTTGATGATCGACCAGGTCGTACAGATCTGGTTTCTCATCATATGCAATTGATCGATGGAGCAAAACCCAGAAGTCAATCTCCCCATCGTTTACACCCAGAGGGCTGATACCGAGATTTCAAATTTACTTCAGATGGGCATTATCAAAGAATCGGATAGCCCGTGAGCTGCACCAAATGTCATAGTTCCCAAACCAGACGTTTCTAGTAGACTTTGTGTCGATTTTTAGAAATTAATTCGGTAACTATTCCCTATCCATTTCCAAAACCACGAAATGATTCAATTTGGACAGATTAGGAGGTTCCAAATTTATGACAAAGTTAGATTTAACCCGAAGTTTCTATCAAGTCCCGTTGACCTCGTCTTCAATTCCTTAGTCAAGCTTTGTAACACCTCATGGGCATTTTCAATGAAAATATTTAGCCTTTGGCGTCCGTAATGTGCCCGCAATTTTTTCCGTTTAGTATGTAAACTGCATCATGGTTTGGAAGATTTCTGTGATGCGTATATTGATGACATTGTCATTTTCAACATAACCTTGGAGAAACATGTTTTGCATTTAACGCAAGTCTTACAACGGTTAGAACAATTTAACTTTACATTGAATTTAAAGAAATGTGTATTCGCTAACGCGGAGGTAGACTTCCTTAGTTCATGTTGGACTTAACTCCATCAGGCCTAGAATGCAAAAGGTTGACGCATTGGTTCGGTCTCCACAACCAACTAGTAAAAAGATGGTTGAGTCTCTGTTAGGGATTGCTAGGTATTATCGAAGGTATTTGGCTCATTACGCTAATTTGACTTTGCCTTTAACGAACCTCATAAAGAAGAATGTACTTTTTCGCTGGACAGATGCAGCGCAACGCGCATTTATAGATCTTAAATCGAGTCTAACATCTCAACCGATTTTGAGACCTCCAGATTACACTCGATCATTTGTTTTGGCTGTTGATGCATCTCATTTGTGTGTAGGTGCGGTTCTTTTTCAGGTCATCGATGAGTTGGAGCATCCCATTTGCTTCCTGAGTCGGAAACTGAAACCACACAAACTCAATAATTCCACGATTGAGAAAGAAGCGCTCGCGCTCGTGACTGCTCTTCGCGCGTGCAGTGTGTACTTCGGTTCTTCACCGATTACCGTTAATACAGACCATTCTCCACTACAATTCATTGACTCTATGATGAATTCAAATCATAAGTTACTTCGCTGGAGTTTGGAACTTCAGAGTTATTCCTTGGACATTGGACATCGTCCTGGCAAGTTTAACCTTCTGCCAGATCTTCTCAGTCGTTATCCTCGTGATTGACCTGTTAAATTGCGAATTGTGATTCGTTATTACATGTATCGATAGTCTTTCTAGAAGTCTCTGGTTTCTGTTAGTCGGTGCATGTCCTGTTTGATTATCATTCGTTTTATCAAAGACTATTTACTTGTCTTATACTTAGAGACTGTTAGTTTATATAACTGTTCGCTTGTTCACTGAATTCTGCTTGTTATGTGATTATGTCAGTGACGTTTTTAATTCTATTTTACTTATAGAATTCGAATACATGGATTCTATTGTCTCACTATTACTTCCTTTTATCGAAAACTTGGAAGTGTTCTCTTCTGTTGTTGGGGGTATGTTGGAGTCTGTGCCCCAGGCAGCTATCTGAACTTTAACATGTCACTAGTCCTTAATGCTCATGCACGAGAGATGAAGGAGTGGTATTCTCTATATAAGAGAGCAGTTGTGTAGGATCGGCCCTTTTCTGCTTTTGAGTTTCCGAGTGAAACATCTTTTAGGTTTGTTGCCTCTTTTGTTGGTTTGTCGGTTTGTGGCTCTACTACAGGTTATAGTTACCTCTTTATTATATCAACTAGGCTCTTATTAAACTACGAGCGCGCCTCGTGTTTGTCTTTATGATAAGCCTTTGTAACTGCTATATTTTATTATTTTTTGTTGTGTTTTTATTGAAATTATAATTATCCCTAATTCTAACGAGTCTCTGTTCGTCAAATATAGATCACTTCTAACAAATATCTATAAAATAACATGTCGTATCTCTTAGTTATTGAAACTGAACATAGATAACATTATTATCTGCTACAAATCAACTCTAAACGTATTTTTGGAAAAAGTGGATATTCGGCAAGATAATTCTAAGGCGACGAACTCACATTGCTGCAGAGTTTCTTGCCGAACCATAACCGCGATGTTTCTTAACAAAAGTTAAGTGTATTCGCAGACTTAGTGCGACATAGTGATGATTCACTTGGAGCCTGCGTTGTAGCACAGGCTTCGTAGACTTTCTTAGCAGGTTATTGATCATGTTCTGGTACAAAAATTGTTTAGTAACATCTAGCGATGCCTTAGCGAATACAAACCAATTATAGCTCTTTTTCTGATCCAAATCAATGGGGCAGCAAATACCTATCCACACACCATTTATGATCTACCATACCATACCTTTTGGGACAGCCTAGACTGACAACAAATGGAAGACCACAATTATTGTTTCCTACTTACAAACTGTTCAAACTTTCTGATTGGAATAGCCAAACTCTAATACTTACTTCGTGGGGAAAAATCTGTTTTTTATTGAACTCCATGAGTTTAATCTGTCGTGTTTGCTAATATACAGGGCTTCAAATCCTGAATCATGCCGCTTTGTAGATCAGAGCCATGATCTTGCTTCTAGTAACTGTCATCCGTGCTCATTCCTTTAAAATTATATGACTTCTGCAACACCGTCCTTGCAGGCCTGTCAAATGCCAAATTCGTCGGCCACCGTCCTGGTAGAGAAGGCCATCTGCATTTGGATTCACATGCTTAGGGCATGTTATTAGCTTGTCTCAATATTGTGGTAATTTTGATGCGGAAGGTAATAGCTTACTATCAGAAAGTAAAAGCGAATAACATGAAATTTTCGTAAGTTATTCTTATCGTTGTTAGAGTGGCATAAATTATCTGTTTCAGTGTGAATATGGTAACTTACGTGGTAGGCCCTTCTCTCACGAATTTCTATCCCGATGACTACAACACACTAACTGATCACGAATTCCTGGAATAAAAATGTATCTGAATGTGCATAGAAAGATTGTGGAAAATTCTCTTGCCATGAGACGACATTGAGTGACTATTCGTACAAGGATATCTCGTAACAAATCTTTTAACTGTGTATGATTTATGTTTCAAGCACCTTACTTGAATATGTGGCATGCATAATGGGCCGTTCATATTTCAATGATTGCTTCGATATTCTGTACATTGGCAGGTAAATATTAGTTAGTATGACCTCAAAAACTTACATTCAATTATTCAGTCTCCCAGCACGCGTTTCAGATATTTGCAATCATACTAAGTCAATTCAATTGAAATAGTTATGTGATTTGTTTATTATTTTACTCATTTTAGTGGTCCTTTATCATGAGATTCAGAGTTTGTGTTGTTATCCAGTTACCCGAAGCACGGTACGATAAAGAAAACAAGTTAAATTCAAGTAACAAGTACACAGCAGAAAAGCAGTCTCTTGCGCAGATACTAAGAGACAGCCAAGAGCAAGAAGTGTTGGCTACTTCAGGTCTCTTAGCCTCGTCATATGAAGGCGAATGGTCATCCTCCTCGCCGTGTTATCTGCCCGCTAACAATGCACGATCACTTATTATGCCAGAGTGTGTAAGGGGCGCAGGTGACGTATAGCTATCGAAACTAATTTATGGTCTGGAGACATTTTGATCCCTTATCTCTCCTTTGACAGTCTAACACGCTAATCAATAAGTGAACTTTAAATCTTAACTCATTCAAAACTAATGACACTACTTTGATCTACGGTCCAAAACTTTAGTGTCAAGTCATTAGTTTGAATAGCTAAGTGATGTAATTTAATGGTTTCTACAGCGCCTCCCAGTACGACCAGCTAAGAACCGGTCCCAGAGCGAAGAGCGCAGGGGAAGAGAAATATCTTTATGTTAAGGTCAGTGGCAGTATCATCCACAGTAAAAATCGTGGAATGAGTCAAAAAGAGAAGTACCGCAATGATGTCTCAGCGACTGTGCAATGACCTGAGTAAACAAGCTTTTCAGTTGCAAAAATTCTGCGGTGATTTGGCCATGCTGCTATGAGCTCTTTGATCTGCCTGCTATGTCTGTCTGCCGCTATGGGTTCTTTGATCTGCTCGCTGCTATGGGTTGATTGGTGCAACAACGGCTGTTGGCTGCTTGCCGCCGACCAGAGTCCGTCTGATCTGCTAGCCGCTAGTAGTCCTTTGATGTGCCTGCAATTGGCTGCTTGCCGCTATGGGTGTTTTGATCTGCTCGTATTTACGGGTTCTTTGATGCACCTCCGCCGTGTCTACATCTGTGCATACTTAATGGACTGTTGGGTCCTAGGGGTCCCGGTGGGACTCTACGGGCTGTAGGGTCCGGGGGGACTCTGTAGGGTTCGAGGCTGTAAAATCCTGGGAACTCTGTAGGGTCCGGGGAGGAACCTATGGGCTGTAGGGTCCGGGGGGACTCTGTAGGGTCAGGGGAACTCTATGGGCTGCAGAGTCCTGGGGGACTCTGTAGGGTCCGGAGGGACTCTGTAGGGTCCGGAGGGACTCTATGGGAAGGTCCTTAGCTATAAATAAGAGCACATTTCTGTACAGTTTGTTCCGTTTGGTTCTATTTGTCTGACAGTTCAGTCAGGTTCGAGTTGTCTAGAGTAGTGGTCAGTACGCAGTTTTGAGTTTGCTGGGCAGTCTGCTCGAGTTACACTGTAGCATAGTCGATGATGTACGAACTTTCCGCGTATTCTGTTCGCTGCTTTCGACGAGAAACGTTGTTAAACTCTTCGAACTGTGTTTCTTCTTCTGCCGAAATATACTTCCTCGCCGTCTGATCCGGCCATCGACCGTCAAGGGGGCTCTCGCTGTTGAAACTGCTGCGAACACCCGTGCCAAAAGCCGGGCCTTACTACGTGGACATATAGCAAGGGGGAAAGCTTCGAATTCGGCCTCCTGGGTGGTACCAGAGAGTGGAAGGAGGTATTGAAGTCTTCCCCGGGGCGTGTTGCCGTTTCCTGCTGCTGCTAGGCAAGCGTTCGAAGTCGAACGAAAAGGAGGTTCACCATAATTCAAACAAACGTTCGCAATAATACATGTTCTGAGCAGAAAGAATGAGAGCAAGGATATTACACTATCGTAGCTCCTAGTGATTCCTAATTTCCCAAGATCGTGGATTTGAAACATATCCTACTGGTAATAATTCAAAACATTGAATCTGCCAAAAATTTAATAATCATTTCATATTTATTACTAATTTACATATTTGACACCTAAAATTAGCCCAGAGAACAGTTCCTCGTTATCAGACGAAATGAAAGTTTATGAAATACAGCCGTGTTATAAAATTGTTCATGACGATTTATACATGTTTAAATTTGTATAATATAAAGCAATAAAATAGACCTACTGCTCATAATGTCTGTAAAAAGTAATAAAATCGTTGCTCATAATGTTTGCTAGATGTCTCTAAAAGCAGTAGCATCTAGCATTGATATTTAAAATTCTTTCAGCAGAAAGCAGACGATGATTATTGAGATCAGTGAAGAACACATCGCTGAAGCCGTTGAGGCGTGAGTATGTTCCGGCGACCAAACAGATATGATAGTAACTCCAAGCTCCTGCCAAAGACAATAATTACACCATAAAAATGCTGTTAGCCTGTCCATGGCATAAACTAGCTCAGAGATTCTACTCCATTGGCGCCCTATACGAATATCCAATCGTCAACCTACTTGAATAGCTATTTAGTCGTAACTTTAGTTGTCAATGTGAACACACGGCAACATGTGAATATTGCGATTAATGATTATGCTTATTCCTTAAAACTTCCATTTAAAAACATTCAGCCGAGTTCACTGGGGAGTAACGCGACTTCAAGAATAAATTATTCGGATACCCGCATGCCGTATCAAAAATGATTGGACACCACTGATACAATTATAGATATGATTCTACCTCCTCTATGTCGTTTTTGGCACCAGAAGCTGCATCGTAGACCAGCTTTGTGTCAGCGTAGACAATCCTCGACGATAGTGTCTGAGTTCCATCACAGTCAGCCCGAAGTCTTTCTTGGTCGATTTTGACAATTACCTTCACCCTTTTCAGAAACAGATGAACAATAACTGTTTCATTGTTTTTCTGTTAGGTGCTAATAATTACTATGTGAAGCTATTTGTGGAAGTATCCAATTCTGCATTATGGCACAATTGAATCTTGTACCAATGTTTCATTTTTTTATAGGTTCTTAGCATAGGACATATTGAGATTTTTTGATATAGACATAAACAATTTCTAAATATTTAGGGCAACGTGGTTAAATAACTGGACGTCACATACATGAACACATACATGCATGTCTACATGCATACATGCACAACAGTTAAACTATTTTACTTTCATTTCAGGAAATTAGGCCTATTACAATGAAAGGTTGAAAAGGACCACGTGGCAGACCAAGGACCGCATAATATTATAGTCTACTGATCCCCTGGATACTTGATTGCTCTTCTGAACATTAACGTGATTGAGGTCTGTATGTGGCTTGTTGAGCAATCATTTGCTGTCTCGCGTAATAGACACCAGAGCGATGGATGCAAGTACTTGCAATTACATGTCTATGTCTATAGTTGCAAATTACAATTACTGCAGTAGACAATAATCTATTTAATGGCATTTAAAAAGCATAAAATCAGGTCAGAATAGTACATCTGGGTGTCACAATTGTCGACAAGCATCCTTAGAAGAAGAAAACATATCAAGATACAATTATTAACAATTATTTATAGGCTTACTTAGTGTCAGATGCCGTGAGCACCGGATACCCGGTTGCATACGTCGTCAGATTTTGTGACGTGTAGGTTACAGATGTTCCGCTATAAACGTAAAACAGTGATGATATGAAGACTACATGACCAAGCTCAACTTTGCAGGTCTATTACAAGTAGTCTAAACAGCATAATCAGATGAGCTAAACTGTAAAGTTTGCAATTAGCACAATTCCCCTCTCCAAAGACATAATTCCACAGCCCAAAAACTCATAAATTCTCGGCAGATAAGCGTTCGTTCGACTAGGATCTTGAAGCGCAACATGGCTCATCAAATGTATGATTTTTAAATCTAATATATTTTAGTGCAAATATATTTATAATTGCAATAGCGGCGTTCAGCTAGAAGAAATAGGCTGAGCCAAAATTATATTCATGGCATGTTAAAAATTTTTAAGTTAGAGTTCGGCAAGTTAAATAGAGAAGATCGCTACGTAGCTATAGGCGCCAGTAACGAACTCCAGTACAGAGGTTTCCAAACGGTGGAAGGCATACTAAGTGGTAGGCGAAATTATGTTTTAAAAAGCAATTCTGCGAGTTTATGTTCATCTTTCTTTGATCATTAATCGACAGACATTTGAAAATACAAATTAATCGATGGATTGTTTGTGAGGCCGTGCGACAGGCTACAGGTAGACGATATTATACATGGTTATATATTTATGATACATTGCGCACTCGTTAAAACTCGCTGTGACTCGCGATGCAGGTCTTACATTTTGGGGAAATGTTTGCCCCTGGGCTCAAAATTAAAAATCGGCGCCTATGTAAGAAAGCTGAACAAGTAACCATGGCTAACTTTTCAATGAACTTACCTAGGTAAAGCAACACCAACGCTGTTGCAACACAATGTGACGTTGTTTGAACAGTACGAATTCAGCAACTTGACAATTGGAACGAAAAATTCGTTTGGTTCTATCAGAATCTGAGACGTAAAAAACAATCGCTATACAAATCTGGCCTGCCAGCGATACGCTTAGTTAGAAATATGCAATTTACCGGAGTATGTATTTACATTTAGGGCCTATGTATATTATTGTATATATTAGAATATGTGTTTTGGCGAGATATAAGAGAAATACTATTGGGTGAATTGTCTACTAGACGGGTTGAACAGTCGAGTTGAACTGGTGCGGAGAAGGTTGGTTTTTTGGAGAGCTTGCGAGTGTTTAGTCCAGCAGTCTATGTGCTTGAGAAAAAGAAAAGGAAGAGCGTCGTGGTTGGCATTGTACAAGAGGTTACTTCATGTTGACCAGGTGGCCTTCACAATGAAGGGATAAATGGACCATCATTCTAGAGTAGGATGCTAAGTAGTCAATTGCATAATTGCATCGTGTTCACTTTTCTAAGTCTTCTGGACAGTCGCCACATATTCATATTGTATTATATTTAAGGAACTGTAAAGCGCTTCTGCCGTTCAGACCTTGTGCCTTGATGCAAGCGCGCAAGGCCTCGCGAGAGGAAGCAGGTTTTGAGGAAAGCAAAGGAAAATGAGAGACTGTCAGATAAAATTATAGAGCGAACAGAAGGAGAAAGCGCTTACCACACAGAGGGACCAATCGAAGCAAAGGATCGAGACTGAGCCATAGCAGCTCTATTAAACTTTTGTCCTAAATAAACTCCGACATCAATTTTGATTGAGTTGTTTTAGCAGCGCTTTTGCGAAATATCTTAAAGGTAACTAAAATATTTTCAATTCATTAACCTTTTCCAAGTCTTCTTCGGAAAATGCAAATCCAACACCTTCCTGTTCTTCGTCTTTGATTACTAAAGTCACAGCACAAGCATAAATTGGCAAAACTTAATCGAAATATTAACATGGGCTCTAAAAACTGGACATGTAGAAGAGACTTGAAACCGAATAGTATATATCCATTGAAAGATAAGAGAATAAAATAGTTTAGTTTAAATGCTTGCTCGTTTATAAAACATTCCGTACGTGGACCACAACAGTAGCATAGGAAATGAAGAAGACTTGAAGAATTCACAGCTGGCGATATGCATGAATGGGCTTTGGTATTGAACGTAGTCAATTATACCTCACTTGATCATCGGTCTTATCAGGTTTAAAGATGAAGATTTAAAAATCCATTGCTTTGACGATTATTGAGGGATAAATAAACCTTCTTGACTGGTTTTTAGACGCAAACTATTTCCGTCTCCGGTTTCCTTTCGGAACACTTTTAAAATCTCTTGACCCTCCTGCATTCGCCTTCATCACATCTATCCCATCTCTTCTAAAAAATTCTGAAATCGTTCCTTGGCCTATGCTCAGAGGCGATGATCCCGAGGGGTCAAGAGAGACAAGTCTATTACCCAAAGGGGACAATTTATACGTTGGTCCCTCCATTTCTTACCCTACCTGTTAAACGAGATCGCCGCCTCTGCCTATGCTGCAACAGTTCTTGTAAAGAGATCATACGCTAATTAGATCATCATTAAATTTCGCCGGTAAATTTAATCTCTTCTCCGCTTGCACTCTCCTCTGCTGTTTTCCAATTCCGACTGAACATCAAGCTCTTCCAGAAATCGTATCTTGATTCTACTTTTGGCGCCCCCACACGACTACCATCATCAATAATCACCATGCTGTCACCTGGTCTTGACGTCTGCGGATACTCACCTGATACTGGTGCGGAAAATAATACGGCTATCTAACAATTTATAGAACGCCTTTTTCATGCGCTGTGATATGTGTGGTGCGATTAAATTTCAAAGATTTACACTAGGCTACATTACATTGCATTGCGTGACAAGATAACAGAGCGTGTGCTATTTTCGTTGGTTATTTAGACATTCAAGGGTGTCATATCTATGCCGAAAGTGAATTTCAAATATAGACTTCTGCATCGTTGATGAGCATTTTCTTTGGATTTTTACAAGGTAGGCCTATTGACTGATTCCCGTTTTGTTTATTTTTACCTTATTTTTTTTCTACATCTTCATTTACCTGTTTCCGACTTTCGTATAATTATTATGCTGAAGTACATAATATTTTTTAAGATCTAGTTCCCCGATCAATTAATTTTCGAAGTCTAAACATAGTTCCTCATAGACTCATCATAGCAAGAATTGCCCATCGTATTGAAGGAATTTATTGTACCTTCGCAATCTGTCAATTTACACAGTTCAACCTCTGTACTTTCAAGTGTGCCACTGCAAAACGTATCTCTGCTTTGAGCTCCATAATCACATTGTCTCGTACAAGTTGTCCACTCTTTCACGACTAAAACAAAAGTAACAAAAAAAGATGTGAGTGCCTCCAGAGATGGTGCAACACCAATTTGCAAACACAATTTCCAATCGGCAAAAAAGAACCAGCGTATCTTTTTCTTGCGTCTGTGACAACTTGCGCGTGAGGAATACACGACAATTAAATTGAATCAAATTGAACGATGAACGCAGTTACAATAAATGTTCATCTGCAATAAACAATCAATCGACGATACCAAACTACTTTCTTTGACATGTGTGGCCACGACGTGCATACATACATACAGGTATAATGTTACATGTGTGCGTGCTTGCCAATATTGAAGAATGATATTGAAAAGATAAAATAAAGTACAACTCATATTCTTATCGCTCAAAACCCAAGCACACACTTTTGTCGAAACACACATCGCATGCATTCTTCAGACAAGTATGTTTTCATGCCAAAGTGACGATTTATAGCAACTTTCAGACGAACACAAGCAGATTGGATGATCAAGCAGGTTACGCCGTAAAACCGATAATAACTAAGCAGCTTGAAAGTGTTCAAAAGACTTTTTATCAAAACAAACATCTGGAGATTTTGCACGCCTACTCAATGTTACCGACGATAACATACCCTAACTTTAGACAGGACGCAGGCTATGAGTAGGGCCCGTAATTTATGCGAATATGCGATTTCGCATCATTTCGCGTAAATTGGCGGTTTTCGCATAAATTACTAAAATGTAATGGTAAGTTTTCGAGTTATTGCATAAAGTTCGGAAATCTTGGTCAGTGTCAACTATTATTGGCTTGTCCAGGCTATTACTAGCCTATATCGGGCTATAGTTTACCGCCCAGACGACGTAATTGTTGATGACTTGGACCCGTGGTTTATTTACGAAACATTTTCGCATAATCCAGGGGGACCAGCTATGAGCGCAAGTTAGTGTGAATACCCGGTCATGAAGGTCGAGATCTCTGAGAAGCGAAGAAGACGGGAAGATGGGTAGCTGCATTTAAAACCGACTAAAGAGAATCAAAGGTGAGATTTCGGAAGACCAATATGTACCTAGTGAGTTACAGTTATCAATGCGTAGGCAGACAAAAAGCATGTGTCGTTGATGAGAAAGCGGATGAGAGAACAGGTCGCCTGACGGCACGAAGTCAGCTCATGTATTACATAAACTAGATGACAGAGAGGGGTTAGAGATGTGTTGAACAAACGAAAGAGTCCGGTCAAAGGTAACACCAAAGTCAGGAAGAATCGTCGAGAATTTGAGCAATGACCTACATATACTTTCTTTGAAATTATAATTATGTTCTATATTAACTGTAGGCCTACAGGAGGATCATGGAGTGTTTGCATCACGTAATCGCTGAAAGCCAAAGCAGTCCCACAATGTCTTCCTGATTTCATTGCACAATAGTTACGTTTTGAGTAATCGTGATAGACAAAAGGACAAGCAAACTTTCTACTCACCGGTTGTGTCAGTCCATGAATTGAGACTCGTTTCTGGAAGGCATTGTAGACATCGGTTGTTGGCATTCGTTACTTCATTGGCGTAGCAATGTCCATTGATTGCACAGGCATCGTTCTACATAAAAGCAACATTATAGAGAACATTTGCAAGATGGCATTCATCGAAGCATGGATCGAAGAGATACTTGACGTTCTTGCAAGGCGCAACAATGAGTGTCTACATAATTGCATGCATATAACGTATAGAAGCCAACACATGCAAATACATACATGTGCAATTGTGCATGTGTGCAAGACTAGTGGCACGGTGGTCGATTGATTAATGAGTTCGGCAGGTAACGAGAGAGTACGGGCTTGATCCTCGTTCCAGGAAGTTGCTGTGACCTTGAGCAAGTCCTTCATCAACAATTGCTCAGCGCCATCTGTTATGTGTGCACTCTTGAACTATCGAATGTTGATTGGGAATCAATTGCCCTCCTAATGCTCACAAAAAGAAATAAACGTCCGCAGCCGGGGGTGCTTCGGGATGGATACATGCCAGTTGTTGACCATGTGAACCGTGATCTCTGCAGATGCTGCTCTCCCAGCTACTCTAAATAAAGTATAGTCAAAATTATGACACGATCTGTAATTCAGCGTTTCAGAGTCACTCTCACTTTGCATAATCACTTGGCATAATCACTATAGGCCGTACGTGCCTGGATTTAGGAAATCTATTCCTGCCGATGTCAAAAGTTCTTGTGGCGCCAAATCCAGTGCGCGCACGATGGGTGGATAGATTGATAAATTGTCTGTTTGTCTGTCTGTCGAACAGACAGGCTGACAAATAGACAGATGGATGGATGAATAGATAGACAGATGAATGGATGAATAGATAGATAGATAGACATATATAATTTATATATAGATAGATAGATAAATAGATAGATAGATAAACAGATAGATAGATAGACAGACAGGCGGACAGATAGATAGATTAATTGAGGGAGAGAGAGAGAGAGAGCAGTGGTCATCCATAATTATGTCGTAACTCAGTGAGTCGCCAACGCTTCAGACGCATGACTGCCTCTCTAGATTGCTCATGAGATTGCTCCTCTTCTGCTTCTGCTTCCTAGGTAGGCCTATATGTGTATCTCAAAGGTTATTAGCTTCTTAATTAATTAAACCAACCCTCTGATTGCATGTTGTGCTGTCGCTGCACTGCATGCAAATTGAATCGAATACTACAAAGGGTAGTATGTTGCTGTAGATATCTCCGTTCATTGTTATGGAAACATCCATTGGGAAAATGGCCGTTGCTTCATCTGTTGCCGCTCTCCTTCGTCTGTGCGTTTTTGTACCAGGAACTGGACAACTGTATTCTCCACTGGTTATAAATGTTCCGTTTGTCTCCATGCTGTTTCCGGTGATTTTATCCTGAAAGCAACGGATGCCTTGTTAAGACTGACAAGTGCCATAGAGTTCATGCGATTCAAGAGTTAATTCATCATCTCATTGAGAGTATAACCTTCAATGAGTCGGCAATAAGGTACAATAATGCAAAGTAGATCCAATAGTAAATACAAACAGTTGCAAACATTAAGAAATGATCGGACGCTACGCGTCATTATTGCTGTAAGAGCGTTACAACACAGATCGAGGGTTATTATTAATTCATACATTTTGTAAAGCGCGCACGGTCACACACAATATGCAATTATGCATGTGCGATGCAAAATTGTTCATTTTCTGGAATTGCATACAACTTAAGAGATACGAGCATGTAGCACTAATCATGAATAATTTCATATGGAATTGTTAAATAAAAGCTGCAGAATAGCGACATCTACCTTAAAGCGACACTTCAGTGCAGCTGTCGAAACAATTCCACTTCCAAAGACGCTGATGACGTCACAAGGACGTAGACGTACGTCACACATGCCATTGCGAACGATGCTAGTTAGAGATGGCGGCTGGCTCTCTTGGATCCCACAATCCGTGCCAGTGTAACCTTGTCACGAGTAGAAGAGATAATGTAACCAATAACGCTAGTGTCAACCTGTTATACTACTTTGTTAATTGATTTGGTCTGATTGGGTCAGAGGCACTTTGTTTATTGCTATGACGTTAACCATTTGGTTAGTTTCAATTGGTGTAATCGCTAAAGGTCTTTATGTCAATTGCTCACACTGGTTGCAAATTTATTGGATCGCTCCTTTATGTTATCCATTGTTCACTGCATACTCATTGCTCTACTGTTACCATAATCACACTATGCATTATGTGTTTTGTTGGTGAACAATAAAGCATTGATTGATTGATCGATTAATTAATTGATTACATCTTGCTTTTGAACAGTAATTATTTCATCGTCAAACGATTCAATGGCTGTTTTGTTTGCAAGACTTCATAAGAAGATAGTGACGCTGATCGGCTTTTACAAAAAAATGACGGCGCGTTTATTCATAGTTGCAGTATGTGTTAAATGCCTATAATTATGGTACGATTCAATCATTGTTTAGAAAAGGCAATGATGATCCAAGGCTAAATCTTCAATGCCAACACCGTCCCTCAATTACACTAATATTCTGCGAATCGATTGATGTCATGGGCATCAAGACTGAGCATCTGCAGGGGTTTGCTTTAATTAGACAGGACTAGATTAAATTATTAGTATTTGAGATCAGAATAGATACCTTGATCACAAACGCATTTTGCTTTAACACACTGGCCATGACCGTTGCACTGACTTGTGCATGTCTTTTCATGAACAGATATCAGAAGACTCAAGGTGCTGTTGTCGTCGTCGGCATCGGAACTGTTGACGCTGGCAGCCAACTGATTGATGCAGTTTTCCTCCAAAATGGAGACGTAAGCTCCTCCTGGAAGCCACTCGTCAATGATCTAAATAAAAGTAACAGGGCTCAGAGACACGTTGACTCAACAGAACAGACGAACAGATAGGAAGAAACGAAGTCACCGATGAAATCGATGCAGTGATTCACGATGAATATTGTAGACGCGTTGCTTATTTATTCTCATGAACTGTTTATAAGTCTATTTTTCTTTTCCATGCTCACTGTGTTTTCATTTTACTTATATATGGCGTTCAGTTTACCATAAACGAATGTATCGTGTGCTATGCAAGTGTACGATGTCTGTATTTACCTAGACTCTTAACTAAGCCTCTAATGAAGAACAGTAGAAGCGGTACTCGGTTATTATCATTTTTCTATGAAATTGAGAGGAGACAGATATCAGCTGTGAAAGCCAACCTCATAGTGTAAAGGTAATTGCTCCTGTTGACCAGCGAATATCAATTAAAAAGATTGGGAAAGGCAGTTTTTATGTTAAAGGTAGGGCCTATATAAATATTACCGTAGTACTACACTCATAATAATTTAAAATTTATTCCGATATTTTATTAGTACACAGATGTGATAGATATTGGACTCAATAATAACTTTGGTTAGTAGTAAAACAGAATGCGAGGCTGGGCCTCATTCAAGAAGATAGAATACTGACCAATAAAAGATAGAAGTGAAATATAGAAATGGCTCGTGCAAAGAAATTGCGAACATTCTGTTCTAAAGCGAATTCAAGGAAGCAAAGTTGGTAAGTAGGTCAATAGCTATGTTGTTATATTCTATCGAGTATTATGTTGAGGATGATGTGGTTTGATAGAAATTGCGGAAAGCATAATGAAAGAAGGAGAGTGGCAAAAGAACACTGAACAAAGGAAATGAGGAAAGGGAGGTGAAGAAGAAGAGGAAGAGGAGGAAGAGGAGGACAAGGAATATAAGAAGAAGAGAAGGAGGAAGAGGAGGAAGAGAGAAAAGAAGAAGGAAAAAGAAGAAGTACTAGAAGAGGAATTATGAAGAGAGGAAGAACAGCTGAAGAAGATGAGACGGAGGAGGAGAGAGGAGAAGAAGAAAAAGATGAAAAGAGGAAGAGAAGGAGGAAGAAGAAAACAATAAGAAGAGAAGGGGAGAAGATAAAGAGGAAGAAAATAAGGGAGAGGTGCAGATGGAGGAGGAGATGGAGAAGAAGAAGAAGAAGGGATCATTTATATTGTAATATAAAGCTATTAACCTACACGATTTTCCGATATATCTTTATGTTATGTTCAGCAACGTATGCTCATTGCTAATTCAAAATAAGTTACGGTGATTACCTGAATATCCGTTTTGCATATTTTAATTATTTCCGCGACGTCGATGCTTGCTTTGCAATCTTGATACACCAAGGAACTGTTCACTTTTGTTTCGCAATACTGTGTCACTCTTAGTTCTGTTTTTCCTTTGGGAGTGGGCCAAGTGAACGATACATTCACGCCATAATTAGGATCGTATGAATATGGAGGAAATACGTCTTTCGGATCTAGAATGTAATCTAAGTCAGTGGAATCATGAAGAGTTGCTGCTGCTGTGAGGACACTTGTCTGATGACAGACTACTCCTGTGTTCCATCTGTCAGGAAGATGGTCCTGTGGCTTTGAGACGATTTTTAGCATCTCATCTTTATTTGAACACTTAAAAGTAGTAGCATTTGCGCAATCGCATCGTGCTACAGGTGCATTGAAATCTGACGTACACTCAGGTTGCTTTTTGAAGTAGTTGTCCGCATCAGGAATTCTGAAAACAGAATATCATGCCAGATTGTCATTTATCTCATACTAGAAACGCAATTCTATGGCAATAGTTTCTCTAGAAATAATTCACTTACATTTCAAGCTTTCGTCTATATTTTTACTGGAATAATGTGTGAATGTCGAAAAAACAAATACGGAGATTAGTATGGATCAAAACTGACGGGAAATTACATATGACTCACCATGCCCGTTGTCCAGAATATAAATACGGCAATATTGGATTGTATTGTGATAGCAATTTGTATAGCACAGCACCGAGAACAACCTAACCTACATGTATTGATAAGTGGCTACTCAATGGTTGATATATATGGTGTTGAAAAATCAAACATACCATTCGAAACAATAATGTCTTCTCAGTTGGTTTAAAGAATGTTGAACTTTGCCTTTTAATACATTGATCCATATTGTTCAGATAATGTTGTTCGAGAACTTCATTTCACCAATCAATTAGATCGGCATTAAAGTCGTAACAACAAACCGGCTTACCTGAAATTGTTGATGCTTTCTTCTCGGAAGTCGTCTCCACTTATACCGTCGCTGTTTCCGCACATGGAATATTTGCTTGTGTTCCCGTAGTATATTGGTGGCAAATACACACCGATGTTAAACCAAGGACTGGTTGAATCGATTTCCACTCTAAGGCCGGATGGCATTCGAATCTGCAGAAAGAACCGAAGACTCGTCACTAAGCAATTTCAATCTTACTCTGCTGTCAAAGTGAGGCAAATTATTTTCTTTCAAATTAAAAAATAATATGTATTTTGCGA
Source organism: Bimastos eiseni (assembly GCA_959347315.1). Classification (NCBI taxonomy): domain Eukaryota; kingdom Metazoa; phylum Annelida; class Clitellata; order Crassiclitellata; family Lumbricidae; genus Bimastos; species Bimastos eiseni. Next base: position 4,011,184 of record OY365813.1, on the reverse strand, counting down.
AGAACGTTCTAAGAAATTCTACGCGACCTGTCTTATATAATATAGGATACAATTATATGAATATAAACAGTATTTAGGCAATATGCCTACATTTATGCCTACACCTTTCTCAGCTCGTCATTGTTCTTTGATTTGAGATCAAATGTAACGTTTTCGAGCATGGCACCACATATACGTTATAATAACTAATGGTTAAGGTCTCGCGAATTTGGTGGAATTCCTAACTAGGTCATTATAGCATTGTATGCCCTTAACTCACTGAAATGTAAATCTATCATCTTTGCCAATGAATTCAGTGCAGTTGTTTTTGACAATAAATCTTGAGCCAACTTTGCCGTGTGAGTTGGAAAATGAAACCAGACGGTAGAAAAGCCTTGCCGTCTTCAAAGAGTTTGGATTAGAGTTCCAACATAAGGTTTGGCGTTTAGTGAAACCTTGTATAGGATGAAGTGCAGTCTTCCTCCATAGCTGTAACATACGCCAGCAGAAACCATGACCCGCAAACATGACTTTTACTTTTACTTAACCACCAGGTAGCTTTCGTGAACATCGTGTTCACACCGACAGACCAAGCGCAGTCGTTCTGATGGTAACCATTCGGTTCAAGTAGTAGGTTACAATTAGATTTTTAGACGATAGTGAGAGCAGGGGAGATGTCAAATTTGGAGACGAAATGAGGGAACGAGAAAACTGAAGGGGTTCTTCGGGGGGGGTCCGTTTGAAAGAGCTAGTGCAGCCTAGACTAAGAAGCGGTTGTGGAATTTCAGAGACGACAAGACTGGAGGTGGAGACAGAGAAAGATAAAAACGATGAGCTAGTAGATCCGGGCGGTTGGACTGTGAGTAGTTGACGAATTTAAGAGGGTTCAGAGGTTTAGAGTGCGTTGTAGTTGATAGAAACAATTTTGTAGTTGACTCTCTGGATTGGCGATGCCGACGTTGTCTTGCACTAACTAGCCTATAGATACCTAATAGACCTCTTTATCAGCCGGTATTAGGAACCGGTGTTTGTAGTCGCTCCATTCGCTCTGCTTATGGGAGGGTTCTTGTGGTTCCATTTTCCATTAAAACAGCTCAGCAAAACGGTACATTCTCTGTGGTATGCCCTATGGATTGGAGTATCCACCTATTCTCGAAAGAGGAACGTGTAGAATGTGAAAGAATCGTGTAGTGGTACATTTATGGCCATTTGAAAACTTACCGTTTTCCGGGCTGGAGTTGGGAGCGCTTTTGAGTAGTCATCTTGAAAAGGCTCCAAATAAATTTTTGAAAGAATGAATGAATGATTTTACGTGCATGTAGCATATTATTGTTCAACAATTGTCACGTCCTTACACTGAATTGTCTGCCAGTGCCATCTCTGTAAACGGTGGAACTGTCGACCGGATCTTGAGATAGAAGACGAATGACAGTCGGTGACCTTTGAACTGTGGCATTCCACGGACCCTCTTCACAAATACTGACCTTATAAGCGCTGTTGCCTTCTCTGACAATTACTCCGCAGTTACAACTTCCTTTATTATTGGTAGAACTGCAGACCTCTTGTCGAACTTGTACTTGTCAATCATAAATAAAGTTCGATCAGAAGTCTATAACAGTGACTTACATAATCATTCTTCTAAACATGAAACCTGACTGTGGGCGGTTCTTACAAGTCATAATAATAACCATGCAATAGAAGATGCTTGCTTAAAACGTTTATTGTCGGGGCCCATATAATTTAAAATAAAGGAATAAATTTATGTTAATAAACCCGGAGCACGACGTTTTTTGGCGCAGCGCCGATTTGGCGCACGACGTTTAGGCGCAGATCTCTGATACAATAGGCCTATATAGTGCAACATGAGGCATAATAATCATGCTAAACTGGGAACTGGTATGTTAAAAAAATCATGCTTAAATAGAAGGGGGGTTGATATGAGAATTCCACTCATCGTCTAACACCTATAGTCACAATCATTTCCTCAATCCCGGTTCCAATTAAGCGGCAATTTATTTATCAATCCAGCTTCTATTTAGACATAATTCTTTTCATCAATGCACCGTCCATTTAAGCATGATTATTTTCATCAATCCAGCGTCCATTTAAGCATGATTATTTATCATAGTAGTTGAAAGTGTAGCAGTCTGGCTCATTTCATGCACAAACCTAAGCTCTAGGTCAAAAGCTAACCTATAGGTTACCATTTCCAGCTTCCATTTAGGCATGATTCTTTTTGTCAATCCAGCTCCCAGTTTAGCAGTATCCGTTTTTTTGATCCAGCTTCTAGTTAAACAAGATTCTTTTCTCCGATCCCTCTTCTACTGCCGACGCTTCATAGGTTTAACCTGATTTGCCGTGGGGAATAATTTGCGACACACACTCTCTCTTTCTTTTCCGTCAGGTGTGTGCCGACGATGAGGTTTTTACACAATGGCTCCATTTCTGTCTGTCTCTGCTTGTATCAATAGCTGTTCTCATGTCCCTGTTATTTTCGTCCAGATTTTGTCTCGCATTATTCATCCACGTCTTTGTCCGTCTTCTTCGAATCCGTGTTCCCTCCACGTGGCAATATAATGCCCTTGATGGTAACTTCTTATTATCCATTCGTGTTACATGGCCAAACCATGTCAGTCTTCTTTTTCTAATCCTGTCTACCATTGTTTCTCTCTGTCCCCGCTCAGTCCGGGTTACATCATTGCGAATGGTAACCGATAATAATGTCGCAAGAAAAATGTCGCGAAGAAAAGTGTCGCAAGAAAAAGATTGCAATTAAAAATGTCGCGGGTTAATAATGTCGCACGATAATAATATCGTCTGTCAAAATGACGCCAGAAAGTTGCACGATAAAAATTATGCACGATAATAATATCGTCAGTCAAAAGATGTCGCATATGCATAAATTTTCTCATCGATACCGCTCTTGCATATCCATATTTCTTTTCATCAATGCAGTTTCTTATATAGCTAAATTATTTTAGTCCCTCCAATTAATTAAGCAAGATTGCATTAATTATTCCAGCTTCGATTTAAGCAAAGATTCATTTCATCAGTTCAGCTTCTATGTCAAATTGAGCAAGCATATGTCTAGTCTAATAGTAGCAAGAAAACGGCTTTGCCAACCCAAACTACGGTTTACCAAAGTTCGTTATACGCGCATAACAGATGTAGTTTGCAATATTATTATCGTGCGACATTAGTACTGTGCTACAATTTTAAGTGCGAAATTTTGACTGACGATATTATTATCGTGCGACGTTATTAACATGCGACAATTTTAATAGTCGATTGCGACATTTTTATTCGCGACATTTTCCTTGCGAAATTTTCATAGTAGGGGAGAGTCGCCCCAAATGAATCGTTGCCTTAAATGGACCGCAGCCGATTTAGACCCTAGATTGCAATATGACCTCGTTTTAAAATGTTGTATTCTTGCGCACTTGAATATTAATCCAATTGCCATAGGCACTTTTACTTAATACCAAGTGTTTATGAAACTGCGGTGATCTCCTCCAATCTCATCCCTTCAGCTCTTTGTGTTGTTTTCCGATGGTCGTTGTTTCAGTTTTGTCACCAAACCTTCAACTACTATCGTGTACACTGTCTGTCAGTTATGCAGCTGGTGTGATGATTCTGCTAACAAGTCAATATCATCAGCAGAGCGCAGGTTGTTAAATATCCTTCCATGCAGTGTCACTCCAGCTTCAGCAGAATTCATTGCACGACTCATCATAGCCTTCAAAAGCAGGTTAAACTCTTCTGGCGACAATCCGCATCCTTGTCTTACACCTACTCTGATATTAAACCACTCTGTAGGTTCACCATCCACTCTGACTGCACTCATTGACTTGCTGTATAGATCTTCAAGTAGCATCACAAAATCTTCTGGGATTCCATCATTCCGGAGTACTATAATCCTTGTTGCCATACGCTGTCGAATGCCTGTTTAAAATCAATGAAATTGTTGTACAAGGTTTTATTCCTTCCGAAATACTTCTCCAATAGCTGTCGAATAACAATGAGTTGATACACGATACCTCTTCCTGCTCTGAAACATGCCTGCTCCTCGGTACCCACCTCTTCTATACATTTCCTCAAACGTTGATGTAGTATTCGAGTGTATAATTTTCCAGGAACACTCAACAGACTGATGCTTGGATAATTACTGCATTCCCTCTTGTCGTGTTTCTTATGTATTGGGACGATTATAGCTTTCACCCAGTCAGCTGAACATTTACTTTCTTGGTAGATCTTGTTGCACAGCATGTGCATCATTTCCGCTGAACATTCCTTTCCGGCATGTATCATTTCTGCTGAGATATTATCCTCTCCTGGTACCTTCCTTCTTTCAAGTTTTCTATTGCTGCCTCCACCCCTTCTCCCAGGATGTCATTCATGTGTTCATGTCTATTACTATTATTCATATCTATTGAAGGTAATTCATCCAGCACTGTATTGTCCATAGGATTACATTCGTTATATAGAACCTCATAATATTTTTTCCATCAATTTTTTTTATTGAACATGTCCAACAGCTTCCCATTTTTCCATAACTGTTGGCAGTCTCGGGCTGAAGGCTTAGGAAATTTTTGAATTTGCAACACCAAAGTAGCATATTGCCATATAATATATTTATAATTATCATATATAATATATTATATTTTTGTATCAGATATCTGCGCCAAAACGTCCTGCGCCAAAACGGCTGCGTCAAAACGTCACGTAGGTCTACCGTTGTTAACCTTGGTAATTTAATGTTCATATCAATCCATTCAATCAGTCAAATTAATCCTAATGGAAATTGCCGTTATAAAAAAGTTTAAAATATAAATGAGTTCTTTTGTCGCGCATAAAAATATCAGCAGATGGAAATATATTTTGCGATAACATCAAATACAAATCCTTCTGTGATTTCGAAACCCTGCCCAGTTGCTATTATCTGAAATAGTAATCTTACCTCCATCGATTGGTTGGCTCTCACAAGGTAGAAATCGCCTAAATGGACATTCCAAAATCCACTGAAAATTAAAAAATTGTCTAAGCATAAAATTGTTGGGATATTCATTTTCATGAAATTACTAGTAGAAAGCCAGGCGGTCCATGCGCTTCAAATTTGTGTGAGCCATTACACATGTGTTGCATATCAGGTATTTCTACATTAATAGCAAACATATCCGAACAAAGGAATTCTTGGGCTAAACTAAATGCACTGCATATCACACATCGACAGGTTTAACTATATGTCGATCCTGCAATTCATTTATCCATCGCCCGCCACTCATCTAGCCGTGTATCTATTCAAGCAAGCAACATTGCATTCATTTGAGTTCATGCGTATGAACCGGAAATGCGTGCATGAAGAATGTGATTGGAGTTCAATTTTCATGAACCGCGAACCAAAATTTGAAGAGATTCTTTGCTAAACAGGAAGCTAATGCTAAGGTGCAGGTTATTGCTCACTATCTTTATCCACAAGGTAAAATTGTGGTGCCATGGGCTGAACTTCTATCGCTTTAGACAATAAAAGTTATGACACTTCGATTTAGATTACGATTCTAGCGCTAGAATTCTGAATCCTCTGATGAAGAGGAACAACTGGCTTTTGACCTACAGAGTTCCATTTATATTATGGTCCACCATGATGTCAGAGAATGGTGCTGACGGTATGCACTCACACAGAGCCTGATGGCCCATGACCGAGACAAATGGAAAAGCAGTGTGACACATGCGATTGACATTAAAGGGGTGATGAACCCACGGACGGAGATGATGATGATGATGATGGTGATTTTAGATCATTGCATGTAGTTCAACTTAAGTGTAATCCAATATACAAGTTTTATGAACGTCCTCATCATTTTTCATATGTCACAGGATTAGATCAGAGTAGTTAAACCTCATTATTTAATTGTGACAGTTAGTAACGCTAGTTAGATATTGCACAAACCATTATTATGTAAACCAAAATACACAAGCCTTAGCGCAAACATTCAATATTACGGATGACACGAATGCTTACGCGTCATCAAATGTCCTGGTGTACGGTTCTTCTCCTGAGAAGCAGTGCATGTAAGATGTTGACGGAACAGCTTGAACCTGTTAATAGAGAAGCAACAGCAGCGAGTACAGATAGTCAAGTCTTCTTTTGCTGAAGATTAGCGTAATTCAATTTTAGACTGCATTTACATGGAAGAACATTAATACATAGGCCTAAGTGTATTACCATCACTGGTGGAATCAGATAATCGCGCCAAAGAGAAGTGGAGCCAGACGAAAGGTCGCCGTTGTACGGTTCGAAGGTCATCCCGTACGATATCGGACTTTGTGATTGTGTTGGTAAAATATAAACTGGGGCTTCTGTAGTGTAACCACTTATCCATTTCACGTTGCAAGTTTGCCCCGCCACTTCAGACGACTTCATTCTGAAGACGTAGTTGCAACATTCAGGTGTGCTGCAATGCCGACATGTCAAAGGAAGAGTACTGCGGAAAACGATTTCCAAATTAGTGCCTTGTGAAGGATTGACGATGTAACTAGAATACTCACTCTAAAATTCAAACAAGGAATAATCAGTAGGCTATTTGCGGCAGGTGCAGTTCAACCAGTAAAATCTAGATTTATTTTCTGATATATCTTAACGTGTGCAAACTAAGATACAGTTTCTATGTATGTGTATTATGCATGTATAGATGGATGCACAAATTGCATGTTACATAGCCTATGTTACATAGATTATGTAATGTATCTATTTAGACCTACGTATTGGAAGGTTTAGGAAGTATTGCAGGCCTCTTAGAACTTTGACATTTTAGATTAAACTTTGTCTTAGATTGTTGATAGAAATTGTAGTTTTTGCTAAAAGCCTTAATTTTTCAATTTTTCACTATTACTTTAATAAAAATATCTGGTGTTTTCTTTTTTTTTTCGTCGCGTTTTTCCGTCTTTAATATTTTGTAGGGCCTATCTTTATTTATGTAGCTACTTTCTGTTATCATTGTCTTTTATTTTAGTTTGTCTGACCGTTCTGACGTTTCCTTACTTTCAAAGATTCAGCAATTTTAAGTCAATATTCGACGTGTTCTTTTCAGAAATCAAATGTGCGCGTTTTGTCTCGAGTGGATCAGCATAAGCATGCGAAAGAACTGGTTAAGTTTTGAATTGATCTGCACAAAGAAGTTATATCCCCAAAGTTGGTGACAAATGCGAAATGGTCTCCTTTTGACTGACTGATATTATTATATTAGAGAAGCTGTTCAATGATCATCCGGTGTAACTCCCAAGTCACACGATTCACGCCAGCTGTCTCAGATATCAAGTTCCTTCATGTATAGTTATAAGTAACTCGCTTACTACTATTTTGAATTAAATAGTATACTCTACATACACAATTTCGTTTTTAAGTGTGTTAGTTCATGAACATTAACTTATGCTTTCAATAAAATTTGGCAATTTCAACATTGCTAATTAATCAATCTCGTATTTAGTCACACTTATAAAAATAATTATAAAAATATTGCTGCAGATTAACTAAACTTAGCGTTAAATGAATAGTTACTATTTCCTGATTATAATTTAATTGTATAGACATGGCTTCAAATTTAACATACAGTGCAACATGTAACAAGATTAAATTATTTTCGTTCACCGTTTTATTTTTTCATTATTCCTCATTTTAACATCAATGAAAAAAATATTGTATTGCAATGAACAACATCGGAGCATCTGTAGAATAGTTGGGATATTGAAGATTAAGATGAATCAATTACTTTCATGCTGAGAATAGAGTAGGCCTATGACCAAAATATGATTTCTAATAAATAGTTTTACGGCTCATTGGTTCGATTGGGCATGCTCTTCGACATTCCTGAGAAATATATGAATGACATTTTCCACGTCTCACTATCCAAAATGTTGCTTTGTTAAAAATCGTATTGTACGATTGTGGAAGTGAAGTAATTATATGCTTATGAATGCTGCGAGCAAGCGTAGGCCTACCTCCAGAGCAGCGTAGAACTTTGCTTCACTTAGCAGAGTGGAATTTGATGGTCCGTCACCAGGTTCATAACCGTCCCAGTAAGATTCGACTTTACAACTAATCTGAAATGATGAAAATCATCACTTCGCAATTATGTTCTGCGTGCGTGAATGCATGATATTCAGTAGAAATATGCATATATGTATCACATGATAGAAACAATGGTCTGCTCGTTCGGTCTTGCCATCTGATGTGGTCAGGCTTGACAGCCATTTTACCGCTGGAATACCGATTCTGTTGGCGTTATAGTATACGATAAATGAAATAATTCATGGTTCTCTGCCTGGTTTGCGGCCAAATCTTAGCAACCGAGCAGACCGTTCGCGCCTTTGAGTGACCACACCCAATCACAGCCCGACCGCACTCTCATTATAATTATTCATACTTTTATAATTATAATTATTATTCACATTACAATTATTATTATTATTATTATTATTATTATTATTATTATTATTATTATTGCAATTATGATATTTATTATTGTTATTATCATCTAATTTTGCATTTAGAAAATTTCAAACATTAGATATTACTAATAATAATTATTATTGTTTTTGTTATCATTATTATTATTAACTTTTCTAAGCGACCATTATTACAATAAAGTCAGCCTGAGATGAAGATCGTAGTCCTCGTCTGGATTGGAGATATGAACATGGTTTAACAAGTGAGGAAACATAAGAAGATGAATTTGTGTAGACTCTCTTGACCTACGTCTACATTAGAAGACAGATTTTGAAATGTATGGGACCTATAACGAGAAGTCAGCGTCATTCACGAAGGGTGGGGTGGTGTGAGTAAAGTTATTTTGTTAAAGACCTCGAGGTTTACTCTCGTGGACATTGAGGTATGTCGTATATTTAGGCATGCTCCAAAACTAGAAATTACCATAGAAACGGTTCTGTTTAGGATCGACAGACATCAGATGGTAAATTAAGCATGGAAGGTGGGTTACTGTGGTCCCTCATGAGCTATATAAACTATTGACAGAAAAGGTCAGAGGTTTGACGTTTAAACTGCTTCTATATATTCCTCCTCCCTCCATCGCTCATCATCCCCATCCTGTTTGCCCAGCCGCCAGTCAACGTTGGCTGGGCCAACCAACTTAGTAACGTACTGTGATGAACTCAAAAGAGTACCGGCATTAGTATCATTAGTATCATTAGTACTATTTTATATTACCGGTTTATTCTCATCCTGCACTAGTATCATACATATACGTTGAAATGATCCATTTATGCATCTTTGGTCATGTGTTTGCGCCTAGATTAAATGATGCATTTAATATAATTGATAAAATACCCGATAGCCGTTGCTTGCCAAATTTCATTACTTTCCATAAAATGCCTAAGCCACGATCACATTAAAACGTCTAAATTAATTAAGTGCTAATGTAATGCACTTACCTCGCTTCCTAGTCGTCCTTTGAGGTAATTTTCATGGAGAGGAACTGGAGTGCTGCTATTCGACGCCGTCAGATAAAAGCTCGGAAGATCTTCAAAGCTACCAGCTGATCCGTCCACTTGCTTCATGATTTGTCCGTCGAACAAGAAAGTAACACGAAAACGAGCCTTTTCGTCGTTGGCCGCCCTCGTGTATTGAACTTTGCAAGTGAAGTAGACTTCCAAGGTCAATCCACTCCCTTTTGTCGTCGGACCCACGAACAGCGGAAAACCAGTCATGGGTGGAAAGTAATCTAAATTCATTTAATAAATTATCTGGTTTTAAACAATTAATGCACATCTGAATTCATCTCCTCTTCCGTCGGTGGATAATTAGGTAGTGTCTTACTTCAGCAGATAAAATCATGTCACGATGAATAAATTGAATATTAAATTAAGCGATTAATCAACAGGGCTCATAATTTCTGGTAGCATTGGTTTGTCTATGATATTCTAAGGATAATGTTTCTCAGGACTTTATTGAGCTATCTAGGCCTGACCTATAGCTAGCTAACTTAGATCTAGACGTTGACTTGCGTTAAACATTGAATGAACTGCCGTGATATTCTGAGAGGCGTTAGAAGTAACAATACAACTGGTCTAATGAATGAATGCCGTACACTTAAAGGAACACAAGAAAACCTATGGTGCTGCTTACTGACGCAAGAAAATCCGTTCCAGTAGTCGCCCAGGTTGCAAGTCGGTTTCTCTCCAACACAGTACGCAAGACTGCAGCCTGGCGGACCTTTCAGCTTGTACAAGAAGTACACGCTCTGCTTGCCCTGTGCCGGGCATTTGTGGATTTTAATGGCTTCCCTCCAGTTGCAAGGATTACCACCATAGTTTGCACAAACTGTTGCGTTCAACGTGGAAGAATCTATGAGAAATTAAAATTAATATTAAATTTTATCTTGTTTTTCTCATAACGATGTGTAACACTATTTTGGCTAACGCAATAATATATACCCAAGGCTATTGTAATGCACATAAAATGCGCAATTATCTACTCATCTGTCAATCTATCTATCTATCTATCTATCTATCTATCTATCTATCTATCTATCTATCTATCTATCATTTATCCAGCTAACCAGTGAGATAATCAGATAGCAATCAATCCTTTTATCTAGCCATCTATTATCTAGATAACTGTGTGGCCATCCATCTAGCCATCAATTTATCCATCTATGTACATGTAGCAGCCAGCTGTCCATCTACACGCAGTCTTCTATTTTGCTATTGTGGCAGACCTCGGTTCGCCTCGCTCCCGCGTATGAGTCTATGGCAAACCCCCTTACGGTCCAACACCAGGCGTCGCGTGGTAGCAGCAGTTGAAGCGAGCGCCCTGGGAAAACCTTGAAATCCTTCCCGTCTACTTCTGGTACCCTCGGAAAACCGAGCTCCGAGGTTTTCCCCCGTCTTCTTCTTGATTGTCCGCTGGGTAAGACCTACCCGGTCTGGTGCAGGATTTAATACTGCCCCGAAGGTAGAATCAAAGTCCTTGGCCCAAAGACTGCACCAGCTCGATGACGAACAGACTTGTTTTATTACAACGTTCAACAGCAGCGAAGAGACAACGAACTCAAACTATCATAGTCATCATCGAACTTTCATCATCCCTGTATCTCGGACTCTCTCTCTCTCTCTTTCTCTTTCGCTCCTCTCTCTCTCTCTCTCTCTCTCTCTCTCTCTCTCTCTCTCTCTCTCTCTCTCTCTCTCTCTCTCAATATCCATCTACTGAGCACTGCAGCCCCTTATATAGCTACAGGGGTAGCACTAATTGCTACAGGGGTAGCTCTGAGTGCTACAGGGGGTAGCATTGCTACAGGGACACAGACTGCCAAGTCGAACTGGCGAAAATGCCATACTATTTAGCTAGCTCTTAGGCTATCCAAAGCTAGCTACGTAGCTAGCTATCTAGTTAGTGATGTGACTTGTTATTTTGCTATCTACAGGTATCTATCTATTTTTCTAGTCATGTATCCCATCATGAACCCACCTATCAAATATTATAGCTATTGTGTGGCACGGTGGCCGATCAGTTAGAGCGGTCAGCCCGTAACGTTCATTCTGCGCTGAGCGAGCTGGCTCGACCCTTGTCCAGGGAATCATTGTAAAGGGACCTTGAGCAAGTCCTTCGCACACAATTGCACTAAGGCGTGTGTGTGCACTTCTGAGCAAAAAATGTCGGAAGAAGAGCGTTATCAAATTTCGGTAATAAAAATATTTTAAAAATATCTACCTAGCTACCTGGCTATGTAGATGGCAATCAAGTTAGCAATGTTGTTGTCTAGCTAGCTATCTGGTTATCTGTTAGACATGTAGCTGGCGATTTCGCTTGCGTAGTGGCTGACTATCTTGCTATCTGTAGGTATCTATCTATCTGCATCTCACCATGAAACTATCTAACAACCTAGCTACTTCTAGCTACTTCTCTATGTAGCTAGCAATCTAGGTAGCAATATTGTTGTCTAGGTAGCTATAAAGCTATCCATGTAGCTTTTCACGCAGCTATCTATCTACGTAGCGATGTGGCTAGCTATCTTGCTAGATATGTACTTACCTGTGAATCTATCTATCTAACCACCTACACGCAGCTACAGTCTCCATATATGTGTGTTTATAAGTCCAACTCACTTATTCATTTTTATATCTAGTTATAACAGTCGCATATGAATGAGCGCTTCAACAACATCTTCTATCTACGTCTCTTTCTTATTCTGTTGCATTCTTGGCGTCTGTCTTCACTCGTGTTTTCCAATGAGCTTTTACAAATCTCTCAGATAAGCTTAGTCCGGTGAAGAGCGCTTTAAATATGTATATTAAAGGCGCTACACAAATATCTTCATTCATTTCAAAATTCGACGACATTGAACACAAAATGTTCTGTTTTCCTCTGGGCCTGCCGCCTAGTTTATTACAATCGTTCAATTCAATATCACAGCAATAATTGCAGTTGAAATCAAAAATTCTGATAATTTCTAGAACGGTAGAGGGAACTGAAACCGTTTGTTGAAACGCTTTATTTATTAAATTCTCTTTGACTTGCCTGCTAAAGGATGTGAGCTGAGTCCTAGGATGTAGATAGGTGCCTCTGTGCCACAACGATTGATGGGCACCGCATCATTCGCTTCTCTTTCAACAACCGTTTCCCCAGCATAGGAGAGAAACCTATACCACGGCGCTGTATGGCATGGAAGAAAGAAGGTGAAATCTGGTGGTTACTTATCAGCGCCAATTACTGTGCGAAGGTACATGGTTAAGCAAAACATTATTATACATGCATATCACGGCTAAACATTACGGACTCAGGTGTTGTTCTATCATAGTTTTTACTCAATGTTACGGCTTATAGCGGGTAATAAGCTAGTGAACTGTTTCTTTATAGACTACTAACCACATTTTTTCTTGTTTTTTTCTCGGCTGCTAACAAGTATGGGTGCAAAATTTCGGAGCGATCTCTCGAGTTGAGGAAAAGTTTTGTGGCTGTTACTGTTACTCAACACATACGGTGGATCGCCTGTGTTGTGAAATGTTTGTCGCCTCTATCGTAAGGGCGTCATCTACACCCCTATTTGGCCCCAACAGGGCGCCATTTTGGAATCCTGCGGTTGCCCCATACGCCATCGACCGCATTCCAATGATTGACCTTGTCACGTATCGCACGCGATGCAAAATATGACGACGTTCCCGCAGTTGACAAGTCATTTTCCGTAGGGGAATTCCCCGCGTCTCCGAACTTCAAAACGCTGTAGGCAGCGGAGACTCATTGGATGAAGAAAAGTTTGAGACAAAATGGCGACTTATTTTCTGCATTCGTTGAAATGATCGCTCTAAATGATCGGAAGGGGTGATATTTTGGGAGCGCGAACTACCCTATATATTTTTTGAGCTGATAAGAAGTATTCGTTAAAAGTTTGGGTGCAATCGGTCGAGTGTATCAAACGTTTTCTCTGGAACAAACATGGGGCCTACACACTTATTTCTTTATGTGTATAATGATAAAGATTTATTATTCCAACATTGTATACTACACGGTGATTCATTAAAAAACGTACCTTACATAGGTTAGCATAACTCAGGTAAATGACCATTAATTTTAATGAAATTTCAGAATAATGATGCTTGATATTCTATTCAAGTGCTACATAAATCATTTGACACACCAAGCTAAAATGACGTAACGCGATTGACGAAACTAATGACGTCACGAAAATATCGCGAAAAAATGGTGTTTACCGAAGAGGATAAACAATTTGTTACATTCTTACGAAAGAATAAAAAGTACAGTGCAAAACGTTTTCTAAAGAAATTTCCTGATAAAGAGTGGACTCTTGGTGGATTAAATGCGTTACTTTCAAAGATCGACAAAACTGGGTCTTTCCATCTTCGACCAGGCAGCGGCCGCCCGCGTACGGCAGCAACAACCGACAATGCTGAAAAGGTTGAATCGCTGGTGCTCAGCCAGGAAGATATGCCGCAAACGCATCGCACACAGAGACAAATTGCTCGAGAAATAGGAATCAGTCAGACATCAGTTTGGAGAATTGTCAAGAATGATTTACATTTGCGATGTTTAAAGAAACGACACGCTCAAGAACTCACAGCAGCCAACAAGCAAGCAAGATTGACACGTTCCCGTCAGCTACTGAGGTTGTATCCTGCAAGCTTAGTGAATTTCATTTGGTTTACTGATGAGAAATTGTTTACTGTGGCAGCACCCAGTAACAGTCAGAATGATCGTATTTATGTCTCAGCCGGTACAAGGAAGAGAGACGTTCCAGCAAATCGTCTTTTGCGGACTCGACCAACTTTCAGCAAGTCCCTTATGGTATCTGTCGGGGTATCTGCACTCGGTCGTACGAACATCCATTTCATCGAACCAGGTGTTAAGATTAATGGACAATATTACAGAGATGTTCTACTAATGCAGGGTCTCTTGCCTGACATTCGTGAGATAACGGAGTATTTCATCTTCCAGCAGGATAGCGCTCCTGCGCACAGAGCTCGGGAGACCGTTGCGTTACTCGAAACTGAAACACCTGATTTCATCCCGCCTAATTACTGGCCACCTAATAGCCCTGATTTGAATCCAGTGGACTATAAGATATGGAGCGTCATGCAGGAAAAAGTCTACAGAAATCGAATACATGATGTCGACGAGTTGCGTCACCGAATTGTGGAGGTATGGGATGAAATGGATCAGCGCATCATTGATGAGTCAGTCAGGCAGTGGCGTAGGCGTCTTCGCGCGTGTGTTACTGCCCGAGGGGGTCAATTTGAACATAAACTGTAACTTTCTTCCTATTCAGAACTGATTCCTCTATGTTCACTTAAAATTTTTTTGACATAAACCGATATTTGACGGAGTTACAATTAAATATCTAGGGGTACGTTTTTTAATGAATCACCGTGTATATAAACTAGGCTATCGACCTAAGAGGCGTTGTAAATCAGCAAGATTGCCATTTCAGCACTATGAATCGTGACTAAATTTTAGATTTTAAGGAACCAGATTTGATACCAGAACAGAACAGCAAAATTGATTTTTTATTTCTATTATTTTAATCATGTTAATTAACTTGATTCTTAGTTTAATTGACTTTAAGCTGCAGAAAAGTCATCAGGCCTACTTACATACATGGACAGCCTACTATGGTACGCCTGTGTCATCAAGTATACACACCAGATGAAAATCAAACTGGTACTCGCTTATTCAATTCAAGATTCGATTCGACTAAAGATTGTGATCAGCAGGTCTCTACTCGTATGCTAATTAATCAGACATACCTTCGTCAATCAAATCATCACAAAGCGGGGTATCGACTGTGTGGTCGTAAACAGCCATTGCACTTCGTCTGGGATTCTCGATTAGGATGTAATTTTTGCTATCACACACCTGACCATGATTCACGCTGACATTACCTAAACAGAACGCCTCAGTCAGTTTTCAGCTGAACTAGGTATCAAACGACATGAAACTACAAAACGCCTGTTGAGTAAAACGCTTAATCCGTTTAGCTGCTTCAGCACCATGTATTAGGCAGACAGTCAGAGAGAAAGTCAGACAGATAACCTCACGTAGGACACGGGTGAGAAAAGTAGAAGAGGTGTTTCATGTCTAACACCATAGACCACAGTAACACGGTGACACCACCGGCCCACCACTCCACCATGACAGCACTGTTACAGAGATTATACCATCGTCTAGTAGGGCATTAAAATGATACCCATTGCATTCTATTCTGTAATAATTCTGAATGTCTGATATATTGAAGCGGGTGATGGCATAATAATGGCATAATTAATATGGATCAGAGATGTGAGAATACAGATGGGAACAGATATGAGATATACGAAAAATTATAAATTAATCTGAGGCGATTCGAAGCGGGTGGACGCTATTTAAAATTAAATGGGAATAAAACAGTAGAAACACAGCCCATTATGTCAAAGACCCTAGTTTTACCTCCTATCTTCAAGCAAGAAAAGCTTGCTATACCATAGGCAATGATCATTGCGTTGTATTTGACGCTAACCAAGAATGAAGAGGAGTCCGCCGACAACCAGAATCCGCAACATCCCCATTCGATTTCTTTCGATTGCGTCGTTTCAGCGCTTCTGATTACTGCAGCGTGTGAAAATATCAGCCGGCGAAGATATCTTCTTTCGTTCAAACTTTCACAGAATTGCAGTAAGCTTATAGACAGCTCGATAAATTGCACTCAGACACGCTGACGTTGGTGCTTATGATAACATTTAAATAAACGCCCATCAATGTCGCCTCCAATTCAAACAATGTTATCATTTTCAACTATGATTAATGACATGCTTTTATGCGATCTGACGCAAGCTCGGCGATTACTGGACATCAGCGAAATCCTCTGAGTTACACAACTTCCTTGTTGTCGATTGAATTTTTCCACATGTCGTAGCTCAAAGGCCTACATGAAGACAGTATCACACCGGTGTGCAAAAATTATTATCAATCCGAAAGTGCTATTATTGATAAAACTCTAGAGTTTCGATTGCCGACTGACACGGAAGTTCAAAAGCATACGCTGTCCACAAGGGCGTGTGCTTATTATCTTATGAAACTCAAGTGTTGTAGATAATCTAGAAGTGACTTGTCCCGCACCGCGAACACAAATGCTTCATTAGACCGCAAGACACATAATGTACACTCGTTCTATTGGTCCAGTCAGAGTTTTACGCTGTTACTATCTCACCTCTGTTCCGACCGCCAACATGAAGAACAAATTGATTGGACTACTACTGGCGCTGCAGCTGATTTCAGGTCAATATGGACATTCATTTCTGCATATAATGGCTGCATAATTTATTGCTTTCAATATATGTGAAGCTGTAACTTTTCTAATTTTCATTACATTCTCGTTCAGTATATTAATGAAAGGCAAGCTTTTCGAAGAAGCATTTATTAGTTCTTTTCAGAGGGCCCCGGCCCAATATCGGCCGAAAAGAATAGTTCTCAAGTGTAGTCAGAAACAGCATGTGGAGACCTTACCTAGGACAAGACGTAGATGCAAATGGAGGCAATTCCAGATGCAGTGTCGAACCACCAAAAAGCGTCGTGCAAAGCTACAACTAAACCTTCCGAGCAGAGTAACAAAGATTTCTACGGCCAGTCAAACCTCAATTGCATTCACTCAGAGGACTGATAATAGCGCCCCTTCAATATAATCTATTCTGAGGAGGCGCTCCCAGCCCAACCCTGAAGGTGAAGAACAGTTATCAGATGCCTGAAATAGCCACATGCAGTTTCCAGTTAAAATAGCATGTAGATCTGAAGGAAGATTACGATTGATCAGAGCGGTTGACCTGCAACGCAGAGTTACTGGGTAAGGATCTTGATTTAGTCAATCGCATACAATTGCAATGCAATATAACCCCGGCGAGGCGTGTGCGCACTTCTGAACGAAAATGTTATTTTCAAGAAGGACAATATCAAATAACAGTTTTATTGTATATTACAATTCCATGTGGTTGACCCAACGGTTGGAAAGGTGCGTTGAAGTGCGCACAATAAAAACTACAAGTTAATCTTTAGTTGCGAAATGAGGATTTCTGCTGACAGCCAAACACGAGGTGGGGCAACAAAACTCCCGCAGCAGCAAGTAGGCTGGGATGTTCCCTAACTGGCAAACCCATAATGACAAAACTTCTGAAAACGTTACTGATGTAGAAATAAGACTTGATTGATTGCAACAGTAATAAAGGTGCATTTGACATATTCGTACAATTACAGGGAATCAACAAAACTTAAATCTGTCAAATTTAGCCTGTTGACTTGTTTTTTTGTATGACGAACGATCGGATGTAGCCTACACGTGTTCACGTTGGTCATACCTAGATCAGATCGCGAGCATTGGCTATTTTGTAATTGTGCAAAACTTGAAATTTGAAATATGTTACGTTTAGTGTGCATCGGAGTGAATCCATGCATGGATTATATTTTCGTCTATATGGCCGACGGTCGAAGAAGCAGTGATTACGATTCAAGGCTCACGGACGTATCAATTTGTGATGCATATCTTGAAACAGGTGGGTTTGTTATTAATGATTTCGGTTCTGTATCATATGATGAACTTTAAGCTTCTTACTTAATCAAACTCAAATCAGACAATAACCAAATTGTATTGAGTGTATGAGAGACTATGATTATAAAATGTAATGAGTAGTTAATTTGTAAATAAGCTCAATATTGGAATAAATGGTTTATTTGTAATACGTCTGTAAATTGTAATAACCAGTGTCATTATACCTAATTTGTTAAATGCTCTTGTTATATCATTATTTTATAAACAGTCTTAACGCACGCAAGTTATGTACTCAAGTTTAAGCCTTGTAATTATTACAATGGAATTCGCTCTTTCAATTATTTCTATTTCTGTTTCTATGTTTCTTAATTGGTTTTCCATAATAAAACAAACTATAATTTGCTTCCATATTAAAACACGAGACGCGTTTTTCAGCAACCTGGCATCGATTTGAACACGACGCAGGCAACAGACTCATCGAGAAACCAGTTGAACTCTGGTACTGCGGAACTCAAGCTCCAATCTGGATGAACGGAACACACCCAAAAGGTATTATATGCAAGAGACACAACGGTAGACATCCAGCGACAAAGACAAATAATATGAAATGGCAAAGTGTAAAACTAACGAAAGAGCGACAAAGAAAATGTATATTTATGAAAAATAAGAGAATGGATTTAGATTAGGTAAAGACAAATAGATAAAAGAAAAATAACCAAAGTTGCTAATTTGCTGGATTGAGAAAGACATAGGTATAGCATGGAAAATTCACTAAATAATACTAAAATAATTATACTAATGATGATTATAATAATAATGATGATGATAATAATGTTGATGATGATGATAATGATGATGATGATGATGATGATAAAAATAATAATAATAATAATAATAATAATAGTGATGATGATGATGATAATTATGATTATGATGACGATGACGGTAGCGGTGATGGTGATGATCACTGAATAAATACATAACTTGCTAATGTGTAGGCTTACTACTACTGAATGTATAATATAGGGTGACACAAAAGTGCGTTCACCGTTTTAAAAATGCGTTTACTCTAGTAAGAGCTTCAAATTTTTTGGCTGATATTTTGTCAGTACATATAAAAGTCAAATGAAAGATACTGGTACAAATTTGACTTTGATCCGGTCTGTGTTTGCCAGTATGCATTAAAACAATTGAAGAGGACCAGTTTGTCGGAAAAAACTGCCATGCAATACAGTTTGTTCATCATAAAATCCCTGTATAACTTAATATTTAGCCAAGTAGACTACAAAACAACATTGTTGCCTAGGTCTTACAAACGTACGCTATTAACGTACAGTATTTTCGTTTTGCTTAATGACGGCGCCGACTCTATGCAGCATAGACTGGAACAGCGACTGAAGTGTCCCAACTTCCATCGATCGCCACGCTTGTTGGGGGCGGCGGTTGAGCTGATCAATGTTCTTTCAATCAGGATCTTTATAGACTTTGAGAGAAAAAATACTCCACAAGTTCTCAATAGGAGAGATACGAAGAATTTTGATGGCCAATCTTTTTGCTTTATTCATGATGGGAGTTCATAGTCAAGCCACTTCGTCGTTACAGCTGATGTATGACAGTGAGCACAATCCCGCAGAAATACCCCCAAGATCATTGCCAACAAATAACTTTCGTTGCATAACACTGCCGTTACCTCTCGAACGCTGGCTTCACGTATTGCTTGAGGACGTATTATAATGCAGTACTGCGAGTTCAGTCTGGTACGATTTGAAACAAAGTGAAGGTTTGTGAGACCTCTGGCCGTCTTCCCACCCCCACATCATCACTGACGAACTAAGCTTCATCTGTGGGGCAGATGGATCGTTCTCCTCCTATCAAACCCAAACCGTATCATTTAATGGATTCGGTACATAAAACACCCTGAACGCCGACTCATTTGGTGAACAAAACATTAGACCAGTCATCCGCAATCCAGTGTCCATGCTCTTATCTTTACTCAGTTGAGCGGCGTGAATAATGGTTACGTCATATCCAGGTACGAGCCGAAAATGCACCTCACGCGCTGCGGTGTTCACTGTCACGTTATTTAACGCACGTTCTACTTAAAATTGTCAGGGTCATGATAGATGGAAAATATTTACGAGATCCGAATCATTTTGACCGAGATATTGAAGTTTGAAAACGGTGAGCGAACTTTTGTGTCACCCTATATATTATATTATATTATATTATATTATATTATATTATATTATATTATAGTTGTGAATTCAGTAGCAGTAAGCCTCAACATTAGCAAGTTATGTACTTATTGTACTGGATGATTTAATTAGCATCTTATA
Source organism: Bimastos eiseni (assembly GCA_959347315.1). Lineage (NCBI taxonomy): Eukaryota > Metazoa > Annelida > Clitellata > Crassiclitellata > Lumbricidae > Bimastos > Bimastos eiseni. The sequence continues at coordinate 3,990,831 of OY365813.1, read as the reverse complement.
TTGCGCAGGCATCCAATGCACGAGGCCTCAACCGATGGCGCAGCTGATGATGTCAGATTCATACTATGAAGTACATAATCTATTATTATTACATACTTTGAAGCATGATTCTGACTTTTGTGAGCATTTAAGATTAATTTAAGATTCATTTGCATCACAAGAGATAAACAATTCTGACTTTCTTAATGTTTTATTTGTTGATCTTTTGCATTTGAAATATATTGACGTAGACCCGACTAAATTACTCGGAGTCTGGTTCACGCAGCGCCTGCGAAGCATAGGCTACAAATATAACATCGCCAGTTATTGCCCTTCTTGGAATCACCATTAACATTGATTTTAAATTGACTTTAATACATATTAACGAATAATAATGCCCATAGCAACATTGCACAGATTAATAATAAAAAAGTTATTGTCAACATAAGATTTGAATACTACATTTATGATAACCTTAATAACAATAATAATAATAATGCCATCACTGTGTCCCCATCTTTGTATAACACAATGTCATGCTTATGTTTTACCTTTATTATTACAATATATGTAAAAGTTATGGCACAGTGACGAATAATTGAATTCTTTTTTACGGCTTAGAAAATTTATTATGTTTGAATGATATTTTGCTAGAGAATCTTATCTTCACCTGAATTATGTTATAAAAACACATCAAAACGAAAATTTATCCAAGGAACCCTCGACTTCCCATCACGGAACCTTAGGGTTGCGCTAGACTTTCGTGGTACATGCTATGGGATACGCTGTTTTAGACAGTTCCGAGGTGACAGTGAGTGTGTGTGCGACGTTTGCTTCTGGAAACATCTGTGGATGGAGTGGAACGGTTCGTATACGACTGTGTAATGAATCTGGAAGTGAATACTTCGTATACCAATTGGCTGTACCACCTGGTTGTGCATTGGCCTATTGCGTCGACGCCGCTAGCCGCAAGCAGTGCGTTCCACCTCTCGTTTGGCTTGAAGATGAGTTCCGATGTGGAGGTATGTCTTGAGGATTGTTATTACAATATAAGTGCTCATTTATAGAGAGATACTTTCAAACAATTCCTTTTTAATGGGTATGAAGTGTTAGCTGCTTCGCGTTTCTTATCGTCGGTTTATGTTGATTGGCGTCCATTATCCTCCCTTCTCACTTGATACACCCACCACCAGGTTTAGTCATGCATAAGTAGGAGACGCAAGTGAACTGGTATTTAAATCACTGTACTCTGGACAAACCTAGCTCTGATTCTCTCTAGCCATATACAATGTAGTTTGCATGATGTTAGCGCTTAGTGTTGATCTTGAAACGAATTTTGTGTTTACCATGGTTAACATAGTGACAATATTTTATGAAATATACAGGTAGGGGATTGTAAGCTATGAGTTGAGGACAGGCTTCCCAGTTTTAACCATTTAGCATCATTATGTTGCGTAACCAGAGTGACGTTTGGTTGCGCCGCATACATTTTCAAGTTCATTTACGATGAATAAAGTTCAGAAAGAGCGTCGTAGGCAATTGCAGATTGCAATAGAGCATTATTTTTAGAAACTACAACGGGGCATTCGACGCTTCCTTCGACTACAGTGACAACATTGGCAACAGGGTCTACTCTCTCCACAGAACGTCAGAGCTCGACCACACCTATGAGCACTCCCACAGAACCTTCTGGTTCCGGTTGGAGTACATGGGGACCTTGGTCAGTCTGCTCTAAACAGTGTGATTATGGTTATCAGTCGCGTCGAAGAACCTGTGGTCAGCTGCCTTGCGAGGGTCAGGCGAAGGATGACCAATTGTGCAACGAATACAATTGTCAAAGTGAGACGTTATCGTGGTATCGATATCACAGATACAGTTGTAATAGAACATTTGCAAGTCGAAACTTAATTATTCATCTGCTGCTTTTTGGTGTAATTAATAAATGGCGTTTAAATGAGACACGAGAACGGATGAAACCCTAAAGTGCTAAACAGTTACCCTCTCCATTGGTTCGATTTTACCTGTCGGCCTACTCACCGCGTTACAGGCTGAGAACTCCAACTAATCGGTTACCATTCCCGCAAACGAAATTCAGACTTGCCAATGCCGATAGGACAATTCAGAAATTGATACCGCTGTGTAATTTGTGCCCAGATTAAGGTTTTGTAGAAGTATTAAATGTAATTATTCATGCTGACAATCTTTAACAATCACTTTGCACTGTCTGCAACAATAACAAATAGTTTTAGCCTACATTTCGGTTGTTGCTTGAATTTAAAAAAAAACATGACATTTACATATCATCTCTATATCATTTAGAATAAACTATTGAGTACGTAAACCGTTAAAAGAACTGTTATAGTGTATTTGGGTTTATCGACGCATTTAGATTATTTATTTTAAACAGAACTACCAGAAGAGAAAACTAGAGGTATAGCGCTCGTTCTCCAATGCTCTGATTCGACAGCAGATACAATGCTAACGGTAATAATACTATTCAATTAAATTTCACATGAAACATGTAAGGGGCCGTTCACATATTATATAACGCTCAAGGGGTAGGTGGGTGGGCTCCTATTTTGTTAGCGTTATACTGTGCAGGGTGGGGGTAGGTTGAAGGTTTTGTTGTACAAAAACTTTTTCAGCTAATGCTTTTTTACCTGTTTGCCTACCAATTGGAAATTCCATGTACCACTGACCTTTTTTGTTTAATCGAAGTTCACAATACGCTGTGAACCAAAGCTAGCACCATCAGCTGTCACTTGGCGAATTGATTTATTATTTATAAATCCATTTGTAAGAATTTCCTGATTACAATTTTAACAATTTCCTGTGCATACACTCTTACTTTCAATTCTGTGTGATTTGTTATGATTGTGGTTTAAATTAAAATTAATTTACCTGAAATAATTATTTTTGTTCGTATTATCAAGATGTTGGATTTCATTTTCTATAGTATGTGTAAATAGTTTGTTTGCTTAAATACCCAATTGTAGTTGTAGTAGTTCTATGTATACACTCTGTGTCATACGCTGTTAAATAGGCAGAGTCGTACCGCGAACCTATGGATAAACTAAATACCTGATAGTGCAATATTAAACCATTGAATTCTGTGTGATACTGCAATCCTCATTTCTAGTGCAAAACAGGAGGGAAACAAAAATGGTGTTTTTAGATAGAATTTACGTCACTACCATGTATTATCATGCTGTAGGCTATTAGTACGCTTTGTTGTTGCTTCTGGGGTGGGGTAGGTAGCATGTCTGTTATATAATATAGGGGTGGGGGTCACAGCTGCTGTTATATAACGTTATTAGGGGTAGGGGTGGGTCAAAAATTGAGATTTTGTGGGTTATATAATATGTGAACGGCCTCTAACTATTATCAATATCTCAAAAGGGCTATAGGCCCACATACGAGTACTAGAATGATATTCTAGTTGAAATCTTTTCATCAACGCAGCCTACAATTAAGCAGGTATCTTTTCATCAATCCAGCTTTTAGTTAAACCGAATTTTTTGCAAGAGTTTTAAGATTTGTCCGATGGTCCATACATCTTGGAGAAAATTCTAACTCGCGGACTACATTTTCAAGGTGAATTAAAATATGTGCAGTCATCAAGCAAACTGTCTATGTATAGCCTACTTTTGAAATTGTAGACGGAGCACGCTTATTTAGAAACATAGAATATCATCAGAACCTAGAACCTCACGGCAAGAAATGTTTTAAATTGAAATATTGAATACTCATGAGGCGCAGCTTTCGATAGTCAAGTAAGCTTAAATTGACAAATTTACTGGAGTTTGAATTTGAAATGGTTTGATCTTGGCTTATAAAATACAATTAGCTTTGTTATCAATCAGGCCTTATACTGTGCAGATGAAAACACTCTGTGTTCGCTACCATAAGATATTGGGAGGGATCTTTGACTCATAGAAGATATTAGAACGCCAATGATTAACTGTTTGAGATGTCCGACTGTTCAAAGTGTTATATTTGTTGGAAAAGGTTGTGATGAATCAGCCAGATATTCATAATATCCTACGAAAATACATCAACGATATATGTTCGCAAAATGTCTCACTGTGCTGCGGATGGCAATATAACGGGTATTGTTTTAGTACTACTTTATGCAGGTTTACTGTTACATTGAAGTAGCAACACTACGTCCAAGCTTTACCGGTTTTTGTAACTGTTGCAAGACGTCTCACTGTTGCTCAGAAACATTTATGTAGTTGCTGATACGTATATATATATATATATATGGCTTTAAGTCCGTTAATTTAGACAGTATAATAAACTCATCAATAATCAGAATCCAGCCAAATGAATAATTTTGTCTCAAGTGCATGTCGCGGTCGAGCGAATTTATATAATATAGGCTATTATTAAATCATATATTTTTGAAGTCAAAAGTGCTAAGTTTTAAATAATGTTGCTGGCAATGTTGTTGTTGAGTATTGCAGTAATTCTCCACTCCATCAAGAATTTGTGCTGCCAGATGACATCTATCCAGCGCAGGGTTCCCTTGAACCAAGGAAAGAAAACGATGTTTAGTAAGCAATAGTTTCATCATGAATCAGACAATATTATTTGTGTAACAAACTGTACGTAACAAACTATTATATAACAAACTGAGCTTTTATCTCTGCGGAAACAGGGCTGACCTTTATCACGTCAGTGACGGATCGAAGTAGTATTACTAGTTATACGCCCAAATACCAGTAGGCCTATTTGCCCTGCGAGTACTAATGGCACGAGTACTTCCAAGTATCATTATTAATAGTACTTGTACTATCAGTTCTAGCACTCCGTGTACTGGTGGCACCGGTAATATCATTATTTTTAGTAGTACGAGAACAAATAAAATCATTATTTTTAGTAGTACGAGAACAAATAAAATAGGCCTACTACAAATTATTATTACCAAAATTATGCGTGCACGGATATTGCGAGTGGGTACCCGCAGTATTCGTTGTTCTACAAGTACTTATAGTACGACCACTACCAGAACTTGCACTACGAGTATTTTTAGTATTCTACGAATAATTCACGTAGACTGCCAATTTTAGTATTCGAATATTATACATGTATATACACAACATATATTTATATACATATATATACAATGCGCACCTTAGGATATATAATATATATATATATCTTTAGGTGCGCATTGTTTGTGAATTCTTGTCAATATTGATTTAGGTAAGTAAAGCAGTCCTCTAGACTAGCTCGGAGGCAGGGAACGAAGTGAGCGCGGGTAACAAAGTCATTTCCCTCGCTGTCCTATCCTTAGAGTGAAAGTTTACGGTTGTTACACTCATACCTGAGTTGACTGGGGTATGCACGTTGAGTATAAATCTGGGTTGGGATTGAACCCAAAAGGATTGACAATATATCACGTTATGACCAATTCGCTTCCCATGACCCATAGCCAATTGAATTATAATGACGATACATTTGTCGACGGGAAGATGAGACGGCGAGGGTGATGAATGGCCGCTACCATCCTATGCCGAGGTAGAGTAAAATTAAGTGACTTCATGTCCACGCCTGCTTCAGGGTTTGCTCAAAGGAATACTAAAACATTGATCGTGGGGGCTAGGGTTTGCAAGGGTGATTGTCGTATAGTTACTACTATGGCCTACATTATAACAAGTAAATGCTATTTCAAGGCTCTTAAGTATCTTTGTTTCTTTTAAATACACCAACTTAGTATTTAGTCGCATGCTGCACTACACAATGTTGCATAGAATAGTAGTGTTGAAGACTACTATTGCTATTGTAGCTATCAGGTCATAGCGATTGTCAACGAGGACGTAGACAAAGCTATATGTAAAGGCACATCGCATCGGATCTACGCAAGACAGGTTGAATCGAGTCCAAACTATCTTTCTTTTGATGTCATGATGATGGCTTCAGTGAAATCAGCTGACAACATATTTCAGGTGGGTCTCTGTAACCAGCGTGGGTGACAATGAACGATGTCAATCCAGTGTTTTAGTATGTGTGCGTGCGTGTATGGCGGTGTGTATGTGTGGTAGCTGGTTCACTATGGATTCTGCTTTGACCAAAGTTGCTCTGAAACTTGCTCTTTTAACATAAATACATGTAGTCGTGGAGTTTTCTCAAAAATTCTATAGATATGAACTAAAGGGGAAATGATAATTTCCTACAAATCTTTTGGAAATACTTTGTTTCGAGTCGGTGCAGTCCACTGTCAGACAAAAATGTGTAATAACCTTAAAACACCATATTATTGCATGGAAGTAGGCTACACTGAATACTACGATTTCATTAAAAAATAATGTTAAACATGGCTAAATGCCGATGATTATCAGCCGCTGCAAGTTAAAAGAGTCTAGGAATGGTTATGATTTTCATCAACGCACACAGAATACGCAGTGTGTGTGTTTCGATAGGAGACCGGGCTTCTTGTGGTAGGATACATGGATCCTGCAACGGTCGTTGCAGAAGACGATGGCGACAGCGATTGTCCATCGCTCACGTGTGTCCTTCCAATCGTCCTATGCTCGACTATCATCGTTCTTGCTATAGTAATTGGAGGTTTTTACTTGGCAAAGTAAGTAAAAATTACTAGAACTCTATCGTCGCCAATATCGTATATGGTACAGCCTTCGAATGATTAACCATTGTGTGAAGTGAATCAGAACTCAATACTTGCAAAACGTACTTAGTGGTCGTTTCCTGGAACCATAAGAAAACCTTTCAACGTGATGTTATCTGCTCATCGCGTCGTTTCCAGACCATCTCCACATCATCACTTTTGTGTTTTCTATATAATTATTGAAAACTTGTATATAATTGCTATTAGCAACCCTTTTGTTTTTTCATGCCAGATCCCGATCCGATTCCACCTAGCGTCCGACTTTGAAAGACATATATTTATCTGTGCATGCGTGCTTTGAGACACATTTACACATAGCTCCTTTTAGATACCTCTTAAAAGAGCAGCTCATAATTAACTCATAAAAATATTACGCAATAAAATGTTACTGTAATATAATAATCGCCATCAATTGAGTTGCGATACCGGGGTCTACTACTTCACCAGGACGACCACCCCGATGCCTTACTGTAGTTATATGTCTGCCGGATTTGGCTATGCTAGTCAGCCACAGACTTGAGGGAAGTTTGAATCTTTTAATATAAAAATGAAATTGGAACTATGAAACTATTTCGCAATGTCCGTATCCTGCATGAAACTGTTGATCAATCGTAGGTAGGCATAGATGTGGAATTGAAATTCGCAGTTATCCACTTTAGAAACATAGAATAATAATAATCCACGGTGATAATCCAGCGATAGTTGACCGACGTCACTACACCGACGAAACGAAGTGATAAATAAGCTGCCCGACGATTAACTTACGAATTGAGACTTGATTGACCGACGAGCGAATCACCAGCGAATCGACTGCGATCACATCAACTGTCTTAAGTTATAATAACGAACGACAAACGACTTAAGACTTAACGCCTGCAATTCTGTTTTCCTTTTCGATTAGGCTAGTGTGTGCCGTGTTATTGCACGGTCTGACTCTCTTTACAGTCTATCTCATGCAGGGAATTACGAGAAACGTTGCACTGGTTATGACGCGCTGCTGAGACGACGTTGAAGAGGAAAACCGGGGTCACAGATAACCACAATAGGTCCCCTAATGATAAATTGAGGCGGAATCTAATTTCTAATTATGATCCCGATAGCGATATTCGTTTCTTCAGGGTTAAATTGAAACCGAAAACAGAACCAGATGCTTCATCTCCGGAACCACCTCATTACGAAGACATCATACCGACGGATCAACGGTCAGCCATTATTAAAATCATCGGCCTCACAGAGTTCAAAGATATTACAATGCCAACAAGTTATAAATAGAATAGATCGTTTGTGAGAAGCAACTGACAGGGCATGAACAGACCCTTGTTGGTTTTAATATTCTTTTGTACAGCTAGATGCTTATTTGCTTGTTTATTCGTTTTATTTATGAAGACAAAATATGCCGTAGCTACTGGTGATTTAGATCTATACACACATATACAAAAAGTTATAAATTTAGGCAAAGATATTTTGAATGCTTGTTATAATTCAACAGAAAATCACAATTTTAAAGTCCACATCGGAAGTCAAGCACATTTTCAGTTGTTGCTTTTCAAGAACGACGTCTTAGTCATTAGTTACGAGTACGATGATTGATATTGATTATTTAATATGATAATTTTTATTGATAATTTCCATTCACGTATAAACTTTGAGCTCCGCAAAAGGATGAAATGGTAGTTGGATACGGATCCGGCAGACTGTACATCCAATCAATCGGAATTGGTAGACTACATGTAACTCGGTGGACAAATTTTACCCTACTGACCTTTATACGCGTAATGACAAGATGCTTTTGCTAGCATCACACATGTTATACGAGGTTATAACGTAATGTAATCATGCATTTATATAGCGCCGCTCGAATCAGCAGCACTCTCTCCTGGCGTCTGTGCCTGGGCAAGTGGAGGAGGGCTTATTTTAGGGGTACACGCGTGAATAGTTGTTAGCTTATACTTATACAAACTGTCAACGAAGAACACTATACTATCTAAGCTGAATCGATCGAATCGTGTGCATGTCTAATGTCATAACCAACTGATAAGACGTACATGTTGGTTTTGCTTTTAAAAGGGATTGAAGAAAATAAAACTTTGGTAGATATCTTGAAGGGGCGTTGTATCAAGTATTTATGATTGATTGATTGAGAAGGGTCGCATTTCTGTTTCAGTGTGGACATCGTGGGGTTGCCTTACATTGTACCTCCTAATCCCACGGATGTCAACCACAGTTTCTACAACACACTCGTAGATCGAGAAACCTTGGATTACCAGAAACTGTATTTGGAAGTGTAACGACAATTCTTGACATTCTCTTTTCGTGATGCAGTAGTGCGTGCCCAATAGTGAATGGATATTTCGTAAATAAATCTTTTAACAGCGCATTATTTTATATTATTTTAATGTTAAGTGCTTAACGTTGAAGTGCGCAATGTCAATAATAAACTGAGGGCAAGACCAGGTTATTCAAGTTGCGAAACTATCTTATTATATATATCACTGATTACTTCTATATTATGCATAGGCCTACTGGCAAGATTGATATACAGAATTAGTGTGCTCTGACAAAGTTGCGACATAAAATATGTTTTTCTGCATGTTTTAACGTGCAGAGATGTAACAAGGTTTTGAAAGTGGAGGGGTATAATTAAAAAAAATAGTGCGCGAAGCGCAGAACCAAATTTTGATCCCCACTTTCTGAATTCACCCCCCATAAATTTGAAAATTGGGGGCAGAAATTATCTTAACAAAAGTCATCTTAAAAGGCATTGAAGAAACATAAATAAGAACCGATTTGGGGGCACATGGGGAGGGGGCACTGAGCACTAAAACTGGTGCCCCTCCTGCCCCCCGCTTGTTGCACCTCTGGTAATGTGTATTTGTGAACTAAAATATGTAATCATTTAGGAATTAACTGATGATGCAAGATCGCTCCTAGATATTTCAATACAAGAAAATGTCAGTAGCGCCTATGTATGAAGCGGTAGTAACAAATTGTTATTTAGTATTATAATATTGCATTGTATATATATTAAGTCCCATCTTAAGTCCCGTGCGGATGATTGTCCGACAGTAAAAAAAGCAACACATTGCACAAAATGAATGTGTTGCACAGGAGTTTATGCGCATGTCAATCCTGTCAGGCACTTTGCGTTAAGAGCTCGTGAATAAGCTGGCGTTCTGCGCTTGGCTTGCGAAGTTTGGAAATCACAATTACGAATAATTATGATTGAATACATGTAGCTTATTCAGGTTTCGTAAACATTAGCGCCTCTGTTTATACTTTCAATCCAGTGCTTTGTGTCTGTATAATAATCTATTCAGGAACATTTTATGGCGCTCTCGTCATACCAAATTTGGTATCAATCGATGATCATTGGTCTATATAAATATTTTGCTGGTGTAGGCTCATAGTCAATGCAGCCCTGAAGAAGACACAAATAGCTAGGGCTCCTTGGTTTATGCGATTATGCGATTACGCATATTTTCGCATAAACTGGCGGTTTTCGCATAAATTCCTAAATGGAAAGTTTTCGCAAATTATTGCATAGGCCTAAAGTTCGAAAATTTCGGTCAATGTCAACTATAATTGGCTTGTGCATGCTATTATTAGCCTATAGGGCTATATAATACTGACGTAGATGACGTAATTGTTGATGACTAGGACCCGTGGTTAATGCGAATATGCGATTTCGCATATTTTGGCAATATTTATTAATCAGTTTCGCATAATCCACGGTGGGCCTACAAATAGCCTTTATGTTATCGTTATGTTATGTTATACAAAACGTATTTGTAACCTATAACCAGGTTAAAAATAACCAATTCCTACACAAACCAAAAGCCCTAGGTCAAACATCAACCAACAGACTAAGAAAAACGCCAGAAAATTTCCAATAGTTTCGATGATGAGCCACAATTCATGCACACACCGAAGCCCTGGTCAAAACGTTCGCCAATAGATCAAAGGTCACGGGAATTTCCAACAGTTTCGATGATGAGTCATTATTACATCGTCACCAAGTCTTCATTATCAACTCAGGAATTAAATGACTCAGGATAACCCAAACATTTCACCTCCAACTTGTTTCACCGTTTCCTGATTATCTTTTCTATTCTAAATATTTCTTGAGTAGTCTTCTGTAGCTCCTGTTCGTAAAATGAGCCTTGTATTTCCTCACCATTACAATCAGAAATCTTATAAGTTGGTGGAACCGTATACTGAACTTGTGCAATTGTGAACATTTCCTCAGTCCATATAGGCGTATATCCTTTTTCAAATATATTTTTTTCTTCGTTATTCTAACTTTATCGCCTTCCGAGAACTTAGGCAAAATGGGTTCTGAAATTTCACTTCCATTTGAGTTCATCCATACAGCCTTTTCATTCATTTTCAAACTAGCTTTAGAGGATGTCATTTTAATGGAAGAATGCCTAGTTTCATTATAATTACTAACCATTTCATCCAACACATCGATATATCTTCTAGTTGAATTAGCTGTAAAATACTTAAACATTTTTTCACGCATTGTTCTATTCCAACGCTCAACAACGCACGACTTTTCTTCGTTCTCCGTAGAATACAACTCGACTAATTTCTTAACGTCTTTATTATAAAATTCTTACCCTTATCAACCCATACTTTTACTGGTCTTCTACCGCTCTCGAATATTTTCAGGAAGCCACTAGCCGTAGATTTTCCACTCCTATCATTTAATGGTACGATCCAACCGTACTTGGAAAATACATCTATTACGGTAAGTAGGTATTTCACACAATCGTTATCTTTATCAAAAGCCTGCATATCGACTAAATCAGCAGCCCATAATTCATCTATTCCACCAACGTACACCTTCCTCTTCCTAAAACGTCTTATTACGGGTTTATACAACTCCTCAGTTAGTTCATCAGTCCATTGTAATTTTAGGTTTTTGTAAACCTAACCCGAGATTAGCTATGGTAGATAATATAGATTTCACAAAACTTCTTTCTATTCGCTCTCGTAAGCTAGGATTAGGAATATTATTCAACTCATTAACCATCATTCTATCGGCGACATTCCTAGAAGCTGTATCCGAGGGCTGGTCGTAAGCTAAATCGTGATGATATGCAGCGTTGTCGACTCTATTGACGGGTTTCGACCAATCCTTAGGTGTTCCGTCGGAATTCAACCTCAAATCAAGTCTAGTACCAGGACCAGGAAACGAATGTCCCGGCAAGTGCATCTCACCTGGATATTTAGCCCACGACAGTTTAATGCCACTGGTAACCGAATTTAAAGATCCAACTAAATCACCACCTCCAGAAGACCTCACGAATTGTGTCTTTGTCTTTCCACATATATCACATGTGCCTCTAATCATTAACCATCCATTCTTCGTTGTGTTAGTAATCTGAGAGTAACGAGCGATATCATCGGGGCTTCCTATAGCAACGGAACGACTGATAATATAATTTATTCGATTTTCCCGAATGTAGGGCCCGGCTAGAAGATTATCGAAACGCCGAGGAAGTTGATATATCTTCCAATCACCCTATCCACGATTTCGAAGATGGAAACGTCTCTCACAGACCAAAATGGCCAACTACTTAATCTACGAGGTGAGGAATTAGCGCTGAGGTTTCATATAAGAGAGGCTAACAAACGTTTTTATATACAAAATGAGTCGATACACAATGGTAATGGGTTTAAAAACGGCGAAGGACTTATCCTTGGACCAGATTCGCCGTTTAAAAACATTCCACTTCTCGGATTGTTACTTTAAAAAAATAATATAGTATATAAAATGTATCATCATCCGATTCATAAAATGAGGTGGACGAAACCCAAAATTGAAAAATCTACGAGAACACAACCGAGATCCGTCACGTGGAAGGCGTGTGAAGGTATGTGGGATGTCAAGTATAGACCCCAAAGACAAAGGGGCGGTTTAAGATGGGAGTTTTTTGCTCAATCCACAATAACTATTCATTCACATGAGACGCTTGTTTTACCGTTAGGCTTAGGTGCTTGAATGACGAGAGGATCGTGTAAAGTTTTGCTCCATCCGGAATTTATAGGAGCGGGGTGTCGCCGGCTAAGCTATACCGTTACTGGGTTCGCGGAAGAAATTTTACTCGATATTAAGAATTTTAGAGATCTTGGAACTGTCACCATAAACGAAGGAGACTCATTATGTTATGTCGATTACCGCGTCAACGAATAAAACTTGAATTCCATTAAAAAAAATTATAAAATGGAATTGAACAAAGCAAACATCTATCGCCTTCAGAAAATATCTGAAATTCAACAGGAAATCTTATGAGAACGCGAAAAGAGAGAACTAATCTGTAAAAAATATCAAAAGAGTGTTAAAATAGTCGAAGCGTTTGGAGGTTTGTTAACCCTTACGTCTTCTGGACTCAGTGTTTTCGGAGTAACGTTTCTAAGTACCATCGTAGCCATACCAGCAGCTACAATTGTGGTAGCGTTATCCGCAGGGGCTGGAGCATTGCGTTTGATAGGAAGCCAAATCCGCCGAATATTATCGCTGCGGCAAGAAAAACATGCAAAGATCAGAACTATAGCCGAAGGGAAACTCAATTCCATCAGCTACCTTGTTTAGAAAGCTTTAGATGATAATAATATATCAGACTCGGAATATTCTGTTATTCTAAGCGAGTTCGAGAAATTTATCGAGATGAAGGAAGAAGCAAAACGAACAGAATACAAAGTGAACATAAATTTACGTTTTATTTTTACGTTTTATGTTTAAGTTTTACTTTTTTTATGCTTCACGTTTTTATGTTTTACGTTTAAATATTATGTTTCCAAGTTAAAAATGTCGTTTCGAAAAATCAAAGACCCAGCTAAGCGAAATTTTATCGTTGAGAACTTTCTCAAGACGAAGCAAAAGATTAGACAAGACTCGTTATCCGAGAAAATATGGGATATTGGACTTCAGCGTACAAACCGATAATCGACTCGCAGTCTGGAATATCCAAAGAATTAAGTACTATAAAAGAGATCTCTATGGCGACAACTACCTCGCTTCGAGCATTACCAGCATCGATATCGACATCGTTGAAAGCGATTCAATTCCCACAATATCCATCGATAGAAGTGTTTGAGGACGATCCTGTTTCAGATATTAGACTTTTGGAATTAGGTGATATAGCAATAAAATATTTAAAAGAATACGCCGCGAACAAGAAGTCGACGGATACCACCTTCGGAATAAAATCTAAAGATGGCCGACTTCACATCAGGGACAGCCCAATCACAATCGAAGATGATGATATAACTATCGGAGATGTTACCTATAAGGGAACTCCAGGGCTATGGAAATTGAAGGAACCAAACGAGTCGATATACAGTCAAACCGATCTGGAACAATACTGGGAAATTCTTGAATCGACGGGTGCCTTGTTTATGCCGAATAATCCGAATAAACCCAAATCGTCGAGAGGTGCAAAATATTTAAAAATCATTAAGCCATTGCTCGAACGAAAGCTCTCAACGCGACAAGGGAAGCTCTCAACAGGCGAGGGAGTCGTAGCTCTTCCGCAAGATCCTAATGCGCTAGTGGATATGTTGTCTCTACCATTCGCTCGCTAGCTTCAAAGCGGGAAATACAGTATTAAGAAGCGAGATAGTCGGTATCTGCGATAAGTTACTTCGACAAAATGCGATAATGTGTTAATACTTCCATTATTATTAAATTTGCATCTGATCCATTTATGCACAGATCGGACAGTGTATAGGGCACAGGCCTATAGGTCCTTGCACGAGCGAAGACTTAGGGGGGACAGCGGGGTACGATCCCCCCTCCCCAAAATATGGAGTGCGGGGATGGAGTAGCTTATATCTCCCCAATTTCCAGACGATTGAACGTGTGCTTTCTGTTATATTTCCTATGTCTGAGACTGGTTTAATGAAACTATAAGTTTTACAGACAGGGCAAAGTAAAATTAATTTAATAACGGGTGATTGTACGTTCAAGTGGAGAATACATGTATAATCGGATTTTGAGGTCCCAAGGTTGACCGTTAGGACTCATTGCAAGTCGCCTTATACCCTAAACAAAGACAGGCAGCAAACACAGACTTCGGCTGGTATGCACCCTGGTTGATGCGGCTGATGCCGATGCTGCAGCCAACTTTTTCCGCTTCAAGCCAACCATGAGAAGGTCAGAGTTCATGGTATTGGCCAGGCAGCAAGGACAGTACTGACTGGGTGCAGTAACCTCCAGTCGTCAGAACGGGACTCTGCCAGTTTGGTGATCAGAAAATAGAAAAGCTACAAGTGCCAGTCCATCCAATTTTTAAAGAAGAAAGCTGTTCGACAATTGTCGGAGACTCCTACCACACATCGCCGCTATTTACATGGATGGTATGAATCTGTGATTATGTGAGGAAGCGCAATCTCTGACAATAGAGATACCCATAGAAGGGCTAATAATTGGAAAGATAAAACCCTTCAGCAAAATTTAAAATAATTGGGAGGAGAGAAATAGCACGGTTCTTTGACTACTGCTACGAGTTAGGCTTAAGGTCTAGGAATAAGAACTTATTCTTGAATGTTATGCTTTGTTTTTATAATGATAAGAATAATAACTCAAATTTCTCTGTGCAGAATTGGTCAGTGGCGTCGCTAGGGGGTCGGAGGGCGGACAGCACCTGGTGAAACCATCATACGGGCGACACCAAAATAACACGATAACTGTCTAAAAAGCGTCTGTGCAAAATTTCAGCAAAAATTCAATGATTTTAAATTTTAAAAACCAGGTAACAAAAAATATTATCTTACATGTCTATGATCAAAGATGTCAAGACGTTCGAAGGCAAATGCTTCAATTTCAGGTAGGGGATATTTTTGAGTCTTAGGGGGGATATCTTCAAGTCTTTAACAAGCTTTTAAGCTGTTGTAACAATGTAACTGATTATAACGTATTTATTATAATAAAAAATTATAAATTAATGTTACTCACAGCTTCAGATTATGAAACAAGTTAGTAGTCTGGTACTAGGCCTACTACAAAGAACCAGCAATTGGTTACATATCCATTTGAAGTGGTTTGTTTTCTTGTTTTTGGTTCCTGTTGCCATCTGCTATTGCAAAGATTGCTAACTTCTCTTCTAAAAAATCGTTACCTACATGTTTGCAAAATAAGTGTAGGACATTTGCCCCCTCCCGAACATCTGACCATGGGACGATTTCTCCCATGTAAATGTTGAATGGAAACTATATTTATCATCAATCCAATGCAAAAATAATAATACTAAAAATAATAATGCTAATACTAATAATGATATTAAGTTAATAATAATAATAATAATAATTTAGTTTAATTTCACACTAAGAGACTGTGGCATGATTATTTTTAATCGATACAACTTCACTTTAAACTAGTAGACAAAGCGAGGCAACAATCACCAAGCAATTGTATTGTATTTAAGTATTTATAATGCGCCTCCAGTATGGTGAAACATTCAGAAGCGCTGCCAGTGCGCAAGGTCCCGCAAGAAGAAGTATGTTTTGAGAAATGCAAAAGAGGATAAGAGATAGAATTTTAGAGCGAACAGATGAAGAAAGCGCATTTCACAGACAGGGACCGATTGAAGCAAAATATCTAGACTAAACCGCTGCTGTTGTAGTTTGGGATTGAACTTTTTTTACGACCTGTTCACAACCCAAATTTTTTCGATCTGTCCCTCCTCCCCAAACTCAGAGCCAAGTCTCCGCCTATGGGTCCTTGGAATAACCATGACGCGTTTTGAAGAAATTTAAGGTAGACTTAAAATGAGAATTCGGTCTGTTTTTCCAGGGCAATTTGTTCTTAGAATATCTATGAAGAAATAAACGAACAACATATTTAAGAGCTTGGAACCAGAATGGTTGTTCGACTAATTACTGTTCACAACATGAATCACATCCTAGTCGCCAGATGTGAAAGTACTCTCACTTATCCAATTTCGACAAGTTAGATTTTGTCAATCGCCATTTTGTATCGATTAAAAGAAGCAAGAACAAGATTTTAATATTGGTAACAGTTTTTAACTTACGATGATAACCTATATTGTTCACATTATATATATATATGTATATATATATCTATATATTTATATATTTTCCTTAATTTTGGCTTCATACCCGAAAATTTAGGATCTATGTAGTGAGACTTCGATGCACATCATAAATGGGTATGACGTCCGGCCTTTTGTAAGGGATGCAAAGCAGGCGACGGGAGCAAAACGGGTGAAAGCGGGACGTGAGATGCGGAAATTTGTTGCGGGAATGTGGGTGAAAAGCTGAAAGAAACTTTTTTGAGGGAATGCAAAAAATGCATAATTAACGTTTAAAAACGATTAATATCTAAATATTTAATAACAATTTTAAAATGGAATACAAAAGTATCACCTAAAATATAGGATTAATGTTTAAAATTTAGATAGTTATAAAAGTTGACTTATGTTAATAATGTTGTTGTAAACAGAAGCTGGATTCATGATAAAAATATAATTAAATAGAAGCAGGATTGATGAAAAGAATCATACTTAAGTAGAAGCTGGATTGATCAGAAAAATCTGCTGACATGGAAACGGGATTGATGAAAAGAATCATACTTACATAGAAGCTAGATTTATGATAAAATGTAAATGAATGAAAGCAGGATTGGTGAAAATAACCATATTTAAGAAGAAGCTGGATAGAAAAATCTGCTTATACAAAAGCAGGGTCGATGAAAAGAATCGTACTTAAATAGACAAAATTGTGCTTAAATGAAAGCGGTATTGATCAAAAGACTTAGAGCTGTACCGATATCACTTTTTGCCGATTATGTTGATACCGATTATTGCCAATTATTCATTTGCCGATACCCGATTATTTAGCCGATTATTTCATTGTGTTACCCAAGATGTCCGGTTCCACAAGATAGACCTACTGCTACTGCCTGTGGTTGTGATACAAGAAAACACCTGTTCCGTTGGAGACATATGCATGTAGTTGCTGACTAATCCTAGACAGGCAATACAGATTAGACACATCGCCCGCCGTCGAACTGTGTCCAGGGTAATTAAAGGTCTAGGAACGGCTGGTTTATTCACAGCCACCCATCTAGTCTCAGCCTCTCACGCGACATAAATGTTTCGGGGAGGTCTGATTGGCAGCTAGCATGTATTCATTAGGAATGCCTCCACGATGTACATTCATCGTTTTCTCTATTGAATTAGCCAGCCTTCCTTGGCTTGAATTGGCCAGCCATTAATTGGCCCATAAGCAGGCACAAGACCTATGTTGACAAATTTCCACGGTCTATACTAGCGCACTAGGTGGTCTGACCACTGGTCTGAAGAAGCCATTGGCTCGATGACATGGTATGGGAACGTAACAAAATGCCATCCTTCACAGACCCAACCGCAGATCACAGATGTTGCTGTCGTCATTTTACTTTTATAGACTGAGAATAATTTTATAAAATAAAAAAATTATTTTTAATAACCGCGGTGATTATCTTGCTGATATCCGATATTGCCGATATCTCTATAATCGGCCCGAATAATCGGTACAGCTCTAAAAAGAATCGTACTTAAGTAGACGCTGGACTGTTGAGAAAAATCTGCTAATACGGACCCAAGATTGATGAATAGAATCATACTTAAATAGAAGCTGAATTCATGAAAAAAATGTACTTAAACGAAAACGGGGTTGATGAAAAGAATCATACTTAAGTAGAAGCTGGGTTGATGAGAAAAATCTACTTAAATGAAAACGGGATTGATGAAAAGAATCATGCTTATGTAGAAGCTGGATTGATGAGAACATTCTACTTAAATAGAAGCGAGGTTGATGAAAGGAATCGTATTTGACCTCCAACTGCTAAACCTTGTCATATTCAAATGTGCCAACTTATTAAAATTCAAATACCATTAGTCCAAAAATCATAGTCTGTACTCTCTTTGATACTTGTGAAGCCTGGATACGTTGTGCTCCCGCAGCCCGCATTCCCGCTTTTCACCTGTCATCGCCTGGGTATGTGATATAAATTCCCGCACGAGCGTCCCACTTTTCATCCGTTGTGCTCCCGCATCTCGCTTTTCACCCGTCACCTGCCAAACATTAAAACATGCATGGTGTTTCTGTGGCCGAAACTTTTGCCGAGTGATGTATATATAGAAATATGTAGAAAATTGTAAATACAATACAATATTCGGTAATCTATTGTTTTAGCGGGTTTAATTATTTTTCGGAATAGCATGTTTTATTGTTATCAATCCAGCTTCCACTTAGGTATGATTATTTTCATCACATTAGGCTTCTACTTAGGTATGATTCTTGTCTTCAATAAAACTTCCATTTAAACGTTATTCTTTTCGTCACATCCAGTTTCCATTTAGACTTAATTCTTTTCGTCACATTTACCTTCTTTTCATCAACCCATCTTCCATCAAATAAATCTGTTCATCACATCCAGCTTCTACTTATGTAGAATTCTTTTCATCAATCCAGCCTCTGTTTAAGCATAATTATTTTCATCACATCTAGCTTCTACTTATGTAGAATTCTTTTCATCACATCCAGCTTCCATTTAAAAGAGAATAATCCAGATGTTTGTTGCCTCACATAAATAAACCCGCTAAAATGATAGTGCAATACCTAAACCCGCTAAAACAATTGATTACCCAATATTCACCCCTGGGCCCATGGATCATGATGATGATGTTGATGATGCACCCTGGACAATTGCCCTCCAAGCCCCCGAGCGAAAGCCCTCTGTGTAAGAGATGAGTGCAAAATATATTTATCATCAATTATCATCACTTAATTATAATAATAATATTTATTTTAAACTGACAGACCTCAGCATGATTACAAGTTCTATTTGACCACAAATTATTTTCATCACTTTAACCTTGCCACTAAAATTGTTTCTCTGTAGCTCTGCCCTATTGGAAGTGTTCCATTGGCGAATGTTGCTGAGGTATTTTGACGTAAGACCTTTATGCTTGATGAATATTCATTGGCTTCCTCTCCATGCTGGCATGCAATTTAAACGCTCTTCAACTTCTTGCCAAGAAATATCTGGTTGACGTAACACTTCGACTTTATTCAGCTATCTCCCACAGTCCACTTTGTTCAGGACTCAAATTGATTTGACCTTTTGATGCTCCATTCTAGAACTGCTATCGCTTTCACTCTCAATTCATTGCCTCAATTGGTCCCTCCCTTTGGAGTGCACTTGCCCCTTCTGTTGGCACTGAAATTCTGTCTGGCAATCTCTTATCCTCTTTCTCGTTTCTCAAAGACAACTTCATTTCGTAGGGCCTTGTGCACTCTGCTTCTTAACGGTTTGCTGTACTAGAGATGTTTTACAAAAGCTTTAAATGCAATCCAGTACAATACTAAGGGCAACTTCAGGGTGTTGACATCCCCGACTGACCCTGCTCATTCCTCACATAACCTTTTTCCGCACAGTCCGTGACCTGGGAGTTACTCTTGACTCTGAGCTCACTCTCTCTCAACATGTGAACCTAGTTGTGTGGAGTTGCTACTACCAGCTTCGTCTGCTTCGAGTGGTCTCCTGCTCTCTCACCCATGGCACGATCGCGGTTCTTGTTCATGCCTTTGTTACTGCAAGGGTTGACCATTGTTGTTCCTTACGTCCTGGCCTTCCTCTTGTGGTTCTGGGGCGGCTGGGTCGGGTTCTGCACTCGACTGCTCGTTTTATTGGACGATTTCCTAAATTCTCCTCTGTTTCTGCATACATGTGTGATGTTTTGCATTGGCTGCCATTGTCACTGCGAATTTCATATCGCATAGCTGCTCTTGTTTCGCATTGCATTCTTGGTTGTGCTCCATATTACTTGCATGATCTTTGCTACCCAGTGTCTGATGTTGTAGTGCATCGAGTGCTTCGCTCTGCGACAAGGGTGAGCTTCTAGTTACGCGATCTCACTTGGCTATTAGGCAGCGCCGTTCTTTCTTGGTTGTGGGCCCTTCATTGTGGAAGGCTCGTGGCCCAACCGTCAAGTTTCTACAAGTCCCTCAAGACTTTTTTCTTTAGTTGTGGCTGGGCTGGAAGCACTCCTGAGTAGGTTTCTTGAAGGGGTGCTATATAAATGCACATGATGTATGACTGAATGGATAAGGTTAGACAAAATCTCCTCTATTTGGTCCAGTACCAATTAAAGGTACTTTCATTCTTACTTGTTTAAACCCACAGCACAAAAGACTAAAGAGACGGACATCTGAAAAACTCTTCAAAGTTTCTTCTTATTCTGATTTTTGCGATAAAAGCTCTAGAAACCTTGCTTTGGAAAAACGGTGATGTCCAAAAGCATTATTGGAGAAAGTTGCTGCAAAGAACGTATCAGCTCTGATACGGAGGAAAAGCCAGACAGTTTTGAATTCCATGAAAAATTAACTGTGGATGAGAAGAAGAGTTTTTCCAGTAAAAATTTTTATCAATGCCAGTTGTGTGCAGAAAAGTTTCATTATGCCTGCTATCTGAAGAGTCACATGGTGATGCATGCTGTAAAAAAGCGACATAAATGCCATGTGTGTCAGAAAGCATTCTCAGTTGGTTCGTATCTGAGAAGACACACGCAGACGCACAGAGGAGAGAGACCATACAAATGCCAGCTTTGCCAGAAATCGTTTTCACTTATCAAATGTCTCAAGGACCACAAGAAAACTCACAATGGAGAGAAAGCAGATGACTGCTTGTTATGCCCAAAGGCATTCACACAATCCGTACAAGTGAAGAGGAGCCACATAAATGAAGACCATGTGGGCAAAAAGCATAACGAATGTGACATCTGTGAGAAGACATATGCGTTACCATCTGATCTAAGGACTCATGTTATGAGATCGCATAATGGAGGAAAGCTCTACAAGTGCAAGTCGTGTCAGAAGACGTTTGCTTTTCCGTATTCCTTAAGGGTTCACCTGAGAACGCATGCTGGAAAGAAGCCGTACAAGTGTAACGTTTGTCAGAAGTCATTTACTGAGCATAGTGTTCTCAACCACCACATGCTTATTCATACAGAAGCGAAACCATACAGATGCAAGTTTTGTGCGAAGGCTTTCACTCAGTCAGTGCATCTAAGAAGACACACATGTAGCCATGCTTCATCTGAACTGCAGCCGATTAAATGTCATATATTATGTAAGGAGGAAACGTTGTCAGTGCCTTACGACCCAACGAGTCATTTCACGAGAATGCACGATGGAGAAAATAATCCACCCAATTGTGAGTCCTGTCCAAAGACATTTGCAGAACATCGTGAGCTGAAGACTCACATACAAATGAATGGGGTTGGCGACAGACTGCATGAATGTGAGTATTGTAAAGAGACATTTCGTGGAGCTGCTGATCTTAGGACTCACAGAAGAACGAAGCATGGAGGAGCAAAGCAATACAGATGCGATCTGTGTGCTGGATCATTTCCAAATAAGAGTTTTCTCATAAAGCACAGGAAGTCTCATTTCAAAGAGAAACCGTTCAGGTGCTTGCTATGTCCAAAGTCATTCATGCAATCCATACATCTGAAGAGACACATAAGCTTACATACTGGAGAACGACCGTATGAATGCTTAACATGTAAGAAGTCTTATGCGTTGCCGTCCGACCTAAAGACTCATGTCATGAGAAAGCAT
Organism: Bimastos eiseni; assembly: GCA_959347315.1. Classification (NCBI taxonomy): domain Eukaryota; kingdom Metazoa; phylum Annelida; class Clitellata; order Crassiclitellata; family Lumbricidae; genus Bimastos; species Bimastos eiseni. The sequence goes on along the minus strand of OY365813.1, from coordinate 3,968,588 downwards.
ACTGGAGAGAAACGACACAAATGCGAGGTCTGTCTGAGCGCATTTGCATTTCCTTCTGCTCTGAAGGAACACATGAGAACACACTCTGGAGAGAGACCGTACAAATGCAGACTCTGCCAGAAGTCATTCACGCAACTGAGATGTCTTAATGACCATAAGTTTACTCACACTGCATCAGGCGAGAAACCGTACAAATGCCAGTTCTGTCCTCAGTCATTCACTCAGTCCATTCACCTCCAGAGACACATCAGTTGCCACACGGACGAAAGGCCATATAAATGCAACGTATGTGAGAAGGCGTTTGCAGTGACGTATGACCTCAAATCGCACATGATCATTCATGCCTCAGAGAAACCATACAAATGCGAATTGTGCTTGGAATCATTTGCCGGCTCCTCCAATCTGACGGTTCACAAGAGAATCGCCCACAGTGTGCAGCAGAAACTGTTCAAGTGCCATTTCTGTCAGGAGACATTTTCTGGTATATCTGATCTCACCCTTCACATAAGAACTCATGATGGAGAGAAACTATACAGGTGCCAATTATGCCAGGAGACATTTGTAGGATCTTCTAATCTAATGCTTCACCTTAGAACACATGCTGCGGACAAATCATACAAGTGCCAATTATGCCAGGAAACATTTACCGGATCTTCTATTCTGATGGCTCATATGAAAATGCATACTGCTGAGAAACTACACAAATGTAACTTTTGTGAGGAAACATTTTCTGCCATTTCAGATCTAGCTATTCACATGAAGACCCATATTGAGAAGAAACTGCACAAGTGCAATTTTTGTCAGGAGACATGTGTTAACATTTCAGATCTAGCCATTCACATGAAGACCCATACAGTTTTTGATAAATCATACAATTGCCAGGTATGCCAGGAAACATTTGTGGCATCTTCAAATCTGATGGTTCACATGAAAACACATATTTCAAAAAGGCTGTTCAGATGCAATTTTTGCGAGGAAACATTTTCTGACATATCTGATCTAAGAATTCACACGAAGACTCATACTGTGGAGAAATTATACAAGTGCCATGTATGCCAGAGAATGTTCGAAGGATCGTCTACTTTGGCAGTTCACATGAGAACCCATTCTGGAGGAAGGAAATTCAAATGCCAAATATGTGAGGAAACATTTGCCGGATCTTCCAATCTAACCGTACACTTGAGGACTCATGCTGGAAAGAAGGGGCTCAAGTGTCCGTTGTGTCTGGAGATGTTCTCCGCTGTCTCTGCTCTGGCAGTTCATGTGAAGAGCCATACAAGTGAAGAAGGAAAAGAGGAAGCAGCAGCAAACAGATGCCATTTATGCCAGGAAACATTTGCCAACTCTTCCAATCTGACAGTTCACATGAGATCCCACGATGAAGAAGAAACATATAAATGCCACTTCTGTGAGGAAATCTTCTCCAACTCATCGCTTCTAATAGTTCACATTAAGACTCACATGGATGAGGAAACACTCCAGTGCAGGTTATGTGAGGAAACTTTTTCCAGCGCCTCTGATCTGGCAGTTCATAGAAGAACCCATCCTGGACAGAAGCAGCACATTTGTGACCTGTGCGATAAATCATTCTCACAGTCGGCTGATCTAAAGAAGCACATGAGATGCCATACTGGAGAGAGGCCATACTGCTGTCAGTTGTGTCAGAAGACGTTCTCCAACAGCTCAGATTTGAAGAAACATGTTCGAATACATACAGGGGAGAAACCTTACAAGTGCCACTTCTGTGGCAAGTCGTTCATGCAGCTTATTTATCTGAAACACCACAGGAAGACTCATACAGGAGAGAGGCCGTACCAATGCGGGATATGTCCCAAGGCATTCACACAGTCTGTCCATCTGAAAAGACACACCAGCCTACACACAGGATGCAGGCCGCACAAGTGTCATATGTGTCAGAAATCGTATGCACTGCCATCGGACCTCAAGACGCATGTCATAAGGAAGCATACTGGAGAGAAACCTCACAGATGTGAAGTCTGTCAGAAGACGTTTCCGTTTCCTTCCACTCTGAAAGATCACATGCGGAAACATACTGGAGAGAAGCCGTACAAATGCCAGCTATGTAAGAAATCATTTATGCTGCTCTGTTCTCTGAATGAGCATAAGTTTACTCACACTGGACTGAAGAAACCTTTCCAATGCCATCTCTGTCCAAAGACATTTCCTCAGTCGATGCATCTGAAGAGACACATGAACACCCATATAGCTGAGAAACCGCACAAGTGCAGCGTATGCGAGAAGACTTTCTCAATACCTTACGAGCTGAAAATGCACGTGAGAATCCACTCTGGCGAGAAACCATACAAATGCCACCTCTGCTCGAAAACGTTTTTGGGATCATCTGATCTGAGGATTCACACTAGAATCCACACAGGAGAGAAACCATTTCAGTGCAGGATCTGTCCTAGGAAATTCTCCAACTCATCCGGTCTCAGAAGACACGTAAAGATTCACACTGGAGAGAAAGCATTTGCATGTGATTTATGTGATAAGGCTTTTATACAATTGATTCATCTAAAGAATCACATGAAACAACATCACATGAGTAGTCACAACTGACAGAGAAGAGGTAACAATAGATCCAATGGAATGACATTCAGTGTTTTGTAGAATGTGCAAACATACTGACATCATGCCGCTAAAGTCTTCTGCAGCTTGAGGCCCTATATAAACTTGCGACATACCAGCCCATACTAAAGAAAACTTGACTTTGCTAAGAACTACTTCAGTTTTACTACAGTGCTACATTGCGGATCGATTGTAGGATAGAATATTTGGAAATGCTAGAGATCTCTTTTGCAAGAAAAATTAAAGATTTCTTAGCTTTGGATGGGTTCTGGAAGACCTATTCAATAAAAGAAAAGCTATGGAAATCTTAACTATGTTTAGGTTTCTTAGAACTGTGAGATTCACACACTGAATTGAAACGCTAGAATTATCAACTGTGCCAAAAAATTAGACTCCGTTCTTCCGAATATGTGTGATTTTATAAAGATATCACAGTCTGTTATATTATAACGCGAATGGAAAGAGGTAGAATTGGAAATACTGGTCTAAATTCACGGAGGATGTGATAAATGGTTTTGCTCAGCCATAGGCATTCAGTTTTTGACTTCTGTTGACTCAAATTTCCAGTTGGAAAGCCAGTTGACTTCATTTCCTTCATGTACTCATTTAATTTCACATGTGTTTCTTCTATGCAAGAAGATCCTTTTGGTCCTTAATGTCAGAGTAACTTTAGAAGAAAGAAGCTGAACTGTGTTAGGGCATATATTTCTTAGAGAAGGAATTAGAAGTTTTGAAGTGACTAAAAAATATAAAAGATTTAAAATATGCTGAGAAACTGGTTTTAGACTGTTAATTACTTAATAATATTAGTAAATGATAATTGTCTTTGTATTTGGCTGTTGCTTATCATACTGTTAATTGTATAAATTAGACTCTTAGATGAGATGTTCATTTGGTACTGTATGAGTATGCCTCTATATGAATTTCTGATTTTCTTTATTATTATGTTTGTACTAGATTAATATGAGTTCGTGCATTTGGAAATCAGACTAATTATTATGGACGTCTATGTTTACACTAACAGGCATTTATGAAGATTTCTTCAAAGACTTACATCTGAATTGTGATATCGACACATTTCTTAGCTCACTGATGTTTCACTGATTAAAGTTTAGTTTGGGGGTTACATTGGTTGATATTTAGCTTGGTAGTGACATCGCTTGATGTTTAGTTTGAGGATGGTATTGCTTGATGTTTAGTTTGAGAGTGCCATTGGTTGATGTTTAGTTTGGGATTGGCATTGGTTGATGTTTAGCAGGCCCTTTCAGAGTAGGCCTGGGCCAATCACAACATTTAGGTCTCTCAGTCCCCTAACTCTTCATCATATTAAAATTGCAAATGATAAGGCCTATATTATTGATCTATATATAGACCATAACGGTATAAATCTAAGATGAAATTTCAGTTATACATTCTTATTTAACGAATGCTCTTCGTCTAGTTTGTTTCGCAAAAGATTAAATTATTTTTAGATGCATCTTCTTTTTGTACAATATCACAGTTTATATTAAGTAGGCATTGTTCAGTCCATTCAACCGTTGAATTGTTGAATGATGGTGATTTTTGATTTGTTGCAATACATTGAAATTTCTTTCACCAGAAGCCACTGATGCTGTGAAACTGATCAGTGAAAATATGTATAGCAACAGAGACATTGGGGAACACTGCTGATAGACCAAGTAGGTCTATTTATCTTTCAGTAGGAAAGATATGATGTCGGTTTGCATTCTTCTTTGAAGTTAGTGCCATGAACTCTTCTAACATCTCATCCCAAAGATCTTGTGAGAGGTTTTTTGTCATAATTCTGTTGACAATTTCTTAGCAGCCAACAATGATTCTTCGTTAGTCAAAATTTTAAACTCCCAAATAAGTGTGAACAAATTACAAACATCATGAGTGAAACTGGTATTCTAAACTTTATTGTAGGCTACAAAAGTGAGGCATTATAGATGATTGATCACATTGTTAATGACCTAACTCTTTAATCTGATTTTAATTGAAACCATAGTAACCTAAGTTATTATTTAAATTATAATCTATAGCAGAAGAGGATACTTACTGAGATTATATTAAATTTATTAAAAGAACAATAAATTATCAATTTCTGTTCGATTGGCCCAGGCCTTAAGACAACTTGTCACAGTCATGTCTGAAGACCGCGGTTGTGCTCAATATTATTTGAAAACTAAGCAATCACAGAATTTACTTGCTTTCCTTTAAAATAATTATCGAGGCGGCGAGGCCTATTTGAAAACAAAAAATCAATTAGCATATTTGTAAATATTATTTTAATTTCATTCAAAGATTATATAATTGAACTGCATTTATTTTGGTTTTTGTAGAGAACCCACTTGATGATTTTTATTTAATTATCTGTCACTAGCAATTACCTGTTGTTCGTTAATATTACAGTAATGCTCTTGACTCGCAACTTAATGTGATAAATTTGATAAGGCAGGTATTTTCTTATCATTATTGTTGGTTAAAATCGTTATTAGAAGTAAAAATTTAAAAATTAGTATTAAACAATAGTATTACAGAACTTAGTTGATTTAATTTTATGGGCCCATATTATTTTGAGGCTCCTCTTGAAGTAGGGGCTCGGGCCAAGTGGCCCGCCTGCCCACCCCCCCTCCCTCTGACAGGGCTGATGTTTAGTTTTGGAGTGCCATTGGTTGATGTTTAGTTTTGGAGTGCCATTGGTTGATGTTTAGTTTTGGAGTGCCATTGGTTGATGTTTAGTTTTGGAGTGCCATTGGTTGATGTTTGGTTTGGGAGTGCCATTATTGCTGAAGAAAACTAATCTTAATAATGGACCAAAAAACAGTTTTACCTGCCACTCTGAACTTTAGCGGGTTCAGCCCTTGGCTTCGGCCTGTGAATATCACACTATAAATTACTTACAGTATACGCTAGGTAAATACTTCTGAGACATCTGGATACTTTAACACATCTTAACAAGTAGATTAACGTTTCGTTTGAATTGTGTACTTGTAGCACGGAACGCGGAATTGTAGATTACCAGTGCCTGAGCGTGACAGACAACATAATAAAATAGATTGTTCAAAAACCTTGAAATTTGTGAAGGTAAATTTTGATATGACAGGCTGATTGCAACGGATTGCAAATGCATGTTTTGCTCATTATTAGCATGCATATAGGCCTAAAGATCTATTAGTTTGTTCAGTACGCCATAAATCGATACAATCGCGTAAGGCCTAAACATCCGGTGTCTCTATAATTCCAAAAATAACCGACAAATATAAAAGAAATTGCTCTGATACGGCAATTGACCAAGAACGCTAATTTAAGACGGAGATAGTTGCATTAGGACCAGACCGATGCATTTGAGACCAAAACCGAGACCGCAGATTTCCGGTCTCGTGACCACATTCCTGTATGGTAGTGTATCAATTTACGTAATGCTTACATTCTTTGCTAATATAGACCTACATGTTGAACCCTTTAATGCGCCACTGTCAATATCGTCACTACTACCCAGTAATGCGCCTTTCTTAAGTTGCTTAACATAACATAACAGAGTTTAAGTAGATTAGAATGAGGCCTGTGTGAGGACTACCATTACGATTCCTGTCGCCATGGTTGGGCTGGGGGGCATTCAAGTATGCTTCTCGAGGGGCCGTATAATATAGACGCAAAAATGAATGAATTATTACATAGGAACTAGCCCTAGAGCATAGTTTCGCCTGGGATTGAAGTTTAAATTCAGAGGTTGCCATCTTCGTCTCTGGGATTCGCCTGATAGCAAATGTTTCATTGGGCGAAGGCTCCTATTGAGGCTATGGTTATAATAATAAAACCGCGACTGATTTGCATTTAAAAATTTGCACTACCTTTAGATAATGCGATTGCAAACGACAGCTGTATTATATCGAATGTGTAATTCGAAAGTAAAACTGTCTGAGTATCGGAATATAAATGAAACTGTTTGCTCAAATTGACACGTTACTCCAGAAATTTGCATAGGAACGTTTTGCACGTTTTCGAATATGAGCGTTCTCCCTTCGTGAGTTCCATTCTTTGGACAGAAAGAAGTTTCCTGGCTGATTGGGATAGATAACGATTTACGTGTAACATTAAGGCCTACTAGGGATTCAGTATGGTCTGGTAACCATAATATGGGAGGCGTTGCATGCGGGGTGACACCATATGAGTTAGGGTTAGGAGCAGGTTGCGGTATGGTAAGATAAAGAAATTATCACAAGTGTTTCCCTTCGGCAATGGAAGACACTGACTGACGATGATACGACGCATACTAATGAACACACGTGACTTGCGAAACCGGACTGTCTGTCGCTTGGAGTGGCCTATCGAATACAAGATATACGCAGACAATCAGGTCTGGCAAACTAGGGAGACAGAAGGGGGCAACGACGGACAGCTTGTCAGAGGCAGGCCAAGACCGACGAAACCATTGTAGACCGGAAGACTGGCAAGACCCTGTAGATTATGTAGACCTCGAATAGTAGATTCGGCTGTTTTCAGTTGATTTAAGTTGAATCCATGTAGATTTCAGTCCTGAAACTAGTGTTCTCAGTAGTTGAAAGTTGTTTTTGCACTACGATCGTATAGGCTTAGTTCAGGCTTTGTTGGCATATAGAAAAGATTGTTCGTATAGCTGCAGGTACAGCTGCTGCTGTATCCATGTAGATTTCAGTTCTATTGTCCAAAATTTCGAAGTGGAGCGGCTTCCTTCTCATTTCATCCAGGCTTGGGACTGGCACGTAGATGGACATCGTGGCTGAGTTCCCCGCTACTAGGTAGCGTAGAACAAGGAGCCGCAGTGTAGAAGGTAGTGATTCAGTTAAAAACGAGCACAACAATTTGCACTATGTTGATAAGCACTGGCACAATTAACTTCCCCATGAGATCAGAGAAGACCTTGTAACATAATAAACATACCAACACTTGCATGTTTGTCAAAATCTACTAAGTAAATCTACTAAAATCTACTAAGTCAGTCAGATTTGGAGCAAAGGTCTTTCCCACGGCTGTACCAAAGATATGCAGGAAAAGTAATTGTTTTTCATAGCAATTTCTAGGAGTTCCAGTAGTTTAGGATCAGGGCATCTAGAAAAGAAATACCTAACAGCAGCAACTATGCGGTCAATATTCATGTTTGTGTACAGTGCAGTGATGTCTCCTGTAACTAGTATATAGTGTTTTTGTATTTTGCGATTCCTTATTTTATTGACAAAATCGTAGGTATCTTTAATGTATGATGGATATTTTGGTATGAGGGTATTTGTTGGCAAGAGGTTTCAGGAAGAAGTCACTTACCCTACGTGACTCTGTGGCACAATCGCCTACTTGTTTATGTAGCCCTTATTGGTATTCGGTTTAGGATTTCGTTTATTTTGGGTATGGTCTGTTGCTTGAGTGGTTCTTCAATGGTTTTATTGTTTTATTTAGTACACAAACCATACAGCCCTTATCAGTGGACTGTTGGTGTGGAATATGTGCCGTTCCCTGGGTTCCTAGCTGAGCCAGGACCGCTGCTACTATTTGTTGGATGTCTATGTTGTTGTTGTTGTTGGACGGTCCTCGGTTGTCGCTTCGGCTTCTACTGCGGTTGTTGCTGTAGTTGCTGCCGTTGCTGTTGTTGAGGCGGTAGTCGTTGGTAGCTGGTCGCTGCGTTGGTCTTGACTGGCGCTTGTTGTTGTCCCATCTGTTAGCTCCGTCGTTCTTGGATCGTCGATAGGAGGTGACACCGTTGTTGTTTCAGTTGTTTCTTCCTCTGTTGTAGTTTGATCGACCATAGTTGTTGTTTTGTCGATCACGGTAGTTGGAATACCGTGTATTTTCCGTGTTAAGATTTGGCATGTTAAACTAAAAAGGTAGGTTTTTTTCGAAACAAAAACTCTGCCTTTTGTGAACAATTTTATTCACGTAAAAATCAATGTTTCGGCTGGTGGGCCTTCGTCAGAATTAACATGCTAACACTGACTGATATAAGTTTATTTAACGACGCATCCATAAAAACGATGATATGCGTCAAACAAGTACAAGTATACAAGGTACATATTTACGTTTATGATAAGTGTCTTAATTGTCTGTTCTAGTTTAATGTTTTTTAGGCAATGGTATGCAATATATTATAATATTGTGCAGTAATGTTCACACTAAGTTGTTCATTGTCTATTTACAGGTCAGCAGTCCTACATCTTCCGACCAGAAACTGCCAGCCACTTGTAGATGGTGTCCAAGCAGCTGGTTTGACTGAGTGCGGTGCTCAGTTGGTATGGCCAGTTTTTCCGTGCACACATCCGGATGAGTTCGTCCTGGAGGTCCAGCTGGGCCGGGCACTCCAGCGGGAAGTGGCGCACGATTTCCTGGACGTCACGGCACTCGTCGCAGTTCCCGGTCGGGTGGCGGCCCCTTCAGCTGTGGGTTTAGGAGACAATGGCCCAGCCGGAGTCTGGTTATGGTGACTTCTTTCCTCCAGTTAGGATCGTTGTATTGCTTTGCCATCCCGACGTTCGGCTCCAGGGCTCGGTAATGCGAACCAGTGTCGGAGGTGGTCCAGTCAGCTTGCCACCTCCGAAGGAAGTGGTCTTTGTACATCGCTCGAGCTTCCTGGAGCTCGAGCGTCGTCGGGATGCCGATGACGTCGTTATTTAGCGCTCGCTTGCAGAGGGTGTCAGCGGTCGCGTTTCCCTCGATGCCGATATGTCTGGGGATTCAGACCAGGGTTGGGGTTGACTGGGTGCGTTGAGCGTAGGCGTCCAGCACGTGAAGCAGTTCCGTGAGCTGCTGTGGTCTGGCAGCGGACTGCTGTCGCTCAACGCTCTGGATCGCGGCGAGGGAGTCGGAGAAGATGACGAGATGGTGTGCATCTGCGCTGGTGGCCCATTCCACAGCCCTCTTTATGGCCTCCAGTTCTGCTGCCAGGACCGATGAGCCGTCGCTCATTCGGCAGCTTTCGTGGTGGCCGCTAGAGGGCACGTAGAATGAGCACGATACCCTACCTGCTGCGTTCTTGGCTCCATCCGTGTAGACAGCCACTCGCGCGTCGTAGGATCGGGTGTGATCTTTGACCAGATCCATCTTTTTTACAGGGTCGTTCAGGTCGCTGATCTTCTGTGTCAGAGTGGTGTCTATCACAGATGGTCGCAGCAACCACGGTGGTGTTGGGGTGCAGGCGAGCGGTTGGATCGTTGGTGCTTCGATCTCTTGGTCGATCAGTCTTGCCTTGATGCGGATGGAGTCGGTGTCGTCTTTTGCGCTTTTCAGCTTCCGACCGCTGATGATGGATTGCGTCGGGTGGTTTGGGATCGCGTTGACCTTCGTGACGAGCTCCATCATCAACCGTTTGCGCCGTAGGTCGAGTGGCACTTCTCTGCATTCTACCTGCAGTGCAGCCAGACTCGTTCCTCGGAGCGCTCCAGAAGCGATACTCAGTGCCTTGTACTGGATTGTACTAAGCACCTTTTTCTGATTTCTGGAAGCGCTGTCGTAGGCGACGCAGCCATAGTCGATGACGGAGCGGATGAGAGCACGGTATATCATCAGTAGGGTGTATTTCGATGCTCCCCAGTGCGAGCCCGCAATAGCGCGCATCAGCTTGAGGCGCTTCTTGCAGCGATCAGCGATTTAGCTGATGTGGTCGCACCAGGGGAGATGTTGGTCGAAGATCACCCCCAGGAGCTTGACGTTGTTGTTGTAGGTCAACGGAGTGGTCCCGAGCTTCAGCGGTCGGTGGGTTGCAGGTGTGCCGTAGCGGTGGAATTCTACGGCGATGATTTTGGTTGACGACACCTTGAAGCCCCATCTGTCGAAGTAGGTTTTGAGTTGGTCGGGGTTGTTTTGGAAATGACGCCGATTTACTTCCGGGTTTGGACCAGTTCTCCAGATGGCGCTGTCGTCCGCGTAGAGAGAAAGCCTTACGTCGTTCTGTGGCTCCGGGATGTCGTTCAACATGATGATGAAAAGCACAGGGCTGATGACACTGCCCTGTGGGGATCCGTTCTTCTTGAGGAAGAGATCGGACAGCTCTGAAGAGAGCGGATGTGTCTGTCGGTCAGGAAGTCCCGGGTCCAGTTGAACATTTGACCGGAGATATTGTGCTGCTGTAGCTTAGACAGCAGCCCATCTGTCCACATTAGATCGCAGGCCTTCTCTAAATCTAAGACGATTCCAATGAGGCTGTACTTCGAGTGAATGGCGCGTTGGATGTCGTCTTTAAGGCGGACGATGTGATCCTGGCAGCTTCGCAGTCTGCGGAAGCCCGACTGGTGCTTGTTGAGGCGGGGATTGGTTTCCATGTGCCAGGTCAGTCTGTCGGTCACTAACCGCTCCATCAATTTGCACAGGACGGATGTCAGTGCAATGGGGCGGTAAGAGTTTCCGTCGTTGGCTGGCTTTTGTGGCGTCTGGATAGGGACAACGATGGAGTTCTTCCAGCAGGCCGGAAGTCGTCCATGTTGCCAGACCGCGTTGCATAGCTCCAGCAAGGCTAGCAGACTTGGATGGGGAAGCTGGGCCAGGATCTCATAGGTGATGGTGTCCTCTCCTGGACTCGTGTCCTTTCTACAGCGCAATAGGGCGATTCTCAGAGCCTAGATGGTGAAAGGCTCGTTGAAGGGCTGGTCGTCTGCCGGCAGCTGTCCTCCATGGAGCTCCTCCGAGTGCTCGTCCTCAAAGGCGGATTTGCGCTCTTGGAACTCTACAGTATGTTTGCTGTTGCTGCTGACATCTGAGAAGCACCTCCCAAGATGATTCGCCTTCTCCTGGTTTGTTGTGTAGGAGCGTCCGTCCTTCTTCAGAGTTGGAATTGCCAGTCGTGATCTCGCACCGGACATCTTTCTCATCGTTCTCCAGACTTTTCCGATCTTGGTCTTGTCGCTCAGCGTGGTGCAGTAGTCTTTCCAGGAGGCCTTCTGCGCGTTCTTGATGACTCTCTGGGTGATTCCCTTGATGCGTCGGTCTTCTGCATCTTCTTGCGGGCCTCTGTGCGCTCCTCGACATGTCGTGTGCACTCGTCGGTCCAGTACGGCACAATTTTCACCTTCTCCTTGGGAGGAGTCGATCGTGGAATGTGCCGCGTGGCGATCTCCAGCAGCGAGCCGAGGAAGTTGGTGTGGCTCGCTTCGATATCGTCGGTGATGTGTGCGACGGTGAGTTTTGCCCTGCAATCGTCTTTGAAAGCCGTCCAGTCAGCCTTTCGGTGAAGCCACCTAGGGATGAAGGCTTTCTCGATATGGACTGCTTCCTCGATGTTGATGAGGATGGGCGAGTGGTCGCTTCCCATGGAGTCGTCAAGGACCGTCAAAGTGCACTTCTGTGCCAAGGGCGTCGAGGCCATAGCAAGGTCAAGGTGACCGGCAACTCCGGTGGCGTGGCTGGCGGTAGTCGGGACGCCGGTGTTGAGGGCGACGTAGACGTTGGCCTCCATGTCGTCCTCTAGCCGGCGTCCTCGTGCATCGGTGGTTCTGCACCCAAAGAGCGTGCTGTGCGCGTTGAAATCTCCCAGAATGACTGCTGACCTATCTTGGAAGAATCGAGAGTAGATGTCCGGCGGCAGAGGATTTCCAGATTGATGTGGTCTATGGTAGACGTTGACAATCTTGATCTTTCCTGACAGTTCGTCGAGCATGATGGTGATCGACTCCGGGACGTCAGTGGTGTTGATCTTTAAAAGGCGATGCCGGTCTTCACGAACGTTGCAACTCCTCCTCCAGCCTCTCCAGTGATTCGATCATGCCGCACACAGGTGTAGCCGGGTAGTTCGAAGTTGATGTTAGTCCTCAGCCATGTTTCCTGGATGCAGATGATCGTCGGCGGTCTCCGCATCTCGGAGTTGCGGTGCCTCAGCTCCCCTACGCTGGGTCTGAGGCTACATGCGTTCCACTGGAGTATTTGGAGGTCCGTGATGGTGGGTGTCGGTTGCAGTGGCTGACGTGGCGCTCGTGGCACCGGAGGAAAGCGCGTAGGCGGTCGTCACTGCGCCGCACACCTGCTCAAGCGGAATCCTGAAGACGGCCTGGATGGTGGTAGCTAAGATCTCGATTAGCCAAGGGGCAGAGATCAAGCCGCCACCGTTGGTCTCCATAGTTCCGACGAACAGGGTGCAGGCACGGTTCAGAGCGTCAAGGACATCCCTCTGTACCTTACCGGTCTCGGTCGTAGCCACCTCCTCCTGTTGTCCGTCGGGGACGACAGGGGTTGGCGCGGTCGGTGGGTCCACCTGCGACCGTTTACGGACTGGGCGACCAGAAGGACGCGAGCCTTCCGACTCCGTCTTAGCACTCCCCCCGGGCTCGGAGCGCCAGCTGTCATCATTTGTCTATTTCTTTATTGCGCGATCCATTGGTAGGGTTAGGGGTTAGGGTTAGGGTTAGATTGAAAAAAAACAATGAAACGTCATTATTTGTTGAGCACTGGCACAATTTGTTCTTCATATCTTCTGGCGCAGGTTGATTCCGTTGGGCTGGCAGGATTCGACGCCAGCAGGATGCCATGAGTCGTAATTTGTCGTCGAGTCTGGTGGGATGGTTCCTAAAATTAGAAAGCTCAGCGGCAGTAACTTCTATTGGTGTTATTGAGAGATTATTTATTGAGTGATCGGGCAAGTTGAAATGGTTACCTATAGGTGTGTTTGTGTGACTTAGGATTTCAGATGTGTAATCAATAAGTGTTTCTGATATTTTAATACGGGTGCTATTGACATATCGTTTTGTTACAAAGGTTGCATGTAATGAGGATTAGGGTTGGGGTTGGGGTTAGGGTTAGGGTTGGGGTTGGGGTTAGGGTTAGGGTTAGGGGGTAGGGGTTAGGGATAGGCTTAAGGTTAGGGGATTAGAGTTAGGGTTAGGGTTGGGGTTAGGGTTAGGGGTTAGGGTATAGGGTTAGGGGGTTAGGGTTAGGGTTGAAGAGGAAAACCGGGGTCACAGATAACCACAATAGGTCCCCTAATGATAAATTGAGGCGGAATTTAATTTCTAATTATGATCCCGATAGCGATATTCGTTTCTTCAGGGTTAAATTGAAACCAAAAACAGAACCAGATGCTTCATCTCCTGACCACCTCATTACGAAGACATCATACCGACGGATCAACGGTCAGCCATTATTAAAATCATCGGCCTCACAGAGTTCAAAGATATTACAATGCCAACAAGTTATAAATAGAATAGATCGTTTGTGAGAAGCAACTGACAGGGCATGAACAGACCCTTGTTGGTTTTAATATTCTTTTGTACAGCTAGATGCTTATTTGCTTGTTTATTCGTTTTATTTATGAAGACAAAATATGCCGTAGCTACTGGTGATTTAGATCTATACACACATATACAAAAAGTTATAAATTTAGGCAAAGATATTTTGAATGCTTGTTATAATTCAACAGAAAATCACAATTTTAAAGTCCACATCGGAAGTCAAGCACATTTTCAGTTGTTGCTTTTCAAGAACGACGTCTTAGTCATTAGTTACGAGTACGATGATTGATATTGATTATTTAATATGATAATTTTTATTGATAATTTCCATTCACGTATAAACTTTGAGCTCCGCAAAAGGATGAAATGGTAGTTGGATACGGATCCGGCACACTGTACATCCAATCAATCGGAATTGGTAGACTACATGTAACTCGGTGGACAAATTTTACCCTACTGACCTTTATACGCGTAATGACAAGATGCTTTTGCTAGCATCACACATGTTATACGAGGATATAACGTAATGTAATCAAGCATTTATATAGCGCCGCTCGAATCAGCAGCACTCTCTCCTGGCGTCTGTGCCTGGGCAAGTGGAGGAGGGATTATTTTAGGGGTATACGCGTGAATAGTTGTTAGTTAGCTTATACTTATACAAACTGTCAACGAAGAACACCATACTATCTAAGCTGAATCGATCGAATCGTGTGCATGTCTAATGTTATAACCAACTGATAAGACGTACATGTAGGTTTTGCTTTTAAAAGAGATTGAAGAAAATAAAGCTTTGGTAGATATCTTGAAGGAGCGTTGTATCAAGTATTTATGATTGATTGATTGAGAAGGGTCGCATTTCTGTTTCAGTGTGGACATCATGGGGTTGCCTTACATTGTACCTCCTAATCCCACGGATGTCAACCACAATTTCTACAACACACTCGTAGATCGAGAAACCTTGGATTACCAGAAACTGTATTTGGAAGTGTAACGACAATTCTTGACATTCTCTTTTCGTGATGCAGTAGTGCGTGCCCAATCGTGAATGGATATTTCGTAAATAAATCTTTTAACACGTGATTCCGTTCGACATGGAAAGACTGCGGCTGTATGATACGATCGAATCAAAGGCAACGTTACCAGTAGCCTACCGAGTTCATATTTGCGATTCCACAGCGGTTACTCAATCTACCATATTCAGTTGGCGACTTAGTGCAAAGACAGCACCGGAAAAACCGAGGTACATTATCGCTTGATTTCAAACGAATCGATGCGCTAATCAACAACTAATCCATCAATTTTCGAATATTGCGATATTAAAAACATGTTGTGATGATGAACCAAGAAAGGTACCCAGCAGTCGATTACAACCTATCATTCCCGAATCAGCAATTTTCGAGAAACTTACAGAGATGCCGCGACGTTCAGCGAGAAATTCTATGGGATGGGCCAACTCGTGACTCAGAGCAACATTACGCCGGCTGATTACAAAGATTTATATCCGTTCGTTTTCGATATAAGTAACCAATCAGAGCGGTTAAAGTCATCTATCGTAGATATCCAGATCAAGGCTACTTTCAATGCTGAGGTTCCTCTTGGAACGGAAGCTTATGCAGTTGTCATTTCAAGTAAACTGCTAAACTTCCAATCAGACGTTCAGAAGCTGAGCGTTGTATATTAAAGAAAAATATTTTCTATTATTAAAAACATGAAACTCTCACAACTGATATCGCTATTAAAGGAAATTGGAATAAAGCCGAGTGATATGAACAAACCAGAAATGTTAAGATTGCTAGTTGAGAAGGGTATTTTACCGGAATCAGAACTGAAGGCGCCGGTGAAGGTGAAAAAGCCTGTGTCGCCCGAGTACGAGCATCTAAAGACGATTCGAAATAATCCCACACGCGTAGAGATTTTAGATACCGACACGAACGAAACAGTCGTCTACCCATCGTTGTATAAGGCGAGTATGGCGTTAAAAATCGGCTCTAATACGATACGTCGTTCCAACGGTAAAGTATGGAGAAATAGATACGAGATCCGTGTGTTGACATAAAGTTTTATTCATAATATTTAAAATGGGAACTCGTAAATTTATTGATTTCACGACAATGGAAGGAGACGTAGTTTACACAGTTAAAACGAAGCAATATCTGTACGGAACAGTAGGCCATTTCTACCTGATTACTGTATTTTCCTCGGATGAGACGGAATTTACATGAGCGTATTCGAGGCGCCATTGTTCGACAAGTTGCAAACGAATAAAGAGAACAAGACATTTACTTTTACAAAAAACGAAGAAAGAAACGGAACCGGGTTACATCACGCTGTATATCGTGGTATCCGGAGATAACAAAGTTGTTGAACTCGTGGTTTAAATTTTCAATGATGTTTCTCATTGAAAATCTTAGTCATCATACACGAATAACTGCATCACGCTTAATCCCGGCTTCCCCAGTTCAGCCTCGAGGCATTCTAACTTATAGGTTTGATATTTTCCAACTGAATCGATTAAGAATTCTTGGTAAGTATTTCATAAATTAGTGTTATTAGGCGGCGCGTAAATAATAACCCCTTCTTCTTCTTCATTATTGTACGCTTTTATTCCCCAGTAGGATATCCTTTCTGTGTTTTTATTCCTTCCCCTAAAGCCGATCTTCCAGATTCCTACTGCGGTTGGGCACTTGATAGATATCCACGATGTGATTCTAGGGTTAACGCTCTCGTTAGACACCCATTCTCCTTCGTCTTTGAACGCATGAAAGGCTTTGTTATTCGCAAATACAGAACCGGCGCTCGCTTGAAAACCAGAATTACTAGTGTCCGAAGTTAATCTCGGCCCGTAACCGACTTGACATTTTCTTCCTCGCGCGAACTCACGCGGTGTTGGTTTCCACTGAAGCATGCAGACGGCAGCTGTTTCAGCGCTAAGACTCGTGGATATAACATGAAATATCCAATGCGCGTAATTAGACAATGCGGGAAATGTAAACTCTCTCAAAAATCCAAATCGGAGGACATCCGTTTGAGAGGCTAGAATATCTGTAAATACTATTCCATCTCTACTAGCTTGGACTTTCCAACTAGTAATAAATGCGTTATCAGAACGATTAGCAATGATGTAAAATCCCGACATTGACAGAGGAAAAGGGTACTTCATCTGAATCCAAACATTGTTGCTTCAGAGACCCAAATGTCGGGGTAGTGAGAAACGTTTTGAAAAGCCCTCCATGGACCGAAGTTATGCCCAGGCACACTGTAATAATCGCGAGCACTAGCTTCGTAAGTAAAATCGTTTATTATCGTCACATCAGAAGTCAATCGTTGTCAGAATTATTCGTTATCGCCTGATTGACTAAGGTTTCAACTTGACAAAAGCTCGTAGCCTGGCTGGCGATGACTGGTGGATGAATGTTAGTCGGTAGACCTTTTATCGAGTGACCATTCATATTTAAATCACCCTCCATTTCGTTCGTTCCATCTCTTTTTAGAAATGTATTACTCGCTTGAGATAGAGTAACACCTCCAGGAACTATTGAGTTGATCCAGTATCAGTTCATCCAAATTTATCAACAGGCATCTTGTATATATATAAAAGATATATATTACTATTTAATACAATTCGTTGACGACTTCTTGAAATTGACATCCGTCGTTGATCGTCTTCTTCAATACATACAAACATTAATGACCGCAAAACACTTGGCCGTCTGGTTGTATTCGTTCGATGTTGTAGAATAGCGGCCTTTGTAGATAATTTATCAATTCAGTAGGAGGAGGAAGTCCGTAGCTGTAAAAATAAATTTTATCATTGGCGCGCTTGATCCAACACGTCCGATGCCTTTCTTTTACCGCCAGAATCGTCTAGATTAAGGATGCCGCACTCGTTCGCTCTTGGCCTCTACGGTAACTCAGTCTCTTAGAAATACTCCTCTGAAATTATTTATATTTAGTTTCCTCGCCGCTTCGATTAGATCAACGTTCGACAAAGCAATATTTGGTAGCGTTACGCATTCGACATCGATTAGTCTAGTGTTCATTTTATATTAGTGAATAATGGCCATATGCTAAAGTGTGAATACCATCTTGCTGAATCACTCGTTTATCATCTTCCGCTGACAGCGCTACCTTGTTGACCTCTTCGGTGTAGATATCGTGAAGATGTGACCGAATGACATTCATCTTTCTCGATTGTACTCTCTTAGTGAACAAGCAGTCTTTGTAATCTTCGTGAGTGATTGATTTCTTAACGACATTCTTCCTGACACCTTTACATTTCTTGTGGTCTACTCCAGCCATTTTGTACGAATACAATTTCGATCTTAAACCTACAAACTCTTCGATCTGTTTACCAGCTGCTTCATCTTTGAACATGCCAATGACCTTTTTGTTGATGCCAGTTTCTATACTAGAGGAATGGTCTTTAGGATAATCGCTAGTGTCGAACCTACTTCTGATGTCGGGAGCTATATCAGTGTAAAAGTCTTCGGTCTTAATTTCATAGGCCAAAGAATCTGTATATGTAAAAAGTAACTTTGCTCTATCTTCAAACTTTTTCTTAATGTAATTATAATGAAAATCATACATTATAGTTTTACTCAGTCGGTTACTAAGTCTAAAATACACATTCCAAGATATATAGGCTTGTTGTAACATAGCTTCGTCCGTTTCATGTGAATGGCGATTAGGTTTTCGTCGAATATAGCTCGAGTGTTGTAATTCGTTCTCGCTGCTTGCTTAATAGCTTCCTTCTCACTACACACTAATTTTATGTCTACACGATTCTCAATATTCTCTGACGTCTTACCAAACACACTATTGTTCATTAGTTTGAAAAAGTCTTCCTCAAAATCGTTGGTTGCTCTGGTCCTCAGATTGGTATTTAGATTGATATATTTTTTCAACCAAGCACTTTCTTCAAATCTGATTCCGCAATGAATTTTTTTATATCTTCAAACCTAGGCTCTTATAGAGCTTTAAATTTTCATAATGAACTATATACGTCACTTTATCATTCAAGTTCGGAATGAGTTTTAGCACATCCGATCCTTTAGCTCATCATTACCCATCTAATGGAACCCATGAATTGGTAGATTCTTACACATCACCCATCTGTACAAAGTGTTTGCGTCTAAATAGGTTAGGAACGTTGAAGGCTTGCTATCGTCAAACGTTTCTCCCATATACTTACTGTTTGCCTCTCCATAACGGTGTGAAATGGTGCTAACACCTCCCCTTATCCCATGCTTAACCATTAGTATCATATCGTAATCGCTCAGCTACTCCAACTTTACTTCGGTCAACTTCAATGCGGCGTCCCAAGCAAGGCCTAGAGAAGTATAATACCAAGCGGGATCTAGACCATAGTTCTCACTGCATACATCTCTAAAATTCTCGAATACATCAGCAAGCAGGAGAACATCGGTCGCGTTATATAAATTTTGGTATTCTCTCAACGTCTTGAATCCGAATTCATTCCATACCATCTGTGCGTGGTTGTAGTCTTCATCGCTAATACCCGAATTGTTAGGTACTGAGTAGAATTCTGACTTTGGTGGTAGTTCTGTTTCGTTCAAACGATCGACGGAATCAACATAATGGTAAGTATACGTCTCTTTTCTGAGAACGAAGTCGAGCTGATTACCAGACTAGTGTTTGCTTATATTCTTACACTGGTCTTTGCTCAGGTTCTTCGATAAAGCGTCGAGACTCGATGCCATGAATCTAAAACTATCGATAAACCGTAATTCTCGTTTGACAATTTTAAACTTAGTTTCTTTATCCGTAAATTTATCAACTACGACTTCTTTACTGAAAGAGATGTACTTTTCTTCGTTGCTAGGAATGCAGTTAATCTTTTCGTTATCATCGCCTCGTAATTTCTTTACGAATAGATGACTGTCGTAATCGGATAGATTATGAAACAATACTGGGAAAAACTTGAGGACTTTATAGCTTAGATTACAATTCTTATGAGCGGCGCCTCTATATTTTCCAGTTAAATGGCAATGGTCTCTAACTCGATCATCACGCAGTTCGCCTTCGCATATGTGACAAACTGTAGCGGAATCAAATAGCGCCTGTTCTTTCTTTCCAAATATCATTCTCTTAGAAAATTAAAATCGATCATAGATATCTTTTATATTTTCTATAAGAGTATCTATGAATATCTTAGCTACATCATCGTCTTCACTCTTTGCTGTGAACGTCACAGGAGCATGCGAATATAGGTCATCGTCAAAACATGTTATATAATAGCAGAAAGAACTTGGAACGTGTTTTTGATATCTGTTGGTGTAAGACATGTTGGGATCTGGTTGACAGGTGTCTATAGGTTTTATGAAAGATTTAAAATCTGCGAACACAACAAAGGGAACTCTCATCTTTCAATAATAATTTTTAAAACTCAACATAGTTCCTGGTTCTGAAAGTTCTATCTTTTGAGCAGCGTGTTGGGAACAGTACTCGGTATGTTTATTTAATGACTCTATATTTCTATATCCTATCAAACATCTTTTACAATAATGCATAGAATTGTATGAGTTTTCTGTGTGAACCGCCATCAATCTGTTAAAGTTCTTTATCCAACAATAATGCTTCTTTACTCCATCAGAAATGAGTAATAGATCTACACCGATATCGCTCTCGTGCTTTGATAAATATAGTGGGAATAAACTAACATTTTTCTCGTAACCGAAAACATTAATACTAATATTATTATTTCTCTCAAACTTACTTATCGCGTTAGCATCCGCTGCGACTGGGAATTCAATGCTGGACCAATCAAGTTCCTCAGATTGTTTTGTTAATTCTTTCGTTATTCTTTCCGAATGTTCGTCAACAGGGTTTAAGGCTCTCGTTACACACCACTTGAAACATTCTTCGTCTTCGTTCTTCATATTAACAATAGCCATTTTACTCGCTAGACATTTCAGCAGTGGAATGTAAGAATTACCCTTCAGCGGTTTATAAGCAACCGTGTTGATTTCTAATTTTTGAACCGCTCTAAGTCTCCAGTTACTACCACGCATCTGGAAGGCTGCCATAGACACTAGGATTTTATCTTTCGCATTGTTATAAATTTCACTCGTATCGGTGGAGTCTAGAACCACCCCAGTCTTTGAAACGAACGGGAAATCCGCGGAATCTACTTGCCCGGATTTCATTTCAACACGCTCCATCGTGCATGTAGGGACAAAATTAACCTTAGTCTGTCGATTTCTTGTCAACAAGTCTACCGCCTGTGTTTGAATGGAGTTAAGAAAAGATGTGGTATCGATTCCGTTAACCCCTTCAACCGTGTATTGTTTCGTGTTTTCATAAGAATTTTACCGAATATAGAATTCACTTTAGCTTTCAGTGCTTCTATATTCTCGTTCACCTTTCTCTTTGGTTCTTCAGATATGTACCATTCGATCCACTTTGCGAATGTATTAATCGCTGATTAAGTCTTAACGAATATTTTTCGTACTGTCGTAGCTGGTATGGGAACGAGTGTTGGGATTCCAATGTCTGGAACAGGTGCGTCCATCAAACTAGCATTGGATGAGATAGAGGTAAAATATGAGGGTATGAGTGTGTAAGCACCGTGAGCTTCAATTTCACTAATCCAATCTGCTTTACCGCAGTCTCGTATAACCAACCAAGCCACTCTGCTTGGCAATTTTTCTTAATTCGATCACAGTCTTCTTCAAGTACTCCATTTTATATTGGGATGACATTCCTTTAAGCGAAAAAGGAAAAATAGTTTCATTCATTTTATATATGAAAGAATGTTTTTTTGTTGAGCAATGACTCATCATCGAAACTATTGGAAATTCCTCTGACCTTTGACTTATTGGTGGACGTTTTGACCAGGGGCTTTGGTTTGTGCATGAATTGTGGCTCATCATCGAAACTATTGGAAATTTCCTGGCGTTTTTCTTGGTCTGGTGGTTGATGTCTGACCTAGGAGTTTAGGTTTGTGTAGCAATTGGTTATTTTTAACCGGGTTTAGGTTAAAAATACGTTTTGCAACCTATTAGGTGGGTGATTTTGACCAATATTATAGTCAAATGAGCTAGATAGCTCACTTTTCTACTCCTTCTCTTACCCTCCAACACCCATTACCTTCCAACTGAGGCTCCCCTCAGTTTCCCCTTCCATTCATTCTCCCTTCCCTCCAAATTCCTCCGTTCCCTCCTCATTCTCTACTCATCCTAGCCCGCACCTCTTCCCATCTCTTTCTCTCCTTGCCCTCCTTATTTCCACCACCACCACTTCCACTGTCCAGTTCTTCCATCCACTTTCTCTTACTTCCTTGCACTTCTTTCTTCAGCTACTCTTTATCTACCATCTCAACATCTCAGCCTCTCCTATCCTCCGCACCTTCTTTACCTCTTCCGTATTATTCACATCATCCCAGGCCCAGCTCTAGACAATAATATTATGGCGGCCCTAGGCGAAGCTACATTTTTTCGGCCCGCTGACCCATAATATCATGCCAGCATTTAGAATGAAGTCATTAGCTCTTTTTATTTTGAAATTATTGCAATTTTGCGTTTTTCACTTCAGTACTATATAAGTATTATTATGAGATTTGAACTTACTACTACTTCTATCAGTCAACAAGCAAATAATCAATGGTTTGATGAGGCATTTATAAAGTTGTTAGGAATAATAAGAATTAAGAAATAAGCCAACGTTGTTTCATTTCTGGATTTACAAAAACATTTATACAAATATTGCAATAGTGGCGGCCCCTAAAAATCGGCGGCCGCATAGTTTAACTAACAGGTCCTGCATCTGCTCTCTTCTTAATTCTCTTCCTCCTCTCTTCATCTTCAGCCCATCTTGTAGCAGGCGCCTTCTTGCGATCGACAAATTCACAGAGCAGCGTCTTTCTTCTGGAACATTATCAGTAACATGCTATATTCGATCCAAAAATGCATGACAAAAGTAAAGAGGTACCTTCAGGCCTTTCCTAAGAGCCAGTTCTATCAAACTTTCATAATCGCACCCATTGAGCTAGCAACGCACCATTAAAACAGAATGCGAGAAAATTTCGATATTTTAGTGTCACGCTATGTATTTGTTAACAGCTACAAATCGTAAGACTTCATATCAATGCATATGTTAAAATTTTGAGGTATCATGATTATCATCATCAATTGTTGCTATTAGTATTAAGTACAATGTAACTATTTGCCACTGCAATTATACCGCTTTTTAATTATTTAAACAATTTTAAAGCACCTAATATTATACAGTTTCACAACGTTTGTTCATAGAATTTTAGAATTATGCAAGCCTTAAATTGGTATTAGCAGGATAATACTATATATCGTGGTCAGGCGTCTATGTTTCCTAGAACAATGCTTCCAAGCAGGCTCGGAACTCGCTAACATTGCAGATGCCAAGCTCCTTTTCACCATTTTACACAACGCCAAGCATGTTCTTCACCAGCTCCTACCTTCAGTCCGTCCCAACTCCATTCAACAATTAAGACCCAGGGCACACGACCATATTCTCACACCCAAAGACAACTCTCAATATATCCCCATTATATAAGAACATTTACTACATGTAGTTTGTTATTCAACTCTAGTTACTTTCTTATTAACTGTCACTGATGTTAGCATTTCTACGTTATTGTCTTATTGTTTTCTTACTAAATAAAAAAAATCATAATCAAGTTTTGTAAAAGTCATCCCAGAGAACGTCTTTACTAGATCTTAGAAATGACAGCTTTACTATGTTCATGAAGAATTATGTGGCATTAAAATTGCATATTTGTCTAAGTAAGTAAAACAATATCTCCTCTAGAAATGCATGTGATATAAAGCCTCTTCTGTTGCGATTTAAAATCCTGTAACCAGAAAGTATGCTCCCGTTATTAGAAACATCGAAGAACACGCCGCTGAAGCAGTTGATCCTGTTTCTGGCTTAGGTTTTGGCGGAACTGGTTCCGGCGTGACAGGCTTGGGCACAACAGGTTTCGACGTAACAGGTTCCGGCGTTCCAGGTTCCGGTGTGGCTGGTTCCGGCGTTATACTATCATATGCCCGCGACCAAATGAGCTTAATAGTCACTCCAAGTTCCTGTGAAAAAATATAAATCGTTATACATTTCAGGCTATTAGCCTCTTCTCTTTGAGAGAAACACGTTTCGAGAGGGTCACTCGTGTTCACCCCTTGGGGTTAGCAGACGAATCTATTCTTTTCTTCTCTACCTGGACTTTAACACATTGTGCTTTGGGAACTTTTTCCGAATTTCAATAAGTCATATGGGGCCCAAACCATTTGAATACCATCAAATCCTTGAATGATTTGTACGATGCATATTGCGATACCAGCTCTATAAGAGTTCCCGGATTAGATCAGGCTTATTTTTGTAGTTGTTCACGAGAAAGTCTAGATGTACGTCTGCTCAAGAATCAACTGATAGGCGGCATGTTTGGATCAGGATAAAAAAGCAATTTTTCATCCGTAGTTTGAATCTTTCCGCGTTGAGTCCTGCGCCATTGTCATGTCCCCGTGCCTTCGGTTATGGGATTATTTACAAAGGAGATGGCGCCGGGTTTAAAGAATGCCGACTCGCATCGGCAGACCCTTCAAACGTCTAAAGTGCTACTCAAAAGCCATTCGCAGACCGCTTGAGTATTTAAAAGTGCTTGCTCGAGACTGTCTAAAATTTAATGGTATACTCAGAATGAGGCGAGAGTTCCGTTATCATAGGGTTCGAGTAGTTATTAAGGCAGATGCCGTTTAGGTCCAGAATTTTAAGGTCGAAGATCACACGCGTTTGGGAATTCATGAAGAGGCGACACTTCAGTCTTGAGGGAAAAGTCCGATGGGCGATGGATAGTGCAACCTGAGGCAAATCGTGGTCTGTGATTGGCAAGAGTAGTGAAAGAACCATTGTTTTCGAAGTTCAGAGGGAGGAAAAGCGGCAAGCGTAATTCTCTATGCGCTCGAGAATAAGCTGTCACTTTGCGCTTGGCCTTTGAGTAGCGTCTGCTTAATTTGGAGTGTGCGGTCACGACCTCAACATTTCTAAGATGCTGTTTAAAAGGTAAGTGTAGGGCACCAACTTATTCACAAGCGCTGCTTGGTGCTTGTGATGTCATGCTTTAATACCAAGTGGATACCGAAGCCATGCGGCTTGAATACAAGAATACTGTAAGTCGTAGGAGCGTTATGGAACAGGGTAATACAAGCAGAGTAGGTAGGAATTGATGTCAATATTGTCTACGTATATAACGAGAATTGGCTTTAAAAACATGAAAGAGCATTCGATCCTGCGCCATTTTAAATATTACCTGTTCTATGTCGGTTTTGGCACCAGATACTGCATCGTAGATTAGCTTTGCGTCAGCGTAGACAATGGTCGACGATTGTGGCTCACTTCCAGCACAGTCAGCTCGAAGACTAGTTTCGTCGATTTTAATAATTATCTTCACCCTATTCAAATCATAGAGACATTCACATTATTAAGCATGGTTTTCATGTAAATGTAACAATAATTAATATTCACAGCCTAACATAATTTCTTATCAACATTAGCGTATTTTGGATGTCTTAATAGCCTCAATGGCCTTGTATATAAGGGTGAAGAGAATTTCTGTACCATGGTGACAAGAGGAGCCGATTGGAGGCCATCCAAGAAGAGAGGATGTCCATGGTCAGACACATCTGACTCACAGTAGCCACCACTTACGATGAGCGTGTGTGGATGTAGGCTTATACATCGTCCGCAAATAGTTGACGCAGAAGCCCGTGAGACGCCAACAAGGGGCAAATATCAGCAGTGAACAGAAGGTATACCAAAATTTAATGTATGGAGGAAAATGCTCTAGTAGAAATGACTGGAGAAATGTCTAGAGGAGGTGTCTAGATACGGTTGACAGGGCACGCTCAGGTAAACTTATCAGCGGAAGAAGACAGAGGTTTACATATAATACATAAACACACATAAACATATAAGACACATAAACATAAACACACATAAACATATAAGACACATAAACATATAAGACACATAAACATAAACACACATAAACATAAACACACATAAACATAAACACACATAAACATAAACACACATAAACATATAAGACACATAAACATACAAGACACATAAACATAAACACACATAAACATATAAGACACATAAGCATATAAGACACATAAACATAAACACACATAAACATAAACACACATAAACATATAACACACATAAACATAAACACACATAAACATAAACACACATAAACATATAAGACACATAAACATAAACACACATAAACATAAACACACATAAACATAAACACACATAAACATAAACACACATAAACATAAACACACATAAACATATAAGACACATAAAAATAAACACACATAAACATAAACACACATAAACATAAACACACATAAACATATAAGACACATAAACATATAAGACACATAAACATAAACACACATAAACATAAACACACATAAACATATAAGACACATAAAAATAAACACACATAAACATAAACACACATAAACATAAACACACATAAACATATAAGACACATAAATATAAACACACATAAACATAAACACACATAAGCATAAACACACATAAGCATATAAGACACATAAACATAAACACACATAAACATATAAGACACATAAACATAAACACACATAAACATAAACACACATAAGCATAAACACACATAAACATATAAGACAGAGCCTACATTATAATGTTCAATGTTTCTTAGGTTGACATGTATATAAACTTACTGTGTATCAGATGTTGTGAGCATAGGATACCCGGATGCATAGGACGTCAGATTTGGTGACGCGTAGGTTATGGAAGTGACGCTATAAACGCAACACATTTATGATATGAAAGTCATGTCATCAGAAGTCAAACTTTGAAGGTCTATTTCAAGTACATAAACAGCTCAGATTTTCTAACAATAAACATGCAGTTATAAGGGCTGCAATAACAGTTTATTTATATAAATCATGGTGGCTTTTATTAATATCTTAGATTGGTCAGTTAATATAGAATCTAGTGCAAAGACCCATAAGGGTTCTTAACACCATTATGCGTTGAGCATCAACTCATGTTAGAGAAACAACGTAAATTAATTCTTTGTGATGGTTAGCATAATTGTGGGCTCTACAGTTAATAGTCCAACAGCCGAAGATCAATCGGAGGAACATGCTTAGTTACCTGAGAACTTATATAGCGCTTCTTGCATTGTTAGCTATTCAAAAGCGCTATTTACGTGACAACACTGAAGAAATGAGAAAGTTATATGCGCTGCGTCAAGTCGAAGGGGTTGTCAGAAAGGTAATCATAACAAATTGCAGTATGTTTGTCAGGAGCGACAAAACATTTATGAATGATTCCTTGATCATCCGGATAGCGCGCTACAGAAGTAGTTAACAGGTTAGGTGACCCTAAAAAATAGAAATGAACATAAATTATTGTGGTCTCTTTTGCAAAGTAAATCATGTTAAACATTCAAATGAACGTACTTAGTTGTTAATATGCCAACGCTCTTGCAACATAAGTCAGTATTTGTTGAACAGTACGAATTGACAGCATCAGTAATCGGAATGAACAATTTCTCCGGTTCTGATAAAATCTGAAGAATCGTAAGTAAATCAATAGATGATAATGGCGCTATAAGATTAGTTCGCGTAAATGCAAGGGACCATTAGCATAAGCTGTCAGAATTCAAAGTGGGCGGCTATAGTTACGCGTAATCGTTGACCATTAAGAGTCGTCTTGTTTCTATCTATTTTTATGATACTTGAGGGTTCATAGGTAACAAATGCATCTCTATTGAGTGGTCCAGGGTTGACAAATAGCTTGTTAATTTTCGTTCAACTTGGGTGTAGCGAAGTGGTAGTCACGTGACACTCGGGTTCCTGAGGCAAAGTTTGAGATAGATCAAATGGGAAATGCAATCAGAGTCTTGGCAGTTAGAAACCCTGGACTGGTTTCCTATTATTTGGATTTTGTTGGCTGCTGGTTCCATTGACAATCGTTGCACTATCATTCCTCCAATCTGTGCATTATTAAATCGGTCGTCTTATTTCATAATATCTTCTTTCATACTCTAACTAGTTCCCCGCCGATAGGTTATTTTTCATCTCATTAAGAGAGGTGAATATATCATCACAGTCTTGACAATCTGACATAACGTATGGTACAAAAATACGGCGAAATACTATACGTGTATCTATCTGCATGTATTTATGAAGCTATTAAGTTGTGCATAGCATCATAATGTAGTCATGCATTATATGTATGTATGCATGTATGTGGAAGCCTATATATAGGCCTTTGTATGTATGTGTATATTTATAAATCAGCAGATTAGGCAAGCCTTTCTATACTGCACAAATTTCGTCTATGTCAGCTATAGATCTATTCAATAAAAGAATCATGCTTGATTGGCTAAATGCTTCACAAAAATTCGTTTACTTTTTTCAAGTCTTCTTCGGAAAATATGAAGCCAACACCTTCTTGTTCTTCATCTGTGTTTTCTATATAGTCAACCAAAACATATACATATTTACAAATCTGAAATGTAATTTTCACTCTATTTGACAGCCACAGCAATTATAATAGTCTTTGCTATCAAATTTTATTCATCAATCTGTCCGTCCGTCTGTCCGTCCGTCTGTTCATTCGTCCGTCCCTCTATCCGTCCGTCCGTCCGTCCGTCCGTCCGCCTGTCTGTTGTCTGTCTGTCTATCTATCTATCTATCTATCTATCTATCTATCTATCTATCCATCCATCCATCCATCCATCCATCCATCCATCTATCTCTCTAGGCCTATGTATTATATATAAATCTGGGATAAGGTAATTAAATGCTTCAATAAATCAGAATTATTGTTCAATTGTAGCACATTTGTGATGAATCGAAGGAATAATTTGTACCTGGACAATCTGTGACCTTACACAGTTCAATTTCTGTACTTTCAATGGTGCCATTACACATCATGTCTTTGCTTCGAGCACCGTGGTCACATTGTCTGGTGCAAGTTGTCCACTCTTTCACGACTAATTAACGAAGGCAATTAATACAGATTTCCAATCAATGAAACAAAAATGATATTGAATATTGCAACTAGATTACCACCTGCAGCACATATTCGTGATAAATTATTCTTAATCATTGACACCCCAAAACTGCTCTTTTTGGTATGTATGGCATAAATACAAGAAAAATAGTAGGCCTACACATGAGTTGTCTTTTCTTAAACTGCAACGAATGAATGAAGTACTAATAGGTGCATACAGATAAAATAAACAGATAAAATAAATAACGTGTAGTTGAAATAGTTGAGGATGAAGCAATGATAACATTCTGGCTTGAAGAGCAGACATCAATCAGTGGACTGGATAGATCTCCTTTATCTCCCAACCTTACTTCGCTAGGTCCCAGAAAGATATACGGTAGCTTAATTAAGACGAATGCCATCGAGTAATATTCGGCTTTTATTATTAAACATGTATGTTGCAACTATGGCAATTTAAATTAGTAAAGAGTATATTATTGCAATTTAAATTATGAATATTGTTATTACTATTATTGTAATGTAATTATTGTAGTGTAATGGAGCCCCATATAGAGTCACTCAAATCAGAGGCGGTCACGACTCAACACAAAGCTAAACAGAGAAAAGGAATCTTCAGGCAACTCCAGATGGCAGGAGGGTCAAGAAGGAGGCTCAGAGCTCGAACAAATAGGGAAAAGGAGATGTTAGGAAAACCCTGGCGCAGGGACTCCAAGTCAATCCTGCCCAGCTGGACTCAGCCACCGAGCCAGATGTACTGTATTAGTAAGGAAAAAATGAAAGAAGAGATAAATGATTGAAGGAAACCCTCTGATTAGAATCTTACTCTGTGTAACGAAGTTATTGAAAACCCTGTGGTACAGAAACCCAGTGATATACTAGTGAATGTGATTGACTCACAAATAAGTATTACCCACCGGTTACATCAGTCCATGAATTGAGACTTGTTTCTGGAAGACATTGTAAACATCGGCTTTTGGTATTTGTCGATCCAACGGTAAAGCACTGGCCGTCTATCGCACAACTGTCACTCTGAACAAAACAGTAACTCCAGTTCTTGTTCTGTTGCTTAATCAGGGCAAAACATTTAAACTAGGGACGAGAAGTTCTTTGACATAAATGTCACAAATTTTGTGAGTTAGAATCCTACATTAAGCGTCAAGGTGCATACAGATTATTTTGTCGTGATACTATTGCTATAAAAATGCATTATTTCTCTCTATCTAAATTATCGGATAGGAATAGGCTAAGCAATAAGCGGCGTTAGGTCCAAAGATACATCAGCGGCACTACAGCATCAAATATAAACATGCCTATATTTGGATTTATATGAATTTGAATTTATATGAATTCAATATAGCGCCCCTTCAAGACGACTGCGGTACTCGGAGGATCTTCCGATCCAGGCCCGAACAAAAAGAAGAGTCTTGAAGTGTCGATGAAATGTATCAGAGGGTACACTAGGAAGGGAGTGGATGACCGGAGAAAGACCATTCCACGCTGTAGGGCCAGCAACGGTGAACGTCCTGGACTGTGTCGTGGTTGTGCGAGCAAAAGGTACAAAGAGATTATGTTGAGAGGCTGAATATAAAGATCGGCGACCCGGACATGATGTCACAGGAACAATAACAAATTTCAAGTAGCCTGGAGCCCAACCAAATAGACAGCTCCATACAAATGAACATTGTCTATAATGAATGCGCTGATAGACAGGGAGCCAATGTAGCGTGTCTCGCATGTAATCAGAGGCTGGGACAAATTTAGGAAGGCGACCAATCAG
The DNA here is from genome assembly GCA_959347315.1 of Bimastos eiseni. Taxonomy (NCBI): domain Eukaryota; kingdom Metazoa; phylum Annelida; class Clitellata; order Crassiclitellata; family Lumbricidae; genus Bimastos; species Bimastos eiseni. The sequence goes on along the minus strand of OY365813.1, from coordinate 3,937,961 downwards.
TCTCGACAGCGCACGTAAAACACGCTCAAGGCAGAGAAGGCGAGACTGAGGAAGAACGGCAGAGCAGTAGTCTAGACGGTTTACATGTTACATATTCATAGAATTATAGAATTATGCCAGCTTTAAATTGGTATTAGCAAGATAAAGCATGAACAAGAGACAGCGAGTGACAACACGCAGCTGGCTCAACTGGTAGTAGCATGATCCCATTGATATGCTTAGTGAAAGAGAGTTCTTGATCCAGGATCACTCCCAAATCTCGAACAGAGGTGCTGAAAGTAAAGGAAGGAAACCTAATTGTGAGTGCATTTATGTCGATTTTGGCCAACTTCACACAATCATACGGTTAAAGGGAGAGTTTGAGGACTTATTGAAACGAGGGTAGACAACCTACTCACTAACATTAGCGCAGACCTCCACTAATAAGTGTGCAGAACTCTATTATTCGATCGCTATTGCCGTGATTGGGCTCAAGTCAAAGGATGCCGAAGATTGTGCATCACATGAATCATGTATTAATTACATGCAGGCTAAGTAGAATAATTTCTAAACAGTCTCGTTTACGATTTCTGCTGAGTGTTTTGCGAGAGAGAGAGAGAGAGATAGAAAAAGAGAGACAAACAGAGACAGACAGACAAACAGACAGACAGAGACAGGGAGAGACAGAGAGAGGCAGTCAGAGAGAGACAGGCAGAGAGACAGAGAGAGAGAGACAGTGACAAAGACACTGATACAGAAAGAGAGACAGAGAGACAGAGACAGAGAAAAAAAGAGAGAGATGAAAGATAAGGAGCGTGTTTTAGTTATCTCGATCAATCAGTCAAAAAGATTTGATATGGCGTCTCTTAAAGATATTTGCTCAGAGGCTCTCCAAGCCTAACTGCTGCTGAAAAGGAAGTTTTATATGTAAGAGAGGTGTAAAATGAAGATGAGAAGTTCCCTAGGTAGGAGACGGAGCTCTATGGGAGTCCATTCTAGACGGTAGGTCCCACGATCGAGAAAGCCCGATGCTGCATTATGGAAGTGCGTGCAAAGAGGACGTTCAAGTCACTATAAACTGTAGAGCGAAGAGATTGTCGACCACAGCTGGCTGAGTTGGGGCTAGTTGAGGATGAGGTAAATTTTCCTCCGATTCAAAATATTCAAGAGGGGACCACTCATTTTTATGAACATTATCTTGGTACTGTAATTATTTTTGGAATGTACCCTTTGACTGCATGTTCTGGTGTCGTTGCACTGCATGCAGGTCGAGTCGAATAGTACGAATGGGATGATGTTACTATATACAATTCCGTTCATCGTTATGGAAACATCCATTGAGATAATGGCCGTTGTTTCATCTGTTGCCGCTCGCCTTCTTCTGTGCTTTGTTGTTCCAGGAACCGGACAACTGTATTCACCACTCGTTATAAATGTTCCGTTAGTATCCACGTAGCTTCCGGTACTTTGATCCTGAAAGCAATGGACCTTGATAGCATGTATGCAATGCATGTGTGCAACACGATACATGCAACTGACTAAGTTATTTAACATGATGTGAATGTTCTTAGGAAAACGTCCTTAATTGCGTTGTCCGACAAGACATGGGGTGAAAAAATGTTATGCGTACGAAATTCACAGCAGAAGGGAGGATTGCGTAAGATACGCTACATGTAACTAAGCGCCAGCGAACTCCGAATGGCATAAATTACTTAAGAAAAATAATTAATCCTAGACATTTAATATTGGTTCATTAAATGGAAATTGAAGTTGCAGATTAGTTATATCTACCTTAAAGCGACACTTCAATGCTGCTGTCGAAATAATTCCACTTCCAAATACGCCGATGACGTCACAAGCACGCAGGCGTACGTCACAAATGCCATTACGAACGATGCTGGTTATTAATGGTGGCTGGTTCTCTTGGATTCCACAATCGGTGCCAATATAACCTTGACAAGAGTAACGAATCAACTTTAAAGATAATTCAAACCTTGTTTCGCGCTTCTAAATAAATCATGCCACCCTTTTGTCAAAAAATAAATTTTCCGTATATGCATTTTTATGACCGGTTTATGGAAGACCTGAAAGGATGGTAATTCAGATTTTTCTGAATGAAAACTGACAAAACCTTCATTAATTGCTTCTGTCGTTAGGCCTACTGATCATCGTTCAGTTCTGGCTCATCATAGTCGTAGGAGTAATCATCCTTCTCAGCATTTCTTTCGTTTCTTTGGGTTGTCATGCTGCTCTTCCAGTGTGTCCAAAGATTGCAATCTGCCTCTGATTGCGGCAATAAAATATATTTCGAAATAAAAGCAGACTGGTGTTTTGGGCATCATAGTAGTGCTCAGGAATGGGCAGTAATTTAATTGCGTATGGGGCCTAATTGAAATTACGCTATTTGAATTGCAAGTGTTAATTTGTAATTTGTTGCCCTGAATAATGTAGGCCACGTGTAATTTGTATTACAATTACATTTTTGCCTGTAATTTTGTAATTTCTAATTGCAATGTGCTAAACAAATTACTTTACGTTATTTGATAAATAAAAAATCGCTTATGCAAAAATTCCTTGTATCAAAAATCATCTTTCTTTGATACTTTTAGTAGGCCTACTACTTTTTGAAAAGTTAAATTGTTGAATCGGATGAATTGTTTGAACCGCTGTTTCTGACGATGTTGTCCGAACAAAAAGGAAACTAGAAAGCATGCACTGCTTGCAGAATTTTGCCTGCATTTAATGACCCTGATAATGTTAGTAATTTGTAATTTGGCATAATCAAAATTACGTAATTTGTAATTAGTAATTCCCAGCAAAACTTGAAGGTAATATTTATAACATATAATTTAGTTACATTGTCACCAGCAATTGGCAATTTGCAATTCAATTACATGTCTGCCTGTAACTTGCCCATCCCTTGTGGTGCTAGGTTGACTCTCGAATGAGGTCATATTTATTGGAATAAAGACACTACAGCAATTTTTATATACGACAATTTGCTAGACTATATTAGTATTTGAGATCAGAATAGATACCTTGATCACAAACGCAGTTTGCCTCAACACACTGGCCATGACCGTTGCACTGACTTGTGCATGTCTTTTCATAAACAGATATCAGAATACTCAAGGTGGTGTTGTCGTCGTCGGCATCGGAACTGTTGATGCTGGCAGCCAACTGATTGATGCAGTTTTCCTCAAAAATGGAGACGTAAGCACTTCCTGGAAGCCAAACGTCGATGATCTAAACAGTATAAACAATTTATCAGAAAACTTTTCGGTAGACGGGACAGATATTGCCCAGAAATCAAGCCACTGATCAGTGTTCTTATGAACAGCAATTTTAAACTTAGAGATGGATTGTTTTGTAGCGTCTGAAAATAATTTGACTAATTGTTAACCAAATTTGATAGGCTTAACATGATCATTATTATGATATGACATTGTCTCTGCTTAAGCGCCCTTGCAGCGGCATGGCTGCGTTTCGGCGCTCTAGAAATCGTTCGTTTAATAATAATAGTCATAAGTGTTGAGGGAAGATGCGGCACTGCGCTCATGCAAGTAGAGATAATGTGGCCTACTGTCGGATACGCTAGAGCGGTGTCAACATCAATTCATATCAGTGAAGAAATCAGATAAGAAGACAGCACGCCGAGTCGTAGACCAAGAAATATTGGCCTACCGTCGGGCTATAGGTTGTGTAAAAGGATTCTGACGTGGCTAGATATAAGTAAAATAAATCTCCCTGAATAAGGAGGCAATGCGTCATTGGATTTCTTAAAGAATATCATGCAGAGAAAGAAGAGATGAAAGAAAAAGAAACGAAAAGTAGAGAGAGGAAGAGAGGAAGAATTAAAAAAAACGATAACGAAGATGACGGGCATGAAGAATAAGTGGACAAATACGGATAGAAACTTGAATAATATTCCCAAAAATGTCACAACCCGGAACATACCGCACTTATTTTGTGTTGGTTACCTGGATATCCGTTTTGCAGGATCTGATAATCCCCTCAACATCGAAGCTTGCATTGCAATCCTGATACACCAAAGAACTGTTGACCATATTTTCACAATACTGCATAACGTCTAATTCCGTTTTTCCATTGGGAGTGGGCCAAGCGAACGATACATTCACTCCAAAATTAGGATCGTATGAATATGGAGGATATACGTCTTCCGGATCAAGAATGAAATCTGAATCACTTGTTGTGGAATCATAAGGATTTGCCGCAGCTGTGAAGACACTTGTCTTACGACAAACAAATCCTGTGCTCCATCTGTCAGGAAGGGGATCTTGCGACTTTGATACTACTTTCAGCAACTTATCTGTATTCGAGCATTTAAAAGTAACAGAATCTAAGCAGTCGCATCGTTGTACTTCTGTATTGAACACAGAAGAACACAGTGGTTGGCGTTTGAAGTAATTGTTCGCGTCAGGAATTCTAAAATCAAAATACAATTAATGGCTTCACAACTCACCCAATATATCGATCTTTATTCCACCAAACATTGATAGCACAATACAAACATATGACACAATAAAAATAAAGAGAACATAAACTCAATCACTTATGCTTTGAGTGAAAGACGCTAAAAATCTGACAACATCATTGACATGTGAAAGGCATTTATGAATAAATCGCAGACTTCTGCAGATCCAACAGTCTTTGACATTGTCACGACTGGGATATTTGGCAAAGGCGCTAAGGAAATGCATCGGAACTCAGAGGCGGCACGAATCGCCACGAAGACGAAATTCGACGCCAGAGGCTGAATCTAATCCTTTAGCTGCTCGTTCACTTTAGCGACGAGTCATCGTCGAGAGTCCTCCAGCCGCCAGGGCAGCGATCGGTAATATGAGACCGAAGCAACCGGTCTCAACTGATTCCGGCGCCCAATGAACCGAGGGCAGAGGTAAAAGAGACGCTACGATATTAATGGGTCGACAGCGGAGCAGGAATTTAATCCCCGAGGCCTATGATCTCCTTTAACGCTGATAACTCTTTAATCTCAACGGACCTCTAAAATGACACGGTAGGCTAAGAAGTGACTCGAACTTTAGTAGTAGAGGGGGTTCCCACCAACCAGCGTCGAGGGGTGGGCAAGTGAGGGTCTAGGTGAACCAATGGGACAGCAGGATCGTAGCCCGCATCACATGAGCGATGGCGGAGGACGCGGTTTATCTGCTGTAGCAAAGAGGGGCTACAGCATAGAGTGTCTGGACTTGGAAGGACGTCGAAGAGCTATCAACAATAGGGCGTATGACGTGACGATCTTCAAGAACCAAGTCGACCTCTGTCCAGTGAAATTCTAAGCTACGTGTAGATAGATAGTTTTATATAAAATATTAATATATTTTTTAAACATCGAGAAGCGTCGTTGTTCGTGTTTGGTGGATGGGAAAACGAACCGTCACGGATCGAGAACGATCGTGACGAACATTAGTTTCATGGGTGAAGTGCAACACGGATTCAGCACGACTATGCCAGATTTTAAATGTTTCGCATATTTGCCTACTCTAAATGCTTCGCATATGTGCCTACTCTAAGGGAGTTAAGCTCACGTTTGGTAGGACAGACAGCTTTCAAGCCATAGAGAAGAAACGGTTATCACTTTACAGTGAAAATTAACCAGCTGCAACAAAACAGGTTTACTAAATTTAGAGCGTTTGTTATGCAAGGAATTAAATGACCTATATAACTTCACTCTCAATTTATGCAGACTAAGGTTAAACAACTTGCCTGAACCTAGAAAACAGCCAAATATTTTAACTGTTCCACATAACTGATCTCCGCTCCATCGACACACATGCTTTTACACGTATTACCAAACCGTGATCCAATTTATATAATGTGTGATTTGGCTACATTCAACTTCATATTAATACTTTCCAGCTCGACAGAGCAAATGTCTACAATGACTTGGAGGTCACACATAGATGCCGAAATTAGAATAAGGTCATCTGCGTTCATGACGCCCCAAAATACATATCCCCAATTCTGCACCCATCTGGAACCACGAAACTTATCAATTATGTCATTGACACACACAAGAACCAAAACAGGAGATAGAACACCACCCTGCCTAACACCACAGGTTAGAGTGATCATGTCTAATAACAGGTTGTCCCACCTCACAAATGCTGCACTCAGACTATTCCAGCCCACCAGGTTACAAGTGTGGCTAAGACTTCACAAGGAAACTGTCTGTCAATTAGCGCATTGAACAAAGCATAATGATTCACTTTGTCAAAAGCTTTTGACATGTCCAGAGCACACAAGTCGACACTGAAACCATGACTTGTAAAGTAGTCCACTTCAGCTCTGACTGAAAGGACCACATGTGAACATCCCAACCCTCTTTTGAACCCAAACTGCAAGTCAGAAATGCATAAATAGCTACATAAATGTAGCCTATGCATAATGGTAGCAAGCAATTGTGTTTCATGTCATTATAAGAAAGTGAGTTTAAGGCACTGCTTTCTACAGACCTTAGTTGCCGGCCTTTACGTTGTTAATTTATCGTCAAACTTTCTAGGCTTACGCTTGATTAATCTAATGATCAATGGTTTACGTCAATTAACGCGATCAATGGTTTACTTCAATTAACGCGCACGCAATACCTTGCGGGCAATAACAGCGCGCGCAAAACGGCATGCCAATAACCGCGCATGGCTAATTATCGCGCCGATCGTAACCGCGCATGTCGTCACTTATAGAAGCCTAATTAATTGTCCACCAACTCATCACAGCCGTATTGTAGGCGGGATGAAAAGATTTGTATTTAACTAGAAGCTGGTTGCACACATTCTGATCAACTCGATGTCTGATTAAGCAACACAATTCTGTTTAACTAGAAGCCGCGTTAAGGAAAAGAATTTTGTTTTACTAGAAGCTAGAATTGCGAAAAGAATGCGGTTTAAATGAAAGCGGGAATTGTGAAAATAATGCTGTTTAAATGGAATCGGGAATGATGAAAACATTATAAAAGGAATTCTGTTCAATTAGAAGTTGGATTGATGAAAAGATTTTTGCCTAACTGGAAGCTGGATCTTTGAAAAGAATTCAGTCTGATCAGAGTCGCAATTGATGTAATGAATGCTGTTGAAATGGAAACGGGAATTATGTAGGCCCATGTTCTCCTCTCTCGCCCGTGTTTGTGGTTATGATCGGAGCGGTAATGAGCCAACCGCGGTTATTGGCCGCGCGGTATTGAAAGATACCATGTTAAATATAGGAGAACCATAGGAACCCGTCAGCGATTTGCCAGACCCTTTAACGTGCTTCTCTTTTCAAGTCGTATAAGTTAACGTTACCTATTTCATCACCTAAGCCAATGCAATAACAGATGCTATAATTATTTTAGGAAAGCAGGTATGTTATGTCACATCGTTATCGTCGCTTTGCGACGGTTGACTACATGAATGGCAAAGTGCTGTCCAACGCTTTCTATCTCGTGCAATGTTCACTAAGCTTGTGCCTTTTAAACCAGTCCCCACGCTAAGATATTGTGAAACCAGCAGATTCTGGGTTTCCACGACTGCGGCATCATTGCATTATGCCCGACATCACGGTGTTCTCAATGCTGTCATTAGACTGTCTCACGATATGCCCGAAGTACCCCAGTTTTCAGAAATTGATGTGGTATAACAGTTTGCTAAAGCAAAGTATTGACTACGAACATGTATTGCCCATTTAGCTGAGCTTCATCCAATTCTTAGAAATTGTTGTTTCCTCTTCTTCTGAAAAAGCTATTATGAGTCACATTGATATTCATGCTCAGTTAGCAAGCAATTGCCCCTTAAGCACTTTATATCCTGCGCCTATGGCTTTTTAAATATATTTACCTACTCGATCAAAATAATACATAAAAGAATGGACAGTACAATAATTGAGAGAAAGCTAGCGGACAATCAAGCAGAATTTAGAAAATTACGAGGAACTCGAGACCAAATCGCAAATAATATGTGGATAATGGAGAGGCAAAGGGAGTATAGACAAGAAGTACACATATGCTTCATTGACTACAGTAAGGCATTTGACTGCATCAACCACGCATTGGTGTGGAAAACTCTGATAGAGATTGGAATACCGAAACACTTGATACATCTACTTAAGGGATTGTACGAAAACCAGGCGGCGGTAATAAAAAAAAAATTTGGAGGCAATGATAAATTTGAAATCATGAAAGGGGTGAGGCAGGGATGCCCCCATTCCTGTTCAACTTATACGCAGAAAAGATAATGAGGTGGGCGGAAATAGAAGGGGCAACTGAAAGAGTAAAAATAGCTGGGATGACTCTGTATAGTCTAAGGTATACATGTCTATGCAGACGACGCAACACTACTTGGACCGAATTCTTGTGTAAGTTTCGATGCGTGTCAGCCTGTTGCTGCTTCGTCTTATTTAGTTAAGTAACGAATGGCCAAGTCTCAAGTTGTACATTTAAGACGTTTAGCTAATGCTTAAAGTCAACCTAAGCTCTCTGTTTCGAGCCAAAGTCGGCCAACTGAGTTGCTATTATCGCTGTTTCTGTTCTCTTTGCCATTCTCTTCAAGCTTGTTCAGGTTGCATACTATTATGTCAATAACTATATTATTCTTTATTCTTAAATAATTCCTCAGGCTTAATATGACCGTCAAAGTAGTATAATAACAATATATTAATATTAATATTAATAATATGATCTACAGCATTGCCCATATAATAGTATCTATTAACTTTATTGCAAATGTTAATTCTTTGTTGAACCCATAGGAGTAAATTAGTCTACCTGAAATAATTAGGATTATGTTGATATTGCATATCGTCGTCCCAGTTGCCGTTGCTGTTTCCGCACATGGAGTCTGAGCTCGTTTTCCCGTAGTAAATTGGTGGCATATACACGAGTATGTTAAACCACGGATTGTTTGAATCGACCTCGACTCTAAGTCCGGATGGCATTCGAATCTGCGTTCAAATAAATAGACACAGCATTAAAATCACGAAGAATTTGCCCTCCTAGCAAACATGAAGCAAATTAGCTCAATGTAACATTATTCTAAAATCACTTAATATACATGTATTCCTATATATATATATATATATATATATAGACTCTATACGTAGGCAATAAAATCAATTTATACATTCACGAATACCACGGGTTTATGCAGATTTCAGTGGTAGGAATCGTGCAACAAAAGTCATGTCTATTCCGTGAGCAATATCTCATGTACTTGTTATAAAACACTTTGTATTTAAATTCTTTTGTGAAGCAATGACCTCCGGTTAAAAGCTGTCTTTTATAACAATGACCTCCGGTTGAAGACAGTCTTTTATAGTAATGACTTCCGGTTAAAAGCAGTCTTATATAGCAATGACATTCGGCTAAAAGCAGTCTTTGTTTAACCTTCCTTATTGATCATTCAAACTGGTCATTGTTAGCCATTTCAGGTGTCAACCCATGGCATAGTGGAGCCCTGGGACTGGTTCATATAATGGACTCATAAACTACAAAAACTGAACGCGCTCTTGCTGTGGCCTTGGAACTCGAATTCATTTTCAATTTGCACTTTTTATGTTTAAAATGACGTATGAATAAAGTCGATACTTGCTTTCTTGTTATTCTCGACTTGACAAGATACGTTCCAGAAGACACAATACTTAAAACTGACGCATTCCATTGATTCCAAGGTCATAAGGTTAAAATCAAAAGCAAATGGTCATAATTCAACCAAGTATTTTAACTTTAAAATGACCATTTTAGGCTTTTACCTCTATTTCTATTCGAATGTAGGCTTACCCCTTATCGATCCAAGCAAATAGTCGACAGAATCTTGAATAATGACTATTGTCCTTTTACTTTGACCATTTGACTTTAAAATAATCTTGGGTTGTGTTAGTTATCAGTAATAAGCGTAGATTGAGAATGGACTCAAGTTCCAAGACCAGAACATTGAGAGCCTACTGTAACAGTCGTTGCACCTATGCATTTACTATAATATATGAACGATCTTCCAACGGCCCTCTCTTCTCGAGCAGCTTCAAACGTTCGGTCATTTCTGTCGAAGCTTCGAGGTACATATATTGAAGTTGTAACAATATGAACGATCGTTAAAACAATTTTCACGTTCTTACACTGAACGATCTGCCAGCACCATCTCTGTAAACGGTGGAACTGTCAACGGGATCTTGAGACAGAAGGCGAATGACAGTCGGTGACCTCTGAACTGTGGCATTCCACGGACCCTTTTCACAGATGCTGATCTTAAAAGCACTGTTGCCTTCTCTGACAATAACTCCGCAGTTACAACTTCCCCAAGAGCAGATCTCTTGGCGAACTTGTATCTGTCAATTGAAGACAATAGCAGATAACCTAATGTAGTTCAACTGATTAATTCCTTTTAGTTTGTAACTTGCCTATTGTCGTTATGAAATAAGTTTCCACAAGATTGGGCATCGGATGATTTTTAAGGAATCATCGATTTCTTTGAGGACACGGACTTGCCACGTACCAACAACAGCGTGGCAGGTTGGAACAGAAAATACAAGCAGCAATGAGCGGTCACCGGCCTAACTTTTGACGATTCAAAACTGATCTGTGGACATCCTCTAAATATTCGCTAATAAATTGATTGTTTTACATTTGATTGGCGGGGAGTTCACACATTAGAGAAAAGTTCAATTTTTTAAAATAAAAGTAGTATAAAAAGGTTCATTTGAAAGTTCATAAAGTAAAAATCTTCATCAGTTACAGGATAATTTTAGTACGGTCTCGGTAGACGCTAACACATCATTTAAGCGGAAGCTAGGAAAAAGCGTAGGCCCTAATAATGAAGCCACAGGTTAACTTTGCTGTGGTTCTAACAAAGAATTAACATACTCGTCGGGACCATTTCAAATCCTTGCCATGTCATGTTAGGCTTAGGGATTTAGAAATTAAGTTACCTCCATCGATTGGCTGGTTTTAACCAGGTAGAAATCGCCGACTTGTGAATTCGAAAAAGAACTGAAAGTTAAAAAAATTATTTCAGAAGGAAATATTTTGAAAAATAGTCATTAATTGTCTCACAATAATAGTCTGTTCAATTGCAATAAAGTTTCTGTCGCTTCATTACACTTGAAAGATTTCTTTAGGTTGGTACTGCATGTATCGCACATGATATGAAGCCAGCTATCAATCGCTTCATCCAATCGCCACAAGGATATCAGAAAGAATAATTATATGCGATAACCGTCTTAGAATAGAGTGGAAAACACAGAAGGCCAACTGTCTGAGAACAACTGGCTAACATTGAGGCAATTATTAAACACACGTACGTAGGGCCTATGCTTTTTAGCATCTTATTTTGTTTAATCCATCCAACTAATAATCCATCGCCCACACATACGTCCATTAAGCCATTCAATCACTCACTATTATAATTGTAATTGCAACGGAATACTCAAATAGCGTCGCTAATACATTTGTTTGTTCATCCAGACAAGCTTTCTCGTACTTGACGAAACCCATTTTGTGCAGGGCCCTTGCCTTCTCTGTCTGCAGTCGGACTCGGATTTTCACTTATCATCTCTGAACAAGGTTTCGCTCGTGAATGAGCTGAACCCTGGTCCTAGCTTTAGAGAAGCGTCTTAAAATGTTGGATATTCTCATTAAAATTTGAAATAGTGATTGATTGACTGACTGAATTGCATGCGCCATGAATAAATAAATCAATCCAACACAATAGAGTGAGACTTTCTTATCTACTCCACTATAGGCAGGCAGCCGATTGTCCTGAGTGCTGGTTTCTAGACATTGACAATAACACAGTTTAGATGTTGGTGCAATGTGCTATAGTCACTTGTGCCACAGGATATTAGACTAACTCCATTTTGCTCAGTCAGTTAGTTAATCAGTCGGTCAGTTCTTTAGTCAATCACTCGATCAACTGCTTCGAAATCCTAACTACTTACCCACCATCAAATGTGTAGATGTTCGGGTCAGTTACTGAGTAGCAGCGTAAGTAGGGTGCTGGCGACAGAACAGTCTCCACCTGTCATTAGCGAAGCATTTTCAAATAAAACCGTGTTCTTTGCTGGCAATTAGGCATCATAAGTTGGGATTTAGCTGATGAATAAGATTTTGGGCTTGAAGTTAATCTATTAATTGAAGTTGATAAATTAATCTATTCATTGAAGTTGATAAATAATTCTATTCATTGAAGTTCATCTAATGATCTTGTAATTGCTTTTACTTAAAAAGTTAATAGGCAAATAAATTACCATGACTGGTGGAATCTGGTAATCGCGCCACAGAGAGCGGGAATGGTATATGTAATCGTCGTTGTAGGGCTCGAAGGTCATTCCATAAGATTTTTGACCTTGTGATGTGCTTGGCAAAATATAGACCATCGCAGACGTTGTGAACTGGCCAAGACCTGTCCATTTAATACTACAAGTCGACGTTGCTGCTTCAGACTTCATTCGAAAGTTGTAGCTGTCACAACAGACCGTTGTATTGCAATGACGACACGTGAGTGGAAGAGTGCTGCGGAAGACTATTGTGTAGATAGGGCCTTGTGAAGGATTTAAACTGTAGCTCGATTGTTCGCTCTAAAAGTAAAACAAGAAATAGCAAGAGTAATTTTGATTGATTTTTTATTTTGCCATTTTACACAAACTCTGATTAGAACATGTCATTATGCATTTCAGATCGCTCTACAAGTGCGACATACATGTTGCGTTGGTTTGTAGAGGAAACTCCTATTGTGAACTAATTTAAGAAGAAAGATAATGAATAAGCACAAATTTAAAATGAGTGCAAAACCTAGGTGGCCAAAGACACCAGCATATAGGGGTCCACAGCAGCAAGAATAGCGCTTACCCATCTTCTTTCTGCAGCTGTGTGGCGTGATTAAACTTGCTACGAAGTCTTGGGACTGTGTTGCTAGGAATAACTTTTTACTTAGTTTACTCTGGTCTATGACTGTCAGCCTATGTTTCTTTTAGCGTGTGTGCATATCTGAATAAATTAGTATTTGAGTGTGATGTTTGTTTAAGTAATTAAGATGTTTACAGTTCACTTCACTATAAAGTGAAGGTGCAAACTCAATAAGAGTATGAATAACTAATGTAAACATTGTTGTATGTTCAGTTAGGATAAGACTGCGTACTGATTGAACACTAAGGATAATATCCAACCGAATTATGTATTTTGTGTCACCAGAACACCCAAGCATCAGCACATCACTCTAATCCTCAAATCACTTCACTCGCTAAAAATCCCAGAGCGCATTCACTTCAAAATCTTATCATTAACTTACAACTCCAAACAATATTCCCAGTCCAAATTATCTTCGCGAACTCTTCCCCATCCAGCCAATCCGCTCTACCCGATCGTCCTCTTTCCTCACCCTCACTCGACCTCCGATTACATCTCATCTCAAATTCTCCAACCGCGCAATATCAAACGCCGCACCTCGTCTCCGGATCGACCTTCCTCCTGAATTTCGTGCTTTCTCGGTTCCTTTACAATCACTGCCCATCATGCAACAGCATCTGTCCCTAGCGCCTCTGTCCATCACACAGCTACTCTGCCTCAATACTACCTCCTGGAAATCGAACTCTGACCGCCCACGGACTATCCTTTGGACAACCCTTTCGATTTGACGCAGCGCTCGTGAATAAGCTGGTGTCCTGAGCTTAGCTTTAATGTGGCGCTTTAGAAATTTGGAGATTACGATCACAATAATCTCGATTGACCATACTATCAGTCTTGTTAAAGAGGGGATAGGCTTGGACACTATAAAAATTATGAACTCGTCCTCGCCACGCCTCATTCCTTTCTTTTGCTGGTTATAGTGTAATTCAGAACTGCGACGGCCATTTAGTAGAATAGATGGTTTGGTGTCTGAAACTGAGGAACAGGTTTTGAGTAATATGCTTCGCGTTTGACACTATAGTTGTGTCTAGTATTTGCGAGCTTCCATAGTTCCGTCGTGTTATTTAAGTCTAGTTAATACTGATAGTTTATTTTCTGCTCTCAGTTCCACGTTTTGTGTTAATTATCCGAGTTGCTCGTGGCTAAGCCTGAATGCTTGAGGCGTCAGGACTAACGTGAATGTAAGATTCTTGTACAGGTTATACGTTTTCGTTCTTTTGTGTGTTAACTATAATTTAAGTTTAAAATATCTTTGTTGCCTGTAAAAGCTAAAGACCTTGACATCACCTAGAATAAGCAACAGGTAGCAGAGTTTTTGGTTGTGATTTGTGATAGTGAATAGTAACGGAATTCGTAAAAGAACACAGACGTTGTGCATTATGCTTTCGAGGTCAATGTTAATATGGATGTACTGGCAAAGATGACTCTCGTGTAAATATGTTGTATATGAATATAAAGATAATAAAAAGAAAAAAACTGTGTTTCAAAGGTGTGTGTTTGGACAATCTGAAGAGTGGATAAAGTATAACAAAGAAACGTTGACGTTTCAATGATGTATAAGTAACATCTCGTGTGACTATGGAAATGAAATCGGATAGGCCTCGGATAATAAAAACTGTGATTACCTCCAGAGCTGCGTAGAACTTCGTCTGACTTAGCAAAGTTGAATTCGATAAGGAGACGGGTTCATAACCGTCCCAATAGGATTCAGCTTTACAGCTAATCTATAACAATAACATCACAATTGAATTGTCATTTTTCCTTATTTTTAAATTAAATAAAACAAAAACAACAACTCGGGCTAGAGCTAACGTGAATGTAAGATTCTTGTACAGGTTATACGTATTCGTTCTTTTGTGTGTTAACTATAATTTAAGTTTAAGTCTATTGCAAATTATTATTATCATCACGAATGCTAAAATGACTGCATGGTCCAGAAAAAGACGTAGGCCTATTAATGGCAGTGCATTAAATTAAAACGTATAATATACTTGCTTGTCTGTATGCATATATGTCTGTATGTTTGCCGGTATGCATGTGCATTATACATCTGCAGGTGTGTATTCATGTGCGCATGTTTATACATCATGCACGTGTGTTATATGTATGTATGTATGTATGTATGTATACCTTTTCTGTGGTAGGCCCGTTGGTTCGAAACGAGCTCCCTTCAGAGCTGCGTCTGTACTCTGGGACATTTTCTGAAATGGTCCGCATCAAACTGAAAACTGTTTGATGGAGCTCTACATCTTGAGGAGCACTACATACATTTCCGAATGAATGAATGAATGATGATAAAATTATGTAGGTCCCTATATACATGAGTATAGGATGTTGTATACTCGCTTAGTACAACTGAGCTTCCATGGTAGTAGGAGTCTAGGCAGATAGGTACGGTTATGTACTTCGGGCTGAAGGAAGGTCAGAAGGTATATAAGAACGTTAGGACAAGGTGTGTTCGCAGACTGGTCCATTTCTTAGCGAGAGCACGCGTTGTGCAGAGGCCAGGTCTGTCGTTTGAGTTTTAAGGTTTGAGTGTTAAGGTTTGGTGTTTTGTTGGGTATCCTGAGACCCAGGTGAAACCTTCACTTTTGTTGTCGAGCGTTCGTGATGTATTTACTAAAGCCACGAGTCTGCTCGTTCGGTTGACTTGTCTTCGTTGTGGAGATAGTGACCTTCGGTTTTGTACGGTATCATGATTTTCTTTTGTTATTAACTGTAAATACTTGTGCTTAAATATACCTTTTAAATTTAGCATAGAATTTATGTTTGATTCGCTAGATCTCGGGACCATAAACTAGCTGAATCCAACAAGATGTACATGCATAATTTTTCTGTTTATACAACGTAGGTATGCGTTATGTAGGCACATATAATATTTGTGCGAATGCATGTATGAATTAATGCATCACTACAACAACTGATTTAAACGGATGCAATTTATTCTGGCTTTGATTCACACGTCATCTCTATAATTTCGTTAAAAAAATGATTGTCATTTGATGACAGAATAACGAAATTTCCAAGTTCCCAGAAAATGTGCTTCTGTTAGTAGGCCTAAGCAAGCTGCGTACACGTGTAGTTGTTAAATAATTTAAGTGTCACTGACCTCTCTTCCTAGTCGCCCTCTGATGTGATCTTCGTCAAGAACAATTTCAGAAGTGCTATTCTCCGCCGTCAGATAAAAGCTCGGAAGATCTTCAAAGGTACCGGTTGATCCACTAGCGACGTTCACGTGCTCAATTGTTCGTCCGTCAAATAAAAAAGTTACACGAAAACGCGCATTTGTGTCGTTGGCTTTCCTCGTGTATTGAACAATACAAGTGAAGTAGACTTCCAAGGTGAAACCAATACCTTTTTCGGTCGGACCCAGGAACAGCGGAACACCAGTCATGGCCGGAAAGTAATCTAGAATGATTAAATAAACTATCCGATTTAAGCAGTTAGATAAAAATGGCGTTTGCGGATTGGTATGATCTTACATATACTATGCGCCAAAATCTTTAATTCTTCACTTCTGGGAGTTTTCAAGTCAGCGCTTCAGAAGATAAATATTTTCTAAAGGGGGTTTAAAAACGCCATTTCTAGAATTATGCAAAGACCCCCATTCGAGGAACCGCTGTAACTAATACATGCAAATATGCCATGGGGAATATCATACGACACTAAAATGGCAAATTGCCATATAATATATTTAAATTACATAATAATATACAATATTATTGTATCATATATCTGCGCCAAAACGTCCTACGCCAAAACGTCTGCATCAAACGGCTGCGTCAAAACGCCACATACCGCTATCTCTATTATCCGCTGTCCATTCTTCTCGCTCCATTCCCTCTCGTGTCTGTCTCTCTGTCTGCTTAGTTCAGTCGCTTGTGTCCCCTCGTTCTCAGCGCTATACTTGCCGCTGTACTTGTTGGTGATTTGGTCTAAAAAAACTTAACTAATCTCAAATTGCTTACCCACCAAAGGCTGCTTTTCTCTCATAAGGACTTAAATGAATGAAAACATAGATCTTCCTGGTTGATCCTTGGTTTTTGGACCTTGGTTTTAGTTTTCCATTGATTGACACCTTGTACATTATACATTAGAAGTCACTAATTAGTCTACGTTGATTTGTGTGATTATGAGACATACCTTTACACGCTTAAGTTCATTGAGTGAATGTTTTAGCTTGGTGTGAGATATGCAAAAGCGGTGCTTACTGACGCAAGAGAATCCGGTCCAGTATTCGTTAGAGTAACAAGGCGGTTTCTCGCCAACACAGTACGCGAGACTGCAGCCTGGGGGAGCTTTCAGCTTGTACAAGAAGTAGACGCTCTGATTGCCCTGTGCTGGACATCTGTGAATCTGAATGGTTTCCATCCAGTAGCAGGAATCACCATTATTGTTTGCACAGACTGTTGCATCTGTTGTTCTAGAGTCTATGGTAAATTGAAATTTATGTCATATTTCAAGGAAAATCGATTTTTGACAAATAAGAATAAAAATAGACTACATCTTACCTGCCAGTCTCTGATGAAAATAGCTTGTAGTCATATGAGCGCCATTTGCCTTACAGAGTTCTGTTAATAATGTGAGGTAATTAACTAACAAGCACGTAATTTTATTTGAAACTTTCACTCAATTACACAAGTTCTGCCTAATTAGCAGTAAATTATTGTTACTACAATATAGCAACACTAATTACGATTATTGTGATTGTAGCAAACCTGGCCTGCCCCATTTTTATAATTTTCTGAATCAAGGTGTTCTTGGCCGTTCAAAGCGTTAGGAGGGAGGGCCCAGTTGAATAGTTGACCCAACGTAATTTGTTTTGGTTGGCCCAATACTGTTGGCCCAACGGAAATTGTCTTATTTGGCCCAACGTAATTTGCAGTTGGCCCAATGCAGTTGGCCCAACGGGCTTTGCTGTTGGCCCAACGGGATTTAGCGAAATTGGCCCCACCTAGTTTGCAGTTGGCCCAATGTAGTTGGCCCAACAGGTTTGGCTGTTGGCCCAACGGGATTTATAGTGGGCCAACGGGAAGTATCGAAATTGGCCCAATGTAGTTGGCCCAGCGGTTTTGGCAATTGGCCCAACAGGCTTTACTGTTGGCCCAACGGGAATTGTTTTAGTTGGCCCAACGTAGTTTGCAGTTGGCCCAATGCAGTTGGCCCAACAGGATTTGCTGTTAGCCCAACGAGAACTAGCGAAATTGGCCCAACGTAGTTGGCTCAACAGGTTTGGCTGTTGACCCAACGGGAATTATAGTTGGCCCAACAGATTTGGCAGTTGGCCAAAAGTTTTTCAGTTGGCCCAACAGTTGGCCCAACATTTGGCGGGAATTGGCTGACTGGCTCAACATTTGGCGTGAATTGGCTGACTGAGCCAATATTGGCGCGAAGTTGGTTGGCCCAGAGTCGAAAAGTTGGCTGGCTCGGGTCAATCTGTATAAATAGCGGAACCCAAATCAACAGTCAGAGTCAGTCCGGAGCAGTCAGCAGAGGTAACCGTCGCAGAGAGTCATCGAGAGTGCAATTCAGCCGAAGAAGCAGAGTCGTCGAGAGTGCAGTTTAGCCGAAGGAGCAGGGGTGTCGTTGGCCGCTGCTCTGCCTGCCTCTCCCGTCACAGAAGTTCGTCTGCCGTCGTCGTCGTTGCCAGCGACTGAGCTCAGAGCTTCGTGGAACATGACAGAATAAAGGACTGGAACGGTGTGATCGTCTGACACTGAACTCGAACTGCAGTTATAATTACCGATGGGTAGTCGGTTGTTTGATTTGCAATAAAGAATCAGTTAAACGGAAGAAGTCTACTGTCATACTTCAGTAGCCGGACCCGTTCGCCAAAACTAGGTGTTGTCGTCTGTCAATTTTGGGGTCCATTCTGAAACACACGCAGTAATCAAGTATGCCGCCAAGAGGCATCAGGCCACTGTCAGAGAGTCGCTGCAACTGGGCAACGTGAACTAATGCTTTAAGCGTAAACAAAGCAAATGGAGAGAGTGTAGGTTGAGCAGACGAAGACGAAGCAGAGCTTGATGTGAATGGAACACCTATTGAGAAGAATGATGAGATTCAGGTTCTCCCTATTTATTTCATGAAAGAGCATAATAATTGCTTCTCAGTGGGAGAATGAAGCGGCATAACATTTGAATTATTTCAAGTTATTGTCAACGAGCTTTTTTCTTATAAATTTAATGGTTCTGCCAGAGAATTTTGTGGAATGCATGATGAGTGCAACAATTATACTTGTCCAGTTGTTTTCGTTCTACTATAATCATTTTTTAAAGTATTTTTCGAGTTATAATTACCTCTTTAATACAGTAATTATAAGAAAAATTGCATATAGCATTCTGCACATCTGGTTTATTTTGCAAAGAGCGTCAGAGCTTTCTGACGTCATATTTGAGGGGGACAGAGCCTTTTGTGACGACGTGAAACGAGGGGAGGGTGGGGTAAAAATTGCATGACATCATTAACGGATGGCACCATAGTACAGTAGCAATATTATGGTTTAAATCGATTTATTATTTATAATTACTATTGTTTATTGAGTGCAAAGGGATATGAAGCTGTTTATTTATGAGTTGTGACATTCAGAAAGTTTCAACTTACCTACTGAAGGATGAGAGTTGAGTCCCCGTATGTAGATAGGTGCTTGTGTACCACAAAGATTAATAGGCACCGGATTGTTCGCTGCTCTTTCAACAACCGTTTCCCCAGCATAAGAGAGAAATCTGTACCACGGCGCTATATAGCATTGGGGAAAACAAGCATACAGGAGACACGAGCTCCATTTAGATAATTTAGTCCTATGACCCCTAACCAGTTGGTCCGCCATTAAGATAAGTTGCACAATAGCTACTGTACACAACTGAGGCTAATTGTATCTTATCGATATTTAGATTTATATAGAGTATCTCACAGAATAACTATTCAGAGGCGCTCTGATCAGAGAAATTCCGGGGAAAAGAAACGTCTTTAAAGAAAACCTAAAAGCTCTACTTGTTATATATATTTATATACATATATGGCGTGGCACAGTGGCCGATCGGGTAGAGCGGTCAGCCTGCAACGTTCAGTGTGTCCTGAGCGCGCGGGTTCGAGCCTCGTCCGGGGTAGGGACCTTCGCGCACCATTGCTCTGCAGTACGGCTGCAATTGCGTCGTCGAGGCGTGTGTGCACTTCCGAGCAAAAAATGTTGGAAGAAGGGCGGTATCAAATTTTGGAAATAATAATAATAATAAAAATATTGTGTATACCCATATTAAGTACACGCACGCAGATCAGAACACTGATGATAAAAATAAAATGGCTTCACAGGACACTTTTGACAAACGTATGGCTACGTCAAACAAGAGGTGTAAGGATTAGTTAAAAATATCACACATTTTAATTAACCTCAATAACTTGCTACTCAAGTAAATTGAACCTACCTTCGTCGAGAAAATTATCGCAGAGCGGTATATCGACAATGCCGCCGTCGTACACAGCCATTGTACTTCGTCTGGGTTGCTCGATTTGGGTGTAATTTCTGCTGTCACACATCTGACTATGGCTCACACGGACTTTACCTAAACAAAACGCTTCAGTTACTACTCACTGTCTGGTCATGTTAACTAGGCACCGACCGTACTGCCTTAAAACATCCAAAGCATGTTAAATGAAAGCTGTAATAAGTTTAGACATTTTTTTCTATCATTTAGTAGGTCAACTTCAAACCCGAAACGAACGAACCCTAGGTACTGAATACAAAACTTGCTCCGACATCATAAACTCTATAGCGAAGACGGATATAAGTAGCTGTACGGTCGGTGATTACACGCAAAGCGCCACACCTCTCCAGTCAATCAACGTGAACTTAATATGGTGTTCCATCAATTAGAGACGTTCTCGGTCTGACTCCGGCTGAAAATACTGATTTCAAGGAATGGTTAAATGCAGGCAAAGAATTTCTAGTAGGAGGCTCACCTCTTGGGGAGGGGGTGCCCATTCCAGATGGTCAGACCCACCACCGAAAAATCTCGATGTTACATCGTATAATGGTACGAGCGAAGGGGTCGAACAGGTCCACATGGGCAGCAGAACCAAGTTGGCTTCGAATACTATTGGCCTCAATATAATTTTACTGCTTTGGATAATAAGTATCTGTCAGTTTGAATAAATAAATGATTATTAGTATTTTTTCTTGAGTCCCGCCTATAATAAACTAGGCCTACTGAAAACGATCACTATTTCAAAATAGCAGAAACCAGCTACATTTACATATATCATTAGCAATGGTAAGCTATATCTAGCTTGATGCTAACCAAGAATGAGAAGTCCACAGAGAACCAAGAGTTGAAGAAGCTTCATTCTGGCTTCTTTCTCTTGCTATATGCTGTTCTGTTAGCGTCCAAATGCTCCGGTTTGCCGAAAACAGGTTTCAGTCGACAGGTTTGCTCTCTTTCACAATTTTCATTGGACTGCAGCCAGGTTGCTAGACAACCGGATTATACACGCTAAGATAAGCTGACGTTAATATCAAGCGAGGCTCTCTATAGCTCACGCAAGTTTATTGCCTAAGGAATACAAGTAAATTGGGGAATTTCCGAAGTGACTTCACTGTTCTCCTTTTGTTCAACGTAGGCCATTGTAAATCATATATGAAGGCATTATGGACAATTACGTCATGGTGAGTATGCTTGTATATTATGTCTAATAGATGCAATTTCAGCTATTTTATAGGTGAGCCCGTCGTATTTTATTGATCTATTTTTCGAGTGTTAATTTCCGAGCAGTTGGTTCGTTTGGCTTACATCAACCAGTGGTTATGTAGGCGTACATGTATGCCTTGTAAGCTCATACACGTGAATTTTGCGTTGATTTTGTACTTGAGAAGTGTCTCCATGTTCAGCAGCGGGAGCCTATTGTCTGATTGCAATGATGCACACAGTGAATATCTTATGATGAAACTCAAGGCATTCCGTTTGATCGTAAGCCTAATCGTAAATGTGTCTAGCGCTGTTTCTAAGAAACACTGCGGGGGCGTCCAGACAAGACACTTGAGGTGTATGAGCTTCCTGGACACAATACAGCATTGACCTCTACCCGAATACATTAGGTCTACTATTAGAGTGCCTCTTAAAATGTATATATATACATAACGCACGGATAAATAACTTCTGCGACAAAAAGTTCTTTGCACATGTCTAAAAAAACGACACAAACCCTAACCCCGACCCTAAGCGACCAACATGATGCCTAACCTGATCCTAATCGACCCTCACTATGCATTAATAAATATTTTATATATTTTATCAGTGCGCATGCGCCATAGGTTGCGCATATGCAGAGGCTAACTTTTTTACGTGTTCGGCCGTAGAAGTAAGATTTTCGTTTGTATTACGGTCGAACTTTCGGCCGCAGATGAGTTATCCTAGCCACATTATTATTGACCTGTACCTGCTGTCGGGGGCAATTTGATCAAAGTTATTGTAGTATTTTGTCTGTTATTTAGTTCTCGTTGGTTCACCCTACTACAGGCGCATCACAAAAGCTAAAATACAATACAATATCCCAGCGCTATAACTCAATTGAAACAGTAAACGATCGGTCTTATAGCATAGAATGAAATGCCGAGGGACACAGAAAGAGCGATAATTCGCACTAGCATGTGTCAAATTAATAAAACCATTAAACATTATGGTTGCTAATGATGACGCTTGAGTAAATATTTGCGCAACTATGCTTTGACTCATGCTGAATTTATTTCTGCACTGCAAATTTTCCAGGAAGATTTTGAACCATTAACCACTTACGAGTTAATTCGGGGAGATGTCTACTGTAACGATCATTAACTACACGACAATTACTGCTTTGCAAACATCTTATAACACTTGAAGATTCGCGGTGACCGAGCATTTAGACCCACACTAAGCTCGGCTATGTGTTCATTAACTCTATAATATAATGAGATATCAAGGTTGAATCTAGATAATAATTACATACTACACAAGTATCAAATTGGCCTCTTGAGCTGCTGTTTAAAATTCTCTAAGCAGAAAGTATGATCCGAGTACGGGAAACAACAAGGAAGACATTGCTGAAGCAGTAGATGCTGTATCAGGATTAGGTTGTGGCGTAACAGGTGCCCCCGAAACAGATTTAGAGGTAACGTGTTCCGCCGTAACAGTGGTGGACATAACATGTTCTGGTGTAACATGATCCTGCGTAACGGGTTCCACTGTGAGAGTTTTTCGGGTAAAATGTTCCGGAGCAGCATTTTCAGGCGACCAAATGGACTTAATAGTTATTCTAAGTGTGTATGTATAGTTCCTGTGAGTAGATAGAACATACCATGTATCTATGTCAGACTGTAACCTACGACTAAGACAGTAAAACACTTCGAGACATCTGTTCTATTTGTGATCTTGTATTGCCTAATTAGCATTGAAATTTAGCTATGTAGAAAAAGCCGGACCTGAGTAATATGTCCGATCATCGGTCCTCATTGCTGAGGCTAAGAAAATGAAATCGATAACAGTCAGTGCTCATTGCTGTCTCGCTGTGTTAGCTCAAGAAGCTGTTCTTTTCTTATTCGTGTACATCTTGCGAGATTTTATTTAGTTAACTAACTAAGTCTCTTTTTCTTAACAAACGTATAGCAACTGAATAATGACTAATACCGACATCAATCATCTACGTAATGAGTCCCTTTAGGTTTTGAATGCATCCCTACTGATCGTTGTCATTCGTTTCTCTGTACATAATTATTGCTGTACATAACGTGCTTACTTTTCTGATGAGTTTTCATTGAACAAGAAAAACATTTGGTTATGGTTATGGTTATATGTGCAGTCGTGCATACCATACATGTGCGTGCATATTTGCGTGAATTTGTGTATGTGCTTGCATGTGAGTATATGTATGTCTGTATTTGTACATATGTAAGTGTGTCCGTGCTTGTGCGCGTTCGTGCTTTTGTTTGTCTGTGTGCGTCTGCGGGAGTGTATGTATGTGTATCTATGCGTGCCAGTATATGTGTCTGTGTGGGTCTTTGTGTACTTCTGTGTTTCTTTGTGGTGTCTGAGTGTGTTAGTGTGTTTGTCACTGTGCCTGTCTGTCTGTGAATGTGTCTGAGTGTGTGTCTGTGTTCGATCGCGTGCAGTGCATCTGTGAGTGTCAGTGTGTGACTGTCGGTGTCTCTGTCTTCGTATGTGCTTGTGTGCCTTTTTTTGTCTAATCTATGTAGTGCGTGTGTAGTGCGTATGTGTATGTGCGTGTGAGCGTATATATTTGTACGTATGTGCTTATGCGTGTCTGTGTGTGTGTTTGTACTTCTCTGACTGTGTTTCTGTGCGTATGTGTGTGTGCATGTGTGTATGTGTATGTGTGTATGTATTTGCTAGGATGTGTGTATCTGTGTGTGACGGACAGAGACTACATCAGATAGCGATATACCAGGCAAACACAGACAGTAAAGCCAGACTGATAAACAAGCAGACAAATAAGCATGACGAGATTTATAGAACGGCAGAGATAGATCAAAAGATCAAAAGCAACAAGCAGGCAGATCTACAAGAAAATGGATAGACAAACAGAGTATGACAGATATATCAATGGCGGTACGTGACTTTTTGGCGCAGCCGTTTTGACGGAGGACGTTTTGGCGCAGATACTGATACAATAATATTGTATATTGTGCATTATATAAATATATTATTTGGCAATCTACACTTTAGTGTCGTAAATTATTCCAAATGCCAAATCAGGTTGAGCCTCGGTAGTAGAAGATGGATGGGTGAAAAGAATCGTGCCTAAATGAAAGCTGGATTGATGAATATAATCATGCTTAAATGGAAGCTAGGCCAACACGTCCTGCTCCGAACTCATCGTAGACTGATTAGAGCGCGCGCTAAAACGTCCTGCGCCAAAACGGTTGCGCCAAAACGTCTTGTTCCGAACTCATCGTGGCCTGAGTAGAGCGCGCGACCATTATACGATTTTCAGGACCCCTTCCAAAGAATGAGGTCGATGCCAAGTTTGTCTCAGACAGAGGGACAAAAAGGCCACGGCTGTGAGCAATGCATGTCATTAGAATGTGTGCCTTGTCCATTGTCAGATCTTCTGCCAGACGTACATGTCCCTCTGCTCAGTAACAAATGCTTTCCTAGGCTCCAACAACAGCCTTCTATGTTGATGCGAGTGGCATCTAATTGTATTGAGTGCGCTACATAATTATTAGTATTCATCAGCGTAAGAGCAGTATATTTATGTGCGGCGTCATGACATGACATGACGAGAGTCAGGCTATGACGTCACATCATGAACAGGATAACAAATAGAGGCAGTTCAGTGAATAATTTTAAAAATAGCCTTCTTATGGAAATTGTGTGCATCTTATTCGACTTTCCAGGCAAAATGTTTGTGTGCAGCGTCATGACACCTTGGCATGACGCCACGCTATGACATCACGTCATGTGGCAGGACAATATGTGTGCCTATCTTATTCAACTTTCCAAGCATACGTTTGTGTTTGTATGCGGCGTCATGATAGCATGACATCACGTCAATAGGCAGGACAACAAATAGTGGTATTTTAATGAACAGTAATACTAAAAAAGTGACCTTTCCTTGCAATATGTGTAACTACTTCATTCAGCTTATGTGATTATTTCTATGGGGTAAAGAAAATGACCCTATTTCCTTAGGTGTATAGTTTTGGCCGCCCAACGAAGAGTTAAACTTTTGTCCGCTTGGCTTAGGTGTTGAAAGTGATCAAACAACTAAATTCATGCGGATCAGTGCGTCGAGTAAACTGATGTTTACTGTACAATTGGGAAATAAATATAAAACACAACAAACAGCCTTGGCAGTCATAGGACTTCGGTACATCACTGCATATGACTAAAAAACCATCTGGACCGCAGCTGGATAACATTAAATCGTTTTAATCGCAAATCGTAGGTGTCAGTCACTGGTTGTTGGAGACATTTAACGACTGCTTGAGTTCGTACCAGTGAGAACCTTCGTTTCACCTGTTTTCCAATTGGCTAATTGCAGCATTATTATAATTAATAAATAAAACGATATCAACTTCCTAAAGGGCATGGAATTTCTGCTGTTTCTCGCTTACGTTACATTTTGGGCCACCACATAGGCCTACCAGTGCATTGAGATTGAACGTGTGAGCGAATGAGTGAACGCAGTAGGGAATGATTGTGTGACACAGTTAGTTAGTCATTCAATCAGTCAGTCGATCAATAAGCGAAAGAGTGAGCGAGTGTGTGTGAGCCAGCGAGTGAGTGAGCGAATAAGCAAGTGAATTTGTAATCTAAGTGGTAATAATTTATCATATGTTAATGAATTTATAACCTTTACGCTACGAGATATTAAATCCTACATTGCCGTCTTCGTGGTGTATCAGTCCTTATCCTGGGTAAACCACGACGGAAACCAACCAATGTGAAGAGTAGAACATCAAAGATCCATACTCCCATTTGATGTATGCCTCCACTTCGACGTCGTCCAAGAATCCATCGTTGTTACCGTCGTACTTCATGAACCTCCCCACGTCACTGAAATCATAAGACCAGGGAAAGGACAGATGGCTCTCCTCTGCAAAACGTAAAAACCCATGTGAGTCGAATACTATTGCGGTTGGGGACATTTCGAATCGGTGACCTGCTAAATTATCTTCTTTTACTGACGCCTGCGTGCATTCGCTGTATAAATGTAGGCCTACTAGCACTGCTGCTCAGTTTCTTTGGGGACTGAATTTTATGATCAGTGGGCGCGCTACTTCGGCCCTGACATTCGTTCCGATCGCGAATGCTCCGAGTGACCCCGTTTTTCTTAACCAATAAGAGTTCGTCCAAATATTTGAATTAAACGACCACTTTAGTTAGAGTGTTTGAGTCATGAGTCTACGCTGCGAAGTTGAGTGGTCTTCGGTTTGAGCCTTTGACAGATTGGTTACAATGAGAAGGTTGTTAAGAATGTCAGTATATATTTATCTATGTATAAGTCAATGTTTGTTTGTATATATTCGTGAAGACATTACATCAAATTACTTGAGACTGCGAATGTGAAACACACGATTGGCAGTAGAAGCAAGACCAGTTTGTTCCTTGTCATGATTGTTGGTCTGCAATAAAAAGAAATATTCACGCCTATCTTCAAATATTTAGTAACGGTTCATTTATATCCGATATCCGCGACATCACAGACTAATTGACTAGAAGTTCACTAGAATCTTGATCTGATTGACACCACTAAAACCGTCTGCTTCAAGTAATAATTAAGGCACATAAAATGGTGTTTTAGCGCAATATAAATCTGTTCTAAACCACGCTTGTAAATTGCACTCGGTTTCAATAACTTAGTTTATAATAGTAGGTTCTCTGGTGATTGAATTTCAATCTGAAGTTTTCGTTGGATTATGATTTTCGATTGCGAATTTGTTTGAATTGACCACCGAATCCTGTCTTGGGCTTTAGCCTAATGGTGCTATATGAATTAATTTATTGGGTGCGATTAATCGTTTAATGTAGTTACAGAGGCAGAGGCGTTGCTATAGGCAGAGGACATAGGTCCACGGGCGCCAAGTTGGAACGGGCGTCAAAATGAAGGTTAAAACTCTTAATGTTTGTGTTTTGATGCGAAATAATTTATCCAAATAAGCCAGAAAGATTAAATTTTGGCGACCCTCAATATCCTCTTTACAAACTACTTGTCAAACATGATTATGGCGACCTCGGGCCCCACTGATCAGTAATCACTAAGAACACTAAAGACTGGTTTGGATAAAAGAAGTAGGACGTGGCGTGTGTGTTGCTCTGTTTTGCTACCCTGGTTTTAGTACCTCCTCCAGTGGTCCCATTGAGGGAGAAATAAAACAAAATAAAATAGCCTAGGTAGGCCTACTACGTTATTACAAGGCAGAAGCTTGACAGGTAGTGTTAGACCGTAAGGCGGTGCTGTCCAACACGCCGATCGCATCGGCCCGCCCGTGTGTGGATTTTAAGTGACCCACTCGGGCTTTCAGAATTAGCAATTTTTAAAAATAAAGTAAAGACAAGTCACTTGTTGCCCATTTTTCATACTTGGCTCATCAACATGATGATAATCGTCTTTGTCATTATGTCACTATCATTGCTATAGCTATTATTATTACTATTAAGCTTGTGATTTATCGTCACCATCATCGCCGTCGCCGTCGTCGTCGTTATAGAAGAGAAAGAATAAATGCAGCCGAGACAGACTGGTCTTGGATAAAAGAAGTAGGACGTGGCGTGTGTGTTGCTTTGTTTGGACTGGTTTCAACACAGGTGGTGGCTGCGATGATGATGATGATGATGATGATGATGATGATGATGATGATGATGATTAGCGTCTTTGCCGTTGTCGATTTCCTAAGTTAAGATTTTGTGGCTCTGAAAAGAGCCGTTTCTTCTGCGTTACGTCCGAACGAACGAACGCCAGCGATGCCCCGCCGCCCAGCTTTGGCACGCTCGCCTCGGATTTGCCTGGCGAGCTGGATGTCCTTGGGCATGAAGGTGACGCGCTTGGCGTGAATGGCGCACAGGTTGGTGTCCTCGAAGAGGCCGACGAGGTAGACCTCGCATGCCTCCTGAAGTGCCATGACGGCCGAACTCTGGAATCTGAGGTCGGTATTGAAGTCCTGGGCAATCTCTCTGACGAGACGCTGGAAGGGCAGCTTGATGATGAGGAGCTCTGTGCTCTTCTGGTAGCGACGGATCTCGCTCAGGGCGACCGTGCCGGGCCTGTAACGATGCGGCTTCTTCGCGCCGCCTGTGGCCGGTGCGCTCTTGCGGGCAGCCTTCGTAGCCAGCTGCTTCCTGGGAGCCTTGCCTCCAGTGGACTTACGTGCAGTCTGCTTCGTACGAGCCATTTCGTCGATGCTGAGAAAATGTTGATCTTGAGCGAACGAAAGATCGGTACCATATAATTTAAAACCATCTATGACATACCATCTATGACATACATATATAACGCATAGGCTATATTTAACAATAGTACCATGTCAACTTAAAAATAGAAAAACTTTTCAGCAAAAATTAATAATACATAGATACATTATTTGCGTGACTAATTATTGTACACGATAAAATAATTTTAGCACGTGGCCCGAATAAGCAAAGTGGTAAATGAAGTAATAAAATGGATGTGTTAAACAGCTAAATATAATGATATAGTTTACCTTCTGAAATCCCGTAATCGCATAGAGGGACATCAACCGCACTGTCATAAACAGCTTGTGTACTTCTCTGTGGATTACTTATCACCGAGTAACCTCCTTCGTCGCAGATTTGATTCGCAACAAATTTGAATAAACCTGAACACAAGTCAAACAAGAATTGTTTAAAAAATGATGACACTGCTATACACTGGATTCAGTCCTATCTGTGTTCCCACTGTTTCTCGGTTAAAACATTAGAAGCTTCACCCCTATCCACATCAACAGCAAATTCTCCTATCCACAACTTACATGTAGCTTCTACGATCACTTCATCCATCTTCCCGCTCTTACTTCGTACATATCCGTGACCAATGCAGAATTTGCCATATACTTGATTACAAAACTGCATCTACAATCGTTACATCTAGAACTCAAGTAAGAAAAAAATATTTGTAACAGGATATATTGCCATTGTTGTTGTTGAAAAGTTCTTAATTTTTTTATTTTTATGCCTTCCGAATTAAATTGCGCTGGTTGTGTGCAGTTGAGTATGTATCAATAAAATTCAAACCAACCAAGAGAGAACAATGTCCGCAGCACCAGAATATGAGGTTCCATATTCTTCATCTCACACCTTGTCGTTTTTTTTTTCAAAGTTACTAAAGCAGCAATTTGGAGTCTAGAATACGTAGCGTCGTAGTAACGGTAATATTTATGCAGGATGCACTATATACAGACTTGAACTCATTTGACTGATTCAAGAATGTGAAATTCATGTCTTAACACAATGAATTATCACCCATTTATAGCCGTGATGTTTTTCAGCTCAACTTCCTAGGTAAATTATGCATAATTTTTATTCACGCGATAGTCCTCGGTCCTCAAGACTGTTACATGTCTCGGAAGTAACCATACTTATATGCTCCTTATCACTATTTGTTGAGCACGCCAATATAGTGATTTATCTTGACCAGCACTTCACTGCCTGATAAAACGATTATTCAGGAAAATCAATCATCCGGATCTTGTGTCATGTCACTGGTTGTCAAATTATAGATTTGCAATAAATGTTCACATCAGCCTATCCGAATCTGGAGCGTTGCTCTTCCATGACAACGCAGATAACACGAATCTGTAATGGCTGGTCTTCAGGTAATGTTCAGCCCAAGGTTCATTGGGCGCAGGTCAGCTCGTATCGCTCGTATTAGCCTAACGAGTGGTTGCAAACTAAACACTGAGCAAGAAGACGGCAGCTGAGATAACTGCAATAAAATTTAATAGCATGGCCAGTTATGAACACGTACTAATTCACTTGTCCTCCTTCCCAACTGTCTGTGTCCTCCTTGGACTCTCACTGTATCTGGCAACAGTAAGCAAGATTGAAGAATGTGTTTACAAATGAAAATGATACTCTACCAACCATGACTATTCTTATTGAAGCATGACTATGCTCATTGAAACTTAGTTTGCTAAAGCCTTCAAGGAAACTGGCGAATGGCGAATCGTCTGTCTAAGTGCAATGTAGGCCTATGCAAATGTCATCCTAGAAGATAAGCAGTGTCATGTGATCTTCAGCTTTGATCTACAAATTGATCATGATTGTAGAGAATGTTTTTGAATGCAGCTGTCGAATATTACATGCTAGACCTGTGTTGTACGTGTTTCTGTTTAAACTATGTGAGATACCTGAACTGCCAAGATTCTCATGAAGACGAGTGTTGATGGGACCCAGTAGGCCTATAGGCCTAGTCAAATAATGGTGCGATGTTTGAGTTTTTGATTGCTATCGCCTTACATGTATATATATATATTAATTAGTAACTTACTATAGTAGGCCTATTGTCATTACAGTGGATAACGTGGCTGCGAAACGTTAACGCATATAAGTAAGCTTACCAAAATAAGATATTGTCGCCAACGTCTGTAAATTAAGAGCTAGCTTGGTCATCAGATAGTACAGCAGTAACAGCACAGCACACTATCCTCAAAACAGACAGAGAATGGCAACGTGCTGCTGCCAATCTTCGCCATGCAGTCAACCAGTTGGATTAACCGCACGCCCAGAGACCACCACGAGGAGGTGTTGGCAAAGGTCTCCGTAGGCCATTCATTGCAGCTCTCAGGCGGTAGAAAGTCATCACAAGTTTGGCATTACTCACAAATAGGCCAATTTTCGAAATTTTCGATTTGAGTTATTTGCTTTTACTTGGATTGAAATGCAAGGCAAACATTGGTGCTGGGGCAAAACGCGAAAAGACGCAAATCAGAGACATGATCGCGCATAGAAATACTATAGCCAGAGAAGTTCGGAAACGAAATAGGCCTACTATACAGGCATAGGCCTATAAGTCAATGAGTAATCGAAAACAAAGTCCGTGAGAGTAAAACTAACTGAGAGACGACGGAGAGCGAGAGAACAGACACTGCAGCGATAGCGAAAGAGTGAAAAAGAGACACTTAGTTTGAAGATTGAGACAAAACAAAAGACAGGGTTAGCGATTGGGTGTAAGAGATAGAGAGAGAAATAGATGATAGGTCTAGGCCTAAATGGAGATTGATTGATAGATAGATAGACATGGCAGATACAGAAAGAAAGACTGCATAGACAGATAGATAAACAGATAGATAGATAGATTAATAGAGAGAGTCATAGATGATAAATGGAGATAGATACATATTAGACAGATCTATAGAGATAGATACATAAGGCAGAGAAAGAGAGAAATTATAGAGAAATTGATGATTTGATAACTAGATAAATTGATGCACCTATAGATAACTGAATTGATCAATAGGTAGGCTTACATACACAGATAGATATCTAGATAGATAAGACTGAGAAAAAAATATTAGATAAATTGATAGATGCATGAATAAACAGATCTATACATTAATTGATAGATAAGGAGGCACATAGGATGACAGATAGACAAGTGTATCGGGAAAATTATTATTAGATAGGCCTACGCAGAGAGAAATCGGTTAATATACTGCGATGAAGAAAATATGCCATTTGGTTGATAAAAAGTACGACAAACATGAGACTGAAAGTAAGATCGAAACTGAAATAATATGGGCGCAGCAGAGGCAGTACATACTAATGAACGAGAAGTACGGTTAAAGTGAGTGAGAGATTGAGAGCATAATGTAGGCTATACATGTATTGTTTAGAGTATCTGCTTATACCCCTCTGATTGTAACGTCTAATAACGTTCAATCACAGACAACTACGTCAGTTTAACGAGTACTACGTAAAAATGGGAAATAATGAACTGCCTGAGAGACTTGTAATGACTGGACTACCCAAATGTAAGCTACTTACTATTAGGCAAAGCGAGGGCCTTACAGAGAAAATGTGACGCATTTGGCCCATCACATTTTCTTCAGCAAGCAGTTGGAAGGTAGTTCTGTGTTGACCTCAGGTCTGAGGTGAATACAAAACTATCTTCAAACACCTTAATCTTCTCATATCAGACTGAGCGCAACATAATCATTCAATAAACTGGTGTCCTGAATTTGGCTTTCGAGTAGCGCTTTACAAGTTTTGAGAAGTTAACGATTACGATTAGAGTTATTTGTAGCAGCATAATTTTTATACTGTACGCCATTTTCTTTTCGTCTGTGCATTTAGATGGAACTTATTCGTGTTGAATTGTTTACTTGTGGTCGTTGTGGAGGCAATCAATTATCAGAACTTAATCAAAGGAGAATGCAGGGACGGATCTAAAACTAACGTAAGCCTATACCGAACTGACCAAAGTAAGTGAAGAATAAGACGAACAAGAAAATGAG
Source organism: Bimastos eiseni (assembly GCA_959347315.1). Lineage (NCBI taxonomy): Eukaryota > Metazoa > Annelida > Clitellata > Crassiclitellata > Lumbricidae > Bimastos > Bimastos eiseni. Next base: position 3,905,112 of record OY365813.1, on the reverse strand, counting down.
AAAGGAGATTCATCTAGAGTAAAAACTCAGAGTAGGACAGTGAAACGGAAAGTGAAAAACACAGAATGCACTGAGAACGGAGATAGAAAGTAATGAAACAGTCTGAAGATGATGATAATGAGTCCTTAGCCCTCAGACAGGTCCATTAATTGGCTTATATGCCACCCACATTTTACAAGAGTAAGGTGATTTCCCATTGCCTCCCTTCCTCACAGACAATTCTGGGCAATCAACTTGTCCAGTGACCAGGGTTAATACGGAGTGGCTTGAGGTAGATTCGAACCTGCGACCTTCCACTAACACGGCATAGAACGTATATCGCTACACCATCAAGTCCCACATTCATCTAACCTAGTATAAAGCAATTAATTTTATAGCTTAGAATTCTAAAACTTAACTCAGTTCTGTAGTCCTTCCCGTGTACATGTAGGTCTTCATATCGAGCAACGCATCTCCTTCTCCTCCACTCGTCTCCTCTGTCCATGTCCAGGTCCTTCTCGTTTTCGTCCCATGACATCTCCACTCTCCAGGCATCTCAGGTCGTCTGTGATGCTTTCCAGCCAGTTCTAAAAGACATAATGCAAAATGTCATAAAGTTAGGAAACGGAGTGAACTAGATAATAGGAAGAAAAAGACGTAGAGTAGGATAGATTGAAAGAGAGCAAACAGTAACTGTATACATGTATCATTTAACTGAGCTGCAATATGCCAAAATAATTTTTTCTTCAACAGCAAAGCATAGGGACAATGTTACCAAAAGCTTGCTTCAAAAATCTCGTTCCATTCATCCACAACAGGAAGGCAGCCACACCTAAGACAACATTCTGGGCACAAGAAAAGAGAAAATAGGGTGAGAAAACCCAGGGGCGTCCAGATAGGAGGGAGGGTCCAATGCGATTTCAGGTAGGGAATAATTGATTAGTCCTAGGGGGAAATATCTTGCCTTCCTGACATCATGGACCAGGGGGTTTGCCTCCATCGCTCAGGGGTTTTTGACGCCCCTGAGCAGACCCAAGAAGAGGGAAATAGAATAATAGAGCTGTAGACAGCCTTAAGACAAGAGGAAGAGAATTTTAGGAAAGAGACAGGCAGAGAAGATATAAAATGCTCTGTGTTTCATTATCCTGGTCTACATTTTGCTACTTAATCAGAATCTTCCAAACGACCAGATGATTTTATTACCAACCAATCTATGGGATTTTTCGCAAACCTTCATAAAAACTGAAACTAACCTATAGCCGCTTGCAGGAAAGTCGATCAGTTGACGGCGGTCACGAACAGGTCTCCATAACCGAAGACAGGTAGCGCTTCATGTCAGATGCCACAGCACCTCTACCAGGGTGGACGGTGCCAAAACTGCCGGAATTCTCTGGCCTGAGGCTGCCAGGATGGACGGTGCCAAAACAGCCGGACTTATCTGGCTTGAACCTTCCAGGATGGACGGTGCCAAAACAGCCGGAATTCGCTGACCTGTGTAATTTATACACCTACTAATATTGTATAAATCTAACAGTGCCTTAATTGAGTAAATTTTATTAAGCTGATAAAGCATTGTACAGAATGTAATATAGGGCCTATAGCTCAAAAATAGCAGACTTATTTTTGCTGACTGTGTGCCACCAATCGTCTGGCATTCTGAAGCTCAAATTGCCCGTCTTGCTGTGGCATTGGCTGCTTTCATGGAAACAGTGCCGTACCGAGGGTGAGCCGGGGCGTTGGCCCAGAGCGCAAATGTGGAGAAGGCGCAAATTTCAGGATACAATAGCTTATTATTCCATAAAATGCACTATCTTAAAAGTGTGGGGGCGCCAGATTGATGCTAGGCACAGGGCACAATTGTTGCTCGGTACGGCCCTGCATGGAAATGCTTGGGTTATGGCTAGAATAAAAAAGACCTCAGAGGGGCCGTCATGGATCCATACAATCCAACGAAAATAACAAACTGCCTGAGATACTTGTAATGAGTGGACTACACAAATCAAAATGTATCCTACTTAATTTTATCTCAAAGCCAGGGCCCTACACAGAAAATGTGATGCATATCGACAATCACATTTTCTGTAGCAAGCAATTGGAAAGTAGTTCTGTGTTGACCTGATCAGGTCTGAGGTCGACATCTAACTATCTTCAAACGCCTCAGTTTCCTCATTTCAGACTAAATGCAACATATTCATTCAACGCCTCTGAAACAATGCAGCGTTCTTGGATAATCTGATTTCCTGCGTTTGGATTTCGAGTGGTGCTTTAGAAATTTTGAGAAGTTGACGAATACGATTAGAGTTTACAGCAGATTTTTATACGGTGTGCCATTCACTCTTGTCTGTGCATTCAGATGATACTTGCTCGTATTGAATTGTTTGCGTGTGTAGGCAATTAATCGTCAGAATTTAACCAAAGGAGGATACACGGATCTTAAACTGACGTATACCAAAACTGACCAAAGTAAGTGAACAGTAGGGCAGAAAAGAAAATTCAAAAGGAGATTTAGAATAAAACTAAGAGTAGGGAAGTGAGACTGAAGTGAAAAACACAGAGAATGCACTGAGAATGGAGATAGAAGGCAACGAAACAAACTGATAACAATGATGATGATGATGATGATGATGATGATGATGATGATGATGATGATGATGATGATGATGATGATGATGATGATGATGATGATGATGACAATGATGATGGTGATGATGATGATGATAATGATGATGATGGTGATGATAATAATTTTTATGCTTGCATATGCTACCCGGGGTTGAGAAGAATGAGGTGCTTTCCTTCCTCACGGACAAATTCTGGGTAATCAAGTTGAAAGAATTAAAACTCTTAAGAATAAAATTTACTCAGTATACCATAGACCTCTGCATATTGGGCAACAGATCCCCTCATCCACTCGTCTCCTCTTTCCATTGCCAGTTCGTTATCGGCCCCGCTCCACGTCATCTGAGGTGATAAGTCGTCTTTGATGGTTTCCGGCAAGTTCCAAAAGACAAAATAGTGATGCATAATATTGCAAAACAAGATTGAGAGTGTGCTAGAGGACAGCGAGAGAAAGACGTGGAGTAGCCTAGGATAGATTGAAATAGAGCAAATAGTAAGTAACTTTATTACTTAACCGAGCTGCAATATGCCAACGAAATTCTTCTATGGCAAAGCATAGGGATATGTTGTTAAAAGCTTTCTAAAAAAATCTGGTTCAGCCAGACCTAAGACAAAATTTTGGGCACAAGAAGGAGAGAAAATAGGGTCAATAGATCATAGAAGATACAAAATTGAGCTATAGCTATAAGCAAACTTAAGACAAGATGAAGAGATATAACAAAGAGACAGGCATACAAGACAGACATTGCTGTGCGTCTCATTATCTTAATTGACATCCCGCTACTTAGCATCTTCCAAACGACCTGACGAATTTGTCAGCAACCAATCGTCCGTCCATCGCCAATTAAGTGACCATGCCCATCTCTATCAACTCCGGATAAGTCCCAAACCTTCATAGAAAGTAGAAACTGAAACTAACCTAGCTGCTTGTAGGACAGTCGGTCAACCAAATCATTGCAGTTGATCCTGACTGGAATTGAGATCCTTCGAATGAAGAGCTTCACACGACCAGCGGTTGACGGCATCACGTACATGTACAGACCTCGATGGAAACATTGTAAAGAATGTAATGTATTTAAATTAGTCCAAGTTAGCAACTTATTTTTGCTAACTTGGAGCTACCATCGGCTGGCACTCTGAAGCTCAAATTGCCTGTCTTGCTATGGCTGCTTGTATGAAAATACTTGGGTTATGGCTAGAATAAAACGACCTCAGAGGAACAGTCATGGCTTCATAGAATCCAATGCCGTAAGTACCTAGCACCAGGTCTTCAAGATAAGAGTCGTGACCAGCGACAGAGGATTACAAAATAGACAAACACAAACTAAAGGATCCAGTGACCCAGGATCTCAAAAATGGTCAGGATTTCTAACCCAACCTCTGTGATGTGGGTAAAATGAAAATTGACCTGTTGAATATCAACATAGTAACGATATTATCACCCTGGACAGCGCAGTTAACTTATTATCAATAGCCCATTAGGCACTAAAAATATGTTCAATTCAATCTTCTCCTCAATCTACAATTAATGTTCGAACATCTAATTAGGCCTAGGCTACTCGAAAACAAGAGAAGACAAGACCACGTCCATGTAGAAATAAGATAAGAGAAAGAAAGAAAACAATAGACCTTCACAACAGAAAACAGGTTAACTAAGGAGAGAGTTAAATTTGCTAATTGCAACATTTAGTAAAATACCAAAAATAATTTGCTTAGGCCTACCCCAGAAGGCCTAGTTATAAAGTATCATCGACAGGTCTAATTGGCAAATAACATAATCGCATCAAAATTTGTAGCTTAAGATCGATAATTCGATCTCCAAACTGAAAACATTCGATAAGAAATCGTTGTTTTGAAATTTGTTAAGTCTACTTGCTACTTTTCGACGAAAAATCACCCAAAACAGAGGTTGGCGATGCAGATTTGCGAAAAATTTCCCAAAAATCCGGAATTCGACCGTCTTCTTCGAGATCTACGCCTAACTAAAAGTCAATACGCTGACGCAACTATGACGACATTTCGTTTGTCCAGCATAGATAACATGTTCATCTATATTGCAAATAAGTGAGTAAATTAAGCATATTCTTTAATTACGATGCTAATAATTTTCGCTTAAATTCAAACCGCTCTGCGATAACATAAATAGGCGCCTATTATACGTTACACACTTATTTAACCCATTAGTGCCAAGCGTCCCCAAAAATGGGACAGACAAATACAAATGTTCATTAAATAAAATTTTTACTATAATCACATTTAAATGCGATAACTATCATGTCAAGATGTTGTTCAATCTATTTGAAGAGAAAAATGCGCGATTTAAATTTATTTTGGAGAAAAAGGCATTATGTAAACATTTCGATGATCTGTTTTTAGCTAACGTCGCCATTACGAACTTTTCTGATCAAATATTAAATATTTCGTGTTCATTATGGCAAAACTGTTTGCGGTTTCATAAAGGTTGTTATTCGATAATGTATAAATAGTTTTGTTTAGTTAGTTTTTCACAATTCCTATATTTGTAGATCGCCATTAAGTCACCGTCCCATTTTGGGGGACGCTAGGCACGAGAGGGGTGGTCAAGTTAAAGAAACACAGTTCTGCGTCCTGTATGCTATTGAGTCAAATTATGTTTTAAAGCAAGTGATAATAACAATCTATGCATGATCTGTACCATAATTAGTTGCATTAATTATTATATCAAGTCACAACCGCTGTAATTTGTGCAGAATTAAATGATAAATAAGGTCTAAGTTTACTCAGGTAAACATAGTGCCGATTTCCAATGCGATATAGTGCAAACCAATGCTAAACCCACCATCTTTGTTGGGTCTGCATTTGTTATCTAACTTGAATAAATGCTTAATAAATATAAATTTTCAATAATTAATTATGATATATGATGAAATATATTGCTTCTCTTTTGTAAGTTGTTACAGAAGAAATGGGATAAGATTCACGAAGTTCTGGGTATGTTTGAGGAGGAGGATGATTTCACCAATGCAGCGATGCAACCTACATAAGCACTCCCTCTGACCCAAGCTGTCTTGATGAGAACAGTGGTGACGAAGACTGGAATGGCTGATAATTTCACCAGAAGAAAATTGGAAGCAGAGGCCGAAGTAACAATTCACAAAGGCGGTAGGCATATCAGAAATGGCTTTTTCGTGCACTCGTGCACAACCTCAACGATATCCTCATTCTCATCCAAGCCGACCAGTCAACCTGATGAATCGCATTCTGCTGAAACTGAAAAATTCTTCAGAGCAGCGTCCACTGTAATTTGTGTGAACATGACATCACAGTTCGGCATACCTACCCAAAGCATGCGATTAGGCCTAAGTCAGATGACGACTCTGGTGTAAGACACTCCTGAAGTCAGGATTGTATCAAAGTGATTCATAAAAATGGCTGTTTATGCACTACAATCCGGAACATCAAAATCAGTCAATTGTTCCAGGGATGTCAACAATACGATGGTATTAGGAGAGTCAAGTGAAACTGTTGCAAGTGCAAAGTAATGACCGAAGTGCAGTTTTCTGCAATGCAGTTCATCCATAGAAAACCTATTCGATATGCTCTGGAAGTAAACATTGTATACCTTACTTCGAAAATCATGTTGATCGAGCAGATGATGCTTGGCAGCCTGTTTTTATCTGCACAAGATCCAAGAATTCTACAAAGCAACATCAAGCTAACAGGCAAAGAGTAGCCACCGCCTGTTTTGACGGAATTTTTATCTTGTAACATGACACGCTGGTCCATATGGTCGACTCTGATCCATATGGTACGAGTTGTACATATCGAACAAGTATGGTTACTCTATGCTGCCTCGTTTTCCTTCGGCACATGACCATCGTTGTGCAGATCCAAATTGCAGAACATCTAAAAGTTTGATGAAAGTTCACAATGCTGTTGTCATTCCACCAACCAACAATAACAGATCACTTGGTATCCAACATGTAGTCAACTGACCCTCATTTCTCCTTTATGAACTGCTCAGCTCCTGCGAGTGGACAGTCTTCGATTCTGTTGGCTCGAACCGTTCCATTAGCTTGTATCCTTCGATAAGATTATTGCTGTAGCAGTTGTGAACTTGTGAAAAAGTTGTGAAAATACACAACATAATTGTGAGGAGGTAGCTTGTCAACAAAACAGACCACCACAGATCCACCCACTCCAAACTGGGGATCTGGGACACCAGCATCTTCGGTTCAAGTCTAATTGAATACAATAGCCTAACGACTATACTTTGTAGCCTGTATGCCATGGAGAGACCAGGTATTCATCGGCAGAAACCTTGGACGCCAAAAATAAACAATTTGCCTTGCGAGTACGTGATGAGATCTGAACATCGAAGCCATTGGGTCTAAAAGAAGAGTGCGCAACAGTGCAACGATAGTCTACACATAGAGTGTTTTACCCCATTACTCCATAAACTGGTTCAACAATTATTGATGAGGCTTCATACTACTGTTTTAGATACTTTGTGTTACTGTTTTAGTTGGTATACAAATGTTGATCATAGTGATATGAGACACAAAGATGTGTAATGACATGACATTGTCAGTATGCAGAAGATTTCAATATTTCACCATTTTGTGTATAAATTAATTTAAACATACCAATTTTGCAGATGCTGTGCTTATATAATGGAGATATAATGATTGTGAGTATATACTGATAGTGTGCTTTATAAAATTAATGGTAATAATAGTCCACAACTGAAATACCATGGGCATATCAACATGTTACAGTTGACGTGCCCATTCGTGCCTAGCGTCCCCAAAAATGGGACGTTTAAAAAAGTTGCTCCCAAAACTACAAATGCTAACCTTTTGCAAAATGGCATTTAATTATGTTATATCTCAACAATTGGAACAATATTTTTGCATTTTGAAAAGATTTTGAAAAATCAGGCACTAATGGGTTAATCAACAATGTTGCTTAGTGAAAGAAGGACATGTAAGCGTTACAGATATACAATGATCTCACTCGCAGGGCCGTACCGAGCTCTAATTGCACCCTGTGCCTAGCATCAATCTGGTGCCCCTATATTTTGCATTTTGAGTATAATAAATAAGTAAATTATGCCCAGATTTTCCAACTTATTTTCAAGTGGCTGTTCGTCAGACAGGAACGTTACTCGGAATCTGGCATTAGCGTCCTGCGGTTGTCGGTCATACTGGACCTTGCATCTGAAATAAATTTCTTGGTCAAATCCACTGCCGTTAACGAACGGTCCCGAAAATATTGGAAACTCTTTCATTGCAGGAAACGAATCTGCAAGAAAGATTGTTCACAGAGGAATGCAGCTCCTCAACGCGACAGTTGTACTGTGCTGCTGCTACGTAATGCCACAAATACAATAATTATCTTTATGTTACGAGATTATAGTGGACCTATGGCGCAAAAATAATCGTTCTTCATCACGCTATACGCACTAATGATTATGCTTTATATAATCCAACCAATAATTCTCCTGTGTTTGTTTCTTCCCTAAGCATTTCAATATATGTTGCTAACTTTTAAATGTCTATTCTCAAGATAGCCATGGGTTAAGAAACAAAAACGTGTAGGCCTTCCACCAATAAGCGTCTTATTATTGCGTCTCTTCTTGGTGTCTACTACGAATAGGTTGAATAACTGTTGTTGACAGTAGCCAACAACTGGAAAGTCGAAGGAAATAACCTAGTTATTTATTCTACTTTAAGATTTTATCATATATGTTACGTTCGCACGGTTTCTGAATATGAATTGAAGGCGTGAAAAGTCTTAATCAGCAACTTATTTAGCGCTCCAAGTAGCCTACGATCAACCGATAGGCCTACATGAAATCTAAATGTAAATGAGAACGCGCATAATTACTGAGACATACTTACTGACACAGGAAGTTCCATTCCAGTAATCTCCTAGATTGCACACGCTTCCACTTCCCACACAGTACGACATACTGCATCCTGGAGGAGATTTCAACTTGTACAAGTAGTAACCTGGGCATCTGTAAATCTGTATCGTGTCCATCCAGTTGCAGGCGTTGCCGGCGTAGTTGGCGCAAACTGTCGCATGGTTTATGGCATAGTCTGAAAATGTTAACATTCTGGCTGTTTACAGTAAACTAATACTAGGTGAGAGGAGACGCATAATAGTAAATTATGTTGCAAACTGGTACAGGTACATGTATTATTTGTACCAGCATGCAATTAACTGCTTTGATATGATTGACTAATGAACTTTGCTTATATCGTTTACCAATCAATCAACCAGCTTTCTTCTTCTACAGCAGCACGGTAATACATGATGCAATGGTAGAAGTGCTACCTATGCCATTATTTGTATTGGCTAAGATTACTGTTTCTGAATAACTGTATGATATGCGTTCAATCAACTCTACCTAAGGGGTTTCCGTATTGCAGGGCTGAATGCTTCTTGGGTTTCCCTATTGCTACCAAACCCTATATAGACCTAAGTCTTTGATTAAGGTGAATGTAGTTGTAATTATTCATGGTTGGCATCAATCAATTGATTGATTAGGTTGACTTATTGATTGATTGACTGATTGATTGGCTGATTGATTAATTGATTGAATGATTGATGTACAGCCAGTAACACTTGGTGGACCCATCAGTTCCGTATACAGGTTATCCCTAATGCTATGATACATACAGTGACCAAGCTGACTCATTAAGTAGCTTATTCATTTATTTTCAATTTGTGATAGTTTAAATGCTATTCAAAGTGGCTCCGTTTAGTAAGAATCTCATAAGCAGAATATCAGAAAGGTCTAGAGATACTCGGCTCTGGTTCATGCAACAGATTAATTGGCTTTCACTGCATTCTGTTGCTTTACTCGTTTAATCTATGTGTCGCTGGCATTGAGCAAATAAATAATAATCAGTCTCACCATTTACTGGATGAGAACCAAGTCCTCTGATGTAGATTGGGGCCCGAGTTCCACAAAGGAACACCGGAACAGGATTATTAGCTGCTCTTTCAACAATCTTATTTCCGGTAGAGGAAGAAAACCTAAACCATGTCTCTGATAAACAAACAGTTAACTGTAGTGCATATTATTTTGTTATTATATCGCTATGCGTTTACAGTGATGTGCCCTACAAATGAGGTAAAAACATACACGCAAGTGCTGATGTTGTTGCTATTGTTGTTGCTGCTGCTGCTGAAACTACATTTACTGCTGCTATTGCTAGTATTGCTATTACTGCTGCTACCCCCACTGTTAATTGGTTAAAATTGGGGAAATGGGAACCCGAAAACCCCGAAAATCGGGGAACTTAGAAACTTTTTTATTTCTGCAGATAAAGTCAATATTTTTACAGATTTGGCATCCTGATGTCATTGACGTCGCCATGACATATTTGTTTTGCAAATTTCTGAGTACTAAGGAATGTGTTTCTAGGGCGTAAATCGGGGGATTGTTGTACCATCGCACTACAACAACCTACGAAGCACGGTTAAAATTTGATGGACAACCTGACATTTGGTCTGAAATCGGATCAGCACTAGGCCTACCATGTGGATGTAGCAATGCAAACTGGTGACATACCGCCCGTAAGAAAATAAACTAGATACAACGACGACGTTCACTGTTATTTTATTTAAGATAGCGATGATAATGACATAATGACAATGATGATTATCATCATGTGGATGAGCCAAGTATGAAAATGGGCTAGTGACTTGTCTTTACTTCATTTTTTTTAAATTGCTAATTCTGCAAGCTCGAGCGGGCTACTCAAAATCCACCCACGGGCCGCATGCGATCCGCGTGTTGAATAGCACTACGGTCTAACACTACCTGTCATGCTTCTGTTCTCTAATAACATGTGTTATTTTGCTGATCGGAGATTATCAATCAACTACCAGCCTTTCTCCCTTTGAGCACCCTAGCAAACAGCCGAAGGCCCACTCTGCAGATTCCCCAGAAGGGAATATTACGAACCAGCATGCCCGGAACGTAGTAGGCCTAGGCTGTTTTATCTTTGTTTTGAATTTTTCCCTCAGTGGCGGACCACTTGGGAGAATGAGAAGCCGGAGGATACCGTAGCTTCTCCCCATCATCTCAACGCCAACAACGCACTAAAACCAGGAATAGCGGATCAGGGATTAATCTGATCACCAGCCTAGGCCGAGAGCCGAGAGGGCCTCACGCAGCCTGGTTAAAGTACATGTCAGGTATTAAGTCGACAAGTAAACGCTTTGATCTTGGCCAAAAGGCCGAGAAGCGATAACGACGTATTATCCAGACGTCTTTTATAGCGTGTTTGGGCATTATAAATAAGTTTCCAATGACACAACTTATTAACGGTAATAACTATTAATTTTAATTCAGTCATTCACAGAAAAGTTACTTCGAAATATGAAAGTATACAATTTAATGCAATTTAAAAGTAAGTCAAATGTCATTATAGCATAATATAATTTAAAATAACGCTGTTTCTCATCTCAGCCTATGTAATCAATTGTTACCATGTGCCGCCATCTAACGACGTCGTTGTTAAATGTCACAATACAGAGCGACAATAACGCTATAATAATAATTATTACAGGCCTACGTACATCTAATTTAACAAACTTCGCCACCTAGCAAAAGAAAGTCTGGTCAACCTTACCGTTGAAACTGGTTGTGAACTCGGTTCCTCAGCTATGCGCCCCAATGTTTTATCCATTATCCAGGCAGGGAATAAGATGTTAGCGGAATGAGGAAGGTAAGGGCAACGAGGGATGGAAGGCTAGATTATGAAAGTGCAGAGGGCGATAAGGCAGGGCAGAGGTCGGTAAAGGGAAGAGTTCAGGAGTGGGTTCTGCTTCGTCTTTACTTAAACCTTTGGCTATGGGCCTGTCAGGAGATTATAGGCCTACGCCATGTATACCTAAGTGCAAATGCTCCATTCAAGAAGAAATATGGTTAGAGGAATAAAAAAATTGTGGGAGTTTAAAAACTGGAAGGAAGAGAAACTGGACGAAGTTGCTTCAGTTACTTCGGGGAGGGGATCTCTAAGGACGCCCATGCCTCTGGACATAGCAAAAGTGGACCATTATCACTTTGCTTGGGATACAATGAATCAGACAAGCGAATTAGAGTCAACGTGCTTGTTGCTTTCTACCATTTAATATAAGGAACAAGTACAGCGCAAAAGGGTGTCTAAGGATTTACTCAACATCTTATTAAACGAGATCGCCGCCTCTGAACATATCAAAAGTGAACCATTATCACTTAACATCTGATCAATTAGGGTTACCATGTATACCGGTAATTAAGCATTTATTGTAATAGGCTAATTGCGGTTTACTGATGTATTGTCGTTTGTGGCTGAATGTTGAAAGTAGTGGGCAGAGCTTGAAGAAGGATCAGTACAATGAAGGAACAGTCTCGATGTTGCGCTTGTGAAAATTTGGTGACCTGCGCTTTGCTTTTGACTAGCGCTATAGAAATTGCGAGTTTACCATTTCGAGCGAGAGAGAGACAGAAGGATGCTTTTTGCCATCAAATGCGTATTTTATACACTTTTCAAACCGGAGCGATTCCCTATTCCTGCGAGAGTCTAAATCAGGTCTACGCTGATGACACGCAGGTTTATATACATGGTTCAGATTCTCAAGCTACCGCTCTTGTCCAGACTAAGCAAATAGCTACTGACTCACTAAAGTCCTGGTTGTCGAACAATTGGCTTCGACTCAACCATCCTCTCAAAACCGATTTTATCTGGCTTGAAACCCGGTAACAACTGGCAAAGATTTGCCTAGTTGCACCCTCTGTTGCTTTTCCTTTCTTTATTTATGTCACATCTGTGCGCGACCTCGGGGTCATTCTTGACCAGGAGCTCTCCGTCGCCCAGAATGTCAACTCGGTAATACGCAGCGGTTTTTAACAGTTGCGTAAACGACGGGTCGTCTTCCGTTCTCTCTCTGCCAATTCTGCAGCTACTTCGTCGTTCACGCTTCCTTGTTCTCTCCCCTGGTCAGTTTCGGAGGCACTTGAATACATTGCTATTTTCCATCTAGTCGCCGACTTGGGTCGGGTTCTCCTCACATTTTGAGCTGCGCTTCAAACATTTTCGGTTACACTAATTACAAAGAACGGCACTGCCAGGCAAAAATGGAGGACTTGTCAACGATATGGGGTTTGCGTGATTCGATCTCGCTTCCGACTGTTCTTCGGTCCCATTCTAAGTGACTTCTATCGTCTCCTCATTCCGACCAACTTACATGCATAGGCAACACAGCCTGAACTGAACACCTATAACAAATATTTACATTTAAAAGGGTGTGACTGTGTTTCGATATGTGCAAAGAATATTGTAAACATAATATTATCATATCACGACCTTAACAAGTAATATATGACATGCAGTAATTAATATACATGTAAGGCGATGACGAGTACAAAATAATGAAGTAATATTATCCATATTACCTTCATCTAATCCGTAATCGCATATCGGAGTATCCACCAAATCGTCAAACACAGCTTCAAGACTTCTCCCTGGCTGATCAAGTGTCCTATAGCTTTCTTCGTTACAAATTTGATTAGTAACAAGATCCAATAAACCTAAGTACAAATCGGCATTAATATTGTTGTCTACGTTTCTGGCAAGATTAAAAGCATGTACATGTAGGTCAACTAAATATCAGCTTCTGAACTTAAAATTAGCATTTATTACCGAAATATGATAGCGCCCTTCTTCCAATATTTTTTGCTCAGAAGTGCACACACACACATCTCGACGGCGCAATTGCAGTTGTACTGCAGAGCAATTGTGCGCGAAGGACTTGCTCAAGGTCCCTACACAGGGACTCCTTGTACGAGGGTCGAACCCGCTCACTCAGCGCACACTGGACGTTACGGGCTGACCGCTCTAACCGATCGGCCACTGTACCACACACATGGGTCGGGTAGACCTCCCTGCAACGAATGTCTTTTAGGAACAGCAAATTCGTATTGTTCAACCCATTACAGAGAGTAAAGGTAGGGCTATGCTATTGCATTTGATTCTGTAGTATAGGAGGCCAATAATTCAAGGAAAAAATTGAACCAGTGGACATGCGCGGTTATGATCGGCGCGGTAATCCGATAAAATTTGCTGGCGATGTTTCGAGATGCTGGACTAACCTGACTTACCTGAGAAGATGTGCCGAGTTGCCGCCTTCAAGCTGGATTCAGATGGAATGCATGGATTAACTTAAATTCAGTTGAAACAGTCGGAGGCTTTGGCAATCTTGTTAGATGAGCTTTGCTAACCACTTCTGATCGCTCGAATAACCGTTGGACAGTAGTGGATTGTTTGGGAGGTATCCGTGACTAGTGGATACACGCTGTCGATTAGAAGATCGGAACGCTGCGAACTTTGAGGATTTCAGGCGACATGCTATGGAACTTGGGAATGGAGGGATTGAAATAATAACGAAACTTACACTAATAGTGTTTTTTAAGAAAATGAAGATTGTTTATATGCCTACTTTTTCAGGTGCGATTGGCATGGTGGCCGAGCGGTTAGAGCGGTCGGTCCGCAACATTCAGTGTGCCTGATGAGTGTGTGGGTTCGACCACCGTTCGGGGCGTCACTGCGTAGGGACCTTTAGCATGTCCTTCGCACACAATTGCGCTGCATTACAACTGCAGTTGCGTCGTCGAGACCTGTGCTCGCTTTCGAGCACGACTTGTCGTGATAATGCGCGTTATAAATGCCGAGTTGTATTGTATCTATTATGTTAGACTAGCCTTGTATTAGTTAATGAAAATGTTTGAACGATTCAGGGGCTGCTACTTTGGCAGTTGAACTTAACTGGTGAGGCGAAATCAGTAGGCCTACACTGGGAAGACAACAGGGTGCACGTTCGACCATGTGAGAAGGGAAGATTATCCAATTGTTGTAATTGAAATAAAATAAAACGATTTCATGGTTAGAACTGAAACTAATCGTAATAGAGAACTCAAAGATCTCATGGTTGGACCAAGCTTCACTGGTGTTGATACGGCCATCATCGTAAGAATTCGATGTACAAACAGTCAAAATATCACTGAAAGCCACAGTTGTAGTGATCGGTCTGCGTCGGTTAGGAACTTCATTTGATCAACGTGGAAGATTATTTAGGATAAAATTATACTCAGCTTTGGTTTACAGGACATTGTTCGAGCAAAAACTTAGAGGTTTCATGGTGTGACATATGTAGGCTATTATTCTGTTTGTCATTATATAGGCTTATTCAATATTGCCAGCAATAGGCCTACAAATAATGGCTCGGTTCTGTAGTAGTGCTACGTCTAGTCGATGGAAGTCCTAGTAGCAATACAATGATGATGATGATGATGATGATGATGATGATGATCGTTGATACGATACGCAGAAAGTAAGATAAGCATGTTTTTAAATACCATAACCAATTGAATTAAAACTCGGCAATGTCAAGTCGGTGACTTTTTTAAAATCTCGTAAGGTTTCTGCATAATGCTTTCATGTCAGTAACTGTCAATGAGCTGCGGCTTGGCAATGGCCTTGCATATCAACTAGTTTCATGTCGTGCAATGTTGCTTGCATAAGTTGCACAATTGGATAACGGGACACTAGTCGTCAATCTACCGGTCAGAATGGTGTGTGACTAAGCGTTGGTCACTTGTGTTCAGATAATATCACGATGAAGAGAGTCAATCGAATACAACTGTTGCTTCAACTGATTTCAGGTAAA
The DNA here is from genome assembly GCA_959347315.1 of Bimastos eiseni. Taxonomy (NCBI): domain Eukaryota; kingdom Metazoa; phylum Annelida; class Clitellata; order Crassiclitellata; family Lumbricidae; genus Bimastos; species Bimastos eiseni. Next base: position 3,889,809 of record OY365813.1, on the reverse strand, counting down.
CTTGGTAATTTCTTTCATTTCAGACAGTGAGTTTGACGCTGTAAGTCTCATGAAATTTATTCGGATAAATCTTCTGCAGCCGAAAGTTCGGCCGCAATTTAAACGAAAATTGTACTTCTGCGGCCGAATACGTAAACAATTGTGACAACCTCTGCGCATGCGTAATCTTCGGCGCATGCGCACTGTCAAAAACACCATAATGTTTTAAATATGCGTCGTGAGGGTCGGTTAGGGTTAGGTTAGGCATCGTGAGAGTCACTTAGAACCAGAGATAGTGTCGTCTTTAAACATACACTAACGGTGGCCGATTGGTTGAACCGGTCGACCCGTAACGCTCAGTGTGTGCTGAGAGAGCGGGTTCGATCCTCGTCCTTCGCGTACAATTGCTCTGCATTACAAATGCAGCTGCGTCCTCGAGATTGTGTTTGCTTTCGTGCAAGACTTGTCTTGTTAAAGCGGGATAAAAGCCTAGTTGTATTGTACGTAATTTATGCGAAGAACTTTCTACCGCAGAAGTAATTTCTCCATGCGTTTAGAAGCCCTAGTTTCGGCCGCAGAAGCTCCACACAATTTTCCTGCGGTAAATATATATTATACCACTGCAAGTTAATACTGAATAGCCTACTTTTGTCGATTTTCTTCGGGTTACCCTCTAAATCAATCATTTACTTATGACGCAGTGTAAAATAAAAGCGAAGGTGAAATATGAGGGGTGTTTTTACAAGTATAATGATTTGCCAGAACACGCGAATGATGTTGGAAATCTGATTCAAAGAGGTAGATCACTATACACGACCTACTAACATACCACGAGACTCAAATGGAAGCACAGTCAATCTAGCAATATTTTAGATATATCTTTATTAACTTACCGTTGATGGAATTTCTGTTTTATCTTCACGAAAAGAATTTATTTTGAAGTTCCGTGTAAGACATTTTATTCTTAATAGCTAATGATTTACTAATTTACTACCCTGATGCTAATAAGAGTTTATGTAATATGCCAAGTAAACTACAAGCAGACCTTAAATTCACTGATCAGAGCTTTTCTATTCGGCCTATGCATATTAATGCCAGAAGTTTGGAACCAAAAGTCGAACAGATTCTTTTTCTATTGGAACAATTAACGGCAAATGTATAGGCAGTAACAGAAACGTGAATGGATTAGCCCCATTCTGATACTTAACCTGTTCTGGTAATCCCACCGATCAGTCGAGCGCCCGCACGCAAAACCCGCTCCAAACGCCGCAGATTTTATACTAAAAAGTTTTATACTCTATCTCGAATTATACTAAATCGCAATGTATGAACGCCTTAATAATTTCATTACACCTATCGGACCTTTAATATGTCGCCCAGTATGGATTTCGCTTTGGTGACTCGACTTTCATGCTTTTACTTAGCATTCTGGATAAAATATCAGCTGCCATTGATAATAACAAATATTTGACTGGAATCTTGCTGGACTCAGCTAAAGCCTTCGACGCTATAAACCATGATATTATCCTCATAAAACAAATTGCCACATACGGGAAAACGGGATCCTGAGCACGCAACTAAATTGGATTAGAAGTTACTTGTGTGATAGACAACAGTTAGTACGCTGTATTAACACTTTTCTGGTCTACAATAATTGACCATTAACTATTGGTCTGGTCTACTGACCATTAACTATGGGGTTCCCCAAGGTTCTACCCTGGGGCCATTAATGGCCTTCCGAATGCCGCACCTACTTTATTTGTTATACTTTTGCTGATGACACTAATCTATTTAATTTCTATTCCTGCGTCGAGACCCTGATTATCCAGACAAACAATTATGTGGATAATAATAATAATAATAATAATAATAATAATAATAATAATAATTAGATAGCAGAATGGATTGTGCCAATGGATCTACCATTAACCGAGACAACTGCACTGTTGTTTTATAATGTTCAGATCCTACAGAAAGCGTCCACCAGCGCATTCGCCAACTCTAAAAATCTTGGAAACACCCACTACCCAGGTTTCTTCCTCACAATATTTAGGAATTTTTGTAGATCAGCACTTATCGTTGACTAATAACATACCTGCAACATCGTAAAATTGCTATTAGTGTCGCTATAGTTTCAAGTAGTTTATATTCAGTGTGGCTACTAGGGTGCTGTCTGGATTTAGGATGGTCGGTTCAAATCGCGCCGGAGGAAAGGTTGCTGATAAACCAATGTACTCCAGTGACTCTCCGTCAAACAAGAATGTCACACGGAATCTGGCATTGGTGTCCTGCGGTTGTCGGTCATTTTGAACTTGGCATCTGAAGTAAGTCTCTTGGCTCGATCCACTGCCGTTAACGAACGGTCCCGAAAATATTGGAAGCCCCTTCATTGTAGGATTATTATTGTCTGAAATAACAGAATATTACAATTCAAAATGCCAGCTTTCGTAACTCCATGATATAATCTGGAGCCAATCAAAGAAGAGGATTATCATCATCGTAATTCGATTCGCAACCGGAAAGCAGTGTTTTGCCTACTATGTATTTTAATAAATGTGATAATTTTGGCATATGTACCTTGATCTCGCCAGTGCAGTTAAGGACGGATTGAATTATGACAAATAGTAAGCCTGCAAGGACAGCGTTGCAAGAGTCTAAGCTGTTTAAGATACAGGAATGAACATGCTATTTAGGTATGTACTAGGGCAGAAGCAGCGTCAAATAATAAACTCCATGATAAGTGGAGTATGCTTGATTTACCGAGAGAGCTGACGTGAATATAATATAGATTATCGCCTTGTAAATCCCATCCAAGTAATGTCGCTATTGTCATTTCCTTAGCTATATGTATACATCTGCGTCTTAATCGGATTCAGCAACAGCATTTCAGACTCGCAGTTGCATGTATTTTGAAGATGCGTGTAACTGGTTCACCTGATGGACGCTATCGGCATATTGGTCAACCAGTGATGAACGTTATCAAAGAGGCTATGTACAGGATGATATATGAGGCTGTGCTTCGTCCCACAATTCGAGAAGAATTAAAGGAGAAAGGACGAACCAAAATGTTCTTCCACAATGAATTATCTTTCGAAAAGTAATGCAAATTATATCACAAAACGAGTTGACGACGGTCTTTGTCAGCACCCAAAAGCAGACTTCTCCCTCTAACGCATTTCTCATTTCTCCTATAGTCATATCCCTTCCCGCAGCTCCCTCAGATTAATTATCAATAGTACGCTATATTATGCATTGTGTTGCGGGTGTAGTTCATTTTGTTGAGTTGTTTGGAGTTCTTCTTAAGAGTTCATCGGCTGATTTAGTCACTTGTTTGGAGTAATTTTATAGCGCCCCTTCAGGAACCTCACTCATGAGCGCACCCAACTCAGCCCCGGCTAAATAGAACCGTCCTATGTTTGGTATAGAACACGGTGGAGTGCCCCCTGATGACAGGGCGCCCTTTCCAGAAAAGGCTTGGAGTTGCCTCATGGAAGTCCAAGAGCGAGGGACATGAAGCTCGACCTGTAAAGAAGAACGGCGTTGGACAATTAATGTAGAACAGTAACATGCACCTGGTTGCTGCATGATCCCTCAATGCAATGCCACGCCAATGAAGAGGCCCAGTATACATGAGATCCGCTGAGAGAAGAGAGGGGCAGACGAGAACGAATTGAAGCCTACACGATCATTAGGGAAAAGAAGACAATGCAGTCGGAAAGGCATTCTGCCAAACTAGGCAACTCGAGGACACAAGGCAGCTCGGGGCATAGGCATATGCTATTTAAGAAATCACGAAGGGAATGTTTAGGCAGGATAAGCAGGTGGGCAACGCTAATGATGTTTACCATTACAAAGTATCGCTAAACTGAAGCTACTACTAACTACTTGTTACACTACCACCACTACCTCTAGAACTATGTTGAAATTCGTCGGTGCACGAGTTGTGAACTTGTGGAATTATTTAAATGATAGTACGGTAGACGCCATAACAGTGTTAACCCTGCGAGTTACAGAGTCGAGTCAAAATCGATCCCAGGCCCAATTTGACTGTATGCTGTGTAAAAACTGTTTATGCAGTCTTATTGAAATTTTTTAACTCTTAAGATGTACCTATTTCCTACATAAATTTCAATTATAATTTGTGCCATTGATCACCAGAGGACGCTGCCAATAAATTATATAATTGAGCACCAGTGGAGTCAATTTTGATCCCAATGGTTTTGTGACAATAACTTCACTGATATCTTAAGAAATAATTGATATCTCTGAATTATATATAATATTTTTCACACTGTTAACTAAAGAAGTTGCTTTTGAAACAATAATCTAAATATACATTGTACATGTGCTGTTTGTTCTGTTCCACAGAACAAACAGCACTGTTATTACAATGCATATAATGGTCATTCAAGGAAGTCCAGAATCTCCAGATGTTATTATTGTATGTTAAACGATAAAGTAGATTAATTTATGACTAAAAAAAATATTATGCAGAGGACGTTAGAAATAATCTTCTGCAAGAGAATGAGAGCGACGATGATCTATCAGAGGCTGAAGAATACACCGAAGAAAGGACTGGATTCCAACGCCAGTGACAACTGATCCAGTGAGAAGGAGTTGGAAGAACACCTGCCAAACGTTCTGCAAAAGGAAGTGTTAAGAATCGAGGGCACGCTAGATGTGTGGCAGCTAGAAGAGGTGGTAGACAGCTGCTGAAAGCATCCAATACAAAATCAGCCGATATTACAGATTCACGTGAGTAGAGAACCAAGCGTGGTCGTGCAGAAACTATGATGCTCCTTGGGGAACTCTACTTCTTGTCAGGCGTATTCCTGTATTAAGCGTAAACGCTACTTGTAATGTCACACATTGTTTATATAAGTTTTGAACATCAAGCACTCGAACACTTTCGACACCAAACTATAGCTATTGCATTAAATTTGATTAAATTCGACAGCAAATACATACTTAGACAATTACTTTTCTGATGTTTGTTTTGCTTACAATGAATAAAATCGCAAATAACAATGCAATTATTGTGACATTTGTGTTGGGGTCGTTTTTGACCCAAAAGGTACTCAGTGTGTGAAAAATGCCTGTAATCTGAGGATTAAAGAGGAAGCTAGGACATTTGGGTGATTAAGTATTACATATTAACCTGCAACGGTTCTAACTTTTAAAAGGCACCGCACGACGTCATCTGAACCACTTTAAACCGTTGTTATGCCATGTCATTATACACTTCTTAGATCTAATACTACATGTAGCTTCACTAGCATTGCAGTCGCTGCTTGTAGGCCTATCAACGATTCAGAAAGCAATAGAATTGAGAAGATACTTACTGACACATGAAACGTCATTCCAGTAGTCTCCACGGTCGCACACTAGTTTGTCTCCAACACAGTACGAAATATTGCATCCGGGAGGAGATTTTAGCTTGTACAAGAAGTAACCTGGGCATCTGTAAATGTCTATCGTTGCTACCCAGCTGCAAGGATTGCCCTGGGCGCTTTGCACAGACTATTGCGGTTGTACCTGCATAGTCTGCAACAGCATGAACAGTATCTTAACTATTAATATTTCGGAAACCATAGCCTGCTCACTTGTCTCTTCTGGTATTGATTATGGTAATTCGCTTTTTGTGGGTGTCTCAGACCTTGAACAAGTTTTGTTTACGGGTCCAATTTCATTACTCGACGCAAACCGAACCATCCAGAAATGGACCCGTCCCGCCTTCTGAGAGAAAACTCGACCCGTACATGAAGTGCAAGACCCGACCCAACCCACTCGCCCCGACCCAAGCCGCCTTTAGTTATAATCTTACTAATATTATTTATCGTCAAATTCTAATGTCTGTAAAGCGCAACATGGTCAGACCGCTACATAGAATAATAATTTTGATATGTTGAGCTCATAATAATCAAATGTGTCAGGAAAGTGTCTTGTTCGCTTCTTCCGGTTGCCCTAAACCCTCTTTCGCCTTAACTTTTTGACAAAGACATCCAGAAATTACTAGGCACTTAAGAGTTCAGCCCGTATAAGACCCTGCAAATGTAAACGATTTGAAAGTCTGTTAACGATAAAATTACACACAATGGTGTCTTAGCGGTATGTTCTGTGCCTTGCAACCGACGGGTCGCAGGTTTGAACCTATCTCAAGTCACTGCGAGGCGACTGTGACAAGTTGATCACCCATAATTATCTGTGAGGAAGGCAACGGGAAACCACCTCACTCACCTAATATCCGGATGCTATAAAGCCAATTGACCTTCCTTTGGGCAGAGAACTCATCGTCATCATCATCATCAGCATCATCATCATCATCATCAACGTCATCGTCATCATCATCATTAACCCCGAGAAGACCAGCTTTCTATGGTGGGATATTAGCAGACGGTGTCAACGCCTTGACACCAGCCCGCTGACCGTATGTGGGGCCTCGCTAGCGCCTTCGTCCTCGGTGTGCTATCTTGGCGTCCTGCTGCAGTCAAATCTGTCCGTGAGATTCTATATCACTTCGAGGGTTGGCTACTGCTTTCGACAGCTACGTCTCATCAGAAACTGCATAAGGCCCTTGCCTTGCTAGGCCGCGAGAGCAGCCGTTGCTGCCTTTATCATCTCGCGTGTGGACCGCTGCAATAGTCTTCCAGCACTTCATATCGTTAGCCTACCCGCTTATTATTGCTAAGTCAAACAATCCCCAGGCATGCATTCAAGCAGGCATAGCGATTCTCTCTATTATTCTGTGAGAAACCTAATAACCCAGAGTTTAAAGTATGCTCTGCGTAAAAATGGTGGGTCGAAATCGGTTCAGGCTGTTCCTAGGGAATAAAGTCGACTGCCACTCTATGTTTGTAGCTCAATTTCACTTTTTTCCTTCAATTATTTATAAGCGACTCAAATGTGTCGGCAAAATAACACATTCGTTGCCGTCCCGTTGACGATGGTATTATATTGACATTGATACGAAGCTTATTTTGTTGCATTGCCTAAGTTATATATTTTTCTATAAATATACTGGTTTACATTTACCTAGCATGTATCTTGTCACGTAAGGCAACTCTAAAAATGTACATACATACATACATACAAAGCTTGATTGATTCACTCATTTAATTGATTCCTAAATGACTGCAGTTCCAGTTCGGCTACTTGCATATAAAGGCTCGTAGAGTTTCAGTTCTGGTGCATAAGACAGATGAGTATAGCTTCACTCATTTCTTATAGGTGCAGTCTAAGCATAATAATGTTTGAATATGATGTAATCTCACCAGTTACTGGATGAGAGTCAAGTCCTCTGATGTAGATTGGGATCTCAGTTCCACATGGTAGCAGCGGAACGGGGTTATTGGCCCCTCTTTCAACAATCGCGTCTCCAGAGTAAGATGAAAACTTAAACCAGGTATCCAATATGCAAACAATTAAGTATTAAGTTACCTTGTAATTACATCAGGTTAAAAAGTAAAATATTAGGATAATCAATATCATTGCAATTAATAGAATCATTTCTTTGCCGCAAGTAGGAGAGACTAGGGGTAGTCGCAACAATAACACATTAAGAACTTTTTCTCCAATTAAGGTTCACATTATACTAAGTCGGTCATTATGCAGCCAGCGCATGACGTCAAGCATATATTATGTTGAGATATAAGCTGACGCAATGCGAGGGACTTTGGCTTATAAGACCGATTGAAGAAAGGGGAGGCTCTGTTTCGTTAGACCCGTAAGGAGTTCGTTGCAGAAGTTTATGCAAGAACAGACAAGCGCATGATCAGTGGTTGTACAGACAAGTTTCTGAGTCACCTCAGTTGAAGGTAGCAGAAGTATCACCCTCCCCACCCCCTTAAGGTTGACTTCTTTCCTTCTTTGGCTAGGCAGCGGCATTTGTTAAAAATCAGATGTATAGCGTAATGAGCACCCTGCCTGGCTGCCGACGGTTAAATTCCTGTGATAACTCGTCAACATTCATTCATTCAATACAGAGATTTATATAGCGCCCCTTCAAGGCTACTACTCAGGAGCGCTCCCGACTCCAGCACGTTTAAAAAGAACAGTTTTAAGGCAAGTATAAAATGAGTCTGAGTGGACCCTTGGTGACAACCACAACACCAACGGGAGCATGTTCCAGAGCGAGGGGTCAACCACTGAGAAGGCACGATTCTGTTTGGTAGTTGTACGGGCAAATGGGACAATGAGCATGCATCGCTCAGTAGAGCGTAGAGAGCGGCGACCTATTACACTCAAAGTAGAGTAACAGAGATCGCGAAGATAGGCAGGGGCGAGACCTAGCAAGGACCGCCATACCAAAGAGATGATACGGTACGAGATTCGTTGTTGGAGGGGGAACCAGTGGAGCACATCCAGCATACAGCCAGATACATGGCCAAATTTAGGAATGCGTCCAACAACGTGCAGCAGAACGCAGGACTCGCTCCAGGCACCGCAAACGCCCAGCTGGAAGACCTGCATAGGGTGAACAACAGTAATCCAGTCGGGCAGTAATGAAGGCGTGAACAAGGGTATCTGTGGCGTCTGGAGTTAGCGAGCGGGAAACAGTTCGAAGCTGACGCAACTGGTAGTATGAATCACGGCAAAGACGGTGAATATGAGAGGCAAAGGTGAGCTCTTGGTTCAACATGTCTCCAAGGTCCCGGACAACAGAGGAAAATGCAAAGAGGGGGAAATCAGCAGTGCTGGCAGTTAAATCAAGTTTCATAGGCTGATGTCGAGTGCCAGCCAGATAAATTGGGTTTTTTGGGGGCTGAGTCGTAGGCGATTTGACGCCATCCAAGTCTCAAGGGCATCCAGCATTTGGCTCATTGCCCGAACAGCAGTAGAGGCATTAGAAGCCATGCAATGTAAGTAGGCTTGGACGTCAGTAGCATTATGAACAGAAGCAATCTCAGCAATGTAGATGACATACATCATTCGCTCATACTATACTTGTGACCAATCTGCGGTTTGTCAGTTTGAGATTAAACGAAGATTATTATTATTATCAATCAATCAATTAATCAATCAATCAATCAATCAATGTGAATCCATTATATTGACATTGTGTGAGCCACGCTGTTGTATTCATGTTTTCATATACGCGCTGTAGTATTATGCCCCGGACATTACCCCTTTGACATTACCTCCTTAGGATGTTACCCTTGGACATCACCCCCCCCCCACCCATTCCATTGCATAATTAATTTTCAATCTTTACGATATAAATAAAGCGGAAATTCATAAAAATAGTATGCATGAAAGTATGCAAATGTGTATGCTCTGTATGGTCTGTATGTATACATGTATGTATGTGAGTAAGTATGTGTATGTATATATGAATGTATGTATGTATGTATATATGCAGGTATGTGGGTATGTATGTATACATATATGTATGTATGTATGTAGGTATTCATGTATGTATATATACTTGTATGTACGTACGTATGCATGTATGTATATAAACTATATATGTATTTATGTATGTATGTACGTATATATGCGCTATGGAAATATTGTTACGTCCGGGTGGATAATGTCAGGGGGTAATGTCCTAAGAGGGTAATGTCCGGGGGCAATGCTCAAAGGGTAATGTTCGGGGGTAATGTCCGGGGTGGTACTGAGATGGAGTTATGTAGGTGTGTTAAAAAGCGCAGTTCTTGAAGTGTTTTAGTAGAGATTAATACCAAGTTAAGCATTTTTAGCTGTTGCCTGAGAATCCTCAATTTATGAAGAACCTTAACTGAACTTTTAGAAAATTAGAAAACAGTATTCATCAGCGTGGTTGTTTGTATTGATACACAGTTGAACAGTAGTACAGTTGAAGCTTTCGACTCCTCCACACAAAAAAGTGGACAGCGCAACAACAGTTTTGGTATCAGGCTACGCTCACGGGAACAGTGTGGATGACATTTACATACATACATACAGTCAGTCAATCAATCAACAGTCAATCAAAGTTTATTTGGCAATCCAAAAATAAGCAGAACAGAAATGACAATTACACAATCTTAAAATTTTTATTTCGGATTGTCCAGGAGAGCCAATTAGGGATCGGAAGATCCCGCTGGCAAGGACCACCTTGGGATAATCGAAGTTATAATCACTATTAGATCTTTTAGAAAATTAGAATTTATAAGTTTGTACAAAAACAATTTTTTGCATGGTATTAGCTAAAATCTAAGCTAAATTTAATGAATAACATACCTATCCTAGTCACATTTATTTATTCATGGCATGATAGTTGGAAAATTGTAAAAACGCCAGACACCGGAAGAGAGCAGAGCAACTTCATCTCTCATCCATGTTCATTCAGTATAGCCACCCTTCACATATACTTTAACAGACACCGTTGGAATATAAGGCGTAATGGAAGTGGGATGGCATTCCATATCTTAAGTCCTGTGCATTTTACAGATGAGAGCCTAATGTTCGTCCTCGCATGATGGGTATAAAAAGCGGGGAGCCCCTTGATAAAGTTTCTCTCATGGCACTTATGTGCCCGATACCAGGAGTCTCTAATATGTGACTTATCGTTTAATGAAAATGGCTACTTGGATTAAGAGGAGAATAATTTTAAAATATGAGGGGTAGTTTCCGAATTTGTAGTTTAAAAATTTGCTTTATTTTAGTATTTCTATATTTTTAAATTCAAGTCCTAGGTGTGCACCATATGACTTCTTTGCAACAAACCTGATTGCTATTTTCTTCTAAAAATGGAATTTCTGTATATTTATTTGCACGCAGAGACCCAAACTACACTGTGTTCGGAAATAATGAGACTCCCTAATGATAATAGGAAAATAAATAGTAAATAACCGTAGATTTTTTAAATTCTAGAACCGTTTTAATCCTGACACAATTATCTATTATTGCATGAAATATTATGGCCCCTGTCCCGTACAATTGACGTCATAACGACGTCAATTGAATCACCATTCTAGTCCTAAGGTCAGCCAAAATTTCATCTACAGAATTTTAAACTGTGTATAAGCGCTGTCGACAAACCCCCACAAATTTAGCTCAAATTTACTATTTTTTTAAATATAAGACTGCAAGGTCTGTTATAAGTGTTCGCTTTCGGCCTCAATAAGCTTTGAGACGCGTTACCATTGGCCAATGGAAGCATCAATGACCAGCTAATAAAAGTCTAATAGTTTTAGAATTTAAAAAATCGACGAATTTTTACTATATGTTTTTATTATCGCTAGGGTCCCTTTATTTCCTGACACAGTGTATATTACCATATGTTAAATAGGCGCAAACAAGAGTATAATAAAAGTATTGAGCGAGTGTTGGCTGAAAGCACCTTAGTTATAGGCCTACTTGAAACTATAGCGACACTAATAGCAATTTTACGATGTTGCAGGTATGTTATTAGTCAACGATAAGTGCTGATCTACAAAAATTCCTAAATATTGTGAGGAAAAAACCTGGGTAGTGGGTGTTTCCAAGATTTTTAGAGTTGGCGAATGCGCTGGTGGACGCTTTCTGTAGGATCTGAACATTATAAAACAACAGTGCAGTTGTCTCGGTTAATGGTAGATCCATTGGCACAATCCATTCTGCTAACTAATTATTATTATTATTATTATCCACATAATTGTTTGTCTGGATAATCAGGGTCTCGACGCAGGAATAGAAATTAAATAGATTAGTGTCATCAGCAAAAGTATAACAAATAAAGTAGGTGCGGCATTCGGAAGGCCATTAATGGCCCCAGGGTAGAACCTTGGGGAACCCCATAGTTAATGGTCAGTAGACCAGACCAATAGTTAATGGTCAATTATTGTAGACCAGAAAAAGTGTTAATACAGCGTACTAACTGTTGTCTATCACACAAGTAACTTCTAATCCAATTTAGTTGCGTGCTCAGGATCCCGTTTTCCCGTATGTGGCAATTTGTTTTATGAGGATAATATCATGGTTTATAGCGTCGAAGGCTTTAGCTGAGTCCAGCAAGATTCCAGTCAAATTTTTGTTATTATCAATGGCAGCTGATATTTTATCCAGAATGCTAAGTAAAAGCATGAAAGTCGAGTCACCAAAGCGACATCCATACTGGGCCACAGATTAAAGGTCCGATAGGTGTATCGTGATGTTATCTGAACACAAGTGACCAACGCACAGTCACACACCACTCTGACCGGTAGATTGGCGACAAGTGTCCTGTTATCCAATTGTGCAATTTATGCAAACAACATTGCATGACATGAAGCTAGTTGATATGCAAAGCCATTGCCAAGCCGCCACTCATTGAGAGTTGCTGACATGAAAGCGTTATGCAGAGACCTTATGGGATTCTAAAAAAGTCACCGAGTTGATATTGCCGAGTTTTAATTCAATTAGTTATGGTATTTAAAAAAATGCTTATCTTACTTTCTGCGTATCGTATCAACGATCATCATCATCATCATTATCATCATCATCATCGTCATCGTCATCGTCATCATCATCATCAACAGTTCCTGACGCCAGCGATGTGTATGAATCTTCATTACCGTCAGTCTCTTGTCATGCTCATTGATCCGCTATATGGCCACGCAGTTGACCTATTACATTCTCATTTAAAATTTATCATGGTATGCAAATGGTATGCATCGATGGTATGCATCGTCCCTTTTGAAATTTTGGGCGTTGTGCATCATTCCGTGGCGTAGCCTTCTCTGTTAGCTTACACAAATCAAACGGATCTGATGGCAATGATCGGGGGGTGGTCTTTGTTGAAGACTGCCTGCCGAAGTTGTTTGGATCCGTGGCAAATTTCTTATTGCATAACTTATTATTTTGCCTTCTTTAAATTCCTGCAATTTTCCGCAGCCAATTTGCTTTTGCTGTTGATGGACAATGCGGAAGTGAGAATCTTGCATTCATATTGCTATTCGCAGAGGCGTCAATCCCCCACCTTTACGTGATGGTGGCAAAATCACGGTCCCAAGTGCAAGAAAGGCAAGAAATGCCCCTAAGATAAAAAGATTGTTCCCCACCTGAAACTGCATGGAGGCATTTGCCTTCGGACTTCCTATCTGGACGCCTCTGGCTATTCGCATTGTTCAAAATTTAGGTCCACCCCGCAAAGGAAAATCGGTTGAATCTTCGTCTCGCATATTTTGATTTATTTATTGGAGGATTTGTATAACGCCCCTTCAAGGGCATCTGCTCTTGGTTTCCTTAGTGATTATTTGCCTCTCCACTACCAAAGACCGTTATTTGTGTCACTTTTGGTGCTGCCATCTGCGTTCATTATTTGTCTTAGATGAACAAATTGGTTTACTTGCTCACTAGCCCACTACCTTCTCGTTGAATGCTGACCGTTATTTATATCGCCTTGGCCTATCAAATAACTAGTTTCATTTTTCTTTGAATTGATCAGTGTGTATATTTCTAGTTTTCTAATCGATCCTTAGACGCCGACTGAACAGGGGCAACAGGGAAAAAAATCGCCTACGTATTCACCAAGGTTTATGCGATTTCGCCTGGAATTACAAACCACTGAAATTAAATGATCAACATTGACCTAATTTTAGACTACTAGATAAATCTTACATAAAAGCCTTTCAATTTACCAAAAAAATATTAGTTCAATGCTCTTTTTAGAAACCTGAATGCGGTTGTAAAAGTTCAACAAAGTTCTGAACCATTTACATGACGTATTATCATTATGCCTTCACATTGAGCAAATGGCGGACTTTTGATTTTATCACTCACCGAGTTCACAGAATTCAGATCGATACTGTCGTGCTAGGACCTTACCGCTGATCTGTGATTTGTGGCCCACATTCTTAATCTTTTTCATTTTGCCTTAATTCCGCTTACTAGAGAGCCAGCTTGATCCAAAGATGCTTGATCGTTGTCAGCTATCACTAGCATACAGACTTTTAGTACTAAATCTACTGTAAAGTAAACGCGAGCGTCGATTATGAAGCTGGAAGTACGTCATCACTGATCAGTCATCATCAGTAATCATCGCCTGTTTGAAAAACTATAGTCTCTACAGGATAAGAATAGCCTAGGCAAGTCAGTTATTGCTGACACTGGCCAAATTTTCAAACACCATGCGAGAACTTTCCACTTATGCGAAACTACCCAATTTATTCGACAACTCGCACAATTGCATAATCGCATAAACCACGGGGCCCTAGTTATGCATAGTTTCTATATGACGTGCTGGCAGGAATGTTCATGAATTTCAAATGCTCAGAACAAGAAAGTTGTGGAACTTTGATAATGTCCAATAAACAGGTTACATCAGCTACATAATAGTTTCATCTAGGTGTCAATGTCAGCGTGTCTACGCTTATTTAATCCCGATGTTCAGCTACATAGCTGTAGGCATATATATGCGGAAGCTGTGTAGCAACGAAATCCTGTTGGTATACCTATTTATCTCTACTTGCATTGTATTGCTACTAGGACTTCCATCGACTAGACGTAGCACTACTACAGAACCGAGCCATTATTTGTAGGCCTATTGCTGGCAATATTGAATAAGCCTATATAATGACAAACAGAATAATAGCCTACATATGTCACACCATGAAACCTCTAAGTTTTTGCTCGAACAATGTCCTGTAAACCAAAGCTGAGTATAATTTTATCCTAAATAATCTTCCACGTTGATCAAATGAAGTTCCTAACCGACGCAGACCGATCACTACAACTGTGGCTTTCAGTGATATTTTGACTGTTTGTACATCGAATTCTTACGATGATGGCCGTATCAACACCAGTGAAGCTTGGTCCAACCATGAGATCTTTGAGTTCTCTATTACGATTAGTTTCAGTTCTAACCATGAAATCGTTTTATTTTATTTCAATTACAACAATTGGATAATCTTCCCTTCTCACATGGTCGAACGTGCACCCTGTTGTCTTCCCAGTGTAGGCCTACTGATTTCGCCTCACCAGTTAAGTTCAACTGCCAAAGTAGCAGCCCCTGAATCGTTCAAACATTTTCATTAACTAATACAAGGCTAGTCTAACATAATAGATACAATACAACTCGGCATTTATAACGCGCATTATCACGACAAGTCGTGCTCGAAAGCGAGCACAGGTCTCGACGACGCAACTGCAGTTGTAATGCAGCGCAATTGTGTGCGAAGGACATGCTAAAGGTCCCTACGCAGTGACGCCCCGAACGGTGGTCGAACCCACACACTCATCAGGCACACTGAATGTTGCGGACCGACCGCTCTAACCGCTCGGCCACCATGCCAATCGCACCTGAAAAAGTAGGCATATAAACAATCTCCATTTTCTTAGAAAACACTATTAGTATAAGTTTCGTTATTATTTCAATCCCTCCATTCCCAAGTTCCATAGCCTGTCGCCTGAAATCCTCAAAGTTCGCAGCGTTCCGATCTTCTAATCGACAGCGTGTATCCACTAGTCACGGATTCATCAACCGCAATGTGGTTTTGTTGCTTGTTCATCTATATCTTTGTCAATTTGACTATGATCGACATCCGCGTACATTACATTGTCTCATCCTATCACGATGACATGCATTTAGATGTCTTCTTTGTCGGAAGTATCCATACTGTTGTTGAATCAGGACCCCGCGAAAATCATGACGGTTGCTGATTTTAATTCACTCCTAGAAAAATCGAAACTCTAGTGAGTTCTATAAACAAAAACGAATCTCTAGGTAATCTTAAATCAGTCGAAGCACCAGTGGCAATTCAGCCATTTTATTATGCACGATGGCATGGTAGCAATTACCACGATACCTTATAACTAAACCAATTTGCAATTTGTGCATAATTTTTATTATCTAGATTCTGTCAAATGTTTATATGGAGTTAATGCACTCTTGGCCGAGCTAAGCGTTGGTCTAAATGCTCGTTCATGTCGAACCCTCAAGTGTTTTAAGTTGTTTACTAAGCAGTAGCCTGACAATGGTATGGAGTAGGATTTATAAACATCCGCTTAAATTTATTGGTAAATGGTTGAAAACTTGAAAACTTCCTTGACAATTTTCAACAAAGCAATTCAGATCGAGTCAATGTAGTTACGCACATATTTATTCTTGCGTCATCATTAGCAACCATATAGTTTGCAATGAATTTATTAATTTAGTTCGAAAAATGGCCTTTCTCATTTCCTAGCCATTTCATTCTACGCTTTTTGATTGGCCATGTATTGCATAAATAAAATTATTGCGCTGAAGTATTGAATTGTATCATATTTAATTGTTTGTACAGCCCAACTAGCAGCGTGAACAGTTCAAAAGCACAAAATAACATACATAATAGGCTTCTACAATACATTATGACCAAATAACCTAACATATATATAGGAGTAATAGAAGTAATAATTTATTACATTCAGGTAAAGGTCAATAATACTGTAGCTAGGAAGTTCATGCACCTCAAGTATCTTGTCTGAGCACCACAGCGGTGTTCCTGGTTTATAAAAATTTACGATTAGTCTAACGATTAAAATAAATCACTGTCATTGAGGTACATCATACATTATGATAGATACTGTGTGCATTATTGCCATCAGAAAAAGGCGCCGAATATTCAGTGAGGAAACCCTTCTTCAATACATAATCTATGCGAAATTCACGCCTATGATCTTACAAGGACACATTCATTCATTTATTAATTTATTCATTCATTCATTTGTTCATTCAGTATAGCGTCCTTCAAGAAATGCTCCCAACCCAGCCACGACTAAAGAAAAAAGTCTTGAGGGACTTATAAAAAGTTGACTGTTGGGCCACACGCAATGATCGGAGCTCAAATTGGAGATCATTCCAGATTGAAGGGTCCACAACCAAGAGACGCCAACAAGGGGCATATATCAGCAGTGTAGTCTGTGTAGAGAAGTTGTAACAAAAGCCTTAAGACAGAATCTTGAGGCACCCAAAAGGGTCAGGAACTCAAGGAGACCTAGACGAGTCAAGGGGATACACAGTTTGTGCGGTCCAATTAGAAAGATCTAGGCCATTCAAATGGCTGGTCTACCGGGCCAAAGGAGGTGGAGAGGCCCTGTAAAAAATGGATGGTCCACGGAGTCAAAGCCAGAGCTTACGTCAAAGAGAGCAAGGAGGGTTACCTGAACACAGTTAATAACACCATATAAGTCAGAAAATAGCCGAAGCAAGAGAGTCTCCGCTGAGTGATTCCCACGGAGACTCGACTGCTGCGACGGAATCAGTTCATGCATATCAAGGTAACTTATCAATATTATTGGTTGGCAACAAGGAGTCAAGTATTTAGAGAGGAAAGAAACATTCGCAACGAGGAGGTAGTTGGCTGGTTCACTCTGGTTCAGACCAACATGTTTCAAAACCGGCAGAATATCAGATCGTTTCTGTGAGACTGGTAGGCACGCCTCACGGATCGAAGAATTGTACAGAACTGTGAGGAAGGGAGGAGATCGTCCACCAGTTCCTGGACGAGACACGTTGGTGCAGGATCCAACTTGTCTTCGGAGCAGACGAGATGATGAGTCCGGAAAGCCGATGCTCTGTGGTGGTGAACGCAGGCGGAGAAGAGAACCACTGGTTGATAATTAGACAAACCAACATATTAAAGTGTAGCTTCTATTTGAACTGTTCGAAAAATAATATTTGATTAGATCAGTGTAACATATGCTTAGCTCACTTCTAGAATTAGTTAGGAATGCGTCATATCGTTTTATTAGGAGCATAGTTATAAGCATACTCGATGCTGTATAAACTATGTCCATTATGTCTTCAAATGTGATTGATTTACGATATTATGTAGAACAAAATGGCCAAGAACAGAAAAGCACAATGACTTCGGAAATTCCGCTATAATATAATGTCGTAAATAGCAAGCTTGCATGAGCAATCAGAGTATTCCGCTTGATATAAATGTCAGCGTATTTAGGCCTACACGTAAGTGTGTATAGTCCGGTTGTCTAGCAATCTGGCTTCAGTCCTATAAAAGTTGTAAAAGACAGCAAACCTGTTGACTGATACCTGCATTCGCTGCGGCAAACCGGAGCATTGGTCGCTAACAGAACAGCATAAACGAAAGAAACCAGGATGAAGATACCTCAAAGCTTGACTCTATGTGGACTTCTCTTTCTTGGTGAGCATCAAGTTAAATATAACTTAGTTATACCGTTGATAATGATATCGAAAAGTGTAGCTTGTTCCATCTGAACGAGAAAGTGCTTGTTTTCAGCTGCTAACGATAACTGAGTGACCAGCGGTTTCGAATCCTGGCTGATCGCCTATCAGATGTCACATGATCACTCAATACAAAGTCCCACCAGGCTAAATGTAATTTTCTGAAATCAATATAAAGGTTTTACCAATATTTTAGAATTTAGGGTAGACTGACTTTCACCAATTACTGAAAATTAAACGACTCATTGCTTCCACAATTATAAAAGCTAATGTATTCTATTCGATTTTTTTCAAAATTACAGCTTGCAGAATTTTCAGGAAATAATTTTTATGGACTGTCACTTGTCATGTTCAATGTCAAAATAGCATCACCTTTCATTGCGAATTCAGAAATCTTTTAAGCAGGACATCTCAAAGCATGTTCAAGGTGTCAACCCCAGATTGAATGCAAGCTCGAAATGCTTTTGTGAAGCTCGGTATGGCCTTGATGATTGAATCGCAAAAGTACTGAACACTTTATATTAGGGACATCCACATAATTATCACGTTCGGCGATTTTGCGCGCCGGTGCGTGTCACCGGCGGGGAGGGTCCCGAAAATGTGTACGTACGCAAATATAAGTGTCTGATAATGACGTCCACATTACTGAATATTAAAATCAGAACTGTAGACCCAATCCCGGACTATATCCCTGCTTAATCAATGTTATATAGCATTTCTACCTTTTTAAAATGCAAATGTTGTTAGTATTTTATTTTTTCACAACAGTTAACAAATTTAAGCTGTGAAATATGATGCTTGAAAGATAAATTTATAGCTTACGGTAAAATTAATGTCTTATAGATGTCCTTGGCGATTAAACCTTTGCAATTGGGAGCAGGGATGTAGAGCTCAGATGTAGGCCTACGTACCCATGGCGAACGGTCCACAGAATAATTATACGGGATTAAACAGGGGATCAGAAGATGCCAGTTGTTGCGCGCGTAATATAGGCCTATGGATTGGCCCTTATGCAAAAATTTAAGTTGATAATAATGGTACTCTGAAATTTTACGTAATATTATAGGACCTGAGTCGATGCTTTTGTCAGTATCGCATGTGTATCGCGTTATCTATTTTTAGCCTGTCAACGATACTCGATACCAATACTTTTTCTCACTGAAATTTATATGGTTTCTCAAGAAATATGCGAAGTCAATCGTTGCGCTTTGATAAGTTAAGGCCTATATATATATATATGCATGTATAGCCTCTTTTGGCCATATAAACCTTGGTGCAAATAGATGGAATATTTTAAAGGCCTAAATAAAGAAATGACGGTAGTAGTAGTAGGCTATTTATATAAGTGGTTTGCCTAATTAACTTTAGAGTGCTGCAAATTTAGTTGATCTTGAAAATGAATAGGACTGAGGAAACGAAGATTAAGAGCATTGTGTTCGAGCAGGGTGTCAACAGTTTTTGGGCGATACTCAGAGGCCAGAAACTTTAGATCATTTTAAAATAACAAGTTGATTCAGCAACCTCTTTAATTAGTCGTGAAGAAAAATTTACGAATGACTACCGGGTATGTCGGCAAAATACATTAAAATGCCGTTAGAGGTTCAAAACACCATATTTTCGAATAGAAGAAAAATTTAGATTGGGGCGACATCTGTGTTTAAGAGAAAAGCGTGTACACATAAAGCGATTCCTTGGGAAATGTTCAATAATTATCGGTGCATGAATTATAATTTGTGCTAAGAACGAATTCAGCAAGCATATTAAAAAGTATTGGCAAAAGTATTGGTATTGGTATTGCAATACTTTTCAGAAAAAGTATTGGTATTGGTATCGCGATACTTTTAATTAGGAAGTATTGGTATTGCTATTGCAATACATTTTTCAAGTATTGTTAACAGTCCTCATGACCCTAATGTCACCGTTATTCAATGAAATGTCGGAAACGTGGACAATTCTAATTTAAAAATGTCCAAACATCGGAATCTAAAGTGTGCTGCTGTAAATAGTCGCGTTGACACAGGCATTTGCATAAGAACGTTTTGCAACACTTGTGGTAGATCGCTAGGGCGTTCCTTTCGCGAGACTTTGTTGGGACTGAAAAATGAATTTCTGCATTTAGTCAAGACCATCCATCCTTCCATCAAAAATAGCATATCCTACATCTGATGCGAATGAAATTGGCAGTTGTCATTATATCTATTCTTAGCAAGTTGTGCAATTGAAAAGTGCAATTATAAAAAATGAAATCTAAAGTGAATTATGTGCTGATCGTTGACGTAGAAATTCGCACAAGCACCTTTTATAAGAAATTTAACATCGCTAGAGCGCTCCATTCGTGAGCCTTTCATGTGACAAAATAAACGGTTCCGCTTCATCGTTTAGATTATAATTTATCGGCTCAAGAATTAAACTCTTTGTTCGCGATTGATCTCACGCTTTAGAAATAAAAATTGTGCGTTGACTAAAATATTAACTACATGTACCTGCCAAAATTGCCTTAATCGCACGCGTTCGTTGCGATTATTCAACAGTAGGCCTAGTACAGTACTACTAATAACACATGAACGGCCGAGCTACACGTAAGGGCTCTGTCACGAAGTGCCCTTCAGATGTCTCAAGATGTTTGCGAAGCCAGTTACTTCTATTTGTAGACACCTGCTAAATTTTTAATTGCACAGCACGACCTATTATGTATTATTATAAGGTTGATTTGCTTCCTGGGAGCGCAGCTTATGCACAATAGTAGCACAAATATTTAAAACATGTCGCGTTACTATTGCGCTTATTTTTCCTAAACGCGCCTCTACGTAAATTTAGCGCAGAGTGCGCTTATGGAAACTAGGCGCAACATTTTGTGAGGCTATTCTAAATTTGAAGAGTGATTCTGAGACTTTGGTGGTCTTTGACCAATCATGTGCAAACTCCACAAAGTTGAACTGGAAGCCGTTTTGTGGGTGTTATCGACGTTAATTATGATTTAGTTAGAAAAACTACTTTAAAAAATTTTAAGGTTATTTGATCTAAACTCAAAAAAATTTCCGAGCCAACTTGTCTAAGTGAATGGGCTCATATGGATAACCGAGCCACTTGATATTGAAGTCAACATAGCAATTATGAATTATAACAATAGGAGTGTCATGTAAATGCTTAGCTGCAAAAATGGAGAATATATTATTTAAATAATTCAAATGTTAAACCTGTTTTTGTATGATTGCATAATGGTTTTATTGATTTAAAATTTGGGAGCCTTTGGCGCGCCACTGCCTTTGTTTCATCGTAAGTAGCCATAAGTTTTTACGAATTTATTAATTTTATATCCTAGTATAGTCGGGACAAATCGACCTTTCTTAGTGATCCATTGCAGCCAATATGCTATTATGTGTATTAAGTAGTGACATTACAGTGGAATGGCCCGGATGAAAACTGTGTTGAAATTGGTAGAGTATACCTTTCTTATTGATGTAATCATAGAGTCGCTCATACATAACTTTTACAAATTATTTTGAAAGTAGGGTAAGATAGAAATTGGTATATAATTAGCAGCATCATCTTTATTTTCTTGTCTAAAAATAGGTGTCACTTTAGCTATCTTTCCGGGGCTAGGTACTATGCCAGTTCTCAAAAAGCAGTTAATCGTATCGGTTAGTGGTTTTGCAATAAGAGGTAGTAAAGGTTTAATAAGACTGGGATTTATATCGGCTGAGCCCCACCTGCTGGTGGTTTTCAATGAACGACCTAGAGCAAATATTTCTTCCATAGACGCTGAATAAATTGCAAAAAAGGATGAGCTGGGAGTGGCTAAATAGGAAGTTACTGAATTAGTAGGATGCGGAATTTTCGTCACCAGGTCCTGTGTTATATTTGTGAAGTAGGCATTACATTTTTAGCGATTTGCTCTTTGTTAGTGATCATTGATCCATTGCAAGTCAAGCATTTAATTAATGAATCAGTAGTCTTTACTTTTAGTATTGACTTAATAGCAGACAAGGTTTGCTTCAAATCGTTCTTATACGTAGCAAATTCTAACATAGCCTATATAAATTCTTTTCTGCGTTCCTACATAGCGCTTTGTATTTATTTCTGTAAACTGTTCACTTGTTTTATTAGACAAGTGGTTAAAAGAAAACAGTTGTAACATGCATTCAACGCAATACCATGAGTCCCTACAGGAGACAGGAGTAAAGTGCGAAGAGTGGTATGGATTAGTGCAAAGCGAACATTTTATGATATCAAAAGCATCTGCGTGTCATAAACACAAACTATAATAGGCCCTATCTAACACGAGGCAAAGTCAAATCAAAATAACACAGCTCTAGGCAAGCGACATCAGGCTAAGTAACTAAACAGTAGGAAAATGCCTTTTTACATATAATAGAAATAAAACTACTGGATTGAATCATTCGGATGCTGGTATCCAGACTTGGGTGTTCGACAAAACAGATCTACGTCAATAAGAATGAGATTAGCAACAGATAATTAAATAAAGAAGCATCTAAGACCTGCGTGTGGTACGACGATTCCACCGCAGCTCAATCAGCGGATTAATATCGACAATTTTTGGCATTGGAAAATTGCCAGAGAAAAAGACCAACACCATTACAAATAAATGCTATATGCACTGTAGCAAGGAGAGCGGAATTCAAATAATAAAACAGTAGGCCTTATTTTTGAATTCTTAAAATGATAG
The DNA here is from genome assembly GCA_959347315.1 of Bimastos eiseni. Taxonomy (NCBI): domain Eukaryota; kingdom Metazoa; phylum Annelida; class Clitellata; order Crassiclitellata; family Lumbricidae; genus Bimastos; species Bimastos eiseni. Next base: position 3,867,040 of record OY365813.1, on the reverse strand, counting down.
ATCTACAAATGCGTAAGTAGCCCAGCAAATAGGAACTGTTAAAATAAGGTTTTAGTAATTATGATAACTCTTGCATTGTCACTTTGCAATAATTTACTTGATATAACCTCTATGTTACCCAGTCAATTGTAGTATGTTTTGCTGCAAATATATGTCGCATGGAACGCCATTTCGGATGAATTGTACTCTCTAAATAATCTTCATTTATTTAAAATAAAACTGCGAACGCACAAACGAACGAAACCAAATTCAAATCTTAACATAGTTTACACATGGTATTTAATAATTGCTCAGTTAGGTTACAAAGGGTAACCCAAAGAGATTACCTCCCGCTAACAGTGCCACCCACTAACCACTTGTAGCCATAAAAATCACTGTGAGCACTGACATATTATTACTAATATCAAACATAACACCAATAAAAGTACCTCAGGAAAATATTCCAGTAATAAACGTAAGTCAAACTAATAGTGAATAATTTTAATTAAACTTAACTAATCCTGTTAATCATAACTCACTCTGCGAGGGGTGATCAAATAAATATATACTAAAGTCAGTTGAATAGGCAATAAAGTATGTAAATTCTCATCTTATTTTTAAATGAATGAAGAGTTGTAGCGTTTTGAACATTGTGAGGGTTACCGTTCCAAATCTTAGGTCCAGTACACCTCATAGCAAATTTACGAGTTTTAGTGCGGGCAAAAATTAGTCGGAATTTAGGAGCAGATCTGGTAGCGTAGGAATGACACATGAGGCCAGTTTCAAAATAGTATGAGAATCTTCCCGGTAAAAGATCACGTACATAACGGTACATAAATATAGATATTTGGTATACACATATTTGAGTAAGCTTCAGTAATTTATATTCCCTAAAGACTGGGTCAGTGTGCGACCGCCAGGCTGCACCAGCGATACAACGAAAAGCCCGTTTCTGAAGGAGTGTCAATTTAATAAGTCTGGAATTGTGGGTGGAGGCCCAAGTTGCATTGTCATAAGAAAGATACGGATAAATTAATGAGTAATATAATTGTGATCTAATAAAAGACGGTAACAAATGAGATGTTCTCCTTAACACACCAACATTCTTGGCCACTTTAGCTGAAGTGCTTGCTATATGTTCACTCCATGATAAATGTTGGTCAACCACTACCCCTAGAATTTTGCTTGAATTGACCTGGGTGGTTAATTTATCATTTACTAATAACTTGTTATTTGAATCTGAAGGAGTGACCTTTCTCCGAGATCTAAAGAGAATATAAGCCGTCTGTTCCAAATTAAGCGATAATTTATTAGCCGAGAACCATTCCATTATCAATTTTAGATTGATCATTAATAATTTCATACAAGGTCTCATAAGAAGAGTGGAAATAAAAGTGAAATTATCTGATTGATCAATAAATTGTCTAATATTTAATGTGTGTACATAGTTTTGATAATGATTGTATATAATAGCTAACTAGTTACACTTCGGACTAAATGCTAGTGTATTTATATCTATCCGGTTGTAGCTAAAAATCTATTGTAAGAGTGACCCTGATTGCAAGAACATTGTGTCCTTGAACAGTTTCTATTAGTCTCTATTGATTCCCAGCAAATTGTCAACAGTTTGTACCTGTGCTTGTTATTTGTGAGAAATAAAAATACTTGGTTAGGGTCATGGTCATGTGATATCAATAATAATCAATGATATTCTATTATAATGAAGCTTATGCAGTTGTGTTATTATTAAGGAGGATATTAAACAACTGATTCAAAGTTCATTTTGCATGATACGCACTATTCCAAATTTTTTTCGTCTTACGTAATATTCCGAGCATGCACGACAAAAAAGGCTGAGATGGTTCTGTATCGATAGTCCAAAGGTTAAATAGTGCGAAGGTTCGATAGTCCGAAGGCTTGATAGTCCGAAGGTTCGATAGTCCGAAGATTCGATAGTTCGATGGTTCGATAGTCCGAAGGTTCGATAGTCCGAAGGTTCGATAGTCCGAAGGTTCGATAGTCCGAAGGTTCGATAGTCCGAAGGTTCGATAGTCCGAAGGTTTGAGAGTCCTAAGGTTCAATAGTCCGAAGGTTCGATAGTTCGAAAGTTCGATAGTCCGAAGGTTCGATAGTCCGAAGGTTCGATAGTCCGAAGGTTCGATAGTCCTAAGGTTCAATAGTCCGAAGGTTCGATAGTCCGAAGGTTCAATAGTCCGAAGGTTCGATAGTCCGAAGGTTCGATAGTTCGAAGTTTTGATAGTTTGATGGTTCAATAGTTCGATGGTTCGACAGTCCGAAGGTGATAGTTAAGATCTTCTCATCATCACCGCTTCCATAAAATGTGCATTTTAGCGTATTTTGATCCGAAAAATACGTATTTTGATCTTGTGATATTTTACAAAAACAAATAACGTATTTTTAACTATGTAATTGAGTTCATTACTGCAGTCAATGTACTCAAGAAAAACGCAGAACCATCCCAAAACAGCATAATTTATTTAATCAATCCAGATACAACTTAAAAATATGATCCCTTTTATCTATTCCGAATCCAGCTTCCATTTGGGTATATTTCTTCTCATCAATCGAGTTTTTGCGTACAAGGCCTTTCTTTTATCGATTCAATCAATCAATTAGAGTTTATTTGGCTATCCAATAGACAGAACAAGAATGACAATTATACAAGTCTTATAATTATTGTTAACGGATTACCCAGGGGACCCAATTAGGGATCGGAAGATCCCGCTGGTTAGGGCCTCCTGGGGATGTTCGAGGTGACAATTAGCAACAGCACCAATTATCGTTTTTGAACTATAATAAGTATTTACAAAATAACAATTCTTTGCATAATATTAACTGAAAACTTAACTAAACTTTATTAATAACCTAGCTATCCTAGATACAGCTCCTGATGCATAACATGATAGTTATCAAGTTGAAACAACGCCAGCCACAAGACAAGAGAGTAGAGTAACTTTAACTTAAACACTTCATCTCTCATCCCTGTTCATCCAGTGTAGACACCCTCCACTTAGAGTCGAACTGACGTACATTTGGAATAAGGCGTTATGAAAGTTGGATGGCATTCCAAATCCTAGGTCCTGTGCATTTTATTCCATCGTAACGGCATACTCTCATCAATCCAGCTTCTTCTTAGGCACGATATTTTCATCTATCCAGCATTCCAGCTTCCATTTTTGCCTGATTCGTTTCATCAATCAAATTTCTACTTTTACAGGTATTTTTACATCACACAAAGTACGAAAATTATCATTCATTACTCCAACTTCTATTTCAACGAGCTTCATTTTCATATATCTAGTGCTTAGATATATGAAAATGAAGCTCGTTGAAATAGAAGTTGGAGTAATGAATGATAATTTTCGTACTTTGTGTGATGTAAAAATACCTGTAAAAGTAGAAATTTGTTTGGAGTGTTTGGAGAGGCGCCATACAAATCCTCATAGTAGCAACTGAAGGAATGAATACCCGATCGATGTCGAAGCATAGAATCTTCGGACTATCGAACCTTCGGACTATTGAACTTTCGGACTATCGAATCCTAGGAACTCTCGAGCTCACAATAATCTTCGGACTATACAACCTTCGGACTATCGAACCCTCGGACTTTCGAACCTTCGGACTATCGAACGGACCTCTGTGAGATCAATGTCTGATGCGATTTCTTTTTATAATATTGTCTGGATTAACCAAACGATTGGTTGGTCTTCGTCGTTCGCAGATAATTTGTAAAAAGCTTCAGTTGCTTCTAATAGCTGTGTTTCTCCGATGCAAGAGTTAAAGGGAGTGTTAGATTTATTCTCAAAGCAACAGTCAAGTTTGACAAAAATTCACACATTCCATTATTGCACATACACTGCACGAGTCGATATGGACCATTTATATTTTCCGTTCCGTCGGATATGACATGCATTATGGTTTCATCACGAAGCTATAAATCATCCATATAGTTTTGCATCCAAGCCTGCAAAGAAAAAATGGGTTTTGAAATTCTACTGTTGATTATCACAGGCTTGTATGGCGACTCGCTGTTTAACAAACGTTTCTTTTCCGAACTCTTTAAATGCATCTTTTACTTGTGTCTCAGATCTAGCTGCAAGACTGTTGCATAATTTACATGTACACAGTTACAAGTTATGATTTCGGTTGCAAACCTGCTTGAGGTGCTAGGAGATTGAATATTGCTGTTGGGTCTGTAAATATCCAGAGCTATTTCTAAATACCAAATTTAACAATTAGTTTTTTGGCATTATCATACATTTTTTAATCATGAGAAAAAAACTTTCACAAACATTAGTTGCCTATGCCAGGAGCTGGCTCTGACTCAACTCATTAATATTGCGGCACATACATCATTTTGAACTAGAGCATGGGAGGCCACACTACGGTCGGCGGGCCGCATGCAGCCCACGGCAACGTATAATGAGACCTTGTGCAAGCTCGTTTACATGTAGGCCCTGTTGAATAATTGATACATACTGTGTATAGGTACAATCATTGTGACCGATGGCCAGTTGTGTGATAGCAGCAATTACGCCCTAATCGAAGACCCCAGAAGAAGTACAAAGGCGGCTTACAACTACACAGTCGACATACCGCTGTGTGATGATGGTCTCGACGAAGGTATGTGTTATTAACTAGCTAATGATGCTATTGTAGTTTAGCAAAAGGTAAACTTGTAGTTTAGTCGATAGCTCCTGACATGTTTCTTTCGACTCATTAATGTCATCTCACTGTTTTAAACTCTGGCGCTTATTAGTTAATCAACAACGCAATACACAAGTACGTATCATTTATATACTAAAATACAATAATATAATACAAATGTAATTTGATAATACCCTCCTTAAAGAAAGTTCGGAAGTCCAGCTTGAAGTCGGGCAGCCATTAAGAGCCATAGGCAGAATGGAAGAGGTAGGTTTTCAGGTTAGAGCGAAAGTTAGACTCACTGAGAGAGTTGCGGACATGAGGAGGCACTGAGTTCTAGATAGAGGGACCGGCAACAGTGAATAACCGCCGGTCGTAGACAAGGTGTGCGCTAGGAACAACATACTTTCGAGCAAAGGTTTGTCTAAGAGAGGAGCGGCCTTTAACAGAGCTGCAAAGTGTAACCATGGAAGACAAGTAAGAGAGCAGATGCTTCGGTTAAGTCTGAACATTCATGCTATCTTTCAGCTTTTGATAGGAATCCGTTGATTGGTTCCTTGATTAAGTCGTTCCACGCTTGTGCAAGCGTTGATGACTCTTTAGCATTGGCTACTTTGCACTGTTTTTGCTAATTCTTCTAAAAGTCGTTTGGATGAAAATTAACATCATGTCGGCTAGCGCAGAGAGCGCCTCTGAGTATATTTCTTGAAGATGCGCCATATATCAGGTTTAATTGATTCACAGATGATGAACAGCAGAGGCCCTAGGACAGAGCCTTGCGGGACACCAAAGAGCACAGAAGCGATGGATGATAGAACAAAATTGATGCGAACAAACTGAGTGCGATTAGAGAGGTAAGACAGAAACCAATTGAGAATGGTACCAGAGATGCCGAAGACATGTTGCAGGACTCCGAGTAGGATGCAGTGATCTACGCAGTCAAAAGCAGCAGAGAAGTCTAAAAGTATTAGAGCAGTAACATATCTCATGTCTACAGCAAGGACCATGTCACTGAAGACTTTCAGGACGGCTGTTTCCGTGGAATGGAATTGCCAGAATCCTGGCTGAAGAGGTGGAAGTAGTTAGTTTGCAGAGAGGTAAGAGAAGAGCTGAGTGTTGACAATTCTTTCTATTATCTTAGGCAGGAAGGAGACATTAGAGATAGGTCTATAGTTAGAGGAGAGAGAGGGATCAAGGCCGCTCTTCTTGAGAGGAGGGCGAATGACTGTCCTCTTCTGAGAGTTAGGAAGTAAGCCAGTGGAAAAGGAAAGGTTGATTATGAATGCAATTATGATGGCAAAGAGATGAGGTAGAGATTTTAGAAGCCATGTAGGAACAGGGTCAAATTCACAGTGTTTGGATGTGGATTTGGTCAGTAGGTCAGTAATGTAGTGATGGGGTCAAAGGTTGACAGTGAGAATGTAGTAAGGATAGGTATCTCGGAAGGAGGAGTGCTGTATCTAACATTGTTAACTTCAGCTAGGAAGAATTTAAAATCTCCTCTGGTGTGCCTGCTTGGCAGTCTGGAGGAGCTAGGTGGAGGAGAGTACTCAGGATGTTTCAGGTGTGTCTGCCTCTCTGCACATCACCTAGACGTCTACATATGAATTCGGCACGCTTCTCCCTGAAGAAGTGTCGTTGGATGACTTGATGTTTAATCCAGGATTCGAGTTTCTGCTGCGTTCAAACGACGATGCAGTTTTTTAAGTCTTCTGACTTTGTATGTTGATAAGAGAAGACAGAAACCAACTGAGGATAGGGCTTGAGACACCAAAGAAATGCTGTAAGACTCTGAGTAGGATGCAATGATCTACACAGTCAAAATCAGCATAGAAGTTTTTAGAAGTCTAGACTGTGTCGTATGTTGATGGCGCGTAGAGGAGCGTGACGACCCAGTAGGTTTTGCAGTGTGAATTCTGTGGAGTAATAAAACTTGGTCAGGATCAGGCGGAGTGTTAGGTGCAGCATGCCACTTGGAAGCGTTTGGGGGCAACAAGACCCTGAGTGAATGCATCCAGGTTGAAGTTTGTGTAGCATCTACGCTTCACGACATCGCGGGTCGATGACACTGTTTGTCGATCGATGCCGAAGCTGATCAGAGAGTGAACCGAGAGGATGAGAGGAGTGGAGATGGAGAAGTTTTTAATGAGAGCATTTGTTGATGTAATGATGACATCATTATTTAATGATTTTTAGTTTTATGAGGCAAGAGAAGTAAGTAAGTAAGTATATTCTTTAATTAGATGTCTGCAAACGCACGAAATGTACAAGTAAACAGGTACGAACAAAACAAAACAAAAAGCGACAGCAAGATTATATTTAATACGCAATCCTGTCATTTAACGAATGTATTGTCACAAGCATGTATTGGGCTGTTTAATTACTTGGTCGAAAATAATTAGCGCACGATAGAGAGGCAATGTAGCCTGTCTTGTTATGATTAATGGAAATCATAGTTCTATTATCTTCATCGCACGAACAGCATATTATAGCTAATTCGAGAATTCTGGATTGTTTAATTGGGTACGTCTGCTTTTACTTCCTTATTCAATGCCATACAGCACTGTGGTACAGATTTCGCTCCTATGCTGGGGAAACAGTGGTCGAAAGAGCAGAGAACAATTCGGTACCTATCAATCAATGCGGCACTGAGTCACCCATCTACATCAAGGGCCTCAACTCTCATCCTTCAGTAGGTTAGTAAGAAATTCTAAATATTGGAAACTATTAATAAAGAGTTTCAACAACTGGTTTCAGCTTCCTCTTCCATTAACAGGATTTGTTTCGGTACAAGTATAGTTCACAAGGTCATCATCAAAAAACATTTTGAAAAAATCTACAGCCTCAAAGTTTGTGCTATCAAAAGCGGTTTCTTTTGTCTAATAAATGTTGGTACTGATGCTGTGTGATCTGATTATGGTTGCCACCGACCAATGTCTCTGGAATTGATTGCGTACACAGTTCGTAAAGCGAATCGCCGGAATCAACACAAGTTTCATCCCATTATCGCTAGTTGACTCATCGCCTGTTTTATCATCACTAATAACGCTCTATAATTCACTATAACCGCTCTCTTCTAGTATACGAAGCACATGTTCTTTGGTAAACGTCCTTGCAGCGACGTAAACGGCAAGAGAGTGTCGAAAGTTACTGTGGCAGAACGCATGATAGAAGCTTACATAGCTCTAGCACTAGCAACAACTTGCAAATAAAGCACAAAAAGTAGCTAACAGAAGCCCAAACATATAAAAAATGCAGTGTTGTTTTTATATGTGCATAGACTATAAATAAAAGCGAGTGCCTGCAGTGACACACTAAGCACGTAGGCACATAAAATTATATGCACGACGAGCGCTGCTCGTCTTAACGGCACACTCCATACAGATAATTGATGACGAGCGCCGCTCGTCAACACGGCAGCGAACGGGTTAAACAAATTTTATGAATCTTCGGAATGTAAATGAAAATCGATTTCAACTACAATTGCCGTAATGCGATTGAATTTTGAGTTGACTGCTTGCATTACCGCTCTATAGAACTGGCGGAATAGGCCTAGAATCAATAGTAGGCCCTACAGTTTGGAATTTTGTGTTTGCTGTAGTCTAGTTATGCAATAAATACTAACATTTGCATGGCAGCAAGCAACTGCCTTTTGGAATCGTTCTTAGCTGCAACCTAAACTCAGTCAGATAGAATTTGGCCATTGATGTACGTTGGTGAAGACAATGGCAGAAAGGGCGAGATAAAAGAGAGGCGACTGACCTCTCAGCCTCTTCCATATTACCACCATTTTGCATGCACTCATCTGCTGTCGTGTAGACTACTGTAACTCGCTCCACATGGGTCTTCCCGAGTTACACCTCTTTGTTTCAGTCAGTCCCAAATGCTGCTGCTCATAGCACGCCTTTCTCGGTGTACCCACATTATATGGCATCCTGGTTTGCGATGGATGGATGAATAAATATATGGATAGATAGATGGATGGATGGATGGGTGGATGGGTGGGTGGGTGGATGGACTGCCGAGCGGATGAATAATGTATGGACAATTGGACATTTAAGATGGATGTGGGGATGAAAATGCATGGCTGAATAAATATACAGACGGGTGGATGAATGAACTATGGGCAGAAAAAAAATGCATTTACAACGGAACCAGCCATTTAAAAATCTGCTTTCACAAATTTCAATGTTTTGGAATACTACGAGTTCGCTCTGGTCGGCCACGTATAGACACTGTTAACCTAGAATTCCGAGGTCCGTGGTACAAGTACACCATTCACACGGAATGTTAATCTACTTGTTCACATGTCTTAAAGTATCGCATACTGTAAGTGTCGCGGGTTACTCTCTCGCCAGCTTCTTCTTCTAGACGACGAGATTACCGTCGGTTCTTTCCTCAATCACCAAGCTCAGCAACTAGACACACTGGATGGTTTTAATATGTATATTTAATGGTAGATATACACACCACTCATCCTATCTACACTTACTAGAGTTATTAGTGTCCTTTAGAAATGTTTCCCTGGTTTACGTTGGAGACGGGGTTCCCCAACTACGTTGATTACCCTTATCGTCAGAACGATCTAACGTCTCCCCCAGTTCCGAAACAAGTCCTTGTTCCTTTGCTTCCTACACTATATGAACCCTTCTAGAGGCGATTTCCTTCGCCATCCCAAACGCAAAATTCGTATCTCTATTGAACGACAGATCACATGCTGAAACTGTTACTAAACCTGGTTGGTCAGATCTTGGCGTCCCTAGCGTAACGTCATATCCTTAGAGGCGTACGGGTACGTTTGATGTTTGACTAGCGGCTGTATGGCTGGACCTTGTTAGTGTCATAGACGGGCAATAGGTTCCAGGGATTGAATTACATTATAACAGTTATATCGCCTAATAGGTTGCGCCATTCTTATCGGAATTGTTCCCTATTCATGATTCGTGTCAACAAGCCGGTTCAGACCAGATCTTCAGCTGGTTCATGAATTTCTTGTCCGTGACAGTTAGTAATCTATTGTGTGATATTTTTATGCCGAAACCAAGGGCTGAACCCGCAAAAGTTCAGAGTGGCCGATAAATCTGTTTTCTGGCCCATTTTTAAGATTACTATAATTCTGCAGCAATAAAAGTAATATTTTATGCGAGTCATTGTAATGTAATGTAAATCTTTGAAAATTTCTCAGCGCCCATAAAAGCCACGTCAGTATCGGTCTTGGTCTCGGACCATCAGTCTCGATCTTGGTCCTGGTCTCACATCACTCGGTCTTGGTCTTGGTCTTAGTCTTGGACCTCTCGGCCTTGCTGTTGGTCTTGAGATAATGGCTATACATGTAGGTGTCTCAGACAACGTTGCATATAGATATGTTTTAGCTCAAATGATGCTACAACATCATTAAGAGTCATGCTTCATCTTTAAGTAGAGTTCACGTCATTAAAAGTTATTTCTTGTGACCGGAGTTAGTACAGTGCATGTAGCTAAATGTTCTCTATTATTCAGCAACCTCCAGACTTAGGCCTACACGTATTTTGAACAGACCATTATATGCATTCCCCTTAGACTTAACAACGACAGATGCAACGGTTTGCGCAAGCTTCACTGGTGATTCATGCGACTGGGTGGAAACCATTACAATCCACAGATGTCCAGCACAGGGCAATGAGGGCGTCTACTTCTTGTACAAGCTGAAAGCTCCGCCAGGTTGCAGTCTCTCGTACTGTGTTGGAGAGGATCCGCCTTGCTCTCAGGAAGAATTCTGGAACGGATTCTCTTGCATCAGTAAGCAGCAACATAATAGCTTTCACTTGTTGTTCCAATGTAAAGCAATCACTCAATAAGCTAAGTGACATAATTTATGCAGGCGCTCATTATAATTATAATACTGTAAGATATCGCAGCGGTAACAGACCAGAACCCCAGGGCAATAACCCATTGACACTAACCCACGGACAATAACCCCTGAACAATGACCCCTATTGCGAGTAACCACCGGACTAAAATTAAACCCCCAAAACAGTAACGGTTAGATAATAATTTATGGCAGTTTTTTTATACAACGGGTTAGCTTTAAAACGTACCATGCCTCAAAATGTAATTAATTCATGATTGGTAGATTCTTATCCATGCCCAATGGCTCTATACAAATCTGAAGCTAGCCAGCGACATGGTTGATTTTCAATTGGCAGAGATAAAGAGTTTAAAAAAACTTTCTTTGAAACAGCTGAGTCAGAATATCTACCGAAGATTCAGGAAAGCCAATGTCCAAAAGCATTCAATTCGGTTGAAGTTTTGAGTCGAACGTTGGAAGTTATCATCCAATCATTCGGAAGTTTATACACTGTGTCCGGAAATAAAGAGACCTCCTAATGATAATATGAAAATAAATAGTAAATGATCGTGGAATTTTAAATTTCCCAGACGATTTTAATCATGACATATTTATCCACAAATGTTTAATTAATAACGTCCTGGTTAAAAAAAGTACGTCATAGTGACGTCTTTAAATTGCTAAGTTAATGCATGGGAGGAATTTGATCAGCTGGTCATTTATGCTTCTATTGGCCATGCGTCTTGAAGCTCATGTTGAGGCCAAAGGCGGACACTTTGAACGCATTCAAATAATTTTTATTAAAAAAATAAGTTTAAACTAAATTCATGGGGATGTATCGTCAAAATTTTAAAAAGTTGTAAATTCTGCTGATGTATTTTGGGCAGTCTTTAATACTTGAATTTTGAAAGAAATGACGTCATTATGGCGTCATTACTGGACGAGAGGAGCTGTTATATTTTATGCACTACTAGATAAATATATCAGGATTAAAACTATTTTGGAATTTGAAAAATTGACCAATATTAGCGTTGAGTATTATGGTAATAGCGACAGCGTGGTATGGGACATCGCCGTGGGCGTGATGTAAAATTAACGACAGATCGGAAGCCAATTTCTACGACCTCCAAAACACTTGCAACACGATCATTAAGTTTGAACTACGCTCGAGTCACGTCGATACTACGCTCGCCCCGTTTCTATTACGCTCAAATGCGCTCGTACTGCGCTTCTATCCGCTACACTCGCACCACGTCTTTTTATACATTTTCAACATTTGGCCACGCGCTCCACGCTCATGGTGAGGGCGCCACGCTCGATCGCGATTGCAATAAGTTCATAGCAGATCGAACTGCGGTTCTGTTGCGTTCAACACGTTTCCATCGGAGCGTTGTGAGGTCAGGTTTGACTAGGGTATAAGATTTGTAAGCCAGACGACTGTCCACTGTTCTAGCAGTGCCAGTTCCAAGTCTGGAGAAAGGAGGAGGGCGACACCAAATCATCTTCGTTATGGAACGGTGTCGTTAAAAAATCAACAACACACTCGACAGTCCACGCATGTGCACTAATTGCATAACGTCGGATTGTTTTGTTTAATTATTGTAGATATCTTTCCACGTATGTCTGGTTTTCCGTTTTTCTGGGGTCCGTACACAACAGGGTATGTTGAATGGCACACAGAGGTCTACTTCATTTGTCAAGTACAGTACACGAGGACAGCCAACGACGAAGATGCACGGTTTCGTGTAACTTTCTTGTTTGACGGACGAACAATGGAGACCGTCAACGTTACAAAAGGATCCACCGGTCACTTTGAATATCTTCCGAGCTTTTATCTCACCGCAGAGAATAGCAGCGCTCAAATGGTTCTCGGTGAAAACTACCTCCGAGGACGACTAGGCAGAGAGGTCAGCACATTCCATTGATAATCAATTAATGTGCAAATCATATGTTGACTTACTAACTAACACGTACTTAATACTGACAAGAATATTTTTTGGCAAGTCAGAGAATTCGTTACTCGGAAAGAAACGAAGCATAAGTTTACTTGAGTGTAGGGTAGAGACGTAATTTAGAAATGCAGATACACTTACTGGTCTATAATCTAAGCTAGATTGCTTTTGATCAGTTGGTGGGGTGTTTTGATAGGATGTAACCATACAAACAAATCTACCTATGCATCCATAGGGCCTTGGGTAACAGGGTATTATTAGTCATTGATACAATGTCCGAGACAGAGGGTAGTTTGCCATGGGAAGCAAAATAATTGGCTGCTATAGAATTGCTCATTTATTTTGACCAGTAACTCTCTAATACCCAGGTTTTCTAATTAAGATTTATAAAAATTGGTGACCTACAGAATCAAAGCCTTTGGCAATATAATTTGCCTATTAAGCCGCCTTAGTAGAATCCATTCATTTCGAAGGCGGCCGAAGCATGAGTGACATTGTAATGGAGCCCCCCCCCCAGGCTGAAAGACACGCTGATACGGACAGTACACCATTCCCATATCAACGATGTCATAGATACGACTAGGCATGACTTTATGATTAAAGGCATAATTGAAATAGACCTGTAATAGGTAATTGTTTCTTGAGTCCATGTTGATGCAAAGGGAACATTTTGGCTACCTTCACCACGGGAGATGCAATTAAAGCCATGATAAAGTTTCATCGCCAGCGAAACTGCTCTCTTGCGTACTTCCAACGTGTCTCATGAAGGAGACTACTCCACTGCTGGCGCCTTTCATTGCACAGATGTTTAATAGCTTCTTTGGCATAGGAAGTTTCAGGGCGGCAGTGGGTTTAAGGCTAGGCACCCAGATCTGCTGGCCTCACGGATGTCCCTGTGGTGCCACGGTGGAGGCTAATGGACATCATGGACTCTCGTCCTGCTTGGGACCTGGTCGCTGGCCCATACACGCATCTTTAAGCGATCTGATAAGTAGGAGTCTGGCCAGAGTAGTATATCAATCGTCAAAGGAATCCGTGGACCTCCTATATAGCTAGAAGATATGGCAGAAGACCGGACGACCTTACCCTTGTCCTATTGCGCGTTGGAAAATGTCTCTTATGAGACGTGACGGTGACAGCCGTCTCATACATACCAGACACGTCCAGAACAGCAGGCGCCGCGACCGAGAGGGCAGCAAACAGAAAGATATAAAAGTACAGCGACCTGGCAATCACACACTGGTTGCCCCAGTCGCTTTTGATACTTTAGGTCCAATTAACAGCAAAGGCCTGAATCAACTCCCCTATTGCACTAGATATGTGAGCCAACTTATCCCAGAAAGGATTAACTCTCCGGGAGTCAATTTGTCCTAGAAAGAATTAACTTCCCTATTGCATTTCCTCTAAACATTTTAAGACAGTGTACACCGCGGCGCGCGAGGTACATTTCTGGCTTGTGTTTGGATATGGCGTCACCACCATTCACGCCAATTATTAGTGCGTAAAAAAGGAGCATGGACACTGTACTGCGGAATACTGGTCCAATGCTTTGTTTGTCGATGAATTCAAGATGTTTTATGTACCGAATGCACAAAATACTATTGTTTGGGGTTCACAGAAAGGGAACGTTCCGTCTGCTCCACAGATGACGTTTAGTCCGTCAGGGATGTCATCCGGGAGTCTCACTAGCCTTCTCTTTGTGCCAAATGGTACCATACTGAATTTTCAGTACTACATTACAAACATTCTCGAGAAATAGCCTTAGCTACATCAGCTGTGACGACGAAGTGGCTAGACGACAACCTCCCGTCACACATGAGTCAAAGGTTTGGCCACCGAAAACTCCGGATCTCTCTCCTATTGAGAAGTTGTGGAGTATTTACTCTCTCGGCGTTTATAAAGACCTTGAGCCAAAGAATGTTGATCAGCCCAAAATTCGCGTCCGACGAGCGTGGAGACCGGTTTAAGTTGGGACACATCAGTCGCTGATCAAGTCTGGGCCGTATAGAACTTATTGAGGACTTGTTGAGAACTTGTGGAGCATGTTGTCTCTCAGCGTTTATAAAGATCCTGAGTTAAAGTACGTTGATCAGCTCAAACGTCGCCTCCAACGTGCGTGGAGATCAAAAGAAGTTGGAACACTTCAGTCGCTAATTCAGTCTATACCATATAGGGTCGGTGCTTTCATTAATCTGAATGCAAATACTATACATTAATAGTCTACGTCAGTAAGACTTACATGTAGGTTACAATAGTGTGTTATGGTCTACTGGGTCCAATATTTTGCTTACACTGATATTATAATAAACAAACTATATTACATGGCAGTTTTTTCCCGGGAAACTGGTCCTCTTTAATTTTTTATAATAATATAATATATATACTATTATACATAGTATATAGTATATATATACTAATATACATAGTATATATAGGCCCCTACATTATAAAATAATAATCATAAAAAGATAATCATTATGAGAAGCCCAACTCCATCCAAATGCTAGGGGAAGATCTAAAGTAAAATCACGAAGTACAGATTCAAATTGCCAACCCATGGAAAGAAGGAATAACACACAAGAGTGTAAACCTAAGATCAAACGAGAGATCGAGGAGATCTAGACATGCATTTGTATGGCATGGGAACAGACCGTTTGCCATTCGGGCCAACCGATCATCCTAAGCCCCTGTTGGAGGAGGGAACAGGTTCTATAAAGGACTCTATAATGATCTCGACTTCCCCAGAAGAGCTCCAACGATTCAATTTACAAATAAAACACACGCATAGTGCAGACGCGGATGGCATCGATCCATGTATTGCTTCTTCCAATGTGGACTAAGTGGTCGTTCCTCTCACCGAAATCATTTATTCCTCTTTAGCTACTGGTGAAGCCCCTTGCCAAAATAGAAACTGCCCTGGTGACACCAGTATATGTAAATGGAGAAAAAGAAAACGTAACTAACTACAGGTCAATCTTTATCCTTGTCTTTTTTGCAAAGTATTTTGAAAAGGTGATGTACGACAGATTAAGTTCCTTTGTGATAAACCCTAAACTAATATACTCAAATCAACATATGGTTTTCAACCCAACCACTCGACTGCTGCGGCTCTTATGGAAATGGTGGAGCGGGTAAGCAAAGCCATTGACAACAATGTCTACTCCATAGGAGTCTTCCTGGATCTCTCCAAAGCTTTTGACACTGTGGATTATGCCATCCTACTAAATAAATTATATAAGTATTGAATTAGAGAAATTCAACTCCAATAGTTTCGAAATTATCTTAATGATAGGACTCAGACGGTAATAAGCAATGGTTCTACTTTTAATTCTTGTTCTATTAAGTTTGGAGTTCCCCAAGGCTCTAACCTGGTTCTCCTTCTGTTTCTAATTCATATTAACGACTTGGCCAAGGTATCTTCCATTCTCTTCTTTATGTTATTTGCCGATGACGTCAGCTTATTTCTTTCCCACCACTCGCATCAAACCTTACTTGACATCTTCAATACGGAACTTGTGAAAGTATCTGATTGGTTTATTGCTAACAAGGTCACAGTGAATATAGATGAGACTTATTTCGTAATATTAAAATCTCACAGGAAACCCAATCCGTATAATGCTAATATACAACTAAAACAAGGACCCATAGGACTGGTGACTAACACACGCTTCCTATATATAGGCAGTAATTTAAATTGGAAAATGCATATTGACTATATATCTCGGAAAATCTCTAAGGACATTTAGGATTCTGTATAACATCTCTCTCATAAACTCCCCGTGTCCATTCGTAATCAACTGTGTATACCATGATCTACCCATACCACACTTACTGCACTCTGATTTGGGGTTACACTTATGCAACCAGATTAATTAAATTATAAATGCTCCATAAGAAGGCATTCCATTTTATTGATGAGTCAAATCGTTATTCAATCTTCGCCCCACTTTTTAGGCAATATGATCTTCATAAAATAACCCAAATTAAAGAGTACCAAATAGTCACATTCATGTATCGCTTTGCAAACAAATTACTTCCCCTACCTTCTCTCACTATTTCATATTAGCCAGTGAACTACACAGCTACCCAACTCAAAATTCCACTCTCTATCGAGCTGCTCCCGCCATAACAACTGCCAGAAAATTCTCCATACATTGTATGGGACATATAATCTGGAGCTCATTGCCTACTGAGATCTGTCAATCCGCAACTTTCTCTACATTTCAGAAAAAACTCCGTGATTTCCTCTTACACTGATAAAAAATTTTTTACAATATTTTGTAAACAATTGTTTTTAATATTACCTTGGGACCGTGAGACTGTGGGACCCGAAGTGCGCGAGCCAGCTGGTGCTAACTGTGCGACTATTTGTATTTGTTAAGATTAGTTAAGATTACTGATTATGATTTATTGTCTAATTTTAAAGTGCCAAATTATTTTTTTTCGACTGCAACTACAGGGGTTCCTTTATTGCAGGGCTAATTGCTCCTTGGGTCCCCTATTGCTACCAACCCCCTCGTGGTTGGTTGGCAACAATAAATTTATTGACTGATTGATTGATATATACAATATAATATATAATGACAACCATGGGAGGTATCTTAACGAAATTTGTACAAATATATTTTATTTTATTTGTGTATGCACGGAGAAAAATATCATAGAAAAATATGATGCCCTTACTGAGAAAAAGCATTTTGTGTCACCCTATACAATGATCAATCAATAGAAGTCAGTATAAAGCAAATGCTTTATAGAGCAAGAAGCCAATGCAGATATTAAGAAGAAGCAAAATGTCAAATCGACAAAACTTAAACTGAAAATTTACAATTATTGCAGATAAGCTGTAAAGCCGAATCGTATTGGGACGGTAATGAACCAGACTCCGAACTGGCGAATTCTACAATGCTAAGCCAGACAAAGTTCTACGCAGCTCTGGAGGTAGTCACACTTTTCATTTATACAACTAAGTACTTTCGATTTTCAAGAGGAACGAAACTTTATGATATTGTTACAAGACAAGTATTTGGAATTTGAGAATTGCTATTGATTGGAAATCTATTCTTGGCAGCATCCTATTGCTTATAATAATAATAATAATAATAATAATAATAATAATAATAATAATAATAATAGTAATAATAATGCAATTTATATAGCGCCGTAGCCGGGGGCTGTACACGAGAGAGAGAAAATAATAATTCCAGATCCTGATAAACTTAGGTCAAGGCGATACTCAATGCAAATGAATAATTATTGAGCCTCTAAGTATTGCTTGTATCATTTATTTTAAAGCTGTCCTGATATTTTAAAAGCAATAGGACTTTTCCGTCAAGTCAACACAGCGCAATTTGCAAAGCCGTCCGTTAAAACCTTAATACTTATCTTTTGTGTAGGTATGAAACACCAGAAAGTAGACTTATATTTTGCTTGTAAAATTACAACTGATCGAAGTGTTATTCGTTAACAATTTAGAGCGAATATTCGAGTTATTTTTTCGACGCATCACAAGGTTCTACACTTGAAATCATTTTCCGAAGCACTCTTCCTTTCACATGTCGTCATTGTTCTGCTGCTGATTGTTGCAACTACGTCTTCAGAATGAGATCCGAGGTCGCAGGGTTGAGTTGCAGCGTGAGATGGACAAACTGGAACACAATATCCGCGCAAGTTTATATTTTGCCAGGCGTGTCACAAAGTCGAGCACAGTACGGAATGATATTCGAACCTTACAACGGCGACCTTAAATACGGCTCAAGAAGTCTGTGGCGCGATTACTTGATTCCACCAGTCATGGTAATATATACGTTTCTGTATGTAAATGCAGGTAAGTAGAATATAAGATTATTTCAAGTTCAGGAACTCGCTTAACAATTTAAACCTGCTTAAATCATGCAAAACTTTCAGCAGAGAACATACTTGTCACTTAAGTATTGAAAATTTTACTTTAATAACAGGTGGAAGCTGTTTCGACGACAGCTTCCTACGCATCATGTTCCTCAACAACTGATCCCAACATCTACACATTTGATTACAGGTAATAAGTTAGGTTAACTGATTGACTGCATCGTTATTGTAATCGTAATCTACATGTTTCTAAAGTGCTACTCGACAGTCAGACACAGTGCACATGCTCACTCACTGTGGGAAATCAGAGCAGTTGTCCAAAGGTGGTCAAGGTTCGGTTTCCCAAAGGGTCAGAGAAGGCAGAGTGGCTGTTAAGGTGGCTGTAGGATAAACCCCTCTGACACAATCCCCTCTGTTTTAGGCAGGACATTAACCCCCGGACATAATCCCCCTCTTGCCCTAATTAGCTTCTGCAATTAGAAGCCAAAGCATAATTGACATTGCTAACAAAGTTACCACAATATTACAAGTGACACTCAGTACTACTATTAGTCTAACTCAGAGGCATCCAGATAGGGTAAGGGGGATTTTTGAGTCTTAGGTGGGATATCTTGACTACCTGACATTTGGATCCAGGGTGTTTGCCTCCATCAGTTAGAGGGGGATTGAAGCCCTTGGTCTAACTTATATAAGAAATCGTGTCACAGATAACACACATACGCTCTGCATAGACTCACCTGACCTGTCTGAAAAGGCCCTATCTGTGGGTAACCTATGAATTACGCACTGTGGTGCCTTCAGTGTACATAGACCTATCATACTTTAACAACAAAAAGACCAAGAAACTAATTAACTGTTTGCTATTTAACTATTGGATGACGATACCAGAGTGACCGCATCAGACTTTGAAATGACACATATGACACATATGACACATGCTTTACTTCAGACTTTAAAGTATACACACGTTTCTAAATAATAAAAGTTAAGAAAGTAACAAAAATTTATTCTTAGAGGGGTTTTGTCAGAGGGGATTTTGTCCGCGACCCGTTAAGGTGTCTGTCGTTCAGGGCGAGGCTTGGAAGACGAGAGATCGGATGAGTCAGATGACGCCTCAATTTTGGGTGGAAAGCCCCTAGAGTGATGGATAGAGGAGGTTGAGGAAGACGATGGTGAGTGATTGTAAATACTGTATTAAGAATCGAAAATTTACCAAATTTAGAGAGTAGATCGTAGTCTCTGGGCCAGGTGGCGTCGATAGGATAAAACACCTGCCGAGGGTCGCATGAATGGTCCACATGGGGTCACCATATTTGAAACTTTAGTTTTGAAACCTACGGAAATATAACGCGTCGTCAGACAAGATACTCCATGTGTATTCGGCGAATAATACATGTGCAGTTCCTCTCAGGACCACGGCTTTAATATATGATGCGTTCAATAACATGCTTATCTGCGCTTGTTCTATACATCCCCGGCCTGGTGGGGTACGTGGGATAGCAGGAACGCGCCGAGTGCGTCGATGCTGCATTGATTAATTCGTCGACGATGTATGACAGAAGATGATTCGATGATTCGATAGCTTGAGCTTGTTTCTTGAAGCGGTCCTGTTTAGAGCGATTCTGGAGGACTCAGGTCATGTGCTTCACTGGTTAATTCCTTCAAGGATGGTGACCTCTGCTCCATTCGCGTGTTATAAGACTGGATGGTCTATCTAGCGCAAAGATCCTTTATAATTGTAATGCTGTACCTGTTAATGAATTGTTCACCTAAGTGCGGCTTTGCAATTGGCAAAATGTAGGATAGTTACACTTACTTTAAAAAATATTGTAATAATAGTTCAGGTTATAATTGAAATTTTTGAAACATTGTCAGATACTTTTTGCAATTATGTAATGGGTTCACACAAACGATTTTGCAATCTTTCAGCTATATTGGGAACTTTGAAGTTGGCGATTTCTACCTGGTGAAAACAAACCTTTCTATGGAGGTAAAATTAATACCGCGATTAATTGGAAAGAATAAAACATATCCGATATCTGAATTGGGAAATGGAGACAATGGAAAACAAAATAGGCTAACGTTTGTAAAATTTGGATAATTAAATAACTTTTTTGCCGTATGGCAGATTCTTATGAGATAGCTGACTATCTGGTGACCAGAGAAAAATGCCACAGGTTGGGCCAGAAACTAACCTCATAGGTGCTTCGATAATATTTCGGCCAAAAATTGGAATTATTATATGAAATATTACAGGAGCAAAACTAATTCATAGTTGCATATCACGGCCAAAATTGACTGAATATTTCATTTTAACGAATGCCACCACGGTTTTTTTTGATGACCAAACAACGTTTAACGCAGAAAGTTACAACAAACGATTTTGTGAAGCCACGTCTCAAGTAATTTTCATAAAATAAACTTCATAGTTATTATTATTGAGAAAAGAAACGTGAGTCAGTCTATATGGACGTCACATTGGCGTCATCTAGCGAGCAATCGATCACGTTGGTAAATAAAAAATTTCCGATTAATTATTTTATGATAACATTTGTAACAAAGTAAAAATGGACAAGGTGTAATTGAAAAATGAAATGCAGATATTTCATGAGCATTGTCTTGTTGCTCCTAAAGCCACAATCAAAGCTTACCATGATAAACACTGGAAGCTAAACACCATTCAAAAATTTGCCGTCGCTTTATTGAAATATTTGTTTATATAACGACCAACGTGTAACGTCGTACACGTAGTGGCAGCGGGACTCCGAAATCTGTCCGTAGTCCAATAAATATTGAGTGCCTTGACAAACTTATTTGCTCACAGGCAACAACATGAGAAATTATCTCAGTACTAAGATAATTTCAGCAAAGTTGAACATCAGCCGCGCATCTGTCAGAAGAATTGCTAAAGAAGATCTTTTGTCGTGTGCTTGGGTAGATTATTACCTGTCCAATGGTCCTCAAGCTCTCGGGGTATGAACCCGCTGGGTTATCACGTGTGGGGAGTTATGCTTTGGAAATTCCTGAATCTGCAAACAAAGCCAAAAACGATAAGAGAATTGAAGGTCGCATTGAAGTTGATATGGGCAAATTTACCCCAGAAACCCAGCAACATGATCATCAAAAACTGTTCACGGTGACTCATAACATGTGTGGTCACTGGTGGTGGACACATTGAACATAGGTTGTAAAATAGTATGATATATGTTTCATAACAATTAGCCTACTTGAGAAGTGACTTCGCAACGTCGTTTTTGTTACTTATTGCTGCGTTGAATGTTTTTGACCATCAAGGAACCGTGGTTGAACTCAGTGAAAGTGACGTAATTTTGTTTTATTTGAAATTTTTAGTATATTTTGACCGTTCTATTGCCAAATATTTATTAATTGCAGGCGTAAATTGTTATGTAATTAATATGTAAACGAGAACACTTGTCTGTTATGGAAACCAATAAATGATTGACTGATTTATTGATTAAGAAGTACGCATTAGTTTTTGCGACTGTAAAACTTCTGGAAATTATTCTTGCTTATGGCCGAAAAGCTACCAAAAATCTAAGTGGGTCACTTTTTTGACCAAACCTGTTTTAGGCCTAGGCCAACATTATAAATATTAATCAATGAAAATCATTCTTCTGTAAAACTTGTAGCAGTCACACTTTGCTGATACGTGTAAACTTTAAGAACCGTCCACTAGAAGTTTCGATTTTGTGAAACTTACAAATTGCGACAATATAAAAGGTGCCCAAGTAACCTACGTAAGAATTTATAAACTGCATCTACACTGATGTCTTCAATCGACAGATACAAGTCCGCCAAGAGGTTTGCTCTCAGGGAACCTGTAACTGCGGAGTTATTGTCAGAGAAGGCAACAGCGCTTTTAAGATCAGCATCTGTGAAAAGGGTCCGTGGAATGCCACAGTTCAGAGGTCACCGACTGTCATCCGCCTTCTATCTCAAGATCCGGTCGATAGTTCCACCGTTTACAGAGATGGTACTGGGTCAATTTTCAGTGTAAGGACGTTACTTGTTGATCATCATCATCATCGCTTTAAGTGCTTCATCCAGCCTCATCACCGTAGCGAGTCAATTCATTCATTCATTCAGAGCATTTATATAGCGCCGCTTGGAGAAACCTACTCAGGAGCGCTCCTAGCACAGCCACGACTAACGAAAAGTCTTGAGGGACTTGTAAAAACTTAACGGTTAAGCCACGAGCAATGAGCGGAGCTCAAATGGGAGATCATCCATAGTGAAGGGCCCACAACCGAGAAAGCACGGCACTACCTAATAGCCAAGCGAGCACGTGGAACTAGAAGCTCACCCCTCGTCGAAGAGCGAAGCACCGGACGCGCTGCAACGTTAGGCAGCAGAGATCACGCAAGTAAGATGGAGCAAGAGATAAAGTAAGTAAGTATATACTTTATTGAACCGCTTGCAAACGCACTGTGGGCACATCATAATATGAACGTTCAAAAAATGTACACTCAAAATAAACATATAAAAATATTTAGTAGATGCAGTGCGGTATGCGATTCGCTGTGACACTGGAAGCCAATGCAAAACATCGCGCATGTATGCAGAAGCAGAGGAGAATTTAGGAAACCGCCCAATAAACCTAGCAGCCGAGCTCAGAACCCGATCCAACCACCCCAGAACCACAAGAGAAAGGCCTGCAAGTAAATAACAACAATGGTCAACTCGAGCGTAACAAAGGTATGCACAGAACCACGATCATGTTGTGAGTGAGAAAGCGAGAGACCACTCGTAGCTGACGGAGCAGGCAGTAACAACTCGGTGCAACTGATAAAGTTTCCACAAATATTTTATATTTATAGCACAGGGTCCTGTAATACAAGACGATTTAGTAGAATAAGACACTGCTCATGAAGCAATACATTATATGTATGGATGTCTTTGTGTACTTTTAAGGAGATCTGCATTCATGCACGACCTACACGTAGGCCTTTGAACAACAACTTTAACTAATTGCAGATATATTTCTACATATATATATATGTATTATATATAAATATAATTTATATATAATATATATAAAATATATATATATGCATGTAGAAATATGTCTGCATGTTTTCATATTTCTACACGCATATATATATAATATATACATATATATTATATATATAATACATTTATATATGTAGAAATATGTATGCAATCAGTTAAAGTTATATATAACTGATCGCACAAAGTTTCACATAACTCCTTAGAAGATATTTTGGAATCCTGTCCGAGCTAATTTGTCCTGTGTTTGACAAAAGCGTCACAACGTTTAAAGGCTAATTTCATTACCCTTTCCTCGCAGGTTCAAATGCCATCCGGTCTTAGAGTGGAAATCTATTCTTGGAATCCATGGTTTAACATATACGTCTATCTGCCACCAGCGTACCACGGAAAAACGAGCCCAGATTCTATGTGTGGAAACAGTACTGGATATTGGTACTATGGTGCACAAAATGAATATAATCTCAGCAATTTCAGGTAGACATATCTTTCTCTTTTGACCAGTACATAGTTTACCGCGTGAAAGAAAGTTCTTAAAATGGCTATTATTTATTTACTGACATTTAAGATCACAATGTGTAAGGGCGAATTAAGCGGTCCTTCATTCCATTGAGAAGACATCATTATTTTGTTCTTAGGACATAATTATATGATTTTTCACATTCAGACCCTTAAACTCCGTTCAATATTGATGCATTTAAATAATACTTAAATTTTGGTCACTGCATAAAATTCCACCTGCGCAAGCTTTGTTGCCCTAACCTAGCTAATAGAGGTCGAAGTTCCTCAGCTCCGAAAAACGAGGGAGGATGCTCCTTCTCCCCTTTGCTCGTTCATGTACTTCAACATGGTAGAGCTATGCCTTCTCGGTGGTCGGCGATATACAGTATATGTACAGCGGGCTTCCAATGATGTTGCGTTTGCTCCTCAAGGTCCATTCCGGCGCATTCTACTCTAGACCTAAAACGGCTCTTATTAGCCGTGTTGTGGTCAAGAGCACCTCTGAATAGTGACCTCTAATGAATGCCTTCGTAATTAATAATAAATAATTTTAGTTTACCCTATTTCTAAAATTTATTTCAAATTCCTGTAGGTCCATGTCATTTAATAGATATACATGTCAGAATAATATTGCATTATCGTATCTATAATTTTTCTGAAAAAGTAGGCCTATAAAGTTGATTAGTATAGGAATTTATTTTAACTTTTTTTTAGTTTCAATGAAAAATTGATATGATAGGTCATTTTCAAGATATGCATGTCAGATGTCCTGCTTTTACATTTGAATCACTAGCCAGATAAATGTTACTGATTGTGTCTCCGATCACCATTCACGCTGTCGTAATTATTGAAAAAGTGTGAGGATTGTTTCAGGATGAAGTTGTCGTTACGGAGATACTGCACTACAATTTCCTCGATTTTAAGAATAAAAATTATGCTAATAATTATCGTTTTAATTCAAACTGACAAACCGCAGTATGATTGCAGTGAACGAATGATGACAAGTTATTACAAAAGTCGAATTTAACCGTCGGCAGCCATTTAGATCTATGTTATGGTGAGTGTAGGTAAAGTGGGACACTTAAGTGAATTGTGCGAACTCGTATAGTAGGCATATTACAACAGACCAAATGAAATGCATTAAAAGACAGTTTGGACATAGTCAACATCCCAGGAGCTATTAAAGTGGGACAAAAACGCTAGTAAAGTGGTCTATACCCTGATGCTGCTTAGAGTGGAATTATAGGCTATAATTTCTTCGGAAGACGGTCCACCTACTGCTGGTAAAGTGGTCCAATACTGACATGCCCTTTGAGTAGGTCCATAATTATTTATATAGAGCTAGTTAAATATAAAAAAAGATAGACCTATAAAGTTCAAATTGCTAGGTTATTATTAAGCTGCATATGTGGTCTCTCCTTTTTTGCCTGAAATAAGTTGATAAGATAAAAAAAATATTGTTTCACCGTAGGCCTACATGACAAACCATTTTCAAACAACTTCTTTAATGCAGCCCATTATTCGAGCTGCCGACAGGCTTGCGTAATGAGTTCTGGATGTTGCTGCATAATAAACTTAAACCGGTTAGACCAATATTGTACTGCCATCCTTGTTTTCTCTGATCCAATGCCACGTAGGCCTATAACTGTTCTTGACTGCAAACTGGTATGCCAAACTTAGCATAGCTCTATTAAGAGGACGCGGCGGGAATCCACGCCTGGATAAATCTTTCAAATAATCCGCTAAATCAGTCTTTGTAATAGCCACTAGCATGTTCATTACCCTTAGCCTCGCAAGTCAATCAACGCTGGGGGTGTAGATTTTGGCATAGGCCTATCCCGGGATCGAGAAATTCGTCGAAGACTTAACTTAGCTTTTTGAAATTCATTTATGGCCCTCTCTGTGCGAGCAGGATCCCATTTGCTCAATTTGCGCATCTGGTCCTTCTTCCAATATAAAACAATCATCGTATCGGCCTGTAAACCAGCTGAAATAGGCCTAAATATTGACAATGAATATTAAATATCAACATTGTGTGCCCATTTCAGCTGGGTTACAGCGTCCCACATTAATAGCGTGTTGTTGTCCCACTTTGACAACCCAGCTCTCGGTAAAGTGGAACACTTGAAATCAAGCAGGCTGTGTAATTGTATGTTGACATTTGCGAATAATTGCAGTCGATGGTTATTCATTTTGTCAATATATTCCCAAAAAAGTTGCATTCAATATAATTATTCTATTTAGTGTTGATACAGGCCTTAGCAAGTTAATGTCAACGAAATTATGAACATCGCAAATTAACTAATATTCGCTAGTCACATAATACACTATCAACCAAAACAAATATAAATGTTTAGAATGAAAATGTATATCCGTTAAGTAATTACATAATCGATGATTGCCGAACACCGTATATAAATAGATATTGAATAACTATCACAATAATAGGTAAGTAAGCTTCACTTGTGTAACTGTCCCACTTTAGTGACCTGTCCCACTTTCCCAACACCCACCCATATCTCACTTTAGTAAACGCTGTGAAAGTAGGAGTAGTCGATCTTCCTCAGCACTGCGCCCCAGTGTGCTCACTATTACTCCCATGGCCCCCGGGGTCCGTATAGAGTAATCGTCCTGAAAAAAGCTGATCATTGATTTAAAACAGAATAGGCAGTAGGCTATAACACTGATACGCATGGTTGGATCGTAGTGCCAAATATCCAAAAAATAACTCCTGGCCTGCGTTTTTCCTTCGATAATCCGTGCTTTATCCATGAACAATTTAACGAACACACCGTGAAGTTAAACTCTCTTATAATTTGCTGTTGCCTAATTTTTTCTTTTAAGACTGTTTTCAGAAGGAGGATTTGTAATCTCATATTGATGCAGTAAACCAATTTTAATTTAAATGTTCACTACTTTATCAAAATTAACGGGGGTATGATTAATTAACTGCTACATGTTTTCATGCAACGTCAATTATGCAGCAATGTCGATGTTTAAGATTAGGCCTACATCTGAGCACGACGTTTTATTTAGCAGAATTTTGCTGCACACACTTGTACCTTGTTTTTCCTCGGAATTTTCAAAGCTGGAGAATTCACTTGAATAAATCTCACACGACCACGAGGTCAAACTGTATTTATAAAGAACGCCGTAAAATTGCTTTATTACATGACATTTATACAGTCTTGCAGTACTTTGGCGTGCACTGTCGAACTCTATGCAATTTATGTTTCCAGAATCCCCGATTCGGAAAACTACTTCAAAATTCAACCCCAATGCTCATCAGAGTTCAATGCAGCAGTAGCAAAATGCGACTGCGCAAATACTACTACCTTCAAGTGCTCAAACACAGATAAGTTGCTGAAAATAGTCTCGAAGGCGCAAGACGTTCTTCCTGACAGATGGAACACTGGGGTAGTTTGTCGTAAATCTGGTGTCTTCGCTGCTGCTGCAGCAGCAACTCTTGATGATTCCTCCACTGGTGATTCAGACTTCATCCTTGATCCAGAAGTCGTATATCCTCCATATTCATACGATCCTAATTTTGGAGTGAATGTATCGTTCAATTGGCCCACTCCCAAAGGAAAAACAGAACTAGCCGTCACACAGTATTGTGAAAATATGGTCAATCATTCTTTGGTGTATCAGGATTGCAACGCAAGCGTCGACGTGGCGGGGATCATCAGGTCCTGCAAAACGGATATTCAGGTAACCGACACAGAATATAAACTATTACATTGGTAGTGAGCGAGCGCACATTGTTTCATGACATGAAAAATAGGACATAATATTATTGTCGAAGTAAGCAGCTAGCTTTTCTATGTCAGCGCCTTCTTCGGCCTCCTCCTACTCCTCCTTACATTTGATTTCTCGCGATGAAATTAACATCCAGTTAGGGGAAGTCGCTGCAATAACAGCGGTGCAGGTCGTTGTGATAAAACATCTTCAGTATGCAGAGCTTGATGATAGTAAATTCAACATTCTTAAATTATTAGATAGCTAAACTTAATTAGGGTTGAAACCGCATAAAATAATTAATTACTTAGCAAAGTGTCGGTCCCGTATTTCCTGTAAAAGCACGATGAGCTCAACAAACATTGTGAGGCAACTCCCATGAAATAAAAAAAATGCGTGTGTGTCATTAACACGCCGACCGCTAGGGGCGTGTCCCTCATTGCATGTATTCAGATACAAAGTTCAGCGGTCAAAGTGTTAAAGTCTAAACATTTTCTGAAGCCCCAGACATAAATCTATTGGCTAATTTCAGTTATATACACAAAACACCGAAGGTACTTGCACATTGCACAAGGTGCAACATGTCTACTTTGTACATAAATAGACAAAACGATTCTGGGTTTCGGTACAGATGTAGGCCTAGTAATGGAGGATTATTGGTATCGCGTCAATTGAAGCCCCGTCAGTTGATCCCCGTCCAGCCAGGACGGACTATGTATTTCTACACGGAGTTGTCGGTATGGAACATCAGGCAATGAAACGATATCGCTTGCTTGAGGCTCGTGTAAACCGCGCTGTAAACGCTTACGGCCGGTCGGAGATTCTTTTATATCTCCGAGCAATGGTTCATTCATCCCCTGCATAGACACGTATGCTTATGACTTTATGCCTATAAATTATCATATTATAACTCTCAATTACGCTTTTGCATTTTTCTTATCATTTTAATCATTTTAAAATTTCGGGCTCTGTTACGTCATTCTTTTAATAAATGGAGAAGGTCGCAAGTGGAACATGAATGTTGTATCAATTGGGCTGGGTTTAATAGGCAAGGGGATCAATTGAGGATGGAATCAATTGACGGGTGATCAATTGACGGGAGATCAACAGACGTAGAACCGGATTGTAATTATTCAAAGTTTAATGGCATCTTATGGCAACATGGGCTGTTGACGTCTTTAAGGTTTTGATGTATTTCAGTTCATTGAACTTCATTTCTTATGAGGTTTGTAATCCGTTTGCTTCATGTTTTCCGTTCTGTTTTTCTTTCTGTTTTTCTGCTTTTTGTCAATGATTTTATTTCATATCTGGCAGGTTGGTGTGATCGCGATATTTGATCATTGCTTGTTGTAGATCTCTGATAGCATTAATAGGCCTATCATTTATATTTTTACATAGTTGTCTATATGCTGTACGTATACACGTGTAAAATTATTCATTTAGCCATTTTCCTTTCTTTATTTTAGTATAAGGGCTCTTTTTTCACCGCATCGGTTCTTTTTGCTCTCATTTTCTGCATTTTTGCCACAGAGGTTCTTTAGATGGCCGCCATATTTCATTTAAACATAAAACAAAACTAGTTCTTTAGTCTCTAAGACCACACATTCATTTTTCTGGTGGCCACAAAGAAATAATATGCTTATTTATAAATGTTTGACCTCTATCTATTTCACAAAATATACAGAGCATCTACATTATTTTCAAAAAATATTCAATATTCATAGTTAATGCATTATAGTAGACCTACAGACATTATTTAATGAGCTATGTCAGCATAACCAGCAATGTATCAATAATGACATTGCTCAATGTTTCGTTTAACACGTTTACCTCGTTTGTTGATATCCAAGAATACAAACACAAAAAATATAAACTGGCTTCATAGCAATAGAAGCACAAAAATTCGCTAAAGGAGGTATAACAGAGCACAACGTAAACTGGAAGAATGAGGGATACCATGGAGGACTCAAGGGAGGAATATCCCGCTAGAGGGAACCCTAGAATAGACTGTAAAATACTTGTAATCACTAATATAGATGGGCAGCAAAGAATTTGCTTAAATTAAAGATAATACATGTATCAGGGAAAAAAGACAGTAAGTAAGCCTTGTTGTCAAGAATAAGAACAAAATAGAAAGAGAGTAGAGAAAATAACATAACACTCTTGGCTAAAACTTAACTACTAATCATTAGCGCACAGCGGAGGAATATGGGAGAGACGAGATTATAGTATGGAAATTAATAACAATTCTATAAGGAACATAATAATACTAAAGCAGCAAAGAAGAAGTCCATTGAAATAAGAATTACAAATCGATTTTAAATGAGGTTATAGTTACAATTCTATGGAGGTCAGGAGGTAGCAACTTCCAGACTCTAGGTCCAGCGACTCTCAGAGAAAGAAAACAGGTATTAGTTCTGGCAAAATCCGACCTATACTGATTGGAGGAGCGAGTGGGGTAATCATGAATTTCTTTCGCTTTAGTCAAATATTTAATAAAAGTTGATGGGAGCCTATAATCGACTGCTGAGAACATAAATGTAGCTATTTGAAAAGTGGTAATTTGCTTTATTCGAAGTATAAGGTGTTGTTTAAATAACGGTGCAGATCGAGCCCAGTGGGTTACTCCTTGAATAAATCGAAGAGCCTTTTTTGAATGTTTTCAAGTTTGACTAAGTACATGTAGGAGGGGTAGTTTGAGGCCCATACCAAGTTACAGTAGTCAAAGTATGGCTGAAATAGAGTTGCCTGCGGATTGCTATTGGTAGTTTATTGGAGGCTCTTCGTAATATGCCTACGTTTTTGGAAGCTTTCACCGAGACATGGCCAATGTGACTTTTCCATTCTAAATTGGCGTCAATTTGTTCTCCTAGAAAGCGAGTAGAGGAGGCTTGGGTAAGTGGAATACCCTGTCAGCTTCATACACCTGTAACGGAGGATATACTAATCTCTGACTTGTTTAGCTCATCGACGAGTGGCTTCCAGGAGGCGCATATGTCTCCATTTTGGAGGAAAACTGCGTCAACCAGTTGGCTGCCAGCGTCAACAATTCCGATGCTGACGACAACAACAGCACCTTGAGTATTCTGACAGCTGTTCATGAAAAGTCATGCACGAATCAATGCAGCGGTCACGGCCAGTGTGTTGAAGCAAACTGCGTTTGTGATCAAGGTATCATCTAATCTGATCTAATATCATCCGGATCTAGTCTGATCCAAACTCTTCCATGGCGTCTTTATCTTAATATTCAGGGTATCAATCGAGAGTCCTTCTTTGCCGAAGTGCAAAAGAATGGGAAAAGGATGCAGATTATAAGATAATATACAAATTAGGATAGCCTAACGACGTTCTTAGCCTAACGACATCAGAAAGAACATATACTAATATATAATCCAAGTTCCAGAAAAACGAGCAAGACACCAAGAAGCCGTGTAACGCAGTTATAATGTTTTTGGGATTGCCTCTTTTGTGTATGAACTTAATAAAATGGGTCATACTATTGGTCTAGGCGGAGTAGGACGTTATCCGCAGTCGTTTTGGCCCCAGGACGTTTAGGCTCAGGACGTTTAGCGCAGATATCTAATATAGTATTATAATGTCACATGAAGCATTATCGATGAAATAATTATGCTAAAGTGGGACCTGGAATGGTTAAAACAATACTGCCTAAATAGAAGTGGGATGGTTACGAGAATTCTACTCGTCGTGGAAGTCTTTTGGTAACAATCTTTTCATCAACTTCGCTTTAATTAAACGGTATTATTTTTCATCAATTCAGGTTCCATTTAGACATAATTCTATTCATCAATCTAGCGTCCATTTAGGCATGATTGTTTTCATCAATCCAGCTTTCATTTAAGCACGATTATTTTTATCAATTCAGCTTACATTTAAACGTGATTATTTCCAAAAATTAAGCTCCCAGTATAACAGTATCCTCTTCATTAATCCAGCTTCTAGTTAAACATGATTCTTTTCACCGATCCATCTTCTACTACCGACGCTCCCGAGGCTTAACCTGATTTGGCATGGGGTATAATTATTGACGATTGACAGAGCAAAGGAACGAGATGAAGTTGCGCGTCCTAGCTGAGCTTTGGAAACTAGAAAGAGGATCCTGCAGTGAATACGTGCAGGGTGCAGCGACAGGAAGCCAGTGCATACTTTAAGCATAATATGTAGAGATATGCGCAAAGCGAGGGAGTCGGGCTATGAGCCTAGCAGAAGCATTTAAGACCAATTGAAGGGGAAAGACGCTATTTTGGGAGGTCTATTAGAAGTGAGTTGCAGTTGTCTAGGCGGGAACAGACAAAAACACATGAACTATGGTGGTAAAGACAGAAGGAAAATCGATCATCTGATGGCTCTTAGTCGCCTCAGTTGAAAGTAGCAGTAGTGGGTCAGGTTAGATATGTGTTCCGTGAATGTGAGGGAGGAATCAAGTGTGACGCCCAGGTCATGGACATTGGAAGAGTATGTGTAAGAAGGAAATGTCTCTGTCAGTGGTTGTAGGTCAAATTTAGCATTCAGGTAAAGTCTTTATATTTATATAGAGTCTGTTAATGGACATCTAAAGCTGAGGGAAGTTCAGAAACAAGACAATAAAAAGTGGACTAGTATATGACATACATTGCCGACTCCAAATAATTAAAGTCGCCTCAACGACGGCCCACGTAGTTCAAATCATTTATATTTGAGCAACTCAAAACACTGTAATCATTCAAACATTTTGAATTTAAGCAGAGTCATTAGATTTATATATTGAACTTATTTATTTATTTTTTGCATAATTAATTAATTAATTAATCAATCAATCAATCAATTAATTTTTTTCATTCCAGAGGGCAGCAGGGAAGAAAAAATAGGTCATACTATTGGTCTAGGCGGATTAGGAGTTTTGCCCAGCCGTTTTGGCGCAGAGCGTTTTGACTCAGAACGTTTTTGGCGCAGATATCCAGAGGCGTAGCTAGGGTATTTTGCGCCCGAGGACAAACTAAAGAATTGGTGCCCCTTTGGGGCGTTCCATACGCGACGTCACGCGCCTATGTGGAGGGGTGTCACACAATTGTGGCGAAGTGTAACGAGGGAAAGGGGTCCAAAGAAATGTGATAAAAAATCATCACATCAAAATTCATAATTTTATTTTTAAACATTTGTTCAATTAAGCAAGTTAAACTTATTTAAAAGTAGTTGTTTACCACAATTTAGCAGCAATAATTATGATTAGCCTACTGCATTGTTAATTTTTGAACTGTTTACTTTTACGCTCGGGCCATTTATACATGACTGTCATGGACAGTCTGTAAAAAGATTGATTTTTGTTGATTTAACTGTCGCAAATTGGTCAATGACGTTATCAAAATTTGTTTTATCCCATGTTTCTCGTTCGATGCTTAGAAGAACAGGATCGCTGAGATGATCTTGTCCCATTAAAACTGCAAATACAATCAAATTAGCCTCAATCTGCTGTAGGACAGGTTGCAGCTTGCAATTGAAACAGCATTTGATCGAAGAATATGCAGTGAAATACGATAACAAATTAGCTTGCAATTGATTTGAAACTACGACATGATATTATGTCGCCTCTTACGAGCCCTTAGTGATGACAGATCAGAGGGGCTCGGGGGCGCCAAAATCATGTGTGACAAGCTGTTCGTAATGAGGATTTTGGGGGTGCCAAAATCATGTGTGACAACCTGTTTTTAATGAGGATTTTGGGGGCGCCAAAATCATGTACGACAACCTGTTTGTAATGAGGATTTTGGGGGCGCCAAAATCATGTACGACAACCTGTTTGTAATGAGGATTTTGGGGGCGCCAAAATCATGTACGACAACCTGTTTGTAATGAGGATTTTGGGGGCGCCAAAATCATGTACGACAACCTGTTTGTAATGAGGATTTTGGGGGCGCCAAAATGTGATCTTACAAACTTTTTTGAGATAAATTAGTCTGTTTCGAAATTTAAAAAAATAATAGTTTCAATCCTCATTTTGGCACCCTCTACAACTCGGCGCCCAGGGACACGTGTTCCCTCTGTCCCCCTCCCTAGTACGCCTCTGCAGATATCTAATACATGTACAGTATTATAATGTAACATGAAGCATCATCGATGAAAATAATTATGCTAATCGGAGAACTGGAATTATGAGAACAATACTACTAAATTAGAAACGGGATGGATATGAGAATTCTATTCGCCGTATGATGAAGCAATATTGATGCATAATTTATTTATTTATTTACTTTTCTTATTCCGGAAGGCAGCATGCACTCTGCCGCGGCTCAATCCAGGAGTTTCATCTATGTGGTTCCACCAGCTGGAACAGGCTCCCCTTCCTCTGCGGAAGGAGTGCGCTATCCCTCCCCTGCTGCCTTCCAGAAGCGCCTGAAGTATTTCATTTTCTCTGTTTAGCCTTGTTTAGCTTAGTATTGAGTCTTGAGCGCCTCTGATTTGAGTGGCGCTATATAACTGATCCATTACAAATTACAAAATAAGCCAATTTTTTTGAAAATGGTTCCCAGAACTTATTGTGCGTCAGACAACTGCCTATACATGTATGTATAGCCTATCCTTTGCTATTTACAAGGTTACATTGGTACCGACTGTGGAATGAAAGAGAATCAGCCACCAACATTAACTGAAATAGTTCGAAATGGCGTTTGTGACGTACGCCGACGTACTTGTGACGTCATCAGCGTCTTCGGAAGCGGAATTATTTCGACAGCTGCACTTAAGTGTCGTTTTAAGGTAGATTTTCCCATTTTACGTAGACCTGTATGTAAGGTGTAAATAATTTAGCATTTCAATAAATTTTTCTGACTTGGCCTATTATGTTGAATTATATTTTTCATCATGTACACGTGGCAAGCATTTTAATCATTATAGTATACGACCTCTGATCAAAATTGAGCGAACGACGGATATGATAATAAATTAGGTTTACTTATATTTCAGTTTTAAAGTATCATCGTCAATATCGCCAAGGCTTTCCTCCTCATCGGTGTTGCTGGATATGCTGGCAGTGTTAGAACAAAACAGGCAAAATAGAACTGATATTTATGACATTGAACAATTCACAACTGTATTGCTATCAGGATCCAAGCTCCGGAAGTTTTGTGGAGACGAACGGAACATTTATAACGAGTGGAGAATACAGTTGTCCTGTTCCTGGTACAACAACGCACAGACGAAGGCGAGCGGCAACAGATGAAACAACGGCCATTTCCCCAATGGATGTTTCCATAACAATGAACGGAGATGTCTACAGTAACATACTACCATTTGTGCTCTTCGATTCAATTTGCATGCAGTGCAACGACAGCAAAACATGCAGTCAAAGGGTACATTCAAAAATAGCCTGCCTCATCCCAACTATAGCTACTAAAGCACACTTTTTCTCTCTCTCCTTTCTCTACATGTACGTCTGTCAGTCTCTGTGTGACAGTCTGTCTGTATTGTCTTGTCTGTATCTCTATCTCACTGTCTCTCGATGACATCCCGCACGGTAGAACTTGTGAACTATTCTGCCTTAAAGTGAATCAAAGAGATTTCATTGGCTGGGCGTTGTCATCGTTATTATTAATCAGCACTTTTTTTACGCCCGTGTATAATGCTGCGTGCATCAATCGAATCCACACCGTAATCAGATCAATTCCACGGGGTCAGTCCATCAAGACAGAGAGACAGCTTACGGAGGGTATGCCATTATCTTGTTAACCAATCTACATACTTCCGATTGCACAATTAATATGTCATTATTTTGATCTCATTATGTGCATGCATGATTATATTTTATATCACATCGCTATATATCTTTGAATCTAACGCTTCTATATGCCTAGTTCATTCAACTTGGCGTATACACCTTGACAATTAATGTAAGGTTCTAAGTAACTAACAAAAGATCATCTCGCTCCAAGTCTAAATGATTGCACTCAGTGAAGAACTACTCTGACATTTCGTTTTTGTTTGTTTAGAGTGACAGCTGTGCGATAGACGGCCACTGCTTTACCAGTGGAGCAACAAATACCAACAGCCGATGTTTACAATGTCTTCCAGAAAGAAGTCTCAATTCATGGACTGATGCAACCGGTGAGTCCATCACACCCACTAACATAACTGTTGGAACTCATAACAGAAAGGTGTTTTTGTGCCACAAAGTTTTCAGTAATTTCGTTACGTACAGGATTCCAATCAGAGCGTCATTATAATTGATGTTTTAATCTATAATTGTTATGCGTCATTGTCTCAGTTATTTCGACCATGCTGGAGTTTTCTAATGTTAGGATTGCGTTCTTGACTAATTCGTCGGCTTTGACGCGGATCGTGTACGTTTGAGAGGAATTTTTTTCGCTAATTGTCGACTCTATAGCCATGTGGCTGCATGGCCGGGTCCAAGACACACGGACCGTGTACACCCTCTGTAGCCGAGTGTCTTCAACTCGATGGAGGGTGGTATTTTACTTTTTGTATGCCGTTTGTTAATTGTTCTAACACACATTCAATTGACATTAAACATCGCATAGCCAGCACAGTGAGCGTCTCTGAGTAGATTTCTTGAAGAGGCGCTACATCAATTTCATTGATTCAATAATTAAGATTAAATCCAAGGTGGGCCATTAAAATTGACAACAACGCGTTCAATTTGAAATAGCCATTCAACGCTTCATTGACCCTCTTCCACTGTCCACTAATTTATCGTCATGCGCCTGAACATTTTTCATTTATGGTCATGCTGGTCTGCCAATGCTCCGGTTGCGCTTATTATAGTTCGTCCTTAACTGTGATACCAAAGTATTCTTATGTAACTGAGTAACTATATGCGAAATACACTACATTAGCATTCCTGTTTGGTAGAGCTATGCTATAAATACCATCATGCTGACACGTGTCTCAAAGGTCTACATTAATTGACCCAGCATAATATATCAAGGAGTTCTGTCTTTCATCTTAGTTTTAAAGGAGTAAGTGGTGAAAGTAAGGCGAAGAGGCACAGGAATTATGCTCCATATTATAGGAATCTAGAGCCTTGACAAGTAATAGAAGCCAGCCTAGTATTGGTTCTGGCAAAGGGATTATCAGGGTTGGTGGATTTCTGATATAATTAAAGGAGTATGTCGGGCTTAATACAAAGTAATTTTTGAAGGTATACGTAGTAGGCAATGTTTTATTGAAATGACGGAACATGAACGAGGAGATTTATAGCTAATAAATCTGATCTATTCTCAGCAGCCTCTTTGATTCAAGTACATGTATGATGATAGCGTCGTATCATGAATTCATAATAATAATCTTGGACCATTAACTTTTCAGTTGTCGAGGGCTGGAAACCATGCACGAGAAACTGTGACTCTGGGGTTGAAACAAGAAATAGACTTTGCGGCAGCAGAATCACAGAAGAAGAAGTCGAGTTCTGTGAAGTTCAGAACTGTCCAGGTTGCGTTTTCAAGCTTATTAAATTCAATATAACGTGCCTACTTAATCTGAACATTGCCGACACCAATAATTATTTTGTCACATCTGATGCATATCGTGCGTTCTTCAATTTCATGCCATATGGGATCGTATTCGAGACATAGGGTCTACATGTAGAATTCGCATGTGGCGTGATGTAATAAGATCATCATATCATGTACTGCGGTACATTATTATTGGCATAGTTTCGGGAGTTACATGCATAGTATGTCTACATATCCTGCTTCAATTGTCCTATAAATGATATTATGACACTATTTTGTGGCTATTTCCTTTTGCTTCTTTTATTTACAACGCCATTTAATTAGTACATTGAGTTAGTGTGCCATGTCCTCTTAATTTACAATGTACGATTGAACCAGCGCCAAAGACATTACGAGTCGTGCATTCAATTAGCCGCCAATTAAAAATCGTACCATAGATTGCATAGCTTTAAAATCTGCTGGCATGTATTGGCAAGTGCACCATGAGTGTTACTGTTTCAAGTACATTTCTTTATTTTAGATAATGATGAACATAAATCGCAGGGTTTTGGAATCACCCTGTCGTCCGAAGACTTGAAAAGAGTAAATAATTTTATTTTGTTAACCAATCTATTGCAGATTGTTTGGTGTCGTAGGACATTATCATTATAAGAGCGATCATATTCAACACAGTCTACTATTGTTCGATTGCAATAACCTTTGATCTATATTCAGTTATTGTGAAAACTTTATTATCCTTGACGAGTCTTTTAAATATACCTGTTGAAGTTATATTTATGTTCTGTTAAGTTCGTGTGAAAATTTCAGGTGTAGGCCTACACGTAGGTCTACCGTCTTGCGATAAACATGTAATAACGAAGTCCATAAATATTGACACATGCTACAGTCCGACATTATTCACTTGAGCCTTCGTAATAAAGACAGTGTTAGATGAGTCCCGCCCCTGTTATTCCATCTTATACTGAATAAACAGACCTACTTAATGTACTGTTTCAGGTATTGCGAGAGCCCGTCGGATCTCTTGAACCGTTTTCAGACGCAATTAATCAGTACTGTTCAAAAAATGCTGAAGCCTGTTGCCGTAACATTGGAATTCCAACTAGGCACAAAAAAATAACTTAACAACCATGACTAGTCTACTTTATAATAATAGGCATCACATAGAATTATATATTAAATTATTTTGCATATATTTATGAATGCAATTGTGTATGTAAGACAAATATGAAGCCAATATATAACTAACGAACAGGTCATAATATTTTCTTCATCGTTGCTTGCATAGTTCTAAGGCAGAGTCAATTGTTCTTCGTCTATCACAGTGGTTTACCGTGTCTGGTTGTATAAGTAACCATTGAATCACTTATGAACGCATGACTTTATTTTCTCACTTACTGTCATTGTCTTCTCGACACACAGAATTACAAATACAATAATTTCCATGATAACGACATTTGATCACAACAGCAATGACCAATGATGATCTACCGAGTCTGCCCAAACGAATACTAATATGACATAGTCAAAGTCTTGCATCGCCTGATGTGCTATCGCAAACCTCTGGATTGAGGCTGCTACTGCGGCGACCGACTCTCTCCGTGTCACAGTCTGAGTGTCTAGACTCTTAACTTCTTACACCCTGGCTCGGAATGAACTCCCTGTAACCTAACTAAACAGTATCTTGCCTTCTCTTAGCCTACCAGGAGTGGCCGAATTAATTAGCATTACATTAAAATCTTTACTAAATATTTGCATCATGCCTTAGACTGTGTGATTGGTTGACCACTAACTGCAATTACGAGGGTGAGAGTGCGCTGCGTCAACTACACTATTCCTCCGATTCAATCCGTTCGCTCCTCAAAACCCATTAAAAACCGACTAGAAATATAACCTCAGCTCTAACCTAATCAGACACTATATGTTTCATTATAACTGGGTTTCTGCATTTATATATCTCAATTTCTACTATGTGATGGATCTTTCGTCATAATCGTTAGTACTGACAGTGTCTATATCATATAGACAACCATGTATTGCCCTTTTCAAAAGGACAATCCACAATCCGACCGGAAATGTTTAACGGTTCCTTCTACACCTTGAGTGTTTGCCTCTGCAAAACATTCCCACTATAACAACAGTTCAAAAGGCAATAAGGGATCGTTGCTCATCGAAATATTAATCTGTATATAGTGATACAACTTTATCTATTTGATGATCAAGTAAATTTGAGATAAACATGTAACGTTTCTTCATTGCTTCTAGCGTTTCTACCGTTACCTATACATCACCTGACCTTCTGACCTATGCATCAGGTTATCCGGTAATCAACACTGATGATACAAGGTACATGCATAATATTACATTTTATTAACTTGTGACTCAATGAGGAAATATAATATTGGATTGCATTGCGTGGTATAACTCGAAGTATGGCGCAGATTGGTAAATATCTTACATTAAGCTAGTTTGCCACTTGCAGACACAATCAATTATAATTGGCTAATAGCCTTTCTGTAGAACTATTTACTATAATACTTAACAATTATTTACCTGTATCGCCTGCTTTCGTTTACGTGTGGTCCAATTATGGTGGTGCATTCTAAATGATATTTAGTTAATTAATTCTTGTCTAATTAAAGAACTTGCGAAATTTTATAAATATGATGCTTAAATACATTTTCTTCACACGCAATAACTATTTTTTTAATATCTACACATTTATATTACGCCTTATAGAGGGCGAAATGATGCGGGTAATCCCAGACTTGAGTCTAACACGTAGCAGAGCTCTGCCTCTGCTACTGGCTATGAAAATTCATCATCTTACCATCAAGTCTACGGTACATTTTATAGTGCACATGTATAATTGCAGCCTAAAGATAATTGTGAAAATCGATCGCCGTAAGCTATCTGCAGAGTGTACTGAGACGAAGGCACACGGATCGAATATCGTCTATGCTGATCGAAAGCTAATCTACGACGCCGTTAATAGTGAAAAGAGCAAAATAGAGAAGGTCTGCTTAATCTTTCATATTGTGATCTCTTCTAACTACCTTCCAATTTATTCCAAATGTGCGATATTTCCAGGGACGTAATTTGGGGGCAGGGGAGAATTTGCCCCCTGAATTCCCTGATTTAGATAATAGTGCGTGCAAATTTCCATACAAGGTCATAGTTTAATAGCCATATTAATTAAAAATCTCATTGTATTTCATATTAGCATTATATCATATCACAGTGGCCTAGGCCCATGATTGAATAATTTCATCTTTGAAAGTGTCTCAGCGTTTCTGCCGACGATACAAGATTTAACAATCAAACCTTTTGGTACCACTGAAAATGCAAATTTCAAACCAAAACAGATTTAAAACAAGAAAGAAACCCTTGTCCCCACAAAAATTCTTGCTTGCTCCTCTGAAAAAAGCTGAAACGACGTCACTGGATAGTTCAAAGAATATTATGTGTATAAATTTATATCTCAGATCATTATCGTTTATTGATCCAAAATCATGAGTCATGCAAATTACAAGGAGAATACAACAGTCCGGAATACAAATAATAATAATAATATTAATAATAAGAAGAAGAATAAAGATAGGAAGAGTGAAGGAAGAGCAGGGGCAGCAGGAGGGGCAAGAGCCGTGAGCGCCCCTGATATCGAGGATATGTGATAATGCGGTGCAGGAGGGGATGACGGAGATGGAAGGAGGAGGGGAAGAGGAGGATGGGAAAGAGGAGAAGGAGGAGGGAGAGGAGATGCAGCAAAATGGGCAAGAGGAGAAGGAGAAGCAAGACAGTTAAATGGACGGAATGAGGAGAGGAAAAGATGAGGATTAGAAGCGGAGGAAGAGGAAGCTGGCTATGAGGATGCAAAAACAAAAGCAGGATGATAAAGGTGAAGAAAAGGATGAAGATGAGGATGAAATGAAGAAGATAGAAAAGGAGGTGTAAGAGGGAGGAAATGAGCAGGAGGAGCAGGAGCAGAGAGATAGAGAAGGAGGAGGAAAATGTGAAGGAGAGCAAAGGTAGAGGAGAATCAGCAGGAGGAGTGGAAGAAGGAGGAAGAACGATAAGAAATACAGCGACATAAAGAAGAGGGGCAGCATTATATGTAGGAATAAACTATGGTACTTTTATTTCGGATGTGCCAGTGTGCTTATAGTTATTAAGTCATTGACGATGCAAGGTTCACATATATATTTAACGGTGACATTGTTGCTTCCAAAGCTTGATGTTTCCACGGGTAAACCGGGTATACCCAAACCTGTTATTACTGTACCCGACTCGACCCGTAAACTGTGTACCCATACCCTACCCGCGCCCGCAGGTACGGGTCAGATACGGATATACCCTCTTGTCTCTTGTTGGGTATACCAGCAGGCCCATAGTACTCACAATGATCCTATCCGCACCCGAACCGGCTCATGATATACTGAATGAGATCATAATATCAGATTGTTTTGAGTCATTTGAGGCAGTGACTTCGCGTGTCACAGCTGAAGGCGAAGTTTTTAGAGGCGAGCTACTCCTGAGATGGTAACGATGCCGAAACATTAACGAAGAAGTACTTTTATTAAAATATTATATTGA
Organism: Bimastos eiseni; assembly: GCA_959347315.1. Taxonomy (NCBI): domain Eukaryota; kingdom Metazoa; phylum Annelida; class Clitellata; order Crassiclitellata; family Lumbricidae; genus Bimastos; species Bimastos eiseni. The sequence continues at coordinate 3,825,449 of OY365813.1, read as the reverse complement.
TGGCTTATGTTGATGCCAAATACTAAGCAAATAATAGAAAAAACATTGATTATTCAGAGCAAACTGATTTCCAAAGACGATGAATGTTTCTGTAGGCTCTATCGATAAAGATAACATCCGTTTGGTCTTCTACTCCTCTTCGATCCTCTTCTCCACGTTTGAGCTCTTCAGTCAGCGTCATCTATTATCTGATTGGCTTCTGGGTCTTCATCAATCTAGTACGGAATAACTTCGCCTGAATGAATAAGTCGTATCTATATTCAACGTAGCTCGCTTAGGGATTTTTGAATTTAATATCCAGTAATTCTACGATCACTAAATTGTCTTACTTTGGCGTTCCTGTGTTGTATAATTTATCGCTTATGAACGAACATATAATTATTTGTTTGATTTTTACCGTTACATTTTTTCCTTTTCGTTGCATATAGGGCCTACTTAAATGGTATCTACATTTGCAACAATAATGATTGTGTGTTACACTGCACATTTATTTTGACTCCGCTTACCCCATTTTATTGGGTTTCTGTTTTAGTTTAATCTCTTTCATTCTGAGTTGGTTTTCGCTGCACATAACGTGCATGATTATTATTTTTGGAATTATGATCATTTGTTAAACTGGAAATTTTATTATTGCTGGCAAATGCCCATTTTTGAGCCTTGAAAGAATAATGGTTGTGGTATTTTGTTTGTATTTTACTCTCGGTGCATGATTTCAAATAATTGGAGGCTACTACAAACTGTTGAGCAACAGCTATAGTGCGATAGGTTATCAGAATCATTTGTTTCCATTTATATTTAGGAACGTCTTTTCTTAATTATGTCAACATTATAGTTCTGATCTTGTTATGTTTATTAAAGAAATTAAGCTTTTATCTACCCAGTGTCATTCATACTTTCCGGAAATCAGGTTCTGCTAGATTCGTCTGAATTAAACCACAGACTAGGCCTTCACATGATGATATTCGTATAGACATTTATTGAAGCACCCTAATGAAGAGTGTGCTCTAAACGTGCATGGGAAACAAACGCAGCTCTTCGTTAAAGTGTTGAAGAGTCAAGTAACATTGTAAAAGATGGGCCATTACAAAGTAAACCCTCGGTCTTCTTGCCAATATTTCGTCCAATAGTAAGAATTAATAAATTTAGCTTTACCGGCGCCCATCTAATTCATATTTACATATATCGGCCAAACTTTACTTAAATATTTCAAACAGTACAAGAGTTATATCACTTTTGATGAGTGCAACCATGATTTGTTTGATGGTCAAAAACATTCAACGCAGCAAAAAGTTACAAAAACGATTTTATGAGGTTACATTTCAAGTAATTGGTATAAAACAGGCATCATATTGTTTCACATCCTGTGTACAATGTCTCCGAGCACTAAAGCACCAATCGGATGCCAGGCGCAGGATATAATTTTTTCACGAGCCCAGCGTCAAATCAGAGGGGTTGTTCAAAGAGCAGTCCGAGAAAGGTCAGAGTTCGGCTTCCAGAGGGTCAGAGTACTGATAAAGCGGGTGACATTTTGGTCGAGGATTGGATGGTTGATGATAAAGTCTGTCTGAGCAAGAGTTCTTGAATATGTGAGACTTTAGTTTCAATTGGACGCCAGAGGGATGATGGATAGAGGGGCCTGAGACAGTTGATGGTGGGTGATAGGTAGGCCCAATGATAGTAAGGGGGTCAAAAAGTGCGAAATTCAGGAGGCAGATCGTTCCAGAGACGCGGTGCAGTGATTCATGTAGCTCGGTTGGACAACTTGCGTTGAGAGGTTACCGAGGTCGAGTAAGACTGAGACAGGAGAAGGATCAGGTGGAGCGGGTTGGCTTAATGGTGAGGAGTTTGCGAAGATTAGATGGCTTTCGATTAGATCGAAATATACTAAATAGCTAAAACATCGTGGACCTCTTGGACCAATCGAAAAAACCATAAGACTCCGATAAAATTCATAGTTTAAGGTCAAGATGCGATGATTACTTTTACAGTGCCAAGCAAATATCACACCACAGAAATTTTACATAAATATTTATGTAAGTACAATTTATATAACAGTGAAACCTTTTTGCCAATATGAAAATGTCCAACAGCTTTCATCCTTTCATTATTTTCAAGACTTAAGAACAGACTCTATATTTAAAGGAATTAAATCATTGGCCAAAGTTATCAAGCGTATGTAGGCAGATATTCAAGGCTTAGTTCACACCATAATTAAGTTTGTATCAATATTTAGTTCATTCAAGTAATTAGTCAGTCATCAAGGGTGCATCGCACGAGTTCTCTTGAGTGACTCAATCTGTGTGTAATAGATAATAAATAATAGATCCTTGCCGAACTTTTAACAGATGAGTTCAAATGATGCTCCTCATCGCAATCAGTTTTTTAAATTAAATTAAATTATTGTCACGCAAATTCCGTGGCATGATAAGAAAGCTTAAGCAATGTCTGGCTTTGTGTGCAGGTTTACTTTCTTGAGATCCTCATGTTCTTCTGGTGCAATTGTTTGATTGTATTCATTATGGCGAACGTCCTCCGCGTGATGAACTACGTATGCATATCCTTCGAAGTTACCGCTGAAACAAAACCAATATCGTAAGTACCAATAGGCAGCGATGAGACGACATTACATGTAGTAAAAACCTTAATAGTTTTTATTGCTTTATGACAGTAAGCTAATTCATTCAGAATGATAGGAGAGACCAAATTCCTTTGAACAAACAAGAAACCTTATAACTGTAACAGTTAGATAAATGTTTGAATATCTCCATTAAACATTTCTCTATCATAATTATGCATGGTGGCCTATTATTATCAAGTCAAAATGCTGTACAGGAGAAACAACTAACTTAATCAAGCCAAGATATTCGATACACGGTGCACACGTTTTACGAAGAGACATTTTTTGCAATTCGGTAGGCATAGAGTAGTTTCAATGATATAACTTATTGTGGGCAGTGGGTATATGTACATGTACAAACATGTATGGCAGCAGCGCTCATAACCGTGAGGGTGACGGTCGGCCTACGATTAGGGGTGGCCATCTGCGAGCGGCACACCTTCGCGTGCGGCGCCTTCATCTCTGCCAGAGGCACACATGGCCTGTCCTGTTCTTTGGGTTTTGGCCGTCAAGCAAGACACTATAATATCAACGACCTTATCCTTCGCAGCCTCAAAAGAGCCGGTATTCCAGCGGTCAAGGAACCTTCAGGTCTTTCTAGATTAGATGGATAGAGACCAAACGGACAGACCCCGATACCGTGGAGTGGGGGACGAGCCTTATTTTGGGACGCGACGGTGGTGGACACAGTGGCCGCTTCTTATATCCCCGAGTCAGCTACCACAGCTGGAGGATCGGGGAAGATAGCAGCCTCAAGGAAACACACAAAATATCCTGAGCTGGAGAAGAAATACACTTTTGTTCCAATCGCTATAGAAACCTTCGGTCCCCTCAATAGTGAGGGCCTCGCCTTTTTGTCTGAGACTGGACGCCGGCTTTCGACAACTACTGGTGACGTCCGTGAGACAAGCTTCCGCTTCCAGAACTTGTCGGCATTGATCCAACGTTTTAATGTGGTGGCTTTTCAGGGCACTATGTCGAGATTACAATCCACTGACAAGCGGCGACCCAGATGGCCTGGTGAGAGATCCGTTGGCAATACCAATGATAAATAATGCCATATGTGACGTAATAATAATAATAATAATAATAATAATAATATAAAAATAATAATAATAATAATAACAGCAATAACGATCGATGATTTGATAAAAAAAGCACTCAAAATTTGGAGTGTATCAATAAAAAGATTGGGAATGCTTTATTAGGATGGAAATTGCAAAACACCGCCCCGCCCGCCATGGTATATGAGTGAGTCCGTCTGGTCTTTTTCCATAAGATCGGATCAAGCCCATCGGTTCTTTGACAGTGGGGATCCCTGCACGGATTAGACTCCTGTAAATAAGGTCATTCAGGGCCGCGTGTCTGAACCAGCGTCCCAGGCCCAGGCCACATGAGAGACCGTGATATCCGTTTCCCTCGACCAGGGCACCGCATGGGCAGCAATGAGGTAAACAGACGGGTAACCAAAGTCTGTAACCCACCGCCACCCTCAGGGACTCATCGTCAAGTCTCAGCCCGCAGTTGGTAGTCGGTAGGGCTAAGAGCCAGTCGCTCTGTGTTGCTGATACTGCTCTAAGACGTGTCTGATTCTGGGAATCAGGCATTCTGGTGGCGAGGTCTGCCACTACGAGCTCGATAAAAGAGCAGTCCCATCTTGATTGCTTGTGAGCCCAAGCCTCCAAGGCTCCGGCACTCCGCTGGTTTCCCTCCATTTGGCCGGAAGGGTCTCCAGAGCAGGGTTCTTTTTGGGCTTTTTTGGGCCAATGCGGTCGCTGCACCAGCGACCGCATTAGTTTGGTGAGCTGACATAGATTTAACCTCGAGTGATGTAACCTCATACATTTCAGACATTTAATAAGGTTTATTATTATGCAACGAAAATGAAAACCATAGCACATACAAATTAATATTGATTAAAACAACTTCGATGACCTCTAGGCCCTACTACAATGTCGGAGTTCAGACTTTTATGTTGTTCGTAACTATGTGGTCCTATTAAAACGGTTTTACTTATTTCCGTACTCACTAGGTTCTATCGCAAACGAGGCCGGTAAAAATACCGTTCTACGTATTAGAGAATACAACGGGGTGTACCGCACTTCGATACAAATCACCAGACCAAGTAACGGCTGTCCAACCCGAAACAGAAAATCGCGCAGAAGCGACATAGATTTATTGCTGATTTGGTTACTTCTGCACAAAAACGGGCTTCCCTTGTTTTTCTTCGTTCTTTCGAGCATGCCACACGCAACAAAGCTCCTTTCCGCCAGCTTTGACGTGAATCGCCGGCCAATGATAGTTCTCCAATTCGGGTCAATAGCAGTGTTACGGTATACGTATAAATTATTGGAAGGGGCTTCACCCTTTTGCTGGCCAGGACAACCAGGTACACGTAAGGACCTCTATTGAATAAGCCACCTAATTCGCCACAATATTATTTAGAGATCAGAACTTTATTATAGGCCCTGCAATAAAAAGCTGAAATGACGCAGGTCTCCTATTCATGACTAATTGCATCCTTCAGATTGGATGTGATTCAATAAACAACTTGCGAAGGAATAATTATTGTTTTGGTTGGCAAAAGTGTAGCTTCAGCAAATTAGGACTGACAGATAAATTAACATAGTTGACTTTCATATATTTAATTGTTACTGCTTTTGCTATGAGTAATTATACGTGATATATTAATTATACACCTATGATATTATACGTGATCTGAGTGTCTTATGTAAACATGATTCTGACTATTCGTATATTTTATTATATACTTTAGTTTAAATGCATGACATCTTGTGCTATTTTGTGTTATCTTCGCCGTTTTGCGACACCAGATGCTAGAGTGTAGGCATTAAACCTACTTCGAGCAAATCTATGATCTAAACAGTTGGATAACTGTTTAGCTATTATAGCATCATCAAACGTAGCTGGACCACAGTCTGCAGATTTACGTCTAATTCACTTTCAAAATAATTCATGTACCAGTACAGCATTTGACTAACTCTCGCTTAGTTATACCAAGACGCGCTTGAAGACAATAAAAATGTACTTTGATAGCAAGTCATTAGTTGGCCTATATGATCCGGCTGGTAGCTACGTTTAGCGCATTCGAGTTTCTTATAAGGCGCTATATAAATAGCCTAATACATGCCAAGATTTCTAATAAGTGTTTGAATATTTGTTTGCTTTGACTTTGAGCATATTGTTTTTATTAAATTTATTCATGTTGATGAAAAATTGGTGATTTTAGCTCTGTTCCCTATGTTTGTATGAGTAACGCAAGGTGACAGCACGATGAACCTGGTCAATAGTGTTTGAGAATATTGCGACAAAAGTCGATTCACCTGAGGTGTTGATAATTTTGTTAGAAAACAGCTACAGTTTAACAATTATATGAGTGGAACATTAATTGAAGATTTGACACAGAACAATAGTTTCATCGTAATAATTTTACACAGAGACAAGAGGAATAGTTTTACCAATCACAATTTTGTTCTCTTCCAATTAAAGACGATGAGCGTACATGTATTAAACGCATTACAATTCAATTCTTTCAGGTATAGCCATTTCAAACCAGATCTGCAGTAGACTATAAAACACTGAATCCATCCGAAACATAGGGTATTTCCGACTTTAACTGACTTCTCTCTTGCTCACTATTTCCTTAGTGCGGTGATTCAACAGATTGAACATACGCATAAAATAATTCTTAATGACTAATTAAATTGTTTTCAAGTGAGCTTTCCAATCAGGAAGCCAGGAAACTGGAATTATCTAGATTCAGCGGAATTTTCAGCCTTAATTAATTTCTCTGCTAACGATTTCATCCTTGACGATTGGTCATTCATTCTTGAAATTTCTGGCACAGTAAGAGAACTCCAATTTAAAGTGCTTATAAATACCTTATGTGTATGGACACAGCGTTTATTATAGGCCATACATAGTGCTCTCGAATTGAAACATGTTTTCTATATTCTTTACGACTTGTGATAAGGTTGAAATAATGAAATTGTAATGGTTTGCAAAAGACTAAATTTTCTGGCCAGCTGAGTCAGCATGGGCATAATAAATTCTTTGTACATTGTAAGAGAATGCTTGACTCAAGTAACCACAACTTCTTGCAAAGCATGTTGCCACTGAGCATTGGGTTTAAATTTCTGGGCGTATCTTCCTAGATAGTCTGCCTCACATGTATCACTGAGCAGGAAGGGCCAAACTTCTCCTTAAGGGCCATCACGATCCTTTGGTTGCCTATGAATCCGAGAAATAGGATAATATATTCACAGAATTTCGTATTTTATCTAGTAGACCAAAGCTACTATTTTATCGCCTCTAATATAGACTAATCGAGCTTGCCAACTTCGAGTATATGGTGCAAGATTAATATTAAATCAATCTTAGAAATTCCTAAATCAAAATTATATCAAAAGTGTTTTCATTGCAACCAAACGAAAAAATATATCATTAGAGAATGAACAAAATACACTTAACATTGGCTATAAAGAGAGCCGCAAAAGGGACGCGAATCCCGCTAGATAGGGACACCCATGTGGCAACCATAATTATCTAACTAGCAAATGGCATTGCGATTGATATAAAAGATGGTCCCTATACTACATAAGGTTATTTACACAGTCTAGATTTATGACAAACCATATCGTCTATACTATTCTGGACTCACCTGATATTTATATCAACGGATCTTGTCCTCTATAATGCTGCGACCACATGGTAACATTTGCCATGTTGTGGCGATCCCCAATCGAAGTATACAAAAAGTTGGGCTCTAGGTTTTTCCATCGGGATTCAGAGGGTATAGAAATTAGCCTGTCACAACCATACGTCGCAGTTAAAACATTCAAGTTACAAAACAGTTTAAATATTGCAATAAACAGGCTCTTCATTTCATAAATAAGATTTCTTCAGGTCTCAAGCAAACCTCTGTCAAATTGCGGTTCGATACCCATAGGTTGAGAATCGCTCGATTACATGATGTTAGATTTACATTTGGGAAAACCGTATGCCATTGTATACATATGAAGCAGCTTGAGAGCTGTTATACATCTTCCAAGTGACGTTTCGTGCTAATTGGCGATACATTGAGCTTGTCGCAAACGCTGTTCAGTAGAGACAATAATGTAATCGGCAGTAGTTTGGAAGCCACGATGAAGGAAAATATGTTTGGACTACTTGTGTTGCTTCAACTGATTTCAGGTAAAATACACGTTTTTGTATTTCCAGATTTGCTATTAGTGCTTTCAATGAAATTTAAAAAAATGGATGTCTCGTATACGGCAATAGTCCAAAAGCTAACTTCCAACTTTTTGCTCATTCAGCAATATCTGTTACAGATCACACAAGCTTTTATGTAAAAAATTCCACCGATGCAACTCTAGTTGACAGTTACTAAGCTTAATCGTCAATGCACTTTCTTTCTTGTGAATGGTTACAATGATTGATTTCTTCAATTCCTCTCGTGTGTGACCCTCCGTCCATATTGAGTTAAATATTTCGTAGAAAGTGGAGGGTACCAAATTTCACATGTTTCCCAATCGTTTCTGTTATAATTATAACGGTGGCGGGTACCACTGCATAACATAAAGACATATAACAAAACTCGAGTCTTGAATACTTGATACACGAATAAAATAATCTCCATCTCAAGATATGAGTAAATCAACTGACATCACGCTAATTCTGACAAACATAAGACAGCTTGGTAAGTACCACTGGTCACAGATCGCTATGGGAGAGTAAGACATGATGGAAGCTGTTTCAAATTAGATGTTTAGTGACCAAATATAAGAATCGAGGTGCACCTGTATTATGTAGGATCTTAACTGATTGACATGTTATAGATTTTTAGCATCCTCGACTAGAATTGAGAACCAACATTTCCATAAAATCCTAATGTTTATGTATCCCTTTAGTAGTTTCATGCGTACAATTTGCGTATTTTATATTATACGTTAAATTCTATAGTAAGAAAATAACCTTCACAGTTTGACAGTGCACATAGTTGATCACTAGTGACATCTCCAGTGCATGGAAGTTGACCACATGTTCTCGACGCGTCTGTACACCATAGGCACAAGGTTTCGAGCAGTTTGACCACGGTTCCCACGCACCCCACCCAGAACTGGGGTAGGTCGAAGTTATGGCCGTAGGGGAAGGAGTTATAATTTCCTCTGTAGCATAACAGATTTTTATTTTCGTTTATTTCAAACTGACAAGCCGCAGTAAGTCTACAGCCATCCAACACGTAGGATGATCGAACTATGACAAGTTACCGAATTCAACTGTCGACACCCATACAAAGCGCTCATTACGTAAATATACTTCTGACGAAAGTATGACTAGTCACCCTTTTCGGGTAAACGGGAATCAGCCCTGCATACCAGTGTGCCATCCATTACTCAATCCCTCCTCCCAGCAGGGCTGTTAACAATACTGGAAAACGTATTGCGATACCAGTACCAATACTTCATCAAAAAATGTATTGCAATACCAATACCAATACTTTTTCTTAAAAGTATTGCAATACCAATACCAATATTTTCACCAATACTTTTTGACGAGCAAGTTCCTGTTTATCACACAAAACATGTGTTAAAGAAAAAGTAGTATAATTATACTATTATTTTTATATAAAAAAATCAGTAAACTAGAATTGCAATTATTATTTTCACAAATCAAAGATCTGTATAATTACATTCATATTTCTTACTTAACAAATCAGAATAACTACAATTATTTTAAAAAAAATTTATTTTCAAAAATACTCAAGCGTGCTACAGGATGACCTATCGGTAATGCGCTTGCTCGCATAGCATGCGGTTGCGAGTTCGACTCTTTGTAAAGACCCTTGGGCAAGTTGTTTGCGAACACATGCCTCTGTCACCAAGCAGTAAACTGGGAAGTAAACGGCAAGTCCTACGATATCACTGGCCCCGTGTCCAGGATCTTGCGATTCGTTCATTGCCGGCTCAAGGGCCTAGGAAAAGGAGATGAGCACCTTTCCAACGTTCCGTATGGAATATGGGCTGACTTTACTACTCAATGATGTGCGTAGAGGGGAAACACTATATCCGATCGTTTCCCTATTTATAGATTCTTTATAGTTCTGTGACGAACTCCCTATTAGTCAACATTTCCAAAGGCATACAGGTGTGCAGTCTGAAAAGACGCAAAGAACAGGAAGAAAGCGCGCATAGAATTAATTTAATTATGCACTCAAGCCTCACTCAAGCCAAGCCACTAAAATGACGTCAGAGTCTATTGACCGAATGTTGCAATTAGGAGCATTATATATGCTAATTGGGGGAATAATTATACAGTTGTCTTATTACTTCAAATCACGTTCATAACAGCCACGTAATCATGGTTTTTCAAGAAAGTCACGCTGGAAATTCCCGACTCTGAATGGTTGCCGAGCTTTTACCTTTTAGAATGTCAACTTTACATTCTTCCGGAAAGACTTTTCTATATAAATTAATCTTATATACGTGGTTTCGTTATAATGGTCCCGTGGATTCGAGACTTCAAACCTTGGGGATTTTGAAACAACGACACAGTGTGAGAAAGAAATGGAAGGTCCTCTCCTGGTGCTGTGGACATTGATATTACTTGGTCAGTCTAAATCGTACTGAAACGTGCAAATTGTACATAACTCGTAATGTTTCTAATAATGTATTTATTTCAAATGGCTATGATATTTATTCATTTGCAAAGTACAGTCTGTAACATCACATTTTTGCTTGTGAGGTTCGCAGTCTGTGAATTTTTAATAAAAGTGGATGCACGGATGGCATACGCTTTCATTAAAACTTTTGGTTACAGCAATCATTAGTTGATAATACCACAAACACCATGAAGCATACAATTCGTTCAGCCTACATATCATGATGTTTGAACCATCCCATTTTATGAAGAATGGAGATGACATTAGTTTCTATTATCTCATGTCCTTCATTAACCGTACGCGCAATACCGCGCGGCTAATAACCGCGCGCACAAAACCGCGCAGCCAATAACTGCTCGTGGCTCATTACCGCGCCGATCATAACCGCGCAAATGGGAGAGAATAGAGCATACATAATTATCGCTTCTATTTTAAAAGCATTCATTTCATCAATCCTGCCTCTAATCAGACTCAGTTATTTTCAAAGATTCAGCTTTAGTTAAACAGATAGCTTTTCCTTATTCCAGCTTCCACTTAGACGGTATTCTTTTCATCAACCCAGCTTCTAGTTGAACAGAATTCCTTTCACTAATCTTTTCATCACCCCCGTTTCCATTTAAACAGCATTATTTTCATCATTCTAGCTTCCATTCAAACAGCATTATATTCATCGTTCCAGCCTCTATTTAAACAGCAATTTTTTCATCGTTCCAGCTTCCATTTAAACCGCATTCTTTTCGCCAATCCACCTTCTAGTTAAATAAAATTCTTTTCCATAACGCGGCTTCTAGTTCAACAGAATTCTGTTGCCTATTCCGGCTTCGAGTTAATCAGAATTTGTTTAATTAATCCAGCTTCTAGTTTAATAAAAACTTTTCATTCCGCTTACAATAAGGGTGTGATAAGTTGGTGGACAATTAATAAGGCCTATATATGTGACGACATGCGCGGTTGTGATCGGCGCGGAAATGAGTCACGCGCGGTTATTGGCCGCGCGGCATTGCGTGCACGGTAATTGAAGTCGACCCTATAATTAAGTAGTAATAAAATTGAACAATAATTATTAAGCTCGACAGAATCGTCAAGTATCCTACTCTCGATATTTCAGATGGAAGTCAGTTTTGAATGAACGAAGGGTTGCTTCAAATGCAATAATAGTATTGTGCAGGTCTATTGAGTAACGCGTATATTAATCCTATATAAAATGATAATTATGACAGAGGCGACCATTTCAAGTGGACCGGACGTCGTTTTTAGAGGAGATTCTATATCCATTGGATGTATATTCCGAGACAAGTTTTACTGGGAGACATTTTATGCCTACTCTATTTGGAAAGCTATATATAATTATTATGAAACTGGAGCCGACGAGTGTTTAGCTTATATGAATATCCTGATATCCATACAAGAGACTCAGTCTAGAAAGTTTTGGTATAGTATTTAATTACATGAATTATTATCGAGGTATTGAGTGAGAAGTAAATTGATCAACGTCAGACCAGACCAAAGATAACAGTTCCATTGCAATAGATCTAAACAGATTAATTGAGGCCATCGGTTTGAATACATTGTTCAAGTAATTCCAAATAGAGCTGCCAATTGCGCTGCACCGAGGAAAAATGTTAGCGAAGTTTATTCAACAGTTGTGTGAATGTGTGATCACTCTGTGCAACCCATTATTTTTATCTGTTGCTGGATGATGTTAGAAAGCTACTTTGAGCGGGTGAATTGGCCTAATTGATAGATTTTAGCATTCATGACAACACATTAAGCGTCATTGGCTTTTTCGGGCGAATTCCTGAAACGTGGAGAACCTTGTTTTGCAAGAGGTTACAACGCAAGGTTCCGCCTACAGGGTCTCACTAATTGCACAAAACATCAATCTATCCATGTCCATTATTAAACTATGCAGAGCACAAAACACATTCACATCTTTAGACAGTCACATAATTTCAGTGTTTAAGTCCACAGTAAACACGGCCAATAAAAGAGCAAGTAAAAGGCACATCAGACCATGTTCAAAACGATATTTAGCCTACACAAATGCATGTACAAATAATTTCAGTTCACATTTAAACTGGTAAATCCAGGTAATTATTAATAAGTTCTGGAGGTAAAAAATTCCAAATTGTTGGTCCACGTAGGCTATCGTGCGCACCATTTTTGTTGTTGTTGGTATACCAATTTTTATGATCGCGATGAATTGTCATGCACCTCTGAATGTGAAGTAAACTAATGGTGATAACTCGCTAGCATTAATTTTGAGTTATACATAAATTTATATTCCAATTTGCAAAATCTTCAAATCATTGAATAATGGTAAGCCTAGAGTGGAGGTTCTAAGAGATGCGTTACATTATTTTCTATTTCGAATGACTCGAGCGCTTTTGCAAAGTTCTCAGAATAGTTAAACGAGTATGATACCTGGAAGACCAAGTGACACTGCAGTTGGCCTACGACATGTAAGAATGCATAAGTATATTTCGTGGTATGATGTGTCTAACTCGAGAGATCATGAGTCTTTCATGACTATATTTTTACATCTGAAATGTTGAGAGTAGGATACTTGAAGATTCTGCTGAGCTTAATAATTATTTGACATAATTCCAATAGAGATATAAAAATCAGGCATAATCCCTATATCATATTATTATGACATTTATGTGTCCAATCCATTTTTATTGTTTATCAATGTGAACATCAATAAATAGAGGAGACGATACGTTGGAAATACATTTAGTATCTATAAAACTAACTTTTTGAAGACATCATTCAGTGGTCATCCGAAGATGCGTTGCCAGCCACCAGCGATATAAAGTTATTTTATAAGTATAAATTGGCGTTACGGATAATAAACTCATGTGCGCCATCCTACTTGACTGAACTGTGTCGTCCGGTGTCTGAACTCCTTTCGCGTACAGCTCTGCGCTCTTCTACTAAAGGCGAGCTTCTGGTGTCCAGGGCCCGCTCGTCGCTAATGCTGCATCGAGCTTTCTCAATGGTTGGTCCATCCGCCTGGAATGGGCTCCCGGTTGCCCTCCGTCTTGCCCCTTACAATGATCTACCTACCTTTTCTAAGCTGCTAAAGTCATTTCTTTTTGGCCGTGGCTGGGCTGGGAGCACCTCTGAGTAGTTTCCCTTGAAGAGGCGCTATATAAATTATCGAAATGAATGAATGAATGTGACGGGTACGGGTCGAGTAGTAAATAAGACACCACCCGCAGCGGTCTAATCAACATTAGGTGTTTGATTTTTGTGCTCAGGTTTATTCAGCCCAGTTGCAAATCAAGTCTGCAATGATCAGAGCTACACGCAAATTTCAGATCCAAGGAGAAGTACAAAAGCTACGTTTGACGATACGGTTGATGTCCCACTTTGCGATAACGGAATAAGTGAAGGTACCAACTTCATTACCTTGTCGGTCTCATTAATTTGCACTTTATCACTTTGTTGGTTTAATAAAATCTGAAGAGCACCTTTTTGTTAGGGAACTTCAACAATGACTCAATAAAAAGTAGACCTAATACCTACGCAGCCACAGAAGAGTTTCTAAAGTGCATATTATCACATCACCTTCTCCCCATTATCACTAAGTCCACCCGTGATACTGAGCACACTGTTGATAAAATGTTCACTAGTATGTGAGCAACATTATCTGGATCTTCAATACTAGCTTCAGAGATATCATATCACTTGCCGATTTTCGCAGTATGTACCTAATATATCAAGGTATATATTTTACCTCAATATTTTGCATGTTAGATACCTGGTTCAGATTTTCTTCCTATACTGGAGATGCAATGGTTGAAAGAGCGGCCAATGACCCAGTTCCGATGTTTAATTGTGGAACTCAGGGTCCAATCTACATCAGAGGACTTGGTTCTCATCCAGTAACTGGTCAGATAATTTCATATTCCAATATTATTGTAAATAGCAATTATTAAAAATGCAAAAAAACTGACAATTTTGCTGGACATTAATTTTCTGAAAATTAGCGGTGGTTATAATGTCTTGTTTAAGAGGAGTTCCTTTGACGTTGAGACTCATAATATGTCACCATATATAGCTGTTGACGTTAACTGTAAGAAGAAAGAAACAAATCGACAAATATATAAGAGTGATTACTAAAAAATGAAGTAAACAGGTAAATAACTAATAAAAAAATGTATATATCAAAAAATAGAAACGAATTTCATGATGAATTGGCTATACCAAAAACAGGTAAAACAGGAGTAGGCCTATTTGCATAGGCCTACTCCAATTCAGGGATAATATTCATACAGACACATGTCAGCCACGCACGGATTCTAGTAGAAAATGGTTCCCATTTCGAGTGCTGCAATTCATTCATTCGTCAGAAGTCTACTCAGAGGCGCTCCAAACTCAACTAAGGCGATACAAATTAGTCAAATTAGCAACTATTAAAACAAAGATGCATCTCTTAGGGAAGTGTGCTCCAGGTGGTAGGGCCAGCAACCGAGAAAGTTTGGTCGATGCTTGCACAAGGCAAAAGAAGCTTACTACAAGAGATAGAACGAGGAACTCGAAGGTTAGCAAGGCTGAAACAAGGCAGCAAAGTTCTTGCAGATAGGCCATGCATGGCAGAGTCAAGAAGGCAGACCATCGCTGTCATTCAATTGCTGATGCGTTACGAGATATGGGAAGCCAATGACAAAGTATCGTGCATGCAGTTCGAGAATGCAATGTATTTACAGAGTCAAGAAAAGCAAGATGCGGAAGGACTTCAGCCACCAAGCACTGGCAATCACCCGCCAGTCGTCTTCGATCACCTACATGTAACCATATGATTTTTTGAGTTTTAGTAGTATTGAGGAGAAGACGGTTAGAAGCCAGCCAATCTGAGAGTTCCTCCATAGCATCGCACATCTATAGCCACCATATCAGAATCTGGGAGCAGTCAGTGTATGTCTGCACAATGCACATAATCTGCATAGCGCTGGTGAACGAGATACTACGAGGTTTACAAGGAAACGATGCTTACCGCGTGGATAATAATAAGGTAGTGGTCCAAGTGCCGACTCCTGAGGAACACCAAGAAGGGCAGGAATCCAAGCAGACCTAGATAAGCCAATGGCAACGCAGTTTCTGATCTCTTTTGGAACAGAAGTAAGCTAAGGAAAACACAGTTCAGCACTTGTAATCTTACAGGGAGTGGAGCGACGGTGGTTACTAGGATGGGTTATCCGGCGATGGATGACGTCTTAGAGATCAATTTCTCTGATAAATGGTTGGCTGTGAATTAGGCTGACGAGACGTCTCGGTTTTCCCGGGACAGTCCAGACTTTCTGCTAGCTGTCCCGGCTGCCGGGAACGGTAGGTTAACTTAACGTCAGTTTTGAACTCACTTCTTAGCAATTGATTATCCTACACCGGTACCCCTGGAACTCGGTCAAGAATTGTGTCTACATGAGTGCACGTAGACTATCTGATAGAACCTGAGATCTATCGGGGATCTAATTCAACATTAACCCGCTTATAGGCCTACACATACGTTCAATACCAAATCAATCATTTCGATGGCAATGTGAAGGAACTCCCGTTAAAAGTGTCTATGGTGCTGCAATGTAAGTAAAATTCCTTTATTAACATCAGTTGTAAGTCGATCCTAAGATATAATTTCCTCTTTACGTTTATGCCAGCGTTCTACTTCTAAAATCAACCATCGAAATTTAATACTGTTGCAGACAATACAGGCACAACCGCAACAGTTTGCGCCAACTACGCTGGCAACCCTTGCAACTGGGAAGAAACGATACAGATCTACAGATGCCCAGGTTACTTTTTGTACAAACTAAAATCTCCTCCAGGATGCAGTATAGCATACTGTGTTGGAGATGAACCCGTTTGCAACCGTGGAGACTACTGGAATGGATTTGCTTGTGTCAGTAAGTACCCATCGATTCTAATGTTTCTAGATTGCTGCAAAATTGGATTTCAAGCACGTTTATGGATACATTTCTTAGGCATACACTTTATTTTATTGGCAACTTATTTCTATATTCCTCTATTGTCAGTTTGTTAGATTATAAAATAAACCGCCATGCAATCCTTTTTTTGTACTAAGGTTTAACAGTAGGTCATTTAAGATAACAAATGATCATTTCCAGAAAAACTTGTCTCAAACGGTTAAAGGCAAAATACTGAGGTGGCTGAGGTTTTCTGAAAATGATCGATGTTATTGAACCAAGTTTACATACACAATAAAACAATGTAACCAGCTGTATAATTATAGTTCATTGCGTGTTACTCTGTTACAGTTATAACTGATTCTTTGCGCAGTAGATCATTTAATGTTACTCTGCCTGACTAATCAAAATACACTACCCAGGCTGTTCCAGCTATTCAAATGCATTTGACACTAAACTGGTACTATGTAAAAACTACATCTATTTTGCCTCATGTGCCTCAATTTTGCTAATGGGCCCACAGTGGAACACGCTTCAAGTTGAACCCATATCTATGGGTGTGGGTTATAACTTGAAATTCTTAGCAAAATAATACTTCAATATTAGGCTTGAACCAATTCGTTGAGAATGGTTTAAACACAGACACAAATTTAATTATGTGCCCTGTTATTAGCGGACTAATAAAATCTAGCCTACACAAATGCTTATTGCGCTACAGTGTTGTCAACAAATATTTGTATTGTTTAGTTAAGTGCATTTCACAGGGATAATTAGAAGAAAAAGACAAAGAAGATGATGAGATGAATATGGTGCATGGGTTCCAGAGGCTTTCACCTCCGGACGTTTCACCTGTAGGGGTTTTCACCTGTAGAGGTTTTCACCTGTAGGGGTTTTCACCTCCTGGGGATTGCTTACTTTATGGACATAAAAAGTGAAATTTCGATGAGGATTGTCAATGAATTGTACATAAATAATATATATATCATGCAAAGCAAATTTATTTAGCATAAGTATAAGCATTATATATTATAAACATTATAAGCAATTATATTATGAACTGTAAATAGACACAATAAAGAAAGAATTAGATGTTATCCCTCTTCCGTAATCGCAATAACCTAGATTTACTGTCCATGAGAAGCCATTATAATTATTAAATGTCGCAGACATTCTGCAACGGTTAGCTTTCAATCTGATTTGCTATTTCTGAGATTGGATGCTTACATAGGCTTTGCTACACACTGCGCTGCAGAAAATCTATTTACTCTAGGTCTATATACTTATTAGTGTCACGATAGTCGCATTGTATGCGCATCAGTGGGGTATGAATAAATCTTGTGCGTTAGCCTATTTGAATGTTTGCATACCTTACTTTGAAATGCCGTATTCCAATAACTGTGACATTCTATAACATTTTGCTTATTAGTGTCATGGTAATCGCATTGTTTGCGCGTCAGTCTGTAATTTGATAGTTGAGGTGAAAGTCCATAGAGGTGAAAGCCCCTAGAGGTGAATCGTCCGGTGGTGAAACGTCCGGAGGTGAAAGTCCCAAGAGGTGAAACGTCCGGAGGTGAAACGTCCGGAGGTGAAACGTCCGGAGGTGAAACGTCCGGAGGTGAAAGCCCCTGATACCGGTGCATGGTGGTTGTGATGCCGGTGGGGTTGGAGATGGCAGTTTGTAGGTGCTAGAGAATGAAGAAGATGATAATGACAGCATTGTCGACATTGGCGATGGTGATGATGAAGGTGCTTTCAATAAATATTATTACAGAAAATCGGCGCAGCTATAAGTTTCTCATTTAAAATTAATGCGTTGATAGAGATTGATTTGAACCTTATGTCTACAAGTGCTGTATAACGGTAAGTGGTTTAGTCTATGGTTTAGCAAGAAGAATATCAAAGTTGGGACTGTAAATTGAATCATAAAGGGAAGACGCAAGCACCATATGAGCCACAATCAGGATCAATCAGTCCATGGGTATTCACAGGTATTTTAGCAATAAGGAACGTGTGAGTAAGTGCGGTGATTGAGTAGTGATAATGATGACACTGAAGACGACGATGATTCTAATGGGGAAAATTATGATTTTTCCAACTATTTGGCAACAAAGCCCAAATGAACGTGTAAAGTTACCAATGCTATCTATTTGATCAGTTGATCGTTTTTGGAGACTTAAAAAATTAAACTGATGAAATTCAAAGTGTGCATTTTTGTGCCACTTGCAAAAATTCCGAAATGCATGAAAACTTAGTATGAAAACTTAGCGTGTGAAACTTAAGCAAATATTAATTCAATATTATGTCTGTACCGCTGATACTTTCTCACTGAATAATGACTGGACGAAAAGTCATGATTTTCAAATTAATTATAACACATGCAACTGGCTATATAGGTAATGGTTTAAATTTATTCCTACATTAAGTGACAAACAACAACGATTTTGGAATGAGTCATCACTCATCACAAATCTGAGTTTTGGTCAAAATTTTGCAATGAATAAAATCATCTCATTAGTCGTTATTTTTTTTACAGAAAGACGAGTTATAAAGAAAACATTTAAGAAAATGTATTGAGTGCAATCAATTTAGCGCATAATTATTACAATCCACATTTTTGTTAAGATGACTTCCTTGACTAATGAACATTGATTAACTTAGTATTCCATTTTTATAAATTATTCAAATCAACAAGTGCATGAGATAGTACTAGTCTCTATATTCAAATATATTATTTTGTCAGTTACATTCGGAGCGTATTAGGTAGTTTAGACTATTTTCCACTCTACTGAGTGGACATTTCTCAGGATCTGTTCTTGATTAGTTCTGTAAACCCTGTATACAATCGACCTGACCAAAATGGTACATTCAGGTCCCGGAGCACGGGTTCACCAATGTGCCGACGCGCACATTTAGCCCGAAAGTCATAGCACCATTCAAATTCACTCAACTGGGTGTCTGAATTGCGAGAACCTGTGGCCGAGTAAAAATGGATGTCTTCAAATCGGCTGATGTTGAATCAAATTAAAAGGCAGACTGGCATTACGACACACGAGAGCTAAGCTTCTGAGGAAGATGACACTGCGACAGTCTATGCGTAGAATTGACAAGATGTCCTTGTTCAGGAATCTCGGATGGATCACGTCGCTCGCTCTCTCTCTCTCTCTCTCTCTCTCTCTCTCTCTCTCTCTCTCTGCAGGTACTGCTTTCATTAACGGCGCCTGATCGGTGGAATTTCTATTCACTCTCTTTTGTTCTCACTAACCTTTTCCAAGCCTTATCCCCTTCCTCCTACTTCTCACCCTATCCTAACCGCTTTCTCCTCCCACCCCATCCTCCTTTTCACACACTTCACCCTCTTCTCCACTTCATCATGCACTCATTGTCACGCTTCTCCTTTCCCTTGCTCCATTATCCTTCTCTAAGACTTCCTCCTCCTTCTCCACCTCCGCTTCCTTCTCAACAATCCTGCGTTATCTTTCCTAATCCTCTTCATCATCCTAACCCCTTTTCTTCCTCTGATGGCCCAAACCCTCTGCATTCCCATCAGAGACATGACATGCACGTGTTTCGGCGAGACGATCCTGGCGACTGAGAAGGAAACTTTCTTTGGGGGGTCCTGAGATAAGTTTTTGGCCCTCGAGACCTGGAAAAAGGCGGGGGCGGTGTCAAGAACCCCTCGACTGCGTGTGTCAGGTGTTCCCCGAGCCAACGGTTAAAGTTTTGGAGTGAATAGCTCTAAGACTGTGCAAATGCATCGCCGGACAAAGACACGCAGAATTCTGTCTTTATTCATATATTTAACCCGCCCAAACTGTTGCATAAATATATATATGCAACGCTGTCTTTGCAGGCTTACCGAAGGTCATATATGTAATTCGTCAGCTTTGGCCCGTAAGTAACGGAGCTGCTGGATCGTGGCTAATCTGCTATACTCCTCATATTTATCAATATACATACGATAGACACTATACTGGTTTCCGGTTGAGGATTGAATTACAATTCATGATCCTCCTCCTCCTCCTCCGTCCTCCTCGTCCTCGGCATAGCATCGATGAGCGTTACGGCCGTAGATTAAGTTAAGAAGATCTGTTGTATTTGGTCGATGCTGGTGGTCAACATCTACGAATAATCTAAAACGCCTTCATCTCATCAACACCTTTCTTCCGTTACACCAGGCCAAGATACGGCGCTCCACGCTTACGCTTTGGTTTGACGCCCTATGT
The DNA here is from genome assembly GCA_959347315.1 of Bimastos eiseni. Lineage (NCBI taxonomy): Eukaryota > Metazoa > Annelida > Clitellata > Crassiclitellata > Lumbricidae > Bimastos > Bimastos eiseni. The sequence goes on along the minus strand of OY365813.1, from coordinate 3,805,001 downwards.
CGCCCTCTGCGGCGCCAAGCCCGTCGCCTCGAAAGACTCTATAGGCGACCGAATCTCGCGCCAATCTTAGTGAAATATGTTCGGGACATGCATCGGAATACATGGGGAAAGAGCTGCAACACTGGGAGCAAAAGATCGCCCAACACTCTAAGGAGCCCAGGAAGCTCTGGCCGACGTTTAACGATCTCCTTGGCCGCTCAGCTGCTCATCTCTTCACGCTGATGGCTACTTGAGGCCTTCACCGCCAAGGTAAACTCCGTCCGCGATGCTACGTCCGGCCACCCAGGGCCAGAGTTTCCTCCCATGGACTATAATCTCTCCGTAAGCGATACTGGAGCTACGGCGAATCGTTGTAGCCTCAGCTCCAAAGACCTGTGACGTAGATTCTCTCCACACGTTTCTTCTATAGGAATTTGTGGATACACTCCTCCCCCTTCCTAACCGTTTCCTCGAATAGGATATTCTACTGGCCGGCCCAAAACGCTCAAGCCTAGTTCCTGGACCAAAGCGCGAATGACTGAATGAAGCTGATCCTAATAACTTTGGGCTAATTTTTTTCTAAAGCTATTGAAGAAATTGTAACAGCCCAAATGACCTATTTCCGATCTTTCAGCCTGGGTTCCGAAAAGGCCACCCCACAGAAATGCTATTAGTCCGCCTTCTCTCTTATATTAATGGAGAAATTGTACAGGTCTCAGGTTACTTTCTTGGCGCTGTTTAATGTCAGCGCCACTTTCGATACCTTTGACCACGGTATCCTCCTTGGGCGTCTCTCTGCCTCGTTTGGTCTTTCAGGCGTCTTTCTTGGATGGCTCGGTTTCGTCCTACAAGACCGTTCCTTGTCTTTGATCTGTTGGTCCACTAGGTCTTCTTGGGTTCCTGCTACATTCGAACTACCCCAAGGTTCGGTAATATGCGTTCCTAACGTATATAGTTTATACCGCAGATTTAGACCCTCTATGCGGACGACCTCCAAGCCTATCTGCATTGCTCAGCCTTTGCATCTGCCACAGCTGTCTGTATAATGAGCTGGCCATGGAGACCTTGGAATCCTGGATGTCTTAGAACCGCCTGCGTCTCAATCTATCTACAACTCATTCTGGCACGCGCCAGCAACTAGCCATTATTGATATGAAAGCCCTCACCTTAGAGCTCCATCAGTTTGTTTCTCATCTTCTGTCAGGGATCTTAGTGTTACTCTTGACCAAGAACTCACGTTCACACGGCACATCCATTTGCTATAACCAAATTGCTGTTATAGGCTGCGCCAGCTTAAGACGATTTGCCGTTATTTGTCCTCTGATGCTGCTACAACGCGTGTTCACGCCTTCGTGGTCTTCCGCCATGACTACTGTAGCGCCCTCTATGACGGACTCCCTGCATGCTGGATCAGGCACTTGGAGCTGTTTTGCACGCAACTCCATGGAACAGCCTCAATGGCCGTATTCCAAGGTACGGCCATGTTTACGATTATAAACGATACGTCCTTCATTTGCTTCCACTTCTCTCAGCGGATCACATACCGGGTCTCATCATTGGTATGGCGATACATCTAAGAATCACTTCCCATATACCTGCGGAAACTATGATGTTCCACATTAAGAATCCAACGCTGAGGTCTTCTCGGTTTCTGGCCCTGTAACCTGGAATGGGCTCCCTGTCACTCTCCGCCTTTTGTCCAAGGACAATCAACCGTGTTTTAATGCCAATCTTAAGTCCTATTTAGCCGGGGTTGGTCGGGAGCGCTTCCGAGTAGATGTATTGAAGAAGCGCTATATAAATCCTTCAAATAAATCAATTGCGCGCTACCACAAGTGGTGCACGCATTCCCGTATGGCGATTCGCTCGCATCGATCCCTCTCTTATATACTGGATCGTCTCCACGGAACAGTCTCTCACCTCATGTAGGAACTTTACCACATGTCCACAAAGCTCATAAATCATTTGAAGCATGTACCTCAAAATGATCTTATTTTAATCTGCTTGATAACCGTGCTGCGGCGCTTTTAACTGTAATGGGAAAACCGCCATATTATTGTTCCAGGTATTTTGATCCAGTGGAGTAACTTGAGGGCAGGAGTGATATGGTGATGCGATTGTGGTTGCAGTTTTGGAGTCAAGCATAGGGCGGTTTCTACGAAGATCACGGATATGCATGAAGCAGGAGCTAGAAAGATGGGTGAAAAGGTTTTGGTCAAAGATTAAGCATAGGTTGCGGGTACGAGATTTTGCAGTGAATCTGTGGGTGGATGCAGAATCATGGTTGAGGGAAACAGAGCGTTCAAGAATTTTCTTGAGTTGCTCACGGAAGCCAATCAGAATGAATTTGGTTTTGGAGGGTGCAGGCAGAGGAGATTTGAGGTCATTGATGAGATTTTGGTGACAATATGGAGAAGATGTTCAATGCAGTTGGAGAAGCTGATCGGCGAGAAAGAAATGAATAACTGGGTGCCGTCAGCAGCAGCTGCGTTGAGGCAGGGACAACGAGGCTGTGACTGAATATAATATCGTTGAAACGCGTTTCAACTGTTACGTTACGAACATCTCGTAAAGTGTCCTACAAGTACATGTAGCTTGCTTAAACGGCGCTCTATAAATCGTCGTAATTACATACATGATGGTTTGCTTTATTTTATTTAATGACAATATAATACTAGCCACCTCTTTTCGCGGTAAAGATCAATCATCTTTTCAGCATTAAAAAATAGATCGTATACCTACTTACAGTCATGCAAGGCAAAATGGTAGAAATGTGAAGTAATGTAGCGCACTGAACGCGATTTACCACGCACAACTGGCATTGTGATTTGCAATATTCTGTTATTTCAGACTATTTTCCAGCAATGAAGGGCTTTCCAATATTTTCGGGACCGTTTGTTAACGGCAGTGGATACAGCCAAGAGATTTATTTCAAATGTCAAGTCCAATATGACCGACAACCACAGGACGCTAATGCCAGATTTCGTGTAACGTTCTTGTTTGACGGACAACCACTAGGTTATATTACTACAAATGCATACTATCCTCCGGAGCTCCTTGAACCGACCATCCTGAACCCAGACAGTAACTTGGTCGCCTTAATCGGTGAATATTATCTCAGAGGGCGACTTGGAAGAGAGGTATGCACTTCTGCGCATATTTTCTCTTTACTCTTTTATGTCTTGTGTGGGATAGGGTCATGTTCGCATTGTTTGTTGGAAAGAGAGTTTAGAAAGAGTGACTCTTTGTTTCGGTTGCAGGAAACAGAATTCGTAGCGATGACTCAGAGGAATGAAGAGTAGATAAGATTAGGTAAGATAGGTTTCATGAGTTGTGGCTCTATGAAATCCTGCACGTTAGACTTCAACCGCTGTGACTGTTTTAGGATACCTTACTTTTCAATTTGCAACGTGTTATCTGTGTTTTTACTGCAGATTTCCTGCCAGGCGGAGTCCTTCTGGGACGGTTACAGCAATTCTAATTCGAGCATGAGAAGTGCTGGAAAATATTACGCCGCTTTCGAGGTAGAAGCAGAAATTATGTACTAATTGTTGTTTTGTCGTATATTCGTTTATTTCACAATCGCATTGACATCAACCAGTCAATCAATTTCAATTTGATATAGCGCCTCCTCCAGGTATCTACTCATAGGCGCTCCCGGTCTGACTTCGGCTGAAAAAAACGGATTTCAATGAACAGTAAAATGCATGCGAACAATTTCTCGGAAAGAGGCGCAGGACTCGGGGAGCCCATTCCAGATGGTCGGGCTACGGTACGGGCGAAAGGGACAACCAGCTCCTCATGGGCAGCAGCACGGACACAGCGTCGGTCACTAGTGGCCTCAACGGGCCGACACAACTCTTTGATGTAAACTGGTGCAGTGCCGCAAAGGCAACGCCAAACAGAGGCAGAGACCCTGAATGCAATGCGCTGGGTAAAGGTAACCAGTGCAGGACATCCCGCAGATACACGATCCGTCCTCGGGATGCTTCCTATCAAGCGTGCAGCTGAACGCCGTAGTCTATTTGTGAGCGTTCAAGATCCAAGATAGTCACTAGCCTGCATAGATTGGATAGCAACGGGTGTATCAGACACCCGGCAATGTACATAGGCTTTAGTGTCATCAGCATAAATTTGGTTATGGATTCCATACGACGGTAGGAGAACTCCTGCTTCTGAAGTGTATAGGATATACAACAAGGGGCCCAGTATAGATCTCTGAGATAGTCTATAAGGTACAGTAGCCCAGTCAGATCTAGACGATTCAGAAATGACGCGAGAGGTGCGTTCACACAAGAACGAACGTAGCCCGTCAAGAGGTCTACCAGAGAGGCCAAAGGAAGCAGAGAGGCGGTGTAAAAGAATATCGTGGTCAATTGAATCAAAGGCAGCACTTACATTAAGCAGGACCAAGAGGGTTACCTGGGACCTGCCAATGGCGGTATAAAAGTCAGACAGCAAGCGGACCAACAAGGTCTCCGCAGAATGCTCCTTGTGAAACCCAGACTGGGAGGGTGGGAGGTCATTTACAGTTTGATAGCTAGTTAACTGGATGGCTACAATTTTCTCAATAACCTTAGAAATAAACATTAACCAACACGTTACAGTAACCAGTTCTGTGAATCGATCTTATAATAGGTTGATACATAAAACCCACATGTCAATACATTGTAACTGTAATATTCGAATTTATTAACCGCAATTCGAGAGCCAAGCGCATGGCACCAACTTATTCACGATAAGCTGCAGACACTTCTATGAAGAGGAAAATTTTACGATCTGGTACAGCATATACGACGAGGTGGAGCTGACCAGAGGCGGAATCTTGTGGCTCATCGTATACATAGAGTGGGAGAGGTTGTGAACAGCCATAGAAACTTTAACAGAAACGGATCTGAAAGACAAGTGGGACTGGAACTACAGTACCCGACTGTCAGAGACGCCAAACCAAGCAGAAAGTCGACGAAGAAGGCGTCTGTGTTTATGCGTTTATGTGAATACGTTGACAGGATACTTGAGTAGCATTGATCTTTGAAAGTTGAACATGAATATTTTGGTGGGAAATGGTCATATCATCTCATCCTAAATTGGAGTGGCTGATGAGGGCCATTCTATTTGATATGATTATATAGTGAATATGATGAATTATCTGCCCGTGGGCAGGTTAATTGACTTACCGCCACTCGAGGATGAGGCGAGTGAAGTGATTTACCGTTGCCTTCCTGACAGACAATTATGGGTGAAGCAGTGACTTGAGGTAGATTAGAACCCTACGACCCTTTGATTGCAAGGCACAGAACATATTGCTATGCAACAGCGTTCCAATTATGTTGTACACGAGGGATAAAGTTCAGTGTTTTAGTTGTCCCAAAATAGCTGGAGGGTCAAAAGTCAACCTTTACAGATTAACAAAATACACGATCACATCGTGTTAATAACAGAATTGGTAGTTCTATTTCTGTTGCTCAATCAAAATTTGTGGAGCCTCATAAAGATAACATTGAAGTAACTGCTAAGGTGTTTAGGACTGCCTATGAATGTGCAAAATCTCTGCAGGTATATAAATGACTAATAAAGACACATCAAACAACTGACAACCGATGAGCTTAGTCTTTGCTTCGCATTCTTGTAAACAACAAACTTATATAAAAAGTGATCAGATGTCTATGATGTCTATATACGCTACGCATGTGCAATTATTATAGCACAAATACAAATCAAACCACAAAGTTTTTATGCCATGTTTTGAAGAAATAATTTGGAACTGTGTTTTGTAAGTTCTTTTTTCTTTGGTAGTCCAGTGGCCTTGTCCAAAGTACCATGCCTACCCGCTTTAAGCCACGAAATAACATATTTGTCTGCATTCCATGCAGTAAGAGGCGGACCGTTGATACCAATCATCAACAGATCATTTACTGAGCTCACTAGAATCCTGTTTCTTCCGTTAGTGTGATATAGATTCATTTGACTCAATCCTCTTTCACACTCAGTAGAAGAAACAGGCAGAACTTCCAACAAATTAACAAGTGTTTGTAGTTTTTGACCAAGCATTATGCCATCACTCCGTTTAAACATAGAATAATCAAGCAAAATATCAGCTGCCTCAGAACTGCTCATTCCAAACTCTTTACACAATAATGCAACATGACTTTCTCCAAACAGTGACCTCTGCATGGGTTCCTTTGGCCATGCTGCCTTATTTAAGGAATTTGCAGTCTCCAGAAAAGCAGTTGATGGAAATCTCTACTGCAAATTGTCATACAGAGATTAGAAAAACTGACTATTAAAGGCTCAAACTTTTCCTCATCATCAGATGCCTGAAAGATTTCAACTCTTCTATAGTGTCCTGCAGTATCAAAAAATTCGCCAAAAATTTCCCTAATGTCATCAATGTGACTTGAAGCACTAAAAATAGTGGCAGCATTGCTCTGCAAATACAGTGGCAACTATTTAAGGCAACTCAAAGCATCCTTAAGCATGCATGTCTCACTCAAAAAAACCATGATTGAAGTTTCTTGGTTAGACCTTAGTACTTACTTTTCTCTTTTGATGGCCTATCACTGTCAGCACATTGTGTAAAATGGGTGTATAAAGCTAAATAATAACGCAGAACAGCCTTAACGGAAGTAAATGAAGAAAAAACTCACCGTACATCAAAAACTCGTTGTACCTTCATCAGCCCAATCGATAACATTTTAGCCACACATTCCAGCTCTCTCTGATGTTTTGGAGACATGCTATACACTTTATACAACTGATCAACAAAAATTCTAAAATGAGAAACACTATTCACAGTATCAACTGAGTTTTTTTTACCTCTAGTTGAGTTTTTTACAGCTAGTTAGAGCCTATGTGTCATACAGTGAAAGGTTTTCAACAGTGGATATTTTTTCTTCAAAAATGTTGCCACACCTCTATGCTGACCAACCATGCAACTTGCACCATTGCTACAAGATCCAAAAAACTGCTTGCACGGCACATCATTGCTTAGACCAATGTCACTGCAAAATGTTAACAGAGTCTTTTCAAGACCAGCAGCAGTTGCATCAGAGAGCTCAAGCCATCCTAAAATAATATGGACAAGTTTCACCATCAAATCTTGTGCAAATATATACAATCATTGACTGCACATTCGCCACTGATGTACTGTATCAACCAAAATGGAAAATTTTTATTTTGAATTTACAATGTGGTTTACAAGTTCTCTACGCATTTCACTTGCGACATGATTGATAATATTATTACAATTTATGCCACTTAGTGTCTGCAGATCTATCAAACGATTGCTTTCCGTGCATGGTAAATGAGATTTTGCACATTCATAGACAGTCCTAAACACCTTAGCAGTTACTTCAATGTTATCTTTATGATGCTCCACAAATTTTGATTGAGCAACACAAATAAAATTACCAATTCTGTTATTAACACGGTCTGTTAAGATCTTTTCACATGTGCTGTGTGAGACAGAGTCGCAATGTTTGTCAATTTTTTTTAAAAAGAAGCTAAGCAATTTTACCTTTAACTGTGCCAGCAATAAATGCAGCCTCGTAATGTTGGCCTGCTTGACTGTGCAGACCCAGATGTTTAACCTGTGCACAAGATGTGCATTTTAAGTTGCCAGTTCCTGGGTTCAATGATAGCCAAGGATGACTTTTCGCCAGACCTCAAACTGAGCGTAGTTTCTGCAGACCCTTGGATGTGTAAACGTTTGACTTTCAACCTGAGCTGACAATGACAAGCTGACACTGGATAAGGGCTCATCAGACGGTTCGCATTCTTCAGCTTTATTGCCAGCCAACGTATCGTGAACTTCAGATGAACCTATATTAAATGTGTACGATTTCATTCATTCCAATAATTCAATACGAGAATTTGTGTATAGCGCCTCTTCAAGGTGACTAGGCCTACTCAGAGGCGCTCTCAACCTCAGCGGGGCAAAATAAAAATGTCTTAAGATGAGAGAGGAATGTCTTAGACGGGATTCTAAATAGATTAATTGCTAATTGAACAACCATAGAAACTATAAACCATGCATATTTTACTAACACTATTATGAAATTATTTACTGTGCTGTGATAAATAGAAACTTCCAAAGTTATTAGGATGACTGTCACATATATTTTTCAGAGTATTATTGCCTGACCATACGTTTGGTTATCGAGCAAGGGCGCTACATAAGCCATGTGCATGAATGCATGATTATAGGCATATTATGATTTCCTTTGTCGTAGTTTGTGCTAAAATACACGATATTGTTCTGTATTCGGAAGGAAAAGGTAACGGCCGTTTAAATATGTCAAAGTTTCACGTAAGATAATGGAGTCGTGGTCTTACTATCGTTCGAAAGTTTTGATACGCTGCTGTCACTGGTTTCCACTTCATCGCTGAGCTTTTCGAAGGCGTCGTGCAGAGGCTTTTTAAAATCTCTCTCATCATCGCCATTCTCACCGACCTTCCGCTTCATTCTCGCAAATTCAAACGCTAAAAACTCATTCTCTAGAACGAGAAACACGTTTCCAAAGAGAGAATGAAATACGTAAGTTTTTTATCAGCTCAAAATGGCGTCTTATCGGCCTCTCTCGAGATGTCTGGCGAGCATCTGTGGCGTGAGTCACGTCAATGACGTCGATGGCGTCCTCCATCGTCTGTCGAAAACGTCGATGGCACCCTCCATCGTCTGTCCGAAATGACCAAAGAGCTGGGATGGTCAAGTGCTGACCCCCAGTCATATTTTGGACTGTTTATTTGGGGGAGTGGTAGAAAAGGAACTAGGGGGTTCAACCCCCCGACAACTAAAACACTGATAAAGTTCCATCGTCTGTGGCGGGTAGGAGCAAGTCATGTCGCCTAGGAGGAAGATTAGGCTCTCGATGACGGGAGGAAAATATTACGAAGAACGTTCCAGATAACTGCCTGCGATATTACGTGTAGGCTAATGGGCTGTGCGCGACTGATCCTTTCATTAGTGCAGTGATTCTCAACCTGTGGGTCGCGACCCGCAAGTGGGTCGCAAAGACTATCCAAGTGGGTCGCCAACTGATAAGGAGTGTCTCTCAGAATTTTGCTTCATATTGCTATGGAATATATCCAGAACTTTCTGATGAGACAGTGTCGGTGTTGCTGCCATTTTCAAATACCTAATAATGTGAAACTGGCCTTTCAGCTATGAGTGTGAAGTAGTATAATATTCCCATAGACTGGAACATTTTCTGATTTAGGTTAGTAAACTCACTTATTGAGCGACTGTTTGACACCTCTTTAATTATTGTCATGAACTTGTAAGTCGCTGCGTTTTTGACAGCGACATTTTCTTTTTCTCAATAAACGAAGATACACACACATATATACACACACACACATACACTCACAAACAAACACACACACACACACTGCAATCAAGACTAAAATTAGAATAAACTCAATGTAAAAAATGATTTATGATCGTGTCTGATCAACATCAGCCAACGCATTGACTTGCTTCTTACCAGAATGCAAGCCCAGCCGTGATGGCTGGGCTTGCGTTCTGGTAGGAAGTATATATTGGCCTAACTGCGCTGTTTTTATGTCTCGAAGTGAGTCAAACAATAAGAGGATTTTCAAAAATTTCCTGTTATATTACGTGATTTTTTATGATTTATTTATAGATTTGTTACACGCTATCATGGTTAGTCGCATAACGCGTTGATGCCATTGAAGGCCATTGCCTTCTATATAATTATACTGACATAGAAGGCAATGGTGTGGCTTGCTGCCAGATTTCGGTGTGGTGGGTCTCGTTAGGATCTAAATGCTGCAGAGTGGGTCCCCATGTCAAAAAGGTTGAGAACCACTGCATTAGTAAATTAATAATTTATTTATTTTTACCGATATTTGATACCGCCCTTCTTCCAACATTTTTTTTCTCAGAAGTGCACAATTAATAAACTTAGCAATTTAGAGACATACGTGTATGCTAGGCTATTGGTAGCAATGTTTTCAACAAATATCTCTGTATTCGAAATAAATTATAATGCTAGACAACGCGTGTGCGAATTCATATCGGCAATATGTTCATTTGCAAAGACGGTTTCAGTATGTTCAGCTGAATATATGGCACAATAATATCATGAATCTGTTTGCTGTTTATCGTAGAGCGACGCTCAGAGTTACAGCATCAATCTGACCACTGGGTCCACCTTCAACGTCACATTTAAATCAACTGTTCCGTTCACCTGTCCTCACTGCCCAGTTTCTACTCTCACCGATTGCTGCAAATACAGGTTCCGAATGCTGAATTTTACTGCAGCCTCGGCACAGTGCTTTCTCTGGTGGTTAGGTGGCGACAGAGCAGTTTTGACAGTTTATTTTTTACCGGGATCCACTCAAACGAAGCATTTCTTCGCTCTGCCCTTCGAGAGATACAACGGCGATGTAGTGTGGAGCTCCAGTCGGTCTGTGTGGCACGACTATATAATTCCACCAGTTACAGTAAGCATCTGTTTTACTTAGACCTACTCGAGCGCACAGGCATATCATAATTTTATAAATAGTTCTGATAGCAATTCTAAATGTTTTATTTCGGGTGACTGCTTGCTGTTGTAATTGTAATGCGGTACTTGTTTCCTCCCGCTGCACTAAAAAGCTACAACTTGCGCCCTAGGTCGCACCCATTTAGCAACCCTACCAAAGACGATAGGTGCTTTATTCCAAGAAATTTGCACAAATTTAAAGCTATTGATAAAGCTGTAGCGAAAATATAAAGTAGAATTGAAGAGAACTCGGACCAATACAACCGAATTTCATCTTCTGTGACTATATGCGGTGTGTCAGTTTGTTTAATAAACGAATATATATATATCGAAATCATCTTATGTCTTCGTACCAAGAGCGAATAAAAAAATGGGCCACGTGCCTGGAACAGTCTCCCACTGTATCCATTCATGAAACCAAAACCCTTTCTGTCATCAAAAAACAGTCAATATTGTACTTTCTAGTTTTGTATAGTTGCGCTGTCAGCGAACTGTCATATTAAGCACCCTAGAAGTACATGTAGATTGCTAATGACGGAGCTCTATAAATTGTCGTAATTACAATTACAGTTGCAAATTTGTAACGGAACTTGATGTTTTTTGTCAACAGATGGCGGTCATTCCACAGTCAACAAATGGTCTACCGTATATGATATGCCAATCAATCTCGGATCCTCATATGATAACATATGATAACGCGTGAGAATAAAGTCGTGTTCTTGTAGGCCTATATATTCGTCTAATTAATGCGTCTGAAAATCAAACTGCAGTCGATTCTTGTCTCCTTAATTTACACGTTAATTTGAAGATGACACAATCTGTTCTTTGCATTCCTTCAACATCTTCTCGTATTATTTACTCGTACTGTCAGGGTATACATGTACGTAGCCTACCGAGCTGTATAGGATACGCAGGTTAAGAACGTCTTAAAGCCACTGACTGGCTTTCAGCATTCAATGCAATAAAATCACATTTGAATAACTTTGGACCATGCGTTATCCATTAATACCATAGGCGCCAACTTCTGCGTTTGTTTCTGGGTGCAAGGGTAGCCTATTCCCTCCTTTCCTCCACTCCCCTTCCCTTCCCTTCTCCTCTTCATCCTCTTCCTGCGCTAGACACATCCCCGCTGTGCTGCGCTAGACGCAGTGTACTGTATAACATTTATCTAATACAGTCTTGTTCTTTAGCAAATGTTTTATCTTGAATTTACTTTCCAATCATGTATACATGTAACGATATCCCTTTAGCACAGTTTCATTTTATACTAGCATATGCGAGCATATATAAAGATAATACTTTTCGCCCCTCCTTGAAAATTTCCAATGGACGTCGATAAGTGAAATCGATGAAGAGCAGACCGTGCACAGAAGACTAGGAACGTCATGAGAATTCCCCAACAAATGATTAGATCAACATCTCAAGAGGAGTGTGTTTCAAGCGAGCATAATGGACAGCAGCATGATGCCTTCCAACAACCCTACTGACCATGGGTGGATGGACGAGGAAGGCAACCTGCTTCCAGTTTGGACTTCGCTTCCTCTTGCCAGGGATATAATCAATTAACTTCAATTGAAGATCACTTGCACACGTACCTGCTATCTCTGCAAGTGCACGAAGGCCACGCTAAAGAGGACGTCTTTGCGAGTGCGCAATTCGTCGATAGTTGTAGCGGTTTACATATATCGCCTAAGCCGTCCTCACAATATTTCTGTGTAGATGCGCCAATATTGGCATCATCGTTGTTTTGTGGGCTATAAGCTTATTGTGCAATCTGTAAATACTAATTCTCAATCCATACATGTCAACTATGTTTAAATCTGACCACCTCGTCAACAGTTAGAGCAGTTTCCATATTTCGCCTATGCAATACAATAGAGTACAACTATCACTTTTATCGTGCTTTAATAAAAACAGAGTCTTACTTAAAGGCGCATTACAGAAAAAGTTCATCAATCATAGTAAACAGAAAATAAATGGGTTTTGAGTCTGGACTTGAAGACTTCCTTCGAGGTAGCTCTGCGCACTGCCTCTGGTAGGGTGTTCCATTCAGCTGGCCCAGCTATTTCAAACATTCTGTTGCCAAACTGCAGGTTCGATCTTTTAATAACAAAGTCCCCTTTTGAAGCGGAATGCAGGCCTCTTCTTGGTCCAGTAGTAGCAAACGGTGTGACCAGGGCGGACAGGTAAGGTGCGTTCTAAGCGGCTTCTCTCCAATATTTCTGTGCAGATACGCCGATAATGGCAAAAACTTATTGTATCACATGCAAATACTGATTCTGAATCCATACATATCAAATATGTTCAAATCGAACCAACCAACTTTAAGTTATAGCAGTTTACATATTTCGCATAGGATTGGGGTATTCGAGCCCTACCCTCCACGCTCCATTTTTTTATTGGATTGCTTTTCCCTCGGACGAAAATTGATCTACAGATCATTACCTTCAATTTGGTATCAAAACCAAACTTTTACATCAACTTGAAATGATTGGACGATATTGCACAGGCATGGAACCCCACTACCAGGGTTTGCTGTGGCCTTTCTTTGTAGTTGTGGCTGTTCCCTAAATCGGGCAGTGGTACTTTTTACTATCAATTGAAAACTTAGGCTCTGCCTATCTCTACGGGCTGGGGTTCGGAGCGCTTTTGAGTATCCACCTCGAAAGGGCGTTATATAGCTTGGTCAATGAGTGTATGAATCTTGGTTATGTGGCAAAGGGAGGAGAAAGAGAGCTTCACCTTAAGGGACCAGCTAATGCCAGCGAAAGACAAGTCGTGTGCACTAGGAACAATATTATACAACTATAAAGGTGCTGCTAATCATGTTTATGTTTTTATTGATTTCAGCTATTTCAACAATTTTATGGTTGGAGATTTTTACCTTACGAAAGTAATAAACGCCAAACAGCACATGGAGGTAATCTGCAATGTTGTGACTCAGTTTGCTTTATCCAAACATTGTGTTTACCTTAAGTCGCATTTCTTTAGATCAGGCTATGCATGCAACCATTTGGAAGTTCTCAAAAGGTGCTAAATAAGTGTCCTTATTCAAACATGCATATTCGAAAGGGAATGACTCTGCAATGAGGGTAATTCGTCCCCACAGATGTGGAAGGTATGTATCCAGTAGCCAAATATGGACTTTCACCAAGAGTATTTCTGGCTCTGAAAACATTAGTTATAAGTTAAGTCACATCTAAAATCTTTTACAACACTGTAAACCAGTGTAATTATTTAAACACAATTCAAATTTGTGTATACTAGTTATGGGTCTAGTCAGAGAGTTCTCAGCTCTTTGCAGCTCCAGAATTGTTGACTGCCTGAGACGAGAAAGATGCAAATCAGAGTATTCACGGCAGCTGGAAAGCATATGACAAACATATGTTTGTCAGAGAAATTCGTGCACGTGGACATGCATGTATAAAGCCTAATTCTGCGTATGTCTCGAATGTACATGTATAAGCTACAGCCTAAATACAATTTGCATGATCAATTAGAGACAGATTAGAAATTAAATCAACTCGCAAGCTACGAGCAGCGCCTGCCAGCTCAACAATTAAACCACCCAGCTACTGAGGCTTAAACCATTCAAATTGCCTATGCTTTTGGGGAGTCAAAGACAATGGACAGCCCTTGACAAACCAGTGAAATGACAGACTGTCACGCTAAACATAAGTTTGGTTACCTTCAGCATACAAATGGTATCTCAAGGAATGATTTTTGAAGAGTGCCCTTAGTGGTAAATTATAGAGGACCAGCCAGCTTGCTGAACATGACGAGTCATCAAGAACCAGATGAATACCATTAATTTTTATTATAATCAAAGTAATCGACTTATCAGCCATTTGCGCGGGATAAACCAAAATGTCCTTAGTTTATTCAACCCAATTTTATATTGGAGGTGAAATTCAATAATTCTATAAATGTGTGACAATACCGTATATGTGTTATATTGTACAAAGGCGGACTTTTATGCAGTTGCCAATTTAGCAAATTATATTTTATGTTAATTTCTTACAGTAAGGAATACAGGCGACCGACCAATCTTTTGTCCTTAGTCTACGTAGACAGTTTCGATACCCGTCCACTAATGCTTGATGGTATTTTAAACGAAATCTTCCACAAGCTCTTTATCCTCGTCACGCGTTTGACTATTATCCAGAGCTGAGATTTAATCGAGGCATTATGTTTCTTTGCAGATCCAGACCCGTCTTGAAACATGTAATGGTCCAGTTGCTACTTGTAATTGCGGCGTCATTGTTCGTGAAGGTAACAGCGCATTCAAGATAAGCATTTGTGAAACAGGACCATGGAGTAACTCTGTTCAAAGATATCCAACAGTTGTTCGTCTGCTCTCCCAAGACCCGGCAGATGCGTCTATGGTTTATATAGATGGGACTGGCCTACTTTACAGCGTAAGTGAACACTTGCGTATCAAACGTTCTATCTAACTATGGTTACTTTGAATTAACCGCTTAACAACAGTGAGCCTTTCTACCTTATTTTTTGCGATCCAATCCAGCAACATATAGTCAAAACAATCACAAAGATCGCTATTTTAATGTAGTGCGTTGTATTTATGCATTTGTGTAACGTCTCAAGTAGGGCGAAGCGTTCAGTGCGCATGACCCCAGGAAGAAGAGATGCAGGTTTTAAGAAAAGCGAAAGAGGAAGAGAGGAGCTTTTCTGCCAACAGAAGGCGCTTTCAATTTCTTCAGCAGCAACTGTGTATGGTTATGGAACAGATGCAAAGAACATGCCAGCAGTCATATAATCATATTATGACCAGGTCCGGTTGACACAACCAGTATGTAAACAACTCTGTCGCCTTGGCTTTTTGGGCATAGTTATTTACCAACTTTATCGGTCCACACCTGAAGATTAGGCACATAACTTGTAGCTGAGTCACAGACAAAGCAACCGTCTTGCAAATAAAGAACAAGTTTAGGGACGTCTTACGACATTAATGGTCTTTGACGTCTTACCATTCTTTTAACACACTGATGGTTCTCGTTTACCCGTGTCTTTGCCTTCATGCAGAGTTTTTCAAATTCTTCCGTTTCACATCTCACGGCGGTTTCTTCGATCTTACCATTTCTCTTTACTTATCTTTCTTTACAACACTACTAGACACAGTACATTAATATTAGTTTTTCAACATTGTTTTTTAAAACTACACGTACACATGTAAATTCCTAAATACGCAATTTATTTATACAATGTTATGCAATATCAAGTCCACAAACATTTCTATCTGTGTAGAGCTATATTTTTATATTTATGCAATACTATCTAGGTAATATTTTAAATATAGATTTTGTAAACCGTACTGTTTTGGTTAAAAAAGAGGCAAATGTTGTCTTCTAAAGAATCTTGCCATTGGTAATCTCTTCAATGAATGTTACAAATTCCTCTGCAGATCTTTGATCTGGAGGATGTTCCTTGTGGTGCAATCGACTCTGAGTTCTTGGCACTTTTTGCGGATGATTTGGATGATATAAATGACTACTATTTCTCCACAAATTTTGCTTTTGTGACCAAGGCCGTGACATTCTAATATCTAAATATTTTGTAGATAAATCCAGTTCTACCCTAACTTCTTATCACTTTCGATATTATTTAGGAACGTTGAAAAACCTTCGAGGGCCTTCCAAGTATAACTAGCAGTATTAAAAACAGTGGCCCTAAGCTCACTAGTTCTGTTTATCTCTAGCTGCCGATGTGGATTAAAAATCTGAGATGGCATGTATGCGGTCAATTCACCATGACAAAAGCAACAATTAAGGTACAAGACCAGATTTCGGCATGTCTGTCGGAAATCGAAACAAACCCTGGATTCTTTTTCAGCAGAAAACACTTCAAAAATGTGAATTTTAAGATGGATAACGATCCATTACAAGAGTTTAATTCTTTTTCAAAGATTATTATGTTCTGTGACTTAGCTACAAATTACATGCGTGTACTTAATCTCCATACCGTGGCTTTCTAACAGACGCACTTGATATGCAGATCAAAATTAGCACAGCATTCAGATTAAAAAAATGCAAATGACGGTTAATTTGGCATTAATACGGAATGTCGGCGATACATGAAATACATAGCCTAGTCAACAGAATTTTATGATAGATAAACAATGATAACTAAATGTGATTTGCGGTGTAATTATTTGCTTACGTAGGTTCGAATGCCTTCCGGACTTCGAGTTGAAGTTGATATAAGAAAACCATGGTTCAACGTTGAAATTTTTCTGCCCCCTGAATATCACGGTAAAACGGATCCCAATTCCATGTGTGGGAATGGTGACAGCAACAGCAATAACGATTACTACACAGATTTAAGCAGATTCAGGTAAAGTGAAGACCTAAACGTAAAATGTTGCTGTTTCGATCATCGTTCAGTGCACCTACAGCAGGGTGGCTCAGAAAATAGTTTTCTAACTTTTTCTCACCATCCGAGACCCAAAAACGGTCTAGAGACGTCTCGAGACTGACACATTGTCTCGAGACCATGCACTTCTGATAAAATTGACCTCAATTTTGCTTGACGCGCTTCGCCAACTGCATTTTAAGCTCCAAAGATATCGTCGATGCCCGCATACAGAATAATTTTGAGCAACTCAATCAACTCAATACTACTACTAATAATAATACTACTAATAATAATAATAATGGGTTAGAGTCATTCTTCGCCCCATTGCAAGTCGGGGCGGCGCCCTAATGGGGTGGCGGGGAAGCAGCAGCACGTGCACAAGTGCCTTCGTTACAAACATGACAGAGAACTATATATATATATATATATATATATATATATATAGGAGACTGGGGCTGGTTGTAACAGAGGAAGGTTGTAACAGCGCATAAATCCCAGAAACGGTAAATCGGGGAACCAGCGCATACAGATCAAAACGCGCGTCTTATCGTTTCCGATCTATTTTCCTTTTATCCTCGCTTAAGCTTCAACTTCAGAAATTTTATTCATAAATTGTGATTTTCGACACTAAAAGTAACTTTTTCTCACGTATTATTTTCTCTCATGGTACGCTTAAGGCACACAATATTCTTACTTAGAGTGGGTCATTTCGAAACTTGTTTCTTTAAGATTACGTGACCGAACGCAAAATCCCGTTAGCTATAATGGTGTGTTAGCATTTTATTTAATCATCTTAGGTCCGTGGCCGGGACTAGTTGTAACATTTTCCCTATACGCCATTCTCAATGGTTTAAGTACTTTTGTATGAATTGTATCCTGCCTTAAATGTTATTTAATTGCTGTTTTAAATTGATTCTTCTGATGATCATCATCAACCTCTGTCAGTTTTGTTTACTGATAAACAGCTTCAGACAACACCATCAACAGTATTAAAGCTAAAATACCATAATTTTTCGCTGTCTTTTAATTTTGGAGGCCGAAATATCTTTTTATTTTTTATTTCATAGTTGTTGAGCCCATTTGTTATAATTAAAGATTTCGCCTATATAAAGACCCTAAAAGTTAACATTGAATATTAATTAGTTATTTGGTGTTCACTGTGTTACAACCTCCCCCAATGTTGAAAGCGGTGTTACAATTCGCCCCATGCCTTGCTACAACCAACCCCAAGCCGGGACAAGTTGTAACACTAAAAAAAATTCTAATTGCTAATGTTTTCACAATTAATAGAGTTACACATCTGAAACGTTCCATAGTTATAGTGCATTTTTTAGGGATTGCAATGATATATTGTTAGCCGTTATTGGAGATCAAATTCGGTCATAAAATATCTAAATGTGTAAATTGCTACAACCAGCCCCAGTCACTCCATATATATATATACATACATTATTAAATGTAGAATCTTCTACGTGCACAAAATAATGTGCGTTGCAGAGGATTCTTGTCTTTTTCACAATCGGAACTCTTGGTTTCCCCAATTTCCATACAGTATCTAAATCTCAACGCACGTGTTGGCCTACTATTTACTATTTTTGCACTTTTCTCATTATGAATGAATTGTGGATTTCTTAACACATTGTGGTCAACGTTTATAATAAGCTGTTTTGTTTACAGAATTCCGGACAACTTGAGTTATTTTAGACAGCAACCTGCTTGTCTGTCTATATACAATGAAGCTGCAACTAGGTGCGGATGCAATGGCACTTACCCTATATGTTCTAATACAGATCCAACGCTAAAGGACATTTCAACGCCGGATAAACCATTTCAAGGAAAATGGACAACGGGAGCAGTTTGTCTTCAGCCAACAGCCTTCGCTGCGACAATATTGCTGGATGATAGTAGTAATAGTGAAAATGACTTCATTCTGGAAGACGATATCTTGTTTCCTCCTTACACCTACGATCCGAATTTTGGTGTAAATGTTTCCTTCACCTGGCCAACTCCAAAAGGAAAACTTGAACAAAATGTCACTCAATACTGTTCCGATAAATTGCAGTCATCTCCGGCTTACGCGGATTGCAGCGCACACGTAGACACAACAACAATTATTGATATGTGTGTCAGTGATATACAGGTAGGTGAAACGAAACTAATATTACGATTATAAGGATTTGGCCTTTAACAAATGCCTGTCATTAAGTAAAGATGGCCATATTCATTTATTTGGAGGTATCCTGACACTGTATATCCGTGAATATAATGGCATCAACTTCACATAGTCCGCGAATTCAGAAACACAATTATTACTTCACACAACACTTATAAACATTAATGTAAATAAGTAAGTAAGTGAGTATGTACTTTATCGAACCGCTTGCAAACGCACTGCAGGGACATCATAATATGAACAATCAAAATATGTGCAATCGTAAAATAATCACAATAATTAATTTTGCAGCAGACATCCTCCCAGTAGTTACAGTAAGGAGAAGCAAGCAATAGGAATAGGAATCGCCGTAGGAATAGATTCATTTGTATAACATTCGGGTGATAAAACTAACATCGGGTTAGTGCGTCAGCACGCCGGATCTCTAACTTGTGCGATCGAGGACGGAGTGAGAAGGTAACATTCTTAAAAGGAGGTAAAAGCTGGTTCCTGGACAATTCGACGCGGGGCAATTCGGCGAGTGGACAATTTGGCGCTGGGACAATTTGGCGCCGGGACAATTTGGCGACGAACAATTCGGCGACGGACAATTCGGCGGCGGATGAGTTTGTAAGTGCATTTAAACCAAATATCGGTATGTACTAACTGGCATTTAAAAACTATTCAGATTGGGAGCGAAAAGGTATTCACCATATTATCCAGCACATGTCTGGTTATTATAGAGACTGGTGAAGACAACAGTCCTAAAATGTTAACTTTGAGTTATTGCAATTAAAGAGTACAGTAACATTAAGACATGGATTTATCAACTTCTGCTACCGTTAGCAAATATTATGTGAGTCAGAAACCGAAATCGATGTAATTTGTAATATTCTTTAGTTTTATCTACAGTGGAGGACGACTCTAGTTAGAAGGTTACACGGTCCCTCTGAGTTGACTAGGACTCTACAATAACCAAACATGTGCTGGATAATATGGAGAAAATTATTTCGCTCCCATTTTGAATATTTTAAACATGTCAGTTACTACATATCGATAGCTGGTCTAAATACACTTACAAACTCATCCGGCGCCGAATTGTCCGACGCCGAATTGTCCGGCGCCGAATCACCAAAAAGACAACCTAGAACATGACAAGAGTTGTGTAGCACGGAAGAGAAGTAAGATGGATCTGCACGACCACGGAGGACACCTGGTCAAATGGCAGAAACTTGAATCGTATCAGTTTCCCTATAATTGCGTTGAGACGCCTTCTCTGGCTAAAGTACTTACTCACTTACTTACTTGTTTAAATTGATTAGCAAAGCCTGACCTTGCAGTGGAAGCAAAGAGGAGGCGGGCCAACGTGCTGGCTCGAACCACATCATATACATGTAAGCGCATCCCCGAAAGACAATGACCAATAAGGATGCGTAGGGCATAGAATGGTTGGCTGGCCCTTATTGGCCTACAGATCCGATCAATAAGTGGGTCAAAACTAGGCCCATCAGTGATGGTTACTCCTAGAATAACATGCGACACGGGGTGGGAGATTTAGTAACTTAGATCGCGGGCGAGTAAACATAGTCTATGTAGATGTATTATATTTGAATTTGAGATTGCAAGTGAGTAGGTCTACCCATGTAGCAAAATTTTCTAGTTCAGAGCATGTGGTGGTATCTAGCGGAATCTTTAATTAAAATTTAGCTGTCGTCAGCGTATTTGAGCAATCTATTGCTGCGGTGCACATGTTTCAGGCCAGAAATAGTCGCACAAAGGTAGCGGCCCAAGTCCAGATTCCTGTATGATACTAGCATTTATTTGACATAAGGCAGCTACTTAGCCGTGGAATTTATACTATGTTCTGCAATAGTGATAAGATCCAATTGTACTGAAATTCCGGTAATGGCAACAGAGCAAGTTGCTAGGATAGGTAGGAGTGCCTAACTGTATCAAGGGTGCGGGATGCGCAGTTTTAGGGACAGGCATGATACAACTAGGGCGCCATTGGGGCGGCGTGTAAGAAGAATCATTGAGCTACTGAAAGGATACGTGACCGGGGTAGAGAGAAGGTGAGCCATAAAGGATAAAAGCCAAGAGGGGATGCCGGACACATTCTTGTGCTCTTAACACATAATATTCATCAATATTTACCGGGTGTCCAAGGTTCACAGTAAGCTTCAGCGAAGGTTCAATATAATCTAAATCGGTCGACGCAACTTGATAATGTCGGTTGAGCCGACAATATCAAGTTGCATGAACAGCAATGACGTTTACAGCAAAAAATGAGTGCAGAAATGTGTATAAGAACACAAGTTACGCGTCAAACTCAGACTGTCACGAGAGAAGAGTTAAATATCAGACTGAAGTTATAGCCTAAGCTAGCTTACACTAGACTTAAATAAGGCCCAGGAGCTTTTAGTAAAGGTCAACCAGACAACACAGTTATCGCACATCGCAACTTTACCCAGTGCCGTACCAAGGGTTCCTTCTATATCGTCAAAGTACCAAGAGCCCAGAGGCCCAGACCCAGCGGCTTATATCATATGGCCCTCTAGCTAACGACCTCTGTCCACCCATTAAGACTAACGATAGTCTGGACATCTGGTTATCCGATATATATATATATAAGATTTCTCTGTCATCTGATTTCATCAAAAACTGTCAAAACTATTTAATTTATTAATTCAAATCATTTTATTAAATTGTCGAAGATCGCGGATGACTGGCTCTCAATAAGTACTTACACCTACATCTTCGAGCAAGGCTGTCTCAACAACATCGCGGCTAGCATTAACAGTTCGAATTCAAGTCCTAATGCAAGATTTGAAGAATTAACATCAGTGTCTGCTAAACTATGTCTGAACCAATGCAGTGGAAAAGGAATATGCTCAGAAGGAATCTGCACGTGCAAAACAGGTTTGATAATTAATTAACTTGTAAGTTAACAGCGAAAATCTTCAGCGATTGTCTTATAGTTAGTTTGATGAAGTATCACGCGAGAATTTGGAGTTAACATCCCTGCTTGGACTGCAAGACTATTCCAAGACTTCTGTGTTGATAGAAGAGTAAGTATTCTTCAATGAAGGGACATTTTGTAGAAGTTAAAAGTCTGATATTGTGTGGTCTTGTTTTTGTCGATGGAAATAGAGAAGTAATGGGCCCCAGTGGACTAATGCGTGTGGAGAGATTTCTTTCAGGATTTCTGTTCGTGAGGAATTTTACTTTATTCCATTGGTATTAATGACAAGATAAAATTGTTGTCAAAAAGGCATTCTTTGGCTAATTTACAGTTTGAGGTACTTATCCAGAAATTTATTGCTGATGGTAGTGGTATTTAGGCTGTGTAGAACTTCTTCCAACATCACATTACAGTCTCACTTAGGTTGGGCCTACATGTACTTGCTTTTCACTTATTAAATCACTTATGTCATTTCTCATTCACTTGTCGATGTTAGGTTACATCGGAGCCGACTGTAGCATCGACCAGTCTTTGCCGCCATCTTTAACCGGAATAATTAGAGGAGGAGTGTGTGACGTACGCCAGCGTCCATGTGACGTCATCAGCATCTATGGAAGCGGCGTTCCCTTTTCATCAGCGTTGAAGTGCCGCTTCGCGGTATATTACATTTAATTCCGTAAATATATTATACTAATAATATAATATATGTGTGTATAATGTAATATATCTTTGTGTAATTTCAAACTGCAATATAGTTAAAAATATAGTATATAGGCCTATGAACGGAAAATCAGATGACAGGTAATTACGGGAGTCGAGTTTAACTGACAGCTTCCGTGAAAGGCGCCCATCAGCCCTCACGTTATACACTGATTAACTAGGGGGTTTGAGAACAAGTGCACAAGAAAGATGCTGAGAATGTCTTGGACAAAAATGTTGACCAACAAGTAGATTTGCGAATTGGCAGAGGCAAGCAATGAACTACTGGAGCACGAGAACTGCGTTACTTTGGATGCATTTTTAGACAGTGTGGGACAACAGGTATCGTTGAAGGGAAGAGGAATCGAGGGACGGCCTAAAATATCCTGGATTCACAATATTTTGATATGGACTGGGCTAACGGGAATTGGCCTAATCGCAGTACGTGATAGACGAGGCTTGGCAGCATTGATGCATTCATGTATATCCAAACGCCACAAAGCCATAACGTCGATGTGACATAAAATTAGTACACGACCTATAGCGATTAGTTAACCTTAGTGGATACGATTATGAACTTACTTCCTCAGGTCTGTACGCTAGTGTGTGACCCATTATTCCATAAAAATTTAAAGTAACATGAATATGAATACGGACAGCCTTAAGAGTAGATCATTTGAGAACTTTGACTACGCAAGGGCAGCGACTGCGGAACTGGTTTGAGACTTTTATAGACTATACATAGAGCTCATTGGAATAACACCGCTAATAAACACATGACAACCAACTATTTACCCATGTCCTAGCTAACGTGGCAGCTCTACTGGTCTCGGGGATCACTGAGGTCACCGACATCCAATAAAATCTGGCTATTTGGTGGTCGAGCCCAGCTTACCAAGATAAACATGTAATGCCTCCACATTAGGTCCC
This sequence comes from Bimastos eiseni, assembly GCA_959347315.1. Classification (NCBI taxonomy): domain Eukaryota; kingdom Metazoa; phylum Annelida; class Clitellata; order Crassiclitellata; family Lumbricidae; genus Bimastos; species Bimastos eiseni. The sequence continues at coordinate 3,781,399 of OY365813.1, read as the reverse complement.
AATACGTTCACTATTCCGCCTAAGTCTGCGATCTGGGCGTTATATTGGATTGAGTTCTCTCACTTACTGACAAAGTGAGCTTGGGACTCGTATATGCTGCACTCGTCTTCACCATTATATGTAAACTCCGCGCCATTTATCATTACCATGATAGACTTTGACAACAGCATCTACGCCAGTATCTTTTTACTAAAACTATTCAGTTCCAATCAATAGTAAATACTGGGTCCGTCTTTTTGGTCGACATCCGACACATGCACAGGGTCGAAGGACAAATGAAGTCCATCGGGCTGAATGTTGAGACAATCAACAGAGAATGGAAAGCAGCAGCTACAATAGTAACATCCATGAACCAGGTTATTAAAATTTGGGATCAAACAGAACATGATCTCAATGGATGTTGGTAGCGAGGAGATTGAGATTTGACGCATAAGTTTATACTATGGTACAAGGGGAACTAGCTCACGTGGTAGAGAGCTCGCTAACCTCGCTAAACACGTGAAGGTTATGGGAATCGAAGCCACGATCCTCCACCAAATATAATGGTAGGCCCTATGCTTTCTAGCTAAATAGGAATGACTCTATCAATGTGATGGGAACTAGTTCTAATTCTAAACAGAATAAAAGCTATATATTTTTGAATGATTCGTTATAATAAGGCTGGTATAAAGGCTAACAAGGTAAAACAATGAACAGCAATAGGCCTGTGCAAGCATCTTTCCACCAGTCACATAGCTAGTCCACGACACACACTTAATACGTGGGCGCAATCAATTCAATTAACTGAGATAAGAGACTATTTCTGACAAACCTTTGGTCATCATACAAAATACAAGTAAGTAGAATTTCGCACTCAACATCAAAATATCCTACACATTATGCCAATAATTTTTATTATTGTTACTTACAGCACTTTTCTCTCACTCAACTTATTTGCATTGAATGTTCCTTCAGGATCAAACCACCGGTGAGCAAAGAGTTACAGATGGAAAGTTTATAACTGCTCTCGAATACAGTTGTCCAGTTCCAGAAACGACAACACATAGACGCAGAAGATCTGTAACAACCAGAACAACAGCCTTATCTACGAGAAAAGTGTCTGTGACGGTTGATGGTGTCCTCTACAGCAACACGATTGATTTCGTGATCTTTGACTCCGTCTGTATGGAATGCAACAGCAGCGACACCTGCCGGCAAACGGTAACACCATAATTTTTTTATAATTACTATCAGCGCTTTTTCTGTTGTTGGTAATAAAATGTGTTTTCGCAGGTCGCTTTTATGGGAATGCCCTCATCAGTTACTAAGCAAGCACATTGATCCATAATTAGACTTAAGCTCATTGTTTCTGGTTTTGACTTTATATTACTAGTGGTGATGACCGGCGCCATCGGTTTTTGGATCTGGTTGGGTGTACGTTGAGGATTCTTTTAATGAATCTACGACCACCATTAACTGGGGCTAGTGGCTACAATAGTCCATAGTTTCGATTATAGCCCATCGAGTGTGGTTTGCAAAATTCTAAACACGGATTGACTTTTCAGGGCGACAGTTGTGTAATCAGTGAAGACTGTTATGGCAATGGAGCTGTCAACCAGGATAACTCCGACAACACCTGCTTGCAATGCGTACCCAGTGTGAGCAGAAATTCGTGGACAGACGCAACCGGTTGGTTCTGTTTCCAATTAAATAATATGATTTCCCTAATTTCTTTCGCGTCAAGAATCTCCTGCAATGTAAGCCTATTATTATGAGCTTGAGCAAGTTTCGTATCGTTTCTTTAGATTTCTATAGCGCCTCTCACAGAACAATTATTCAGAGGCGCTCTCGGCACGGACACCTCTGTGAAAACGCGCCTTTAAAAGGCGAGAGGCCAATGAAGAGAAACCAGTGATTAGTTTAGTCCGTTATGATGGAGGAAGGTCGTTCCAAGTAGATGCATTTGACTCACAACATCAAACTTCCGGTGTTGGGCCAAGGCAGTCTTAATCCTAGGCACATAAAGATCAAGACGATCAACAGGTCAACTCATTACTAGCGCGTTCAGCGCTAGTCATCCGCAAAAGTCGTTTCACCTATTTGAGGAAATTCTGCATTTACAACTGGTGTTTGTGGCACAACACATAGATTTGATAACTGCGTTCTTTCAACCGAAACTGAAATTAATAAGAGTATACAGGTTGTACCATTATAAATGAGACCTCTACGTTCAGTTTGAATTGTGTTAGAATTACTTTTTCCTTGTTAAAATATGCAAGTAATTTTCTTATTGAGAGAAAAGCATTATTGTGCTGGGTGTCGAATAGATTTGTTGCAGGAGAGTATTTTATAGAAGGAATTGTACAGTTTTCAGAATGAACAACTGAGCTAGACTCCTTTACAACGCTGGTTCATTTTCTGAATTCGGCCTCAACCAGTTAAAGTCCCTGCGACTTGCGAATATTGGAAATAAAATAACATACATAAATGTGCAGATGTTCACATTGACTCATGCATAGTTATAATAACAAATACAGGACATGCGGCGCAATCTGTCATTCTTCGTAACATGATCACATTCTTGCACTTTTGCAATTGTGTTCATGCTGGTCTGCCAAGGCTCCGTTTGCGCCAGATCCATTCCATCCTCAACTGCGTTGGATATACGCGAGATACGCTGCATTTGCGCCCTGTTGGGAAGAGTATTGCTTATAGTATCATCATTCTGACACATGTTTCAATTGTCAGCATTGGCCCAGAACATATCAGGGAGTTCTGCCTTGCAATATTTAATCAATTTTGATCGACAATCATAGCGCGCAACAACCCATGGATATGTAGGCCTACAGATTCTATTCTATTCTATTTACGGATTTATAAAGCGCCTCTCACTGTACAATCTAATCAGAGGCGCTCCCAGTACGAAAAACCCCTAGAGAAAAGAAAAGTCTTAAGAGAACGAGCAGAAACAGTTGTGCAACTAGATAAGATTGCAGCACGAGTCACAGCAGGAAGGTTGTTCCAAAGCAAAGGGCCAACAGATGCCAATCTGTCGCACTTCATCTCCGATCGATCATGCCTTCTCCGTGTGTTGGACAATCCTCTTGGAAATGTCTGCCACTGTACTCAACGTATTGTTTGCTTTGCTTCTATGCAACATACTTTTGAAAACCGTTATAAGAAGTTCTATTCTAGATCCATATATCACGGAATATGTGGTCATTTGCAGATACTTGAATTGCGCTATATTGATTGTCCTGAAACATACATGGTAACAACATAATATAATTTTATATACACATTAATAAATACAATCTTTTATAAGTGGGTCGATGGCGTATCATCGTTAATTAATTATATAATCTTGAACCATTTCAGTTGTCGAGAGCTGGAAGCCATGCACAAGAAATTGTGATACTGGGGTTGAAACCAGAAATAGACTCTGTGGCAGCAGAACCATTGAGGAAGAAGTTGAGTTTTGTGAAGTTCAAAACTGTCCAGGTTCGTTTTAAAGTGTCCAAAGTTTAACATCGCAGCCTACTTACATAACTGCGAGCATCGCCCTCAGATTATATAATCGTATTTCATTCCTGCCGTATCGGATCGTATGCGAGACTTAATGGCAATGCCGTCATAAAATAATCTTTATGTTATATCCTACATAATCATGGCGTAGTTTTGAAAGCTATATCCTGCTTCATATGTTCTAAATATTATGGCGTTGTTATTTGTTATTGCCTTTTGTTTCTTTTATTTTTTATGAAACCAATTAATCACTACATTGCGTTAGTGTCTCGTGTGCTCATAATTTACAAGAGAGAATCGAACCAATGCAATTGGCATTACGAGTCGTGCATTCGAACAATCAGTCGCCAAGTTAGAAAGCACCATCATTGATTGCATAGCTATAGAATCTGGCATGAATTGGCAGATGTACCACGAGTGTTGATATTTCAATTACATTTCTTTCTTTTAGATAACGGTGAGCATAAATCGCAGGGTTTTGGAATAAAACTTTCGTCCGAAGATTTGAAACGAGTAAATAATTGTCTAATGTTCACCAACTGTAAAACAGATTAAGAGGTGCCATATGACAGCATCATTTTAAGAACGACCATACTCAGCATAGTCTGCTATTGCCTGGAGACCATAACTCCATTGTCTCTATCCTTTTGCAGTGAAAACTTTGTCATCTTTGATGAAGCTTTTGAATTTGCAGATAAGTTTAAGATAATTAATCTACTATATCTAGCGTCAGACAAATATAGCGCTAAGCGTAATTTAACATCACAATCTAATGTAATTTATTGGCAAACAATGATTGTCTTAATTAATTTTTTTAAGTCATACTCTTCCGTCGTTTCTCTGTGTTCTTAAAGTTCGTGTGAAAATTTATACAGGGGTTCTGTCTTGCGATAAACATGCGAATTAATGGTATAGGCATATGAAACAGTCTGACATAATTCACTTCAGATATGGTAACAAAGACAGTGTTAAAGAAACTCACTGTTACTCGCCCTGTTCCTCCATTTGAATACTTCTGAATAAATATACTGTTTCAGGTATTGCGAGAGCCCGTCGGATCTCTTGAATCGTTTTCAGACGCAATTAATCAGTACTGTTCGAAAAATGCTGCAGCCTGTTGCCGTAACATTGGAATTCTATCTACGTAGGTACAATTATTATTATTATTATTATTATTACCGAAATTTGATACCGCCCTTCTTCCAACATCTTTGCTCAGAAGTGCATACACACGCTTCGACCGCGCAATTGCAGTTGTACTGCAGAGCAATGGTGCGCGAAGGACTTGCTCAAGGTCCCTACACAGTGACTCCCAGGACGAGGCTCGAACCCGCGCGCTTAGCACACACTGAACGCCACGGGCTGATCGCTCTAACCGATCGGCCACTGTGCCACACCGATAATGACCTAACAACCATGACTACTAATATGGTATAAGTATCACATAAAATTATATATTAAATTATTTTGAATATATTTTTATGAATGCAATTATGTATGTAATGCAAATATAAATAAGTTAGGATATTTTCTTCGTCATTACTTTGCGTCACTTGCTCAAATCTTTCGTCGCACGTTTGTATTTGATCACGTTCTTTCCTTCATTAGTTCTGACCGTGCATAGGCCTATTTACAAGGCCACATTGTGATCTTTTCACATGAGCAACCCACAATACGATTGGAAATAATTATTTTTACGGTTTACTGTCGACCTTAAACGACTGCCTCGCATAACTGACCCACAAAAGCAATCATTACAAGAGCAACAACGGATGGTTTGCCCATCGAAATATTAATCTATTTCACACTATATTGTATTATGCCACGTTAGCTATTTGATGATCAAGTAACTGCGAGGTAAATATGTAACGTTTCTTCATTGTCCGTAGCGCTTCTACCGTTACTTATACATCGCCTGACCTTTTGACCTATGCATCGGGTTATCCGGTAATCAGCACTGATGATACAAGGTATACTCCTAAAATTTTATTAATGTGTTGCACAATGAAGAAATAATTATAATGTTGAATTGCATCGCGTAATATTTTCGGCGAACCATATTTAATATGATCTACTCAAACTATAGCACAGATTGGTTAGTATCTTACATCAAGCCAAATCTATGTTTGTTTCATTGTTGGCAGACACTTTTTGTTGGCAAATAGCTTTTGTTCAACTATGTAGTTTTCGATAATTATAACTTGCCTGAATAGTGTACTTGTATAAACTTGTGGGCTAATATTATGGTGCTTAAATGATGCATTATGAAACTTAGGCCTATTTAATAAATTAAATATTTGTATAATGACTGAACTTGCGCGATCAGAGACGTAACCCTCTGCTACTGATTATAAAAATAACATAATCTTATAAGGCTAAACCATTAAATCTACGATACTTTTTGATGGAGTATGTATATTACAGTCTAAAGATAATTGTGAAAATCGATCGCCTTAAGCTGTCTGCAGAGTGTACTGAGACGCAGACACAAGGATCGAATATCGTCTATGCAGATCCAAAGCTAATCTACGATGCCGTGAATAGTGAAAAGAACGAAATAGAGAAGGTCTGCTTAATATTCAATTCTAGTTCTCTTCTTAACTACGTTCAAATTTATTTCCAATACGCGACATTTAAAATAATAATTGTTCCCACATGAATTATATCATCAAATCCCATTAGCAGAGGCGGCAATCTCGTTTGACAGGTGGGGGCACACCCAGACAGTCAGGATGGAGTAAGAAATGTGTCGCGAGAAAAAACGTATAGCGTGTCCCTTCTCTGTGAAAGGTGAGAGGCATTGTCCGCTTAACCCTTCCCCAGGATCGCCCCCCCCCAGGATCGCCGCCCCTGCTCATTAACATTTATTGATCCCAAAGCAGCAGTGATACCAAAGGAATAATAGTCCCGCTTTATCAGGGTAACCTATTAATTCTTTGCAGTTAGACATACCTTAGATTTCGTGCAAGATTAAGGAAACCCCAAAGAACAAAAAGAGGATATTCAGCTACAATTGAGTCAAATACCTGACACGATAGTCAATACATACATGTTTCTCAATAATGTATAATGCGTTATGGTGAATCATGGTCACATAGCCCCATCTATAATGACGCCAAGCGTGTCTTTTATATGTGAGACAGCTAAATTCCTTTGAGTTACCCTACATCTTTGCATCGTACATCCAATGCTCCTACCGGCACCCGACCCGTTTTATACTTTATATTGATAACTGCGGCACTACATGAAATCTGATTAGTTAAATCGTTTGAGGCAGGGACTTCATGTGTCTCAGCTGATATTTAGCCTTGGAAGGCAGAGTTTACAGAGACGAGGCTATCATGAGATGGTTATGATGTCGAAGACTTAGCGAAGAAGTGCTGAGCTCCATTCATAGTACATGTATGTTGATCAATCATAATGATGCTAAATATAATAAATTAAAAAAATTCACAGCAAATGACGCTGATTGTTTCTGTAGGCTCTATCGATAACGATAACATCTGTTTGGTCCATCACGTCTCCTCCTTCCTCTTCTCCACGAACGAGCGCTTCAGTCAGCGTTATCTATAACCTTATAGGATTCTGTGTGTTCATCAATCTAGTACGGAATTACCTCGTCTGAATGAGTGAAGCTATATGGTATCTACATTCAATGCAGATCGAATAAGGATTGGAATTTAAACTGCATAGTGTCCAATAGTTCTACTGTCACTCGTCTTATTTCAGCGTTCTTTTGTTGTATAACCTATTACGCTAAGACGAAACTAGTTTTCTGTCTTTGATTTCTACCGTTACAGTTTCTTATATTTTCGTTGCATGTACTTAAATGAAAATTTTCATTTATAACAATAATGATTGTTGTTAGACTGCAGATTTCTTTTGGATGGTCTTACTGTGTTTTGAACGAGAAAAGTTTCTGTTTTGGTTTAGACCATATGATTTGCTGTTTGTTGTCGTTGCACGTAACTTAAATGATTAATGTTTTGTGACAATGTGAACATTTAGTTAGACATAATAATTTATTGTAGCTGGTTTATGCCCATTTTTGTGCTTTTGTTGAATTATTATACCGATATTTTGTTTCTTTGACCGCAAAGGCCTACTTTACTCTCGGTGCACGATTTAAGAGCTAGCGACAATCAATTAGCAACAATCAATGAGCAGTAGTAGGCCTACGATTGATTGACAGAACCAGAATTCTTTATATTTCATGTAGGAACGGTTCTTCTTAATGATGTTATTTCATGACATGTTTCCTATACCATTTCGATATTTATAAATAAGTTTTATTGTTAACTAATTTCCTTCATACGAAACGGATTTAATATGTAATAAACTTCACCAGTACAATAGTATAGGCCCAATGAAGTCTGAGCTAATCGTCTGTCACAAAAGTGCAAATAGTAATAATTAATCGATGGTCGCATTTAATGAAACCGTCGAGTCATTCTTCCAGTATAGAAGGAGAAGATCTCAGAAATTCAGACGATTAAATTATTGACTGAGGTCCAACATGCGGTATAATTGCAAACAGCAATAGAATTGGTTCCCATTGTTGTTGATTGACGATTTGATGAATGAATGGAGGGATAGATCAGCGGTTCCCAGCCTTGTCTTTTGTTGTACCCCAAACCAACAAATTATTTGTGTGCATATCTCCAACAGAAACGTTCTTTGTAAATTTATTTCATCAGAATAGATTATTTATCGTTAATGAATTTTGCTAAATTTATTAAATTATAATTATTTCACAATATTTAGTATAGACCGATTATTGTTATTGCATAACTATAGGCTGATATGCATAAGTATGACATTTCAGAAAGTGCGATCATTATCTGTTTCTGCACGAAATATTTATTTTCGATTTTAAAATTTGACAACAGCTAGCGTGCCCATAGGGGTACGCGTACCACCGGTTGAAAACTCCTGTGATAGATCGACCAATTGATAACTACATCCATCTTGTTTTTTTTATCCTATCAAACCAAATAGCATACAACAATGGTCAATACATGTTCAGAGAATGATCGGAAAAATAGGGAAGAGATAAAACCCTTAAGGGAACTTAGTCCAGCTATCAGGGTCACCCTTAAATGTTTACAAATATAGCAGTTGGTTAGGATAACACATACAAGTCAACGTTGTTTATGCTTGAAAAATTCTTAAGTAAATAACTGGTTCAGTAACGATCGCTATTATAAAACAGACCAAATAGCATGTTTTAGGTCTATACAGTTCACAACGGTCATTAGCAAACGCATTGACAACAATAAAACCAAGATACTTATTAACATTGTACGAAGTTAATTAGGTTATAGCAGAAGATGTAGTCTTAATTTGCGCTTAAATAGACACAAATATGGTAAAAGACGCAGATCGCCAGTTCAGTTATTCCATATTTTAGGACCAGCACATTAAATTGAGAACTCACGCTATTGGTTCTGGAATGAACAGATAATTATAAGAAGAAAAATGACTGTTTAAGGACCCATTTGGGATACAGAAAGGAAGTAGTTTTTTAAAATACGGGCGGTAAGAGATTGCTTGAATAATTGTACATATACTCGACTATTTGAAATGAGTTGATTTGATGGATGTTTAGTATGCGCAAGTGTTCATAGATAGAGTCCGTGGACGGGTAACGAGTTCGGTCGGCAACTAGTCGAATGACTGTTCTGTAGGATTAAAAGTCCCTTTAGCATTGAGTAATAGTTAGAAGCCCATATTAAGCGACAATACGATAAATAGGGATGGACCATAGTGTTATATATAAAGTAGTAAGAACATTAGTAGGTAAGAGATATGATACCCTTGATAATATTCCTATGTTTTTATCAACTTTTGTAGATTTACTCTGGATATTTATTACCGAAATGTGATATCGCCCTTCTTCCAACATTTTTTGCTCAGATATGTGCGTTCCATGTCAGAAATTGGTCCACAGAAGCGCCAAGGAACTTGGTTGATACTGCTCTAGATATAGGTACACCATTTAGGTTAAGTAAACACAGTTGCTGGAGGGCGACTGATTGGTGGGATTCCCAGAACAGGTGAGGTATCCGAGTATATGCGGGATGTCCTACATTGTTTGCCTCTACCCCAGCACATCTCATTTAGGATATCTGCCTTAGTTTGGCGCTGCCGTGGCGGTACTGCGCCTGCTTATTTCCAGGAGCTATGTCGCCCTATCACTGCCAGTAGTAGTTGGCAACCACTTCGCTTTGCATTTCATGGCGAACTGATCGTCCCTTTTGCACGCACTTCCATAGTGCAGAACAGGGCTTTCTCGGTCGTGGGACCTACAATCTGGAATGGACTTCCAACAGAGCTCCGTGTCCTACCTAAGAACTCCTCATATTCATTTTACGCCTCTTCTAAAACTGTCATTTTCTGCCGAGGATTAGGCCGGAGCGCCTCTGAGTAGATATCTTGAAGGGGCGCTATGTCAAGTATTTTTGATTGGATTCTATCGTTTACGGTGTGGAAGGGATGTAATTTGTTTTCTTCACGTAAGAGATAATTTATTCTTGTTTATTCATGTTCACTAGTTCGTTCATGTTTATTCATGTTAACCATTAGGGTAAAGAAGGGTAAAGAGGGACAAAGCGCCCCCTTTAAGGGTTATTGACAAATTTAAGACTTGAATGACCGAACTTAAATCATCAAATTATGGCAAGGACTAGAACTGAATATCGCAAATAAAGTATAGGTGCGCTTTCCACAATTAAAAAAATATGGCATAAAATAAAATAAATACAAGATGCTTGAAAGGGGGCGTTTTGCCCCGCACATGGGGTAAAACGCCCCCATTTGCTCCATTTGCATTTTTGGATTGTTCTGCTCTATACGACATCGATAAACATATGCTTATAGGGCAGAGGGAGGCAAAACGAACCCTTCACGGTTTTTGGCAAATTATAATAGGTATTGCAGACATAATATAATTAATAATATTTTCTCAATCAGAATAGAGGGGGAATAACGCCCCCTTTAAAGGTTATTGACAGATTTGAAACCTGAAGAACAGAATTTAAATCATCAGATTATGGAAAGGATTATAGTACTAAAGATCGCAAATAAAGCATAATTGTGCTATTTAAAATTAAAAACAGAGTATGGCATAAAATGCAATAAAATAAAAATATGCTTTAAGGGGGGCGTTTTGCCCCGCTTGGTACTACACTGCAAGAAGACCTACATCCCACATCAATGTAAAACAAAAGGCCCAATTCACCAAGCATAATAATTCTTTATACATTGTACTTTAAGTTTATGTAATGTAGCGTTGGGTCTGACTGACGCATAGCAATAATAATAAAGCATAAATGCCAGCGCACCTTTACATAAAAGAAAACACGCAGAAAGTGATTAAATTTATAATAATGAAGAAAACCTTGGATTAGTCAAAATGGCAGTTGACGACGTACATGCAAATGGGGTCAGAAGACAAACCCGAAAGACAATGGAACAGTTCATTACTCCGCCAAGGGGAGACAGGATGAAGAGGGGCGTTTTACCTCAGAGGCATTTTGCCCCACTCTACCCTAAATGGTTAACAAATAAATAATACATTTTATTGACAACATCAGGTTCTCGGTTCATCATGCTAAATAATAATAATAGTAATAATAATAATACTAGTAATAATACCAATAATAATATTAATAACAACAACGCCGATTTATAAGGCGCTGTAAACGCGGCCCTAACTACTACAAGGGCGCCGTACAACATAGAACGAAAGTCAGAAGACAGGATAAGCCTTAGAAAACAGAAACACTTTCAATTTAGTTTTAAATGGGTCTACTGAGTCGGCCAATCTAACAGTAGGTGGGAGACCGTTCCAACACTGCGGACCAGCAGCCGAGAAAGCACGGTCTCCAAAACGTGACCTCATCCTCCGCACACGGAGATCAGTCTTCCCAGATGATCTGAGTCGCAGACCAAACGCGGTGAAGTGAGTCCCGAAGCAGAAACCGCGCAAATACCCAGGAGCTAATCCATGTATCGATCTGTAGACGAACAAGCATAGCTTGAAGTCAATACGGTACGGAACAGGAAGCCAGTACAGAACGTCATGAAGGAGCGGCGTAACGTCGTCATATCTCCGCCTATTACCGAGCTGACTTTCACGAGCAGCCACAAGCGGCACTCCTCCAAACACATATATGCTTATATCACGTAAGATTTGTTAGAGGCAAGGATATTGGTGTCGTCAGCATATAACAGGAAATGTATCAGATTAGAGACATTGAGCGAGTCATTAATGAAAAGTAGAAAAAGCAGTGGTCCAAGGATTGAGCCCTAAGCGACGCCGTATTTGTTAAGTTTAAGCTTAGACGAGAATTCATTGCAAAACACATGTTGGTGTACATTAAGTAAAATAGCTCCGGAACCACGGCACCAGTTTAGGTCTTCCCCTCGTGTGTGTCCCATATCCTCCAATTTTAATGATAGGATGTCATGGTGTACACAGTCAAATGCCTTTGAAAAATTTCAATAAAGATACTCAGAGAATATTCAATGCGGCCAATAGCTGCTGAGATTAATATCATCCTGAATGCTTAATATAGACATTATTGTAGAGTGGCCTGCCTGGAAACCGTGCTGGGAAGGGTAAAGGACATTAGATTTGCCGATAAAGTCAAAGAGACGGACATACATGATTTTCTCAAGCAGTTTGGCAAAGTAAGGCAAGATAGAGATGATCCTCTACATGTAGTTAGCTACATCATCTATTGATCCTTGTTTGTATATGGTCATAACCATGGCTGTTTGTAGGGGTGCAGGAACTATACCAGTATATAAAGACGCGTTAATAATGGCAGTTAAAGGGTATGCAATGAGTTCAAGGATTGATAATTGGATGGATGAATGCATCGACGGATGAGTGGATGGAATGAATGATGAGTGTATCAACGTATACATACGAATGGATTGGATGCTAGTAACAATATGAATAACTGACTGGTAGCGTTCAACAGCACCTAAGCAGCACGTACAGTTTGTGTACCCTCAAACTTATGTTCAGGCTGGTGTCAACATCAGGGTTTTAGGTCTAGAGCTAGAGCAGACGGGTTCTTTAAATCTTCTTAGCTCTGTTGACTGCTATCATTATGGTTGAATAATAATGGCATATACACTGTTAGGAACGACATTTTTAATTTGTGAATTATATAATTGGGCAAAAGATGCAACCTCGGTAGAGAGAAGCAAAACATTTACTTTTCAGGAGATTATCTTCTGCCCTCTGCAACTGATACCATATTTGCCTTTTTTATTATTATTAAATAGCATGAACACCATTAGGCTTTGTTACAGCAAAGTACTGCCGTTATGTCGTACCGTACTCTATATAATTATGAGACTTAAGATCATAATTTTATATGTACAATGAAGGAAAGAGTACGTTGTGAAATAATCCTTTATGATGAAGTTCAAGAATTGTTACCAATAAAAACATCACTTCGTACATTATTCTGAATTACTGGATTTTTACATTAGTTAAAGTCGGTAGTTTATTTAATGTCTGTCGTCGCGCTGAATCTGCAGTAACCATCAATAAGGAGAAATACTTGTTGTTAATCAAGTCGCATAATTCTAATAGAGACACGAAATCACTTCGTGCAATATTCTGCAAGATTTGCTTAAGGTCTATATCGTGGTTACTGTAATCGTAATGGAAAACTTTGCATTTCTAAACGCTCTATTGTTGTAATAATATGTTGCAATAGATGAAAATATCGGCCAGGAAATAATTATACGTTGAAGCGATAATACGTTGTTTTCTGCAGTTAAATATTGTCGACAATTTGTCTGAAGACGCGATGCAGTGCAATTACTCCAGTTGTGTTACACACGCTAAATTATATCCTATAAGAAACTGCCTGCTGAATAATACTGTTTCGATTCACTCTTGCGATGAGACGTCGACTCTGGATGACAAATCGGAATGGTTGGGTTTCGCGCGAATGGAGGAGCCAGGGTGATTCTTCTAGTTATCTTGGAAGAAGTCTTAACCGACGGATGAACTGTTCGTTCTTATAGATATTTCACATTGTTTGTGCTTAGTGGAGAAAACTTATTTACGCCTCAGATTATTCTCTTGAAAGAGGACAATTTAAATACCTAAATACCAAGAAAAATGCATCGTTTTATATCTCGCGTGTGACGATAACTAGGCTATAGAATTTTTAGAGATACATTCGTAATCGCAATATCCAAAGTTCTCAAGCGCCACTTGAAAGCTAAGCGCAGGATCACAGCTTATTTACGCGCGTTGCGTCGACTCATAGGGTTGTCCAAATGTTAGTCCGAAGAAGGTCAGAGTTTGATTTCCAGAAAGTTAGAGGAGCCACAGCACCTGTTACAGCGGGTGTCGTTTTGGTCAAGGATTGGAAGGTGGACGATCAAGTGAGTTTGGGTAATAGTTCTTGAAAAGGTGAGACTTAAGTTTCAAATGGAAAGCCCTAGGGTGATGGACAAAGGAACCTGAGACAGTTTATTGTGGGTAATGGACAATGACGATGGATGAACCGAAAAAATACGGAATGTGGGATGCACATTGTTCTAGCGACATTGTGCGGTGAAGCATATTTTTAGGTTTGAGAACTTGGGATGAGTAAGACTGAGACAGGAGGAGGATCGGTTAGAGCGGGTTGGCCGGATGGTGAAGATTCGTGAAGATTAGATCCAACTGTAATTCGATGAGATTGAAATATAATAGTCAACCACAACTTAAAAGTTCATAGATCCTAACCAGTCAACAAAAGCTATAATTCTCTCCATAATTCTCTTTATAGATGTGAAAAAACGATGGAAGCAAAATAAAAACGGTAAAAAGGCCTATATTTAAATAAAAAACGAAAAAACTGGAATAAAACGGAAAAATTTCAATTTACATGCAGGCCTACTTCATGTTAATATTCAAAACCTTACTTACACATTTCAATTATAGTCAGCAAATTACAATTTGCCTGTCAAGCACTAGTTAAGTTACATTAATTTGCGACAAGTTTTTAAATTTTCATATCAATTTGTTTCAATAAAATATTAAGAAATAACAAATAAAATTGAGAAACTTGCTTTATGCCACCACAAATGGGGTCCCGTTTGGAAAAATAGTCGGGCAAAAGCAGCATCAGCCAACTGTTTGGAATTACACTGCATCAAGTCAGGTAAACGCATTTGTTTTGAAGTTTGAAACCTCCAATAAGTACGCTCATAACAGAGAAAGTGACAGACACAGTTAGAGAGACGAAGACAGAGAAAGAGATAGATCGTTGTTGATATCTATTCAGTCGCTGATAAATGATGCAGACTAGGACCTCGTGTGTCTCGGTTAACAGACGGAACATTACAGTCCGACTGAGGCTCATTAATCCGGTCGTCATGGTGTTACTTTTGTATATAAGACAAGCGCAGTAGTGGCATCCAACGGTGACCTCCTAAACAGTTCACACAGTCTAGGCTACGATATACAACGTTGACAGCTAACACAGTCTGGAGGCAAGCAGCTATTTTAGGTTGGAATATATTACACCCGTTGACGTTGCATACATGTATTTGGGGTAAGCGTATAGAGTATATTAAGATGGACAAAATAAAAATAATAAAGCGAAAAACGAATTAACATAGTCTAAATAAAAAAGAGAAAAACGAGAAAAACGGGTCGAAAAACAGACGAAAAAAACGCCGTTTTTAAAACAAAAAAAACGAAAAGCTTTTTTATATCTATGATTCTCTTCATCGGCTTCTCGCTCTTTAAAGACGTTTCTTTTGCCCAGAGCTTCTGTGCTGATAGCTCCTCTGAATATGTATTCTGTGAGAGGCGCTATATGATTCTAAAGTTACGATATGATACGATAAGACTCTGATAAATACGTAAATCAAGATGTATAATAGATGATAGAGACCTGCAGAACTTTTAATAGATAAGTTCAAATGATGCTCCTCATAAGTTGTCATAACTATAATTGTAAAACAATAGTCAGCTAAATATTTATAGTCACGCAAACTCCGGTCGAAAAAGGAGGAGGGTTGGGGCACGAGGTTGGCAACCTCATTCCCGTAAAAACAAAAACGACCTCTGCAGAAACAACAAAAGGACGCCAATCCGATACACTAAGGCAGAAAAGAGACTGCTAAAGATTGTGCGGGATGGAGAGCTCTTGTCGACCAATGTTTCAGGAGGGAACAATGGGAGGAACTAAGTCTAAAAAAATTCGTGGTATGATAAGAAATGTTAAGCAATGTCTGGCTCTATGTGCAGGTTTACTTTCTTGAGATCCTCAGGTTCTTCTGGTGCAATTGTTTGATTGTATTCATTATGTTGAACGTCCTCCGCTTGACGAACTACGTATGCATATCCTTCGAAGTTACCGCTAAAACAAAACCAACATCATCAGTAGCAAAAGGCAATGATTAGACGACTTTACATGATTGTAGTAACAAACTTGATTGTTTTTAATGCTTTGTGACAGTAAGCTAAGTCCTTCAGAATAATAAGAGAGACCCAGTTCCTTTACACGGACAAAAAACTTTTATCTGTATCAGTTAGATAAATGTTTGAAAATCTCCATGAAACATTACTCTATCATAATTATTAATTATGCATGATGGCCTATTATTATCAAGTTAAAACGCTGTACAGGAGAAACAACTAATTCAATTAAGCCAAGATATTCGATACACGGTGTACACGCTTTTCGAAGAAACTATTTTTTTGCAATTCGGTAGGCATAGAGTAGTTTCACTGATATAACTTATCGTAGGCAGTGGGTATATATACATGTACAAACATGTAGGACAGCAGCGCTCATTATGACCAATGCTCTGATAAAAAAAACTTTTACCATAAAAATTTGTACAAAGCCAGTTACGTATGGTCTACTTTGTGAACACAACTTGCTAGAAATGATGTGCGCAAAAATCCAGTAAAATATCCATTATTAGAATAATAATTAGAAACTGGCAAAAAATTTATTGACAAAATGTAGCCTATAGCGTATTCCAAGAAATGACTTCAGCGAACATAACGACCGATGGTTTGATAAAAAAACATTCCCAACATTGGAGGTATATCAATAAAAAGATTGGGAATGCTTTATTAGGAAGGAAATTGCAAAAATTATTTGAGATAAAAGCAAATAAAACAGTCCTTATTAGAGTATTTACATACTAGTAAAATAAATGATTGACAAAATGTATGACCTATATCGCCTATACCACTTCTTGCATACATTTGAAACAAAAGCGATCAGGTCTACAGTCATGGCAATTCTACGACAATATTTTCAGCAAATCTCATGCAGGCACTGGAATTATGTAGAATGTGAAAGAATCGAGAACAGAATCACATACCTTGGTGCCCTAGACGCAATTTCTTCGTAGGTTGGTGGTTCAGGAGTTTCTGATTCTCTCTGAGCAACAGGTATCTTCCTAGATAAACATCATTAAAATTTTAAGCAATAAATGTTAATCCATATATTCAAAAAATGTCAATGCTAGAATCACCTTTACTGGTGGCAATTATGGTGCACGTGTATTTAAGTCGTTCACCGAAGGGAATAAAAATATCAGATAAGCTGTCAACTGATTACGCAGCTATAATAGGCCTACACTAGCTGTTATCCCGTGAAGATTCATGGGTCGGGCAATATTTTAGCTCACGAATCAACTGCAACTGGCACTGTTCGTTCTAGCTGTTAACCTGTGAATAATCACGGGCCATACTTGCTTTTAACGTTGCTATAGTAGTGGTGAAGGCACTTTGACGCAAAGCTAAAATACACAATGTAGGCCTAAACATTAATTAAACGAAACGGTCGTCGAACTGTGCGTCACCTACACTGCAAGTTCGCAGCGGTCAATACTAAAGTACGCAAAAATACACATTACCCATTAACTTTCCGTTTACTTTCAATAATTGCACATATACTTACATTACACGACGCATTTAGCTTTAATAACTGCATAAATAGTTACGTAGACGTGAATAAAATAAATTTGAAACGTGAATCGAAGGCTTGTTTACAGTGACTTTTGCGTTCCCTAGTGAGGTCAATTCTGTCCATTCACGCGCTTTTGTGCGGCAAATAACTAGGTCAACTTCAGATATTTAGGTAAAATTCTGTCCAATCATGCGTCTTAGATTCAACTTCTGTCCAATCACGCGCCTTAGAAGTGACGGGCAAAGCATGTGACGCATAGGTAACTATATACATAGATTGAGCTAGATTTCAAAATACTGTTTAATTATGCTCACCTCATAATGCACACGCTAAGGAAGGCTACAACAACCGCAACGATAACACTGAGGCATACGATGATTGGAACGACACAGGGAACCAGAGGGCAAGATACATGGCTATAGACATTGTCTTCAATGGTTGTCGAAGGATCCATGCACGCTGTCACAACCAAGTTGGTCACCTATTGAACACAAACAAACATAGCGACGCTTTGTATAGCGACAACTGACAGAAATTGCTCTATAGGCTGTTTAAAATAATATCAATAGATATTATGCATATCCATTATGCTCTCAGATATAAGATGTGCGACAATTAAACAAATCTATATTACCAAAAACCAGGATCTGATTCAACTTTGAAGCAATCGCACCTTACACTCTGACACGGGACTACTGTATACGATGTTGTTTAGTGAATCAATTTTTTTCAAGGAAATCAGACTAGATTCAACACTGAAATTTGTCCTAAGGAACTTTAACCTACGTTGAAGATACTTCTAGAACTTTCAATGCAAGCCAGCCTCATGACACCGAAAGAGACAAAGTTTGGGTTTATTTCCAAATCAATACGCTGTGTGAGTCCTTTGCAGATCGCCCTGTCGGTATCTTCGTTGATAACTGCGATTAGCTGATAGCTGCAACATAGTTTCATGAAATTACACTCGACATATGCAAACATTTCATTATAATAAACCTACAGAAAAATCGGCTACAAGGGAATTAAATGTTTTATTTTGACGATTGTTATAATTTGTGACATAGACAAAATAAATGACGGGGACCATCATCGGCAACGTTTCTTTATTAAGGTAATCTTTTAACATAGTCAAAGGTTCAGAAGAGTTAATAGTTAACCATTGTTTGGGCCATGCCAATAGATATACGACGGAGAAAGAGGAGCACATGGTTTTGTACTTAAATCTGTTCCTATTTAGGAAAGAATCAATTTCAAATTGGTGTTTCTTTGTCAAACATCCAACTCAGGTCAACCGTAGAAGTTAAATCAATCCTCTGAATTACCAACACAATTCACTCATTCACATTCACAACAAAATCCGGTCGTCTGCTTCTGGTCGTGCTTGGATTTAGAATTATCTTGATTCACAAATGTTTACTTAGTAAACTTAGATTCGTAATTCCTTCTGCAAACTGTTGCTTTATGCGTTAATTTACATTAACATCGATGCTTACTACACGATGTAATTCTGTTTTGGTTCTAGACGACCCTGCGACGGATAGATGTCGGTAGAAGTCACGAATTCTTGATGCAACGGAGAAATGCTACAACAATCAAAGTCAGTCAACATGAATTCAGACATATCAATAATTGGATTTCAAGAATTGCTAATGAACGCATAGGCCTACGTAATAATATGTGAGGCGGGGAGACAAATTCCGCAGCTTGACGACTCCCAGCTACTGAGATATGCGAGAGGGGTCAAAAACACATGAAATTGTGCTAGGGTATATTTTTGCAAAACAATATCTCTGTTTTCAACATCTGAGATTAAAAATGTTGAATTCAATATTTAGTTGGAGAAAAATGATTTTTAATGCATATGGTGTCTAGATTAGTATTGCTAAAAATTATGCATGTTTTCAATGGTGAACGACCAAGATTTCATACGCTGACCTGCCATAATTTGCAAAGTAGCAAACATAATTATATTGATGCCGCATGCCTTACCTCAAACAGAATATAGCACTTTATTGCCCAAGTAATGGTTGCTAAGATATTTTATGGCATGAATATTCTTAAACTTTGACTTAGATTTTCTCAGTTTTTAAGATTACATGTATAGCCCCTACTAATAAAACAGTCAAACGAGTATAACTTAAGTTTGAAAAAGCCATTATTATTCTGTAAAAAGTACTTTGGAAGCAGAAGCACTGTAGGATAAGTCAAAAACGACAAATGATGGGTTTGACACTCGCTTCAAATATTATTATTGGTGTGAACACAATTTTGTGAACACCTTAACAACGTATTTCTAGCGCTGTATTATTTTAATGCGTAGCAGCGCCATCTTATTCAATGCTGAACTATGTAACAGGAACAATGCAACACAGGCTGCATAACACAGTGTGACTGGAATATCGATGCTCAGTAAAGTGTTGTCATAAGTAAGCGTGCATTTTTCTAGGTTTAATGAGGAGACTGTATGTGTTATTGACAGCATTATGTGTGGTGAAATTTCGCTGGTCCTTGACGTATACACACCAATGTAGTTTTCTCATCAATTACTAACCCTTTATATTGCCATCCGCAACACAATGAAACGTTCTGTGAACATATCCTGCTGATGCTACTCCGTAAAATTTCGTGAATACGTTGTTGATTCATCACAACCTGTACATGGAGAGTTGGAGACCATCATTTAATATAAGAAACCATTGCATATCTTATCGCTGTTATTTCAACATAGCCTAATGATTAGTCAGCGAAATGAGCCATAAATCATTTATAACACAATTCGAAAATTTGACCTAAATGCGCAGGAAATGCTAAGTCTGGATGGACATCGTATAATATCGTGAGAATCGCCAGTCTGTGTGTTTTGAGATAAAAAATAACTTACTTTGAATTTGAAGATGACAAATTTCATGTAAAACGACTTTCGATTCATATGCAATTTGACTCATTTCTTAGGTTTGGCTATGGGTGGAATAGCCTACTGATAAAATTTGTGATACATTGGACTATTGGCTCGATTGCTCGCCTCACTAATCTTCCTATGGTGCTTTGAACCTCCTTTGATATGATGGTTCGGTGTGGACGTCCATAACATTCAAGACTTAATTTGTCATTGGTCACAGTTTTCTCACGTGTTGTATTGGCGTTATGCAAATGTGAAGAAATGAATACTTAAATATTATTCTTCAACGCAAAACAAACTTCAAATGGGATATTAATTTAGCATAATAGTTACCGTTAGCATTGTGTCGTCCATTGGATACAAATCTTGGAGGACAACGACTACACCTTTCGCCTTCTCTTCAGTTATTTCTGTTTACAGTAAATTTGTATTTATTAATCCTGTGATGATAATAATAATTTAAATAATGATAATTATCATCATCGTTATAATTATTAATAATATTTCTGCGATGATAATGATTATTATTCTCGTCATCATCAAATTGCATCTAGAATGCACAGCTGAATGTTGGTACTTGTGACGCGCGACACTCTGGACGATGGCGCTATATAAAAGTCACCGATCGACAGCAGAGGCGTAGGAGAACTACGGATGAATGTGTCTACCTGATAAATGAGATGGGAGACATCAATGAACTTCGCCTGAAGCAGACGGCCTCAATACAGACGACGAGGATTATGCAAAGATCATCGGGGTGTCAAACAATGAAACCCTACACCGCGAGGCAGATGTCAGAGACGACTGTCCCTTCCATCTCTACGACCCACAGACAAGAAATCCATGAATCAGTGGTAGATTGAGTCTGGGCCGGCTGGTTGACACGGATCATGAATAGGGGACAATTCCGATACGAATGGCGCAACGCACTAGGCGGTATAACGATAATAATGAAATTCGATCCCTCGGACCTGTTACTTGTTTATGACACTGGCAAGGCTCAGCCATAGCAGCCGCTAGTCAAACAGCAACTGTATGCCTCTAGGAATCTGACGCTACGCTAGGGACGCCAAGACCCGACCAATCAGGATTAGTAATAGTTTCTGCAGGTAACCTTCGTCCAATAGAGATGCGAGTTTCGCGTTTGGGATGGCGAAGGAAATCGCCTCTAGAAGGATTGATATAGCGTAGCAAGGAAAGGAACATGGACTTGTTTCGGAACTGGAGGAGACGCTAGGTCGTTCTGACGAGGAGGATAATCGTAGTTGGGAATCCCGTCTCCAACGTAAACCAGGGAAACATTTCTAAAAGGACACTAATAACTCCAGTAAGTGTAGATAGGATGAGTGGTGTGTATATATTTACTTAAATATACATATTAAAATCCCTCAAGTGTGTCGTGTTGCTGAGCTTGGTAATAAAGGAAAGAACCAGCGGGTACTATCGTCATCAAGAAGAAGGAGTTGGCGAGAGTGAAACCCGCGACAGTACTGTACAGTACGAACCGCGAACCTGCGAACTGCGAATCGGTAATCTGCGAATCGCTCGCAAACTATGTACGAACTAGCCCTAACACTGACCCTAGCCGATCCTCACGACGCCTACCTAAGATTCGCATTTTGGTTCGCATTTTACCGGTTCACGGTTCGCAGTTCGCACTTATACTCTGCACAGGAGGTCAATAAATCTTAAAGTGAAGCAATTCCTCAAAATTTTAAGTCGACTGGGTGTTCGTAGAGTAATGACCAAAATATCAAATGTGCAGAACTGATTAAGCTAATTCTTTTCCCATTGACCATAAGGTTGAATAGTCATTCTTTCTCAAGGCAGCGACGTTGGTTAAATTACACGTATGGTATAATAATTATTATGCTCTGTATGGCTGCTGCCAGTTAAATCAGACACTTGTAGCAGCTTGTCATCATCTGTTCATACTGTACTTTTAATCATATTGCAGTGTATGACTTAAGTTAAACGAGAATATTATATTATTATTATTATTATTATTATTATTATTATTATTATTACTATTATTATTATTATTAGTAGTAGTAGTAGTAGTAGTAGTAGTAGTAGGAGTAGTAGTAGTAGTAGTAGGTGGAGTAGGTGAAGTAGGAGAAGTAGTAGGTGAAGTAGTAGTAGTAGTAATATTAGTATTATTATTATTAAATAACACAAAACATTGATGAATGTATACATGTCTTTGGTTAATGCGATCAAGCGTCGGTCAACTAATCCTGACTCTTGGTAATCCTGTTGCCGATTAAACACTAAACTGGTTTATTAAAAGCCTTTTGATGTGTGCTCTGGAATCACGATAATGAGATCATCTTACTTTGACAGTTGTACTGATTACACAGTCGATAATTGTTTCCTGACCCTTCACAAGGCAGCTGACCGCAGGTTCTTCGGCTTGACTGATAACCATAGTCACACTGCTTGGAGCAGACTGACCAAGGTCCCCAGGTACTCCAGCCAGAACTCGGAGGTTCTGTGGGAGGGCTCACAGTTGTGGTCGAGCTCTGACGTTCTGTAGAGGGAGTCGAGGTTGCAGTCAGTGTGGTCCGTGGAACCGACGAATCTGATGTAGTGGCTTCTGAAACTTAATGTTGTTATTGCCAACTGTCACATAGCACAACGTTTTTTTTGATCATTTTTAAGCAATGGTCACTCTGTCAGAAAGAGCTCGTGTTCCGAAAGAATAAATTACAAATAGTGATGCAGAATATTAACCATCATGAAACGAGTAATTTACATCTGTCAGATGACATAGACCTACTTCTTATTGTTGACTATTGAGGAAGACAATCTAAATACCATACGGGACGGAGGTCTCGCTAAGTTAGGGTTATATTCGTATAAACAGCCATGCAAACAGATTAATGTATACGACAGATCTTACTTATGCTTATAGTAATGTCAGTGGACGTCAAACCAGCTACACTTACAGCACTTAACTAGCTGACTTAACTAATTGTGCTAAAAGAAACTCACATATACATGTACATACCTCCACACTTGAATTCATCTTGAAGCCATACGAGAGGTGGTACGCACTGCTTACGACTGGCGGCATCTATGCAGTAAGCCAATGGACATAGGTGGTATAGCCAATAGGTAGACGTAATATTCACTTCCAGATTCCTTACAGAGTTGAATGTGAACCGTTCCTTTCCATCCACAGATGTTTGTAGAACTGTATGTAGCGCACGCTTCGACCATTACTTCCGTTGTGTCTAAAATTAGAAAATCAGTGCTATCTGGAAAGAAATTGTTTTATGATAATAAGTAGGCCTATATTTTTAAAATATGTGTTGCACTTACACAAATTCTCTCTTTATGACGTCTTGTTCGACTACAGCCGCTAATATTTTTTAGTCAATTATTATATTATTTATTAATGAAGTATATTTATATAACGCTTGTCGCGGAATCTCAGTGAAGAAGCTGTCAGATAAATCATGGCGTCTGAATATATAATATTTATATCTTTCGGAATGCATTAATCTGCCAAAGTACCTCTCTTTCTAACTATCTTCTATCTGTTACTATAGCATTCTATCTAGTTGCTAGCTACATTATGCTGTCTATCTATTCATCCATCTAGAAATTCATCCAACTCTTTTTCTATCTGAAAATTAAATCTATCAACCCGTATTTCCGTGTATCTGTTTTTCTGTCTATCTATCTAGCTTTTTATCGATTTTTCCATCTATCTATTTAGTTAGAAATCTATATTTCTGTTTATCAATCAATCAATCAATCTATTGATTCATACTTTTCTGTATTTCTGCCTATCGATCTATTCATAAAAATTGATTGTCTTTCTATCAATCTCTCTTTCCATACATGTATACCTCTTATTGTCCATCTACTCCCTTCCACGAAACTTCACCGTAATTGTTTTACCATATTTGACGTGAATGATTTTGGGAATAATGAATCCTGATCTGCTTTATGTACCTGTTGGATGCGATCCGTTGATCCAGATTGGTGCCTGAGTTCCACAGAACCAGGGTTCGACCGGTCCCTCAATGAGCCTGATGCCAGCGTCGTTATCAAAGCGATACCAGGTCTCTAACAATCAATCCAAGAAGGCATTAAACTTGAATTTCATCGCAGGGATATGATGGGAAGGGGAGAAGGGAAATAACGCCAAATAGAATGTTCTTCTAAGTACGTTCCCTTTACATTTCTTACACCTATCATTGGGATTCCATCTTAACTCTCGTCAAGCTGCCAATGACCCAAGTCAAGTCAGGTGCGGCAACTCTCAGACTCGAAAAATCTGAACCATTTACAATTCCATAGTTTGTGTAAAGATTATTCTAAATTAAATAAATTCAATGTGAAAATGACTTCTATAGCGCTTCTATCACCAAATCAAAATATCTGTCGATGTTCGATTTAAGTGACATCACAGTAAAATATCATGATCAGTAGAAAATCAAAGATCATTCTTCAAAATGGCTGACCTATTCATAAACGAGGATCGACCAATGATTGTAAGAAAACATTGAATTTAAAAAAACTTTGTAAAATCTGATGAAATACGAAGTAAGTCGCTTTTCGTAAAACTAACCCGAATCCAGAAATGCATCACAGATTGATGTCGCTGACGACTTGGAGTCGAAATCGCTGCTTCTTAGACCGTCAGCAGAATACATCAACTGATAATCAATGCATCGATTCAGACCGGTACATACTGAAATCAACAGCTTTCTACACTCACAATAATTGAGATAACATTCAACAGTTAGACGTTAGAATAGCGGTGACCCAACACCAGACGATTGCTATTGTGGGTCCATCTACCTGGAATGGCCTTTATCCCTCACTAATGGTTAAGTTTCTCTCCCCCATCGGCCTCCCACCCTTTAAAGGCGTTTCTTTTTCATGGAGATTTCTGTGCTGATAGGGCCTCTAGATAGTTATCATGCGAGAGGTGCCATATAAATCTAAAAATATGATACGATACTATAAGGACAGAATTCAATAGCGCAAGCCTATATTGACTGCAACAATTTATAATCATCGACTATTAGCTAAATCCTAATAGAGTTTCATCGGCGCAGTTTCGTGCAGAAGACTTGTGAGCCTTTGTGTGATTGTTAAGTAATTCATTCAATATAATTGCAGAATGCGCGATTAGTTAGAGATGAGCTTCTTTTTTAAGACATCTCTATTCTGGATTTAAGTAAAAGAATTACTGGCAAATGTTTAAATATAATAGCATGTATTTTACCTGAAATCAGTTGAAGCAACACAAATAGTCCAAACATATTTTCCTTCATCGTGGCTTCCAAACTACTGCCGATTACATTATTGTCTCTACTGAACAGCGTTTACGACAAGCTCAATGTTTAGCCAAGTAGCACGAAATGTCACTTGGAAGATGTATAGCGGCTCTGAAAGTGCTTCAGATGTCAACAATGGCTTGCATCATGAAATAAATAGAGATAATTATACATAAATGTCACAGACTATGAAGTGCACTACGCTGCGGTATGTACATGTAGTGGCGAGACCTGGACAAACTCAAACAGGAAGTACACCTCAAGTTCTATTAGTTACGTAGTTATTAAAACACATGTTACCAGATGAGGCCAGAACAGTAGGGACAATATGGCTTGTCCCAAATGTAGATCAAACATCATGTAATCGAGCGATTTTAAACCTATGAGCCGGGACCAGCGATTTCACAGAGGTTGGATGAGACCGGAAGAAATTTTATTTGTAAAATTAAAACCCTATTTATTGTAAAATTTGTTCTCAAGCTGTTTAACTTGAAATTTTCAACCACGACGTATAGTTGTGACAGGGTAATTTCTAGATTCTCTGTACCCTGAGGGAAAATCCTAGAGCCCAAAGTGTCTTCAATACTTTAGTTGGGGGTCGCCACAACGTGGCAAATGTGATGAAGGAATCGCAGCGCCATAAAGGCTGAGAACCGCTGATATAATCATCAGGTGAGTTCAGAATACTATGGACAATGTGGTATCTCAGATTTGTAGACAGTGTGAATAACCTTATGTAGGGATCGTGTTTTAGATCAATCGCTATGCCATTTGCTAACAGAGGTGTTCAACAAGCGGGCGGCAGAGGGCATCGCCCTTCCGTTTCAAATCAGGGGTGCAACGCCCCTCCTAGGTTTTGATGTTCTTTACTCCCCCCACAAGTGCCCCCCAAATCTGTTATATATTGTATATTTATCTAGTTCCTTTTGATAAGTAATGATTAAGGTCTTGTGGGCGAATAAATTTTAAACAGTAAATCTAAATAATTGTTATTACTATTTGTTCTTACTTATTGAGGGCAGAAAAAAACTGTCATTTGCAAAGAAGAAAAATGCATGCTTGGTTATTTTCATTCAACCTACCAAAATACAGAGAATTTCTTACAGTAAGATATTCATCATTACCTAAAGAAATAGTGGTTGGTCTACAATTATGAAGTCGGGGTTCAAATCCCTTCCATGACACAGATGTGTTTGAAAATGTCTGCTGGGCCCATGCACCTTCTAGCAAGTACTTCATACCTTCATATCACTTTCAAGGTTAGCTCAAGCACTCAAGCACTGCTCTTCTTCCCGACATTTTTTTCCCATTTAGAATCTACCTATTCTACCCATTGAATTTTGACATCTGGCTTGTTAGCACCAACTCTGCAACTACTTGAACTCTAGCAGTGCCAGTCCCAAGCTTCTATAAAGAAAGAGGGCTATGATGGTGATCGTTGCACTCATACGGTGTCCAGTGTCGTTAAACTGAAACAACTACTACTTGTTATCACCACCCAGATGTAATTAACCGTCTTATAACCCCATTAAAGCTTTTTATAGTCATCGATTAAATATGAAGCCCTAATCAAAGCTCTGGCATTATTAAGCAAGTTATTGAGAAGACGCTAGAGAAATATCCGTAGGCTATACATGCATATCATATGTATGCACATAAAATATTAGCCTTAAATAGCTTAGACGCTGACATGAATCCTGTGATAAGTTTAAGCCGAAATTAATTTGGATTCTAGCCCACGCCTGTTATTCTGGCTTAAAATCCTCAGAATGGTGGAAAAGATAAATTCGCATCAAATGTTACAGGATATTGTACAAAATATTACCATTTATCATGCTTACTTTAGAAGCATTTTGCATTTTTATTTCTAGAGAGTGATAAGATGGCTTTTGTTGAAATAATTTGTACCACTTCGAGATCACTCTGTTTGGCCTATAATGAACACTGTTTTCATGCGCATAAGGTTTAAGCACTTAAAATGCTCGTAAATTAAAGTTCTTTTACTGTGCTATAAATATCAAAAATGCTGATGAAAGATATGCAAATGTCGAGACATCCTGTCCAAAAATATATGTATGGTTGATAATGAATAACCAATCGTCGACGATGAAATCGTGAACAGAGAAATTAGCTAGCGCTTGAAATTCCGTTGAATCTAGGTAATACCCGTTTTCTGGCTTCCTGCTTGGAAAGCTCACTTGAAAACAGCTTAATTGGCCATTAAAAATATCTTATGTGTGAGTGTGTGTTAAATCTGTTAAATCACTGCCATAAAAAAATAATGAACAGCAGAGAAGTTAGTTAAAGTTGGGAATTCCGTTTGCTTCGGATGCTTCGGATTAAGTGTTTTATAGTCTACTGCAGATCTAGTTTTGAACATGTTTACTTAAAGGAGTTCCATTGTGATGTGCCTAAATTCGCTAATCATCCGACATTGAGACGGAACAACGTTGTGATTGATAAAACAACTTCTCTTGTCGCTATATAATATTATTACAATGAAACTCCTATGCTGTGATAATTTTTCAATCGAAAGCTCCAGGCATTGATAGTTTTTAATTGTTGCTGTTTTCTGACTAAATTATCAACACCTCAGTGAATCTAGTTTTATAGCAAAATTCACAAAACTATAGACCAGATTCATCTTGCTGTCACCTACATTACGCATATAAACATAGGGAACACAGCAAAAATCGCCAAATTTTTCATCAACATGAATAAATTTAATAAAAATAATATGCTCAAAGCCAAAGCAAACAAAGTAATATTCAAACACTTTATTAAAAATCTTGGTATGTATTAGGCTGTTAATGTATGTATTAGGTTATTTATATTGCGCCTTATTATGACCCTCTCGAAATTATTGAATTTATTCATGTTGATGAGGCACTAAACATAGCTACCAGCTGGCTCTTAGAGGCCAACTAATGACTCTATAACAAAGTGCATTTTGATTGTCTAAAAATGTGTCTTCTTAGGCCTATTACTAAACAAGAATTAGTCAAATAAATACTGAACCGTTACATGAATTATATTGAAAGTGAATTAGACGTAAATCTGCAGACTGTGGTCCAGCTACGTTTGATGATGGCTAAACAGTTATCCAACTGTTTAGATCATAGATTTGCTACAAGTCGGCTAAATGCCTACACTCTAGCATCTGATGTCGCAACTCGGATAAGATAGGTTAGAAAACATATAATAGCACAGGCTATCACACATTCAGACTAAAGTATGTAATAAAATATACGAACAGTCAGAATTATATTTACATAACACACTCAGATCACTTGTAATATCATGGCTGTATGCATAATATAAATATCATGTATAATTAATCAAAACAAAAGTTTCAATAATCAAGCATAAGAAAGTTAATTTATATAAATCATGTGTTAGTGTTAATTTGCTGAAGCCGCAGTTCTGCCAAACGAAACATCAATTATTTCTTCGATAGTTGCTCAAATCAAATCGAATCTGCTTTGGATTATGTTGATGGTGACTTTTCCGGCAGACTTTCACTCTCGGCTGGCACTTCTGGATGAACTTGGCACGGTGATGCAATTTTTTGGGCTTTTTCTGTATTTGAAATTGAGAAACAGTTAGAGTATAAACGACTGCCGTCAAAAGGTTATGCATGCAAAAGGAAGAATGGCAGCTCAGTATACTGGACCTGAGGCAGCTAAGGTCTGACGTTTTACCGACTTCATTTTCTCAGCCTCACCTTATGGTAGCT
Source organism: Bimastos eiseni (assembly GCA_959347315.1). Classification (NCBI taxonomy): domain Eukaryota; kingdom Metazoa; phylum Annelida; class Clitellata; order Crassiclitellata; family Lumbricidae; genus Bimastos; species Bimastos eiseni. The sequence continues at coordinate 3,752,005 of OY365813.1, read as the reverse complement.
GGAGGTCAGTCCCATCCATCACCGTCTCATCTTCCCACCGACATCTTGCTAATTTTAGCCGAGTTTTCAATGGGAATAAGATCAGACAGAAACGAGAATTATTGTTGTGAATTTGAACAAACTGCCTCACAATTGACAGTTCAGCTTGATAACCATTGCGCTATGCAGATTATACCTATGCCTACGGTCATGCGAATGCTTTTAAACTGAAACTGTACAAACCTCTAGCAACAGTATAAAACATATCCTTACTAATATTTGTGAAGGGCTGCATAGTGCAATAGAATATTATTTATAACATTACATCAAATATTCTGTTTGCATATAACACGTGTTTCCTATAACTGTCATATTTGATCGATTTTTAATAAGCTTTCGTGATTAGTTCCTTAATGTTTGAAAGCAGTAAAATGAAATAATAGGCTATAAAACTGTAAAATAAAAGCGTCGTCGCATTCTAGGGTCTTTTTAAACTGAGTGGCAGTCATGCATGGTTCCAATAATTGCTTCTGCTCATTAACAGTCGCAACATAGGGAGTTGATGGCTAGTCTACCGTATACGTATTGATCCTGCATGAAATTCCACTCTTCATGCTAGTGTTACCATTCTTCCATCACTGCCATCCCTCCAGACACTTCTCCGTGAAAAAACTTATGAAGCTATAAAGGTTTTAAGAGCACAGAGCAGAATGCATAAATTAGCGCATTAGAGCATAAACTAGTAATTTATTTATTTTATTGATTTATTTCCCAATTTGATACCGCCCTTCTTCCAACAGCTTTTGCTCAGAAGTGCATACACACGCCTCGACGGCGTAATTGCAGTGTACTGCAGAGCAATGATGCGCGAGGGACTTGCTCAAGGTCCCTACACAGTGACGCCCAGGATGATGCTCGAACCCGCGCGCTCAGCACACACTGAACGCTACGGGCTGATCGCTCTAACCGATCGGCCACTGTGCCACACCGCATTAGTGTGTATACGATAAGGCATTGGACTTAAGAGCGTGCAAGTGAAGACACAAGAGCATAAATCAAGGCATAGGTCATTAGAATGTATAGATTAAGGCATAATGTTCTATAGAGCGTGCACGTTTAGGAATAATAAGGACCATCTGTTCGGAAGATTACGCACCTGGTGCCGGTTCCGTCTTTGTATTCTTCCTGTAGAAAATCGATAATAAAATAAATGTGTTAGTCTTTTACCAAAAACCTCTTTCATACTACGGAATCGCTGCAGAGCTAACTGATTAAAACTCATCTCAGGTAATGGAATGCAACAGCAAGCTATTTCGAAGTAACAATTGCAAGACTATCATTTGGACAACCCTTTTGATTTGATGCAGCGCTCGTTAATAAGCTGGTGCTTGGCTTTCAAGAGGCGCTATAGGAATTTGGAGATGACCATTACGATTGTGATTACGATGCAAGCCTATCATTGACTGGCGAATTACAAATTTTTCGCCAATTTAATCTCCAGCTGAATCTGAGAAGACCAGTTTGATATTTGTGTGGTGCGTGTAGGCCTACTTAATAGCAAAGGAATACCGCAGTAACACAGTTAACAATTAACAGTGTGGGTTTGATCTGGGTCTGATTCAGAATCAATTAAACAAAATATGGAGTTAAATAACAGAATTTAAATAGCACCAAAAAATAAAAAAATTGAGGCAAGGGTCAATCATTTTTTGAATCATTAAATTCTTTTCGAATAAAATCGAAAATTGCCTAACAGATTCGTTGTTGAATCCAATATTGAAATTTCTAACGTTTCTGGCCTACATTATATAGAAACATTTGGTGAAGTGTGGGTTCATATAAAGTCGGGTATTCCGCTGTGTCTTTGAAAACTACAACTTGTGGCCAATTTCTAGGATAAGTACATTTATGCCTCAAAATAATGCAATTGCTAATGAATTAAACACCGGCGTCAATTCTACTGTTTATTGTATGATTAGGTTTTGGTCTTGAAATAATATTATTGTAATAAAACCCTTTAAGAGAATAATACAATTAAAACGCCTAATCATCAGCACATTCTTTATAGAAACTGGTAATTTTCATATACTTACATCTTGTAACCGATGATTAGGCCAATAACAAAGGTAGTAAAAACGATAAGGCAGATGACAATGGGAACAATGCATTGGAGCACTGGGCAGGAACCACCTTGATTATCGGCAGGTAAAGCTGCTGGATCTAGATACTCTATTACAGCTAAACCGGTCATCTAAAAATAAATAAAACCCATTTAAATATTACGTCGAATGATGGGTTTGTCTTCTCTGCGAGCGAAATAAAACACCTAAACTAAATCAAGTTGACTATAACATTCTTTGAATAAATTGTAATCCTTCGGCATCATAAATTCCTTCACAAATTATAACCTCGTGGAATACAAGTCTTATCAATTTAGGTAAAAGCACAAAATCGATATTGAATCAATAAACGAGCAAACGAGTTCCCTCACAGTATACAGAACGATATACAGGTGGCCATCTTCTAGTAACCCGTGTACAAAAGTCCCAATAGTCAGACAAGACATATGCCTTGTTACGTAAAGTAGTCTATATATTGCAATCATCTAGCAACATCTTATGGCTGCGAAGGCCGTTGTATGTACAGTGTACACGTGATACATAAAATCCAATCGCAACTTAATGTTTCATTCTTACTTGAAGAATTTCCGAAGCGCTGTATCTAGCTGCCATCTTCATCACTTCAAAGGAAATGAAGTTGGGATCGGTCGACTGAACTTGTCTTTTTTCGAATCGATGGAAGTCGATGGTACAAGTTACTTGGTTGACAGCCTCGTTCACTTCGGCAATAACTTTTAAACTTAAAAAGAAGTGGAATAAACCGCAATCAACTTGTTTTGCAAGAAGACACAATTTGTATGATAACTTACATGTGAGTAGGGTCCGACTTATTCGATCGTTGAAATGGGTGATTACACCGTGGAGTAAGTTCAAACCTTAGTCAAATACCAACAGTCATTCGGGCTAATCAATATCAATAAGAAACCTGCGGAGGTTGTAGTTGCAGTTTAACGACACTAGTTTAAAACGACACTGTGTGATAACATCGATCATTGGTGTCAGTCTCCTCCTTTATCTAGTCTTGGGACTAGCACTTCGTGAGTGCAAGCAGTGTTAGAGCTAAAACATGCTGTTTCGTATTGAACTGAATTTACAAAACCCTATATTTTAGCGCCTGGCCAAGTCACGGCTCATTAATTAATCATATTATGACTCTCATTTACGCTTTTGTAAGTTCTTATTAGTTTTAAAATTTCGCGCTCTGTTACGTCGTTCTTTTAATAAATGGAGAAGGTCGCAAGTGGAACACGAATGTTGTATCAATTGAGCAGAGTTCAATAGGTAGGGATCAATTGGCGAGGGGATCAATTGACGGGAGATCAACTGACGGGGTTCAACTAACGGGAATCAACTAACGAGGGATCAAAAGACGTAGAACCGGATATGGTCACAGGAATAGCGTGATAGGTAGTTGATAGACATGATAGGTGTCTTCAGATATTAAGGGAAGACCGAAGTCCGGTCGCCAGAGAGACTAGATTAGCGTTTAGTAATTCTCTTCAGTGTAAAATAGTCAATGTCCACAGGTTGAAAGAAAGAATCAGATGGAACTTCAGAACACTGATATAGGAAAGACCTGGCATTAAAACTAAATTTCAAAGCACAGTGTAGTGTGAATCTACACAATTGGTAGTGAGTCCATTGACTTATTATGAGAAAGAAATAGATGAATTTCAAAAATAATACAAGAAGATGATAATATTATACGTAAAGTACTAACAGGACAGTTCCACCTGGTCCAGGTTTCGGATAGCCTCTAGCCACATATATGTCATCAGTCGTCACGAATTCGATTGAGGCTGCTGAAGAATTGCTGTAACATTCGAAATAAACAACAGTAACATTATTTTAAACATTTTACTAGTTACTCTATGATGGAGCATTTTGCTCCTCCATCGGAGAATGGAGAAGCATAAAGTTATTGTTATTAATAAACGAGAAATTACGAACATAATCATCTTGTAGTATTATGTCTTTAAATAATATGAAATTATCTTTAATTCGTTATTACATGTGTACTTTCGACTCTTAGTGTTACATATGCAACCTTTTAAACTGCTTTGTTAGACGGTTATCAATAACTATCAATTGTCAATTGCGATTGTTATTAGTAACTTCCAAGGTGTCCAAGAAACAAAGTCATCCAACGCCCGGCAGTGGACATAGGCCTGGGTGTCATCGGCGTAAATGTTTACGGTGTTTCTACTTCAGTGGTGCAAAGTGCGTACCGCTGTAGACCTAACACAGAGTCCTGGGTTGGTCCATTAGGTACTGGCTCTCAATGAGACCCAGTTGAATCAAAAAAGACACAAAGGGAGCGCCAAGAAAAGATCGAGGCCAGTCGGGATGCCTTAGTAGGCCCAAATAAGGAGCAACACTATCAAAGTAACACGTCGAGGTATAAGTTGGCCTACTACTACTCAGTACACATAAATGCAATATCTTCACTAATACAGAATAAATGAGTACACAATGGTTTTTAAGCATTCAAACGCGTTTAGTACCTGTTAACTTCAAATCCACAGCATAGTGAAGCATTTTCTGAACAGTTTCTATTGATGCTGCTTCTTAAAATCGTGAGAATATCATGTTGGTACTTAACAACCTGTGTATGATATAAAAAAAACACGTAGACTTAAGGCTGTGGTTTTACCCCAAACAACTCGTTTGTAATCTTATCCAACCATGAATTAGGTTGTACAGACTCGTGGCTTTTTATTTTTAATCTCAAATATTCTGATTAATTTCATAATAATATTTAGAGCTACCTCAAGCATTGGATCATGAGACGGCTCCTGAGATCGTAGAATTAGGATAATTCCTTTATCCTTTTCACTCGGTAGCTCTGTAAAACAAATATTCAATGACCGAAACATTAATCAATTCTTTTTTAAATGAGAAGATAGGATATCTTAGGATTATAACAAAAACAACAAAGTCTCGTGAAATCCATGAAAGTGACTGCAATTTGAAAGCTGCAACAAATATGCCAAAAAATAGTAGGCTACAACCAATGAATATTCTTGAATAGCAATTCATAATAGCCTCACTGAGACTATGAGCATCCTACATGAAATATTGTGGAAGTAACCTTGCCAATATAACCAGACACTTAAGCTCGGTGTAGAAAGTGGAGGGTACCATGTTTCCCAATCGTCACTGAAATATAGATGAAGAGTTTCGGTAGAATAACTACATTTATAGAAAAATTATTGAGAATAACTTGAAACAATCCAAACATTATGCTTCTCCATTCTAGCCCGGAGAAGCAAAATATTCATTTATGGAATGAATGGGGAGAGCTTGGATTTCATCATCCTGTTCAATGGATATTCCATTCAGATTCAGCTCGTATTCGACTATCAAATCGAAACACTCTTCATTTCCTCCGTTTTGCGATTTCAACAATTAGTTCACGTTGCCAATGTGTAGCGACTCGCTGTGGCCTGATGTGTTTGAGAGGTCTAATTGATTCCTGCTTGTGTGTTAAGATCATGTTAAGGTATCCATAGATTCGTATACCTAGTCATTTGAAACTAGGCCTATTTCTTTCCTTAACATGATCTCAAATGATTGTGACAATATTATAGATGGATGAGCATTCTCGACTGTAAGTAAGAGCCAACATTTCCATAAAATCCTTTTGCTTAATATAGGCAAAAGAATATCCATTTGCTATTTTCATGCATGTAATTTGTGTATTTAATACATAGGTAAAATCTAATAACAGAATAACCTTCGCAGTTTGACCAGGGGCATGCGCTCCGCGGATCCAATTCAGAAGTCAGTGAAGTTGGAGTTGAAGCTGTGGTCGGAGGGGAAGGCGACGTCGTAGTTATCTCTGTAGCATTACAGTTATATTTTTAACACTTATCGTTTGATTTAAGACTTTTCAGCAATAGGTCCCATACTCTATCTTCGTCATTGGTTAGCTTTACGAAAAAAATTAACATTGTCTTTATAATTTAAATTTAACCATGGTCACAAAGGTCGTACTGTACGAACTCTTCTAAAGAGTTCCTTGAGATCTAAGTATAGGTCACTCAGCCACCATTTACTTGCATTGTTATACTACAATTTATTACAACTTACAACTATGACTGAGCGCATTTGAAACAGTTCATACAAATATTGCTTTGAGAAATGTATTCTAAAACTTTACATTTCACTGAGCAATCACTTCGCTGTCAATTTTTATGGTGATAATTTTTGGGAACAGAATCTGACTTGAGGTGCAGCTGGAGAAATAAACGAACATAAGTAGGCATCCAGCGCTTGTAGAAGGAAGCAAAGAGGGTGGTCTGTGGTTTTGTAATGCGTCACAAGGTTCTGAGCTAGAAGCCACTTGGTGAAGATCTGTCACTCGAGAATGACCGTAGAAGGAACCGGATGACTCTTTGCTCGGCAAACCATATCATCTGATAGGGTAAAATGCGACGATTCAGTAAAGGCAGGATATCGTCAGGGCCGTGGACATTGTCCATGAACTTACAACCAGTTGTCGAGCGTTTCACGTACTTGGCCAGCATAGTACACGCGTCCACGTGTCACGCAGATATTGTTTTGATGGCCACCGACGTGGTTAGCAGGATCAATGTACAGAAGAGGGACGACGGAATAGTTCGCACCGATTGCGTCCGGCTCACAAGAGGGCTGATGAGGGTCTAGAGTCATTGGTATAAGTTACACTGGGCAACGAGACTGGGCGAGGTTCTGACGAAAGGTACACGAAGATTATATATATGTATGCAGATAATGACTAGTAGCAGCGATTCAAATCTTAGTAACCAATGGTTAAATGCAGTTAATTGAATCTACACAATCACTGGCGTAACCCAGCAAAATAGCAGACAATTTACGATAACTAGCAAAATAGCAGACAATAGGCGAAAACCCGCAAAATAGCGCACCATAGGCACTCGCAGGCACCACGAACAAGCACATCCGTTTGTACAGAAACAGATTAATGTCGACCTGTCAAGTCTAATTAATAGGCCCATGTATCAATGTCTGATAAACGTACCTCCACACTTGAATTCATCTTGAAGCCATATGAGAGGTGGTACGCACTGCTTATGACTGGCAGCATCGACACAGTAAGCCAATGGACATCCAGGTGGTACAGCCAATAGGTACACGAAATATTCACTTCCAGATTCGTTACACAGTTGTATACGAACAGTTCCATTCCATCCACAACGGTTTGTGGAACTGTATGTAGCGCATGCGTCGACTTCTACTACTTCCGTTGTGTCTAAAATAGAAATTCCAATCTACAACTATATAGGCTGCATAAATAACACTGACTTAAATTGACATTAAATCTGCTTGTTTTGTAATATGCAAGCGTCTTTAAGCCTGTGTTGAGGACGAAGGCTGACACTTTGAACAGACCTCGTAGTCTAATGTTACTCAAATACAAGAATGAATTTGAACCAAATTTATGGCGGTTTATCCAGGGACTAATATGGAAAATTAGTCCCAAGTTCATCGACAGCATGTAAATAAAGTTGAAAACTCTGCAGATATATATTTTAGGCAGTCATTAATGTTTGAATCGTGAGGAAAACGACGTCATCATAACGTCGTTACTGAATGACAGGAGCCATCATGTTTTATGCACTACTGGATAGGCCCTACATATGCCAGGACTAAAAAAACTGTTTTTGAATTTAAACAATCGGCGAATATTTACTATTTATTTTCATTTTATCATTATGGGTCAGTGTTGGGCACGAGACCAAAACCTAGAGGCCAAGACCGAGGCTAAGACCAAGAAGTCAAAGACCAAGACCAAGACCGAGACCGGGTGGTCCGAGACCAAGAACAAGACCGAGACCGAAAACGGAATAACACGTTTAACACGTTAAGTTTATTGCTAAAGAATACTAATCTTAATAATGGTCCAGAAAACAGTTTTGCCGGCCAGTCTGAATTTTTGCGTGTTCAGCCCTTGGCCTCGGCCGGAAAATATTACACCATAAATTACGTACAGTATACGATACAAGACATCGGAACAAGTAGATTAACGTTCCGTTTGAATGGTGTTTTTGTACTCGCAATTGTAGGTTAACACTGTCTACACGTGGCCGACCACATAATTATTATATTGTTCCAACAACTTTAAATTCGTGAAAGCAAATTTTCTAATGGTTGGCTTCGCTACAAATGCATTTATTGCCCATAGTGGCATGTATACATAGATAGTCAGCACGCCATAAATCGATGACAATCGATGACAATCGCGTATGGCCTAAACATCCGGTGTCTATAATAATCTAAAAAAACCGACAAATATAAAACAATTTCCTTGATATGGAAAATGACCAAGAACGCTAATCTAAGACGGAGACCAATCCCAAGACCGTTCCTTTAAGACGAAGACCAAGACCAACGCATTCGAGACCAAGACCGTGCGTGACCAAGACCAAGATCTCAGTTTTCTAGTCTCGAGACCAAAACCGCGGTCTCGAGACCACAACCCTGTTATGGGTCCCTTTATTTCCGGACACAGTGTAATTTTGAAGGACAACAGTGTCGCTAACTCGTTAGAGTCTTGTCTTTACAGTTTATACTAACATAAAAATTATATGAGGCTAGTTTTATCCCAGTGTTACTGTATACTATAATGTGCTAGAAAGTTCGTGACTCATGACAGTACCAGAGCAACTAAGTACCGTCGAGCTTTTGCTCTCATTATTGTCTATCGTCATAATTCTCATTACTTGTAGCGCAAGTACATGTAGACCTATAATTGATCGTGGAACGGGAAGAGTGAGCTGCTTCAATTCGGTCCGAACGTAGTTCGAATGCTTGAACCATGGCTGAGCGAGCGACTTGTTAAAAATTAATGGATGAAAGCTAATTAAAGCATTTAAGGCATCGTGAGCAAGTCTAGTGACCAACTCTAAACGAATCAGGAGAATATATTATTGAATTGGAGCTTATACACGTCGCCAAATTCAACGTCGGTGTACCAGCGAGCTACATATGACGCCCAAAGTGATATCCAGTCTGCCTCTGTGTCATACTATTTATAATTAAATACTTATAATTACTATTTATATTTAATATTTTTTTATTTAGCTTGTAAACTTCGTTCAATTGCCAACTGCCCTAAAGTCCTTACGTTGATAGGCATGCATGTATGCATGCAAGTACTGATTATACTCGTGTTTTGTGTGCATCCACATAGGCATGTTTGTGTGGTTTTTTATGAATGATTGTGTAGGTATGTATGCATAGGAAAGACTAAACATGTAGTCATCGGTGTTTGCAATAAAGGTACATAAGAACGTGCATCCAATGATATTTTCATTGTTACCGTTTGGATGTGTTCCGTTTATCCAGATTGGAGCTTGAGTCCCGCAGTGATAAGGTTCAGCATAGTTCTCTTTGAGTCTGTTACCTGCGTCGTGTTCAAATCGATACCAGATACCTGTAGAAAAGCACATGCGGCATAGCATTGTAATTCATTCGGCACAATCTCCACACTAAGTACGCCTGGTGCGTCTGAACGGCTTCCACAGTCTGCCGTAACATACGTCTGTGATGTTTCAGTTATAGATGGTGACTTGCCATTCAGAGGCGTCTATCCCTCTGAGCCATTGGAGCAACTCAATCCAATTTTGACTGACAGACGATCTAAGATGCGAATCATAGATTGAACCAAGTTAAGGACACAAGTCAATGACGCACACGCTGACACTGTAGAACAAACTCAACTGCAAATAACAAAAGATTTTTAATTGTACAATATTTCTTTAAATACACCCTCTCCTAATTTTGCAATGAGATCTTCGTCCTACTTCTTGGAAAAAGCATTTGCTCCAAGGTTTCTGTGGTGTAGACGCCCATGTGACCATCTAAATCAAGCAGATTCCATTAGCAGTTTCAGCTTAACGACACGGTGCGATGACATTGAGCATTAGTGTCGTCCCTCTCCTTTTTTCAGACTTGGGACTGGCACTGCCAGAGTCCAGGAAGTGGCGTAGTGGGCTTTGCATATGTGCGTCATTTTAACTAGCATTATGAATTATCTTTCTATTAACACTGAAGTGAGACGGGCGCTTAAAGACGCTTAAAGTCTTTAGTCCACAGGAACATCGGGCAGCAGCGGTGCGGAGGCGTGGACTTGGCGGATGAATCCTGACGGGACCAACGGCAAGGACACCAGGCAGTTTCATACTGTACTGCGGTCAGAAGAGGATTTGGAGCCCACTGACTACTTAATCCCCAGTGTGTACCATGAGAAAAAGACGTCAGAACAAAACGATGGGTGATGGTTTTGATCCCTCCAAGAAAGTGACTAGCCTGAATGCTACTGGAGGAGGGTTAAGCAAAGTTCTGAATGGTCCGACATGTAATGATGCCGCAGGACTAAAGCCTGGAATTGGAGGGCCTGAGGCGGATGAATGCCGGAGCTCACAGAGCTGAGTGAACCTGCGCAAAAACATTAAAGTGGCTACTTGGAATGTACACACAATGTACCAGGCTGGGAAACTGGCAAATATCACAGAGGAGATGATAAGGGTAGGAAATGAGATAATGGGGGTTGCAGAGGTTAGATGGATAGGAAGTTGGCTCTTAATAAGTGACACTGGGAAAATGATGTAGTACTCGGGAGGAGAGACCCACACTCAGAGGATGGCTATCATCATCGCTGAAAGATGTAAAAGTGGGTTGATGGAGTATCGAGCAGTCTCACTCAGGAGTGTATATGCCAAGATGAGGGCAGCCCCGGTCAATATTTCTTTCTTTCAGATCTATGCGCCAACAGCAGAGGCAGAGGAAGAAGTAACAGAGAACTTCTACCTACAATTGGAGCATGAAATAGAAAGGACAACTAGAAAGATATGCTGGTGGTTATGGGTGACTACAATGCAAGTTGGAAGAACTCTGACAAAGGAGGTTGGTGGGTGCTACGGCTTGGGAACTACAAACGAAAATGGAGAACGGGTGATCAATGTCTGCATAGAAAATAACCTGGTCATTACAAATACCATGTTCAATCATCACGAACGGAGAATATACACCTGGAACTCGCCTGACGGACACACGATAAATCAAATTGACTACATCATGATATCAAGAAGATTTAGAAAATGCATCTTGAATTCACGAGCATACCCTACAGCAGGCTGTGGCTCGGACCGCAACTTGGTGAGTGCACACCTAAGATGAGGTTTTGAAGAGACGGGAGAACAAAAACAAGGGCCGTGTACGATTTGAGCAAGCTGCAGGACTTGGCCATAAAAAAAGAGTATAGAATGGAGGTAGAAAACAGATTCACGACGTGGTTGGCATGTGAAGAAGAGGGGACTCCAGAGGAAATGTGGGAGGACATCAAGAGGGAGACCAATCAGCACAAATCTGGATGGGGAGGAAGACAAAGAGCAAGCATAAACCGTGGATATCAACTAAGACCTTATGTCTGTTAGAGAAAAAAAGAGCGCTGAAGCCGAACAAGGATAGAGGTAAAGAAGGACGTAAAGCATACACTGAGGCCAAAAGTAACGTGCAAAGACAGATAAGACTCGACAAAAGAGAATGGCTGAGGCAACAATGTGAAGACATTGAAGAAAGCATGAAAAGAGGGAAGACATAAAGAGCTTATGATGTAATAAAGAAATTTTGGCAAAATATGATGCCCAAACAGAGGAATATAGAGGATGAAGAAGTACGGCTATTGTCGGATATGGAAAGCATAAAGGAGAGATGGAAACGGTATACTGAAGAGCTATGCAGAGATAAGGACGCAGGTGGGGAGAGGGATGTAGAGGGTGATGTAGAGGGTGATGTAGAGGGTGATGTAGAGGATGGCAGTGATAACAGTGAAGATAAAGGCAGAGGAGGGATGCAAATACCAAAGCCAAAACTTTCAGATGAGGTTAGAGATGCAATCAAAAGACTTCCAAAAGCTAAAGCCATGGGAAGTGATGAACTACCAGCGGAGCTATGGAAATTGGACAGCGAGGCGATTGCAGTCTTTTGTAGGCTATGCAATAAGATATTGGAAATGGAAGAGTGGACAAAAGATTGGACAAGATCGATTTTTGTCACGCTACCAAAAGTCAAAGGCACGAAAAAATGTGAAGAACATAGAACCATTGCATTGATCAGTCATGCAAGTAAGATATTGTTGAGGATATTACTTGGCAGGTGTCAGAAGACGGCGGAAGAGGAGCTGGCAGATGTACAAATGGGTTTCAGAATAGGAGTGGGGACAAGAGATCAGATATTCAACCTATCTATCATCATTGAGAAGGAATCAGAGTTTCAAATACCCCTATACATAGCGTTTGTAGACTATGAAAAGGCTTTTGACTCAGTCAAACAGGGGAAGCTCTGGAGAGTGATGTAAGAAATGGGAATGGATAAACAGGCGGTGAAAGTACTCAAGAGCCTGTACAAGAAACAACAGGCTGCAGTTCAAGTAGAAAAAGAAACAACAGAATGGTTCAGGATAGGGAAGGGGGTAAGACAGGGATGCTTGGTGTCGCCACTGTCGTTCAACTGTTACTCAGAGGAGGTGATGAGGGAATCTGCAGATGAACTCAAATGGATCGGCATATCAATAAGAGGACGAGTAATAAACAACGATACGCAGATGATATCGTACTCGTCGCCACATCGGCGGAGGCGCTCCAGCAGCTGCCGGATAGGATAAACGAGATATCCAAGTCATATGGATTGGAAATAAACACCAAAAAAAAACTAAGGTAATGAGAGCGAGTAGAGCTCATGAGAATATGGAGATCACATGTAACGGCGAATTCTTGGAGCAGGTGGAATCTTTCCGATACTAGGGAGCCTTGCTGGAGGAAACAGAGGATGGAGTGGAGAGCTGAGAGCCAGACTAGGAACGGCAAGAACGGCTGTGGGATTGCTTGCTGTTGTATGGAGGGACAGATCAATTGGACTTTGGTTGAAGGGAAGAGTTTTGAGGACGATGGTGTGGTCGGTGGCGATGTATGGGTGCGAGACATGGACACGGAAGGCTCAGGACAAAAAAAGCAAAACAAGAATATCAGCTTTCGAAATGATGGCATACAGAAGGATGCTGAAAGTCAACTGGAGGGAGCATAGAACAAATGAGTTCATACTGCAGGAAGTACAACAGGACCATAGATTATTGAAGGTGGTGAAGGGAAGGAAGTTCAACTATTTCGGACACATTGTCAGAGTGAACGGTTTGGTGGCCTTCATACTACAGGGTTACGTGGATGGTAAAAGAGCACAGGGTAGACCTAGAAGACGGTGGATGAATGACATCGAGGAGTGGATGAGACTGCCGAGAGCGGATTGCATCAGGAGTGCGCGGGACAGAGTGAGATGGAGGAAAATGACCTCTTTGGCTCTGGTCTCCGATCCTCAGTAACGAGGAAAGACAAGTCAAGTCAAGAGACGGGCGAGGACTGAGTGTAGCGGCTCTATAAAAATGATATGAATGAATGAGTATAGAAAATAACTACATGCAAACAAAGTCGATCGACGGGGAAAATTGTGAACACGAAGCCGTGTTGGTATATGGGAGTTGTTCTATCAAAAGCAGGCTTATGTCGCAGAACACAATTTTGAGAAAACGGCCAAAGATGAAATGCAGGGACAATAATGCGTATTTTGAGTTTGAATCAAATTCGATTCACCAATTTATTACCTTATCCCAAAAATGATTTCGTGATGAAATCTGATGTTCTATTCCGCTAGAATAACATTATTGTAGAAGATTTTGGCGAAAGTAAATAAAAGCCGATCATTTTAATACGATTTTCTCGGTTTTAGTATTTTTGTGACACAAGACTTCATATTAGTATATCTTCGGTTCTATTGGAGATATCTTAATAATTTTTGCACTGTTAGAAAAGTGATTTAATATTGAAATACAAAATGATATAATCTCAATTTCGCCAAAAAGCGACTGTGGCCTGCTTTTGACAGAGCACCTCCACATATAATCCAGCGTGTCCCTAGCTGTGTTTCGTGGAACTCTATGGGGTCCAGTGACAAAGACAAAGGTACCACGGAAAACATTAAGTGTGAAACATTTTATTGTAATTTTCTATATCGGTCCCTTAATAAAAACTATAAAGTGTCCTATATATATATATATATATATATATATTCTAGCTTGAAAACTGATATAATAATTATGTCATCGCCATCAACGTACGGTGTATGTATTATTGCAAAATTTATCTAGGTCTAAACCTATAATTGTTTGCATTCTGATGCGTTTGTATCTGCAAGAGAACATGTTTAGTCTTAGACGGGGTTTCGCTGATAAACTAGAATCAAAAGGGTTCCACGGCCAAAAGAGATTTTGAAACGCTGATCTAATCAATGCCATGTTATCTGCAGTACAACTGCAATTGGGCCGTCGAGACGTGTGTGTGTGTACACTTCTGAGCAATAAGTGTTGGAGGAAGTGTGGTATCAAATTTCGGTAATAAATAAATAAATAAATGTTACATCCCGATGCACAAGAAGATGTTTATCATTTGGAAGATTTGATCGATGTCAAACTCACTCTCATCAAGAAATGCATCACATATTGATGAGTCTGTGTTCCAGGAATCGAAGTCGCTGCTTCGTCGACCTCCGGCCATCCACATTAGGGTGTAATTTGTGCAGGAATCCACACACATGCATCCTACAACCACCATATTGAAATTGCTCTTTTTATTAGAGAATGGAAAGAGCCTATTATAGACTTGAGTTACATACTATTCAATATCAGCATGATCAATGATTTTCAATCATTATCTTTCGAATCCACCTTTTGAATATTGACATGTTCCGACTTAGTTATCTTTGATTAAACCGGCGCAATAGAACTTACTAACTAATTGATTATTCATATCGCTTGCCAAAGTGATCATCACTATTGTCACACCATCATCATCGTCATCGCCTGACATCAGCATCATGAGCATCTTCAGTGGCAGCATTGTTGGCACCATCATGCTACTCCCGTCTTCAGCGTCTTTCTCCTCCTCCACCTCCCCCTTCTTCTCCTCCTCCTCCACAGTTTATGATGACCAGCAGCAGCATCACCATGCTAATTATGTCATTACCATTTTTATTATAAAATATATTCACCCAGGCGATTTATCACGCCAAGTTGACTACTTGCCTTTCTTCGGGATGGCAATCAACGCTCTAGATGTAATGTAATACAGCGTTGGCTCGTATTTACTCAAGCCCATAATGTGCAATGAATAATTATTAGCCTCCCTCTGCAGTTCTATTAGCTTCAACATGCAAGATAGTAGCGTTGCCTTCCTCATTCGTCCACGCTTGGGACTGGCACTATCAGAGTGAATGAAGTGGTTGAGTTAGCAAGGCAACGAGTCATTTTAAGGAATAATATTTAAGTCGGCTGTTAGTGGCTTCTCTGTGTCTTGTAGCTTACGTAAGCTAAGGTGAATAAAATATTTTAAACTTTTCAATGAGTCCATGTGAATTCTGTATAGGAAATGTGCAGATTCCGCTTACCTGAAACGAGAGCAAAAATTATAAACGGTTGTAACAGACGCCTTCCTGCCATCGCTGTAGAAAAACGAATAAGACGAAATGTTGTTTCACCTATACAGACTTTGAGCAACTGACAATTGTTTACCTCTATTGGCTTATAACCATTTTGAGTGCCCTCAGCAGTCGTCGGACTACGCGTTGAGCTCGAATGTTTTACAAGTGTCCAGGTGTGTAGTTTCAACAGGCAAACAGGAAGAAGCATCGGTCGCTTTATTTGCATGAGCGACCATTTTTATGGCTCACTCGAGCTATTATTTTATTATACCTTCAAGACGCTTAAAGTGCCCCTGCTAAAAGAAGGTTGTAATCACACATGATTTGTACTTATTTAGGATAGATACCACCTTGTTAGTATCCAAAACACGCATATAATTATGTTAATGAAGTTACGAAATCATTATTTTCGAAGAAAGAAATGCTGGAAATTCCCGACTCTGAGTGGTTGCCAAGCCTTGCGTTTTAAAACACCAACTTCACATTCTTGCGACATTTAAGCGAACTTGAGAGACTTGTATATAATGCATCTTGCAGAGGCCTGCATGCCTTCGTTACTAAGGACCCGCGTATTCGAGACTTTAAATTGCTGACGAATTTGAAACTGCGACACGGCGTGAGAAAAGAAATGGAAGCTCCTCTTCTGGTGTTGTGGACATTGATCTTACTTGGTTAGTCTAAATCATACTAAAATGTGTAAAATTGTATATTATAATTCGCATTGTTTCCAATTATGTAACTATTGCCTAGCAGGGTGCCGCCTTGCTGTTCATTTTGCTCAACTCTGTAAGATCCTAATTGTTACAGGTGAGGCATTACGGTTAATTGTTAACTGTGTTTGTTAGATCTGTGTTGTCTGACCTACTGTTAAATTGTAGGTGAATGTGGAGACAAGGAGAACGTAGGCCTAATTGCTTATAAGAACTGCTGGTTACAATTATCATTTTTTGAGAACAATATCGCAAATGCCGTGAAGCATGCAACTCGTGCAGCTGAGATCACCATTACTGAAATCACGAATTCTCCGTTTTAAATCAACCATCAGATTTGATTTTCATTGCTTAAGAGTAACTAAATTAAAAAGAATAATCATTAAGATCAACAGAGCCCTTAAAATATCCGGTGGCTGGCGTGTTTTAATGATCGAAAATTTGTATAAAAAATGAACGAACAAAACTATTTTGCGCGTCATTTCAGTAGAACTAACAGTCCTATACATAAAATGATATTGCAGCTGAAATGTGACGATTTTAAGTGGAACGCAGTGTAACTGGTGGAACGATTCTAAGTGCATCGTTGTGAGCAGATTCCATTTCCATGGGAGACTTCGTACCGAGACTATTTTCCTCGAAGACATGATTCTAAACCAAGAGGAAATATTCGGTGGATGGTGCATTTTAATGATCGAAAATTTGTTTCAAATGAACGAACAAAACTATTGTGCGCGTTTACTTTGGTAAAAGTAGATATTATGACACTGGCATCGACGATTTGAATTCGACTTTGAAAGCGTAAATCACTCAAAATTATCATAATTATCAACAGACTTTTCAATAATCAGATGAAGAAAAATTAGGCCGTTGATGTGTAAGGTTGAATATTTCCACTGTGCCCGTTTTTAATTCATATACAGAGAAGTCAACTGTGGGCATGAAGCAAGTAATTTTTGATGCAGATATATATGTGCACAGATTAACAATGAAACTCAATTCACGAAGACAAGAGAGTGGTGGCTAATAATTTCATTGCATGGATGATAATGCCATCGAGTGGAAAGTATTAATTATTTATAAAGACCAGAGGTTGCTCTTTGACGTTATGGCATTAACTCACAGATCAGTCAGATTCATGTTTGAGACGCAGACAGCTCATATTTTGTTATTGCATCTAGATTTATTTGGTTTGGTTACGAACCAAGAGTGTGACAAGTATGTGTTAATAAGCAATCCACGGAGAAGTGTACAAGCCATCTACAACGGAACGGTTGATACTCCAATATGCGATTTCGGAAAAGATGAAGGTATCAGTAAACTATTCCTCACAATGTATCAATCTGTTCATCACATTCATTTAATATCTTAATTTTATAGTTTGTTTATTCAAGCAACATGCTTACAATGTGATTGCGTTACCAAAGCATTGTATTTTGTTAATTCAATCTGAATACTAAAATGCCACAATATTGTTTGCTACAATGGTGTAGGCTATATTTATACCAAGACACAGTTTAGCGTGTTGTAACAAAAACGCAAGCTGTTATCTTTTAAATGTTGATGTTTGTATTAGCTGAGGTTGAATTTGGTAATGCAATGTAGTCAAGCATCTATATAGTGCCGCTCAGATCAGCAGCGCTCTCAACGAGCTTCTGTGCGTAGGCAAGAGAATAGAAAAGTCTTGACTCGTCTTTGAACTGGCAAGGTGAGAGGGTCAGTAACTCCTAGCGCAGAGACTGTGGACGACAGTGCCAAGCTGAAGGGCCAACACAGGCAAAGCTCTGCGACTGGGCCGTGGCAGAGCGCATGCGCGGAACAACAAGAAGGCCGCGAGTGGAAGATCGCGAGGAGGTAAATAGGACACCAAAGTGCAGAAAAATGTTAGGTAGGTCTGGGCCACACCAAGTATGCAGTTGCGCATAAGTGTTCATTAGAGTTCGATGCTCGGCTCCATCCTATACATTATAGCTACTGCTGATAATTATTCCGTTTTTGTTTACAAAACATCTGGGACACGGCCATCTTTATGCAGATGATGCATAGGATTTCTTAAATGGTCCATCACCTTATTAACCGCTCTATTGATTGGCCTGTTTCTGATCTTCACTATTGGATTATGACGATGACGATGACGATGACGATGACGACGACGATGACGATGATGGTGATAATCCTATTGTTATAATTAATAATAATAATAATAATTATAATAATAATAATAATAATTCTTATTATTATTATAACAACAACAACAATAATAGTAATAAAAATAATGATAATAATAATAATAGTAATAATAGTAATAATAACAATAATAGAGAAATAATTATAATATTGGAAGTAATGACGTTAATCATCCAGCGTTTTATGTCTGGTAGGAAAGTCAATCGTGATAAGAACCATGTTCCATGCGTTATAATAAACTGATCACATTTCAGAGAAATGGTTTAGGTTTTCTTCCTATTCCGGAGATTCGGTTGTTGAAAGGGCGGCCAGCGATCCTGTTCCAACCTCGCGTTGTGGAACTGAGGGCCCAATCTACATAAGAGAAAATGGTTCTCATCCACTGACAGGTGGTTTGACCTTTTATATCAATATACTTATCATAAACTAAACATATGGAAAATGAATTTAATGGAACTTTTTCTGTCTCATTAGCCAGAACTGAACATCTTGACGGGACTTTTCTTTTAGACTGCTTATGCGCGTTGAACATCCATGACGGGATTTTCGGCCTATCCTGTAATGGCGCAAGGCAATTTTATTATTATGACATGTGCGAACCAGTGCTGTTAAAGTTAACTAAGACTGTAGGTGAAGGTAGCATCAACTGAATAGTGCTCATTCAGTTAACTGAAAGCAAAACTGAAACTGGAAACTGGTAATAAACCAAAATAAAATATGAAACTAGAACTAAACCTGACAGTTGATAACTGAATTGACATTTTCTGTTGTTGCTAAACCAAATGAATGTCATTAATAAATATAATGACGTAACTACTTTTTGTGGAATGCGTAAAGAACTAAATCAAAACTCAAAGGGGATCTATATCCCTTCAGGGCCCCCAATTGTTACCAATGTCACTGGAACCTTCGAAAATTATCTTGCTGTTGATATGGTTGGTTACAATAAAATATTGATTGATTGAGAAGTATTGAAAACTGAAACTAAAACTACAACCGTAAAAAGATTATAAAACTAAACCTAAATTATATTGGAAAGTTATCAGATGACTGAAACTCTACCTGAAACTCAACAGTACGTGTAAACTGAAACTTAAATAATACTAGTGTGAGCCAATGATCTTTCTCCTAAATTTCAATGCTGTTGCAGACAATTCAGCTACTACCGCAACAGTTTGCGCCAACTATGGCGGTGACCCCTGCAAATGGATGAACACGATACAGATTTACAGATGCCCAGCTCAAGGAGACTCTAGCTTCTACTACTTGTACAAATTGAAATCTCCACCAGGATGCGGTTTAGCATACTGTGTTGGAGAGAAAAGCGTCTGCAACCGAGGAAACTTCTGGGATGGACAATCTTGTGTCAGTAAGTATCTCTCAGCAGGCTAGTAATGATCCAGTTATTACATTGAGATTTTAAACGGAGGTTGTCGTATTTAGGGCAGCTTGCCTTATATCCAATAGTCAAAGAGTGTCTCATATTTGTAAGGCGCATGTATGGATCAACTCATTGTCCGTTTATTTGCATTTCCCGAAAATCTCACCCGATTGAATAACAAAGCCATCATAATATCTACTTCAATGTAGATACGTTGTAGATATATTGATGGGTCAGGAACTGCAGTTGAGAAATTCGTTTTGTGTGTGTCATTCACACCTTGAGTTCAAAAGGCAAGCATTCGAAATAACTTAGCCATCGTATTGCTGCTTGTCCCACTACGAATATGCTCCTCAGTCCCACTACATCGGATGCATTGGTGTTATAATAATTAGGCCCATTAACATCAGAAAAATAGTATCAGTGTCAGATTAAATTTAAAATTGACATGTTTGACCTGAAAGACCTCAGCACCAGCATATCTATTTATCATAATGCACCAGCAACTCCTTGCATCCCTCCTCGTTGTCTGCGATCCTAAAGTACTGATTTGTAAGCTGCTAACAACGATGCAGAACAGTCATGGGTTCTCATGCAGTCCACTCCTCTACTTCCAAGGTAAGGATTCCACCACCACTCTCTGTTCATAGATCCAATTCACTCCCTGCTTCAAAGCGTTGATCAAAACACAATTTCTTTTTGGCTTTCAAGGATTTGAAAATCTAGGCGCATCTTCACCTATCGGCTAAATATCTGCGTCTCATACTCAATTTCCGTATGACCTTGCGCGCGTTACCAGTTTGATTGAGTAATAGTGTGCGTAAAACAACGCGCTTGGAGCAACATGTACGCATAGCTGGCTCATAGCTGCTTCAAAGCGTTGATCAAAACACAATTTCTTCTTGGCTTTCAAGGATTTGAAAATCTAGGCGCATCTTCACCTATCGGCTAAATATCTGCGTCTCATACTCAATTTCCGTATGACCTTGCGCGCGTTACCAGTTTGATTGAGTAATAGTGTGCGTAAAACAACGCGCTTGGAGCAACATGTACGCATAGCTGGCTCATAGCTGCTTCAAAGCGTTGATCAAAACACAATTTCTTCTTGGCTTTCAAGGATTTGAAAATCTAGGTGCATCTTCACCTATCGGCTAAATATCTGCGTCTCATACTCAATTTCCGTATGACCTTGCGCGCGTTACCAGTTTGATTGAGTAATAGTGTGCGTAAAACAACGCGCTTGGAGCAACATGTACGCATAGCTGGCTCATTGCTTTGCAATATGCTATATTTTCAGACCAGCTTCCAGCAATGAAGGGGTCTCCAATACTGTCGGGACCAAACGTTAATGGCAGTGGATATGACAAACAGCTTTACTTCAGTTGCGAAGTCCAATATGACAGACAACCGAATGCTACTAATGCCAGATTCCGAGTGACGTTCCTGTTTGACGGACAAAGATTGTGCAACATTGTTGTTGCATCTTCAGATAAACCTGTGGAACATCTAGAGCCGACCATCCTAAACCCTGACAGTGGATTGGTCGCCAAACTGGATGAATTTCATCTGAGAGGACGTCTAGGAAGAGAAGTATAGTTGCCTAGATTTGTCTTCTTCTAAATAGATAAGTATCTTCTTGGTCTGGCATCTCTTGTACTGTTCTACGGTGGTTCCAGTCCCCATATCCCTAGTGAAATCCCAGACACTGTTTGCAGCCCCTTCCACTCTATTGGGGGTCCATCAAGGCTCCTTCCAAGTTTCACTCCACTTCATCCTGTTCCACATAATTAGGCCAACCGGTAGAATTTTCCTATGTACGCAGACGGCACTCAACTCTACATATCCTTTTTCCAAAGATCTTTCCTCACTTCTTTCGCACAGTAACTCAATGTGGTAAATCTATTCTCTCAATGAATGTCATCCAACCTTCACCGCCTTAATCCTTTCAAAGCAGAATTCATCACCTTAGATCTAACTGGTGAAAAAAATCGAAACTCTTCAATGCACCCATCCAGTCAATTTTCTTCCCTCCTTTTTCCTTTAATGCCCCACCTGACCACAATCTTCACTTTTGATCCTCAGATCTCTTACTCTAAACACATCTCCAACCATTCGCGCTCTTACTACATGCACATTCGTAACCTCCATCGCATCCAATTTATGCTCGACTTCAAACCACCGCTCCCCCCAATACTTCACCTTCAATGCACCTAATCCACTTTACAATTTTCTATTGTTCGCTCTTAGCTCGATTACGGCAATTCCCTTTCCCTCAACCTTGAAGCCACACAACTTAAGCGTATACAAGTTATGCAAACCTGCTATCAAGAGCTGTCACCAAGACTTCCAGGCATCATCACATTTCTCCTTTCCTCTAATCACTTCATTCACTTAGTGTCTAAGAGCGAATTCACTTCAAAGTCCTATTAGTCACCTACAAATGCTTAATAATTCCAGCCCGTATACATGTGCATGTATCTTCGCGAACTCTTCACCAAACAACCAACCCGCTCTACACGTTCATCTTCCTGTTTTACCTTTACTCAACCCGGATCACTTCACAACCCAAGTTCTCAAACGGATCCATTTCCATCACCTCGTATCTGAGCGAACACCCTCCTGAATTTCGCACCTTTTCGGTTCCTCCGCCAGCATTGCCATTCACCCGCCATTATCTATCCTTCAACCCTCGGGCTTTTCCCCGCTAAATCACTTACACTTCCATTCACCTAATTCACTTTCACATTCTGAATCTATATGTTAACGACACCTGCCTTAACACTGTGGCGCTTTCGCTTATAGGCGCACTAGGCGCGCCAAAGGCCCTCAAATCTCAGGGTGACTCCAAAAGTATGAAAACATTTCGAACAAAATAACATCTCAGGGGCCCCCAAATGAATGAAAACATTTCATACAAAATAACATCTCAGGGGCCTCCAAACAAATGAAAGCATTCCATGGCAAGTAGCATTTCAGGGGCCCCAAATGTACGAAAACATTTCATACAAAATAGCATTTCAGGGGCCTCCAAATGAATGAAAAATTTCATACAAAATAACATGTCTAACGCCTGCATTATTTTAGATATAATATATTCTCTTTTTCCAACTAAGCATTCACATTACAAGTGTGTTGCTGTAATTCATAATTGCTTTTTTATTGTGAATATAAATTGGCTCGGTTAGCTATAGGCCTACACCTATGTTGGCAAAAGGGCACATTCCGTGTCATGAGCCTAGCTTCTTCGCTCCTAGAAGGTGGCTTTAAATAGGGGCCTATATTATTGTGTTTTCATATTGAGATCAAATAACATCAAATTCATTCACTTCTATAACTAATCATAATCAGCATAAGTAACAAAAACTTTGTGAGGTTTTTGCTCATGATAGGTTAAACACCACCGGAGTCTCATAAATGACAGCAGGTAATCTAGGATGATTGTTGATTCCCCACTATCCCATCGTCACACGTCATCACAAAAGTCATACCCCATTCAAATATGACGTCACAAAGCTTTGCACCCTCCCCCAAAAAGCGAATGTCCAAAATGTTACATAGATAGTTCCTTATAATTATCAAATAAAGAAGGGTTTACTTATAACTACACAAATACATGAAACCGTATGATAGAACAAAGAAATATGGAGAGAGTAAGCCTTTAATTTTTACAACCATTAAGCATTCCACAAAATTAAAAGGTCTAGCAGAATCATTTTTTTTAAATGTTTAGTAACAATAGGGGGCGTAACTCGAAACAATCCAGACTTAATACTTCTCTATTCTCCCACGGCAAAGCAAAATTCCTCTTGACAGAATAAATAGGAAGAGCATAGATCTCTTCATCCTGTGGAATGGATATTCCATTCAGATCCAGCTTTTATCTGTCTATCCAGTCTACACTCTCTCCATTTCTTCGTTTACGATTGCTTCCATTAGTTAACGTTGCCGATGTGAAACGACTCTCTGCGGCCTGATGCATTTAGGCTTAATTATTGATTTCTGCTTGTGTAGGCTTGTTACACTTCTAAAACTCAAAAATTGACAGCGTGAGTTAAAAGTAAACAATCCAATATCAGTATGCAGATACCATAACCATAGCAGGGCCTAATTAGTGTTATTAAATCGTTGTAGCAATTACTGTCATTTAAGTGGACCTTGCTTGATTGAGTTAAATTTTAAAATAAAGTTGCGTATTTTGAAGTTTGAAGTGATGCCTTGACGTCACATATCTGAGACCACCCTTCGTCACAAATCGTCACAGATTTATGACACTTTCCTAGGTGCTTTACGTCATTTATGAATTGCCCTCAGACTCGGTGTACAAACACCAACAAATCAGAAGGGCAAAAAATGTTTGCGCATAAGGCTCCGTTTTCTGAAAACGCGCCTCTGCCTAAACAGCTATTGTGTCTCCTCCAATCCTCCTGAAATCAACTTGAATCTACTGCGGACTACCCTTCAGACAATCCCATTGACTTGATGCAGTATTCGGCCATAAGTTGGCATCCTGCACCCTGGCGCTTTAGAACTTTAGTGATTACGATTACGGTTGTGAGATATTTTGAATAATTCCATCCGCGCTCTAGATTTTCGCATGATAGATGAGATCGTACATGTATATCAGTTTATTGAGAAAATAAAGCTACCAGAACGCAGCCATTTGCATATACAATATAGCAGCCTAAGAGTCATATCACTGAAAACAGTTCACCTAATGAGTAAGATATTAGGTCTAAATGTTTTGGATTATTTATAGAAACAATTGGGCCGACGAACTAGTACATCTTTTTGTGCATCATCCTTGATAAAAAAATTCTTACTCTCCTTATTCTGGAGGCAAATGGATGGGCCCACGATCGCAGGTGGTATTGTGTTGGAGGCCTTAACATGCACATCGAGCGCAGAACATGGCTCGAGTTACCAATAATGTCCTGGAAAGTACCGTATCCACTCTTACATGTACGCAGGTTGAGAGATGGAGACAGAAATCAGCCCAGTGGAAATAAGAGGATATTAGAAAGCCTTACGCTGGACAGGTGCGCATGTACATGTATGGAACTATGCAAATTCGAAATTCCACTCAATAATCATGCACTCACTCACTACCCAAATGGCGGTATTGGCTAGGTACGCAAATAAGACAGAAATTTGGACACATATAATACATTGTCGCAGATTTACATACACAGGTGCGCTCATCGATAAATTTACAATTAAATTCACAGAGACCCAGGTAAACATTCACGCACATACTCTATGGGCATACATGTGTACACCCACATACACGTGTACACTCATAGCCATATACATAGGCCTACATAAAATCATGTACAATATTAATTGTGATAATGACAATAATAAATTATAATAATCAACTAGCGCCTCATTGTTGTAGCGTTCAGGGGCTCCTTCGTGGACGGAAAATTGTCCCTCCCTGGATACATGACTAGGAAATTACCCATCTCCGGTAAAACCGGGAACTGAAATTTCCTCCCGGAAATTTCCTCCCCGGACAATTGCCCCCCTCCCCAATTTTGCGTAGGACAGTGTTTGGAGTGTTAGACAATGCATGTATTTGTGCATGTGCATTGCCCTCTGGACAATTGGACCCCGGACATTTGCCCCCTCTTGCCCTCACTAACATCTGTCATGTATATTTGTTAGACGGAACTATTTACAGCTCTGTAACTTAATTTGACGCCTTATCATAATAACTGACAGTACTAACAAAGTCTTCAAAACATTGCAAGTTACACTCAATACGATTAACTTATATAAGAAGTCGTGTCACAGGTAACACACATACGTCTGCATAGACTCACCTGATGCATCTAAAGAAGCCGTGTCTCAGATAAAGCATGTACGTTCTGTGTCAAATCCGCCTCCATAAACTAACAAAGATGAAACCATGTCAACTAAATTTTTTAATCTAAATCTGCATTGCCAATAATTATCATAAATGCTATCAATTGACTAAGCGCAATGGGACTATAAATTACGCACACCTTCGGCCAGTACGGCCATTTTGTAAGCTGCTCCTGGGCAGTCTTCCGTTGAACGTGTGAAACGTGCAACCAAACACCTGCAGGAATGTTTGCTGCAATATTGAAAATCGCGATTTGAAGAGGCGCCATCCATCGAGACAATCTTTGTGCCATCGGCCACACACTTTCTAAGTAAAAAACAGATTTATTTCTTAGAGGGGGGTTGTCCAACTTTGGGAGTTTTGTCCGGGGGGTTTGTCCGGGTTTTTTTTGTCCGCGACCCCAAAGAATGGCTTTTACAAATAGAGAGACATTTCGGGGCACTTCCTAGCTGGGCTTTGAAAACTAGAAAGAAGATCTATGTAAACTGTGTAATATTGTATCATTATGTGCTGTGTACAAACATACATGCACACCTACATAAGACAGACATAGATATACACAGACAGGCACACATATTGACAGAGACACACACACACATAGAAACACATAAATGCACACATGGACCAACATAGACACAGACACATGCACAGACTCACACGTACAGCCACACACAGACAGTTACAAAGCTACACATAGAGACACATACACAAAGGTACATACACAGGTACACACAAGCACACACAGACACATGGAGGAATACGCAGACATAAACACAGACACATATAGACAGACACAGACACACATACAGTTGTACAGGAACATATACAGGCGCACACAAACACACGCAGACACACCGACACAAAAAGACACACGCACACAGACAGACACACAGACACACGCACGCATAAACCGAAACGCGATATTATACATGTGGTCATTGCGCATGTAATTACAGTGCATGTATCTACAGTAGGTGTAATTAGACAGGATTTTCATGTACTGCATAAGCCTGGCTGATATAAGTTTATTTAACGACGCATCCATAACGACGATGATATGCGTCAGGCAAGAACAGTTATACAAGGTACATATTTACATTGTCGATAAGTGTCTTTAAGTGTCTCTCTTCTAGTTTTTAATGTTTCATATGTAATAATGTTTTATATGTAATATAATATTGTATAGTAGTGTTCACACTAAGTTGTTCATTGTCTATTTACAGTAGTCCTAGATCTTCCGACCAGAAACTGCCAGCCACTTGTAGATGGTGTCCAAGCAGCTGGTTTGACTGAGTGCGGTGCTCAGTTCGTACGGCCAGTTTTTCCGTGCGCACATCCGGATGAGTTCGTCCTGGAGGCCCAGCTGGGCCGGGCACTCCAGCAGGAAGTGGCGCACGGTTTCCTACCCGTCACCGCACTCGTCGCAGTTCCCGGTCGGGTGGCGGCCCCACAGCTTCATCTGTGGGTTTAGTAGGCAGTGGCCCAACCGGAGTCTGGTTATGGTGACTTCCTTTCTCCGGTTGGGATCGTTGTATTGTTTGGCCATCCCGACGTTCGGCTCCAGGGCTCGGTAGTACAAGCCAGTGTCGGAGGTGGTCCAGTGCGCTTGCCACTTCCGGAGGAAGTGGTCTTTGTACTTCGCTCGAGCTTCCTGGAGCTCGAGCGTCGTCGGGATGGCGATGACGTCGCTGTTTAACGCTCGCTTGCAGAGGGTGTCAGCGGTCTCGTTTCCCTCGATGCCGGTGTGTCCGGGGATCCAGACCAGGGTTGGGGTCGACTGGGTGCGTGAGCGTAGGCGTTCAGCACGTGAAGCAGTTCCGTGAGCTGCTGTGGTCTGGCCGCGGACTGCTGTCGCTCAACGCTCTGGATCGCGGCGAGGGAGTCGGAGAAGATGACGAGATGGTGTGCATCTTCGCTGGCGGCCCATTCCACAGCCCTCTTTATGGCCTCCAGTTCGGCTGCCAGGACCGATGAGCCGTCGCTCATTCGGCAGCTTTCGTGGTGGCCGCTAGAGTAGAATGAGCACGACACCCTACCTGCTGCGTTCTTGGCTCCATCCGTGTAGACAACCACTCGCGCGTCGTAGGAGCGGGTGTGATCTTTGACCAGATCCCTCTTTTTCAGAGGGTCGTTCAGGTCGCCGATCTTCTGTATCAGAGTGGTGTCTATCACGGATGGTCGTGAATAAACCCACTACCAACTTCCTCATATAGGCACCTACAGCATGGCGTGATCTAGTAGCGAAAGAAATTCGCCTCTCAATAATTAAGGCGTGACGACAGTAAAGGCGGACCCCAGAGCGGAAACCATTCATTAGAGATTCAGCTGATTGACGTGTGGGCGGAGTGGCGACAGCGCTAATCCAGCGTTGTAGTGGCATGAACGACACGTAATTCGCGCGTCAATTATGCGTCATTGACAGGCGATTCTTGCGAGATTAGCGCGAGATTTATGGGCTACGGCGCATACGGCAGCGTTGGTGGTACTGTATGGCCAGATCTCCTACCATCAGTGCAGCATCAGGTAGGTAACCACCTCGCAGGACGCGCCGCATGAACTGTTCAAGGCGGCTCTTTTCGGCAGCAGACAAGTACCCACACCAGGCGGGAGACCCATAGATGAGTTTCGCGACCATCGTTGCTCTAGCTACGTAGTGCAGCGAGTCAGGTGGCATCCAACGGGATCGTAGAATCTTCAGTGCAAACAAAGACGAGGAGCAGGATGCGAGGGTTTTTGTAACATGATCGGAAAAGGTAAATCTTTCTCCGATTAATATGCACAAGACGTTCATGGAGGAATCTCTCCGTCCATCAGAGTAGGAGACCTCTTTGGCTCTTGAGGGCATGCCATGCCGAACCACAATCATTTCACGGGTCTTTGCAAAATTAATTTTGAGATTATTCTGCTAGCCCATGACTTGATGTTGTCAAGTTCAGCGTATACCGACCACATTATTGTTTAGACAGATAATTAGGTATGACATTACAGTTCTATAAAATCGCGCATGGGTATAAATAGTTATTCATGTTTTGACTATACAGCATAGTCTACCTCTTAGTCTAAATTAATTTTATACTTCAGCAATTTTACTAGTTCAATGAGTAATTTTTGCTTTTGTTCCACAGATTTCCTGCCAAGCAGAGTCTTACTGGGATGGCAACGGCGATGCGGCTTCGAACCCCATGCTGAGTGTGGGGAAATATTACGCTCAGTTTGAGGTTCAAATTGACGCAATAATACATAATACACAAATAAATAAAAAATTTGAATACATTAAATGCATCATTCAAAAACATTATTTGTACACATTTATAAACAACTCCAAATGCACACAAAATTGTGATTAATATGGTTATGCGAATCTTTATGCCACTCTGCATAGCCTTCTCCCTAAGCTCTTAAATTTCCTACCTCCATGACTAGACCGACATTAGTGTGTGCAGAAATCGGATGGTACAATTTCTAATTCCTGATTGTTGGCCAATCGGAAGATTCGCGCAGGGTTCGTTTTGTCACGGACCGGTTTGAATTATCTTTGTATGAGTATTCTTATTTCATCTTAATTAAGAGGAGCCAACTTTTTAGCGTGTTACAACTTCAAATATGTCGCATTAATGGATTAGGAATTGAGTGGAATTGTGACGTTATAGGCTACAGCTCATTTGTCGTACAACTCACATTTTATTCTGCAATATTATTCTTAATTTTCAGACTATTTTCCAGCAAGGAAGGGCTGCCAATATTTTCTGCCATATTTGGTCAGTCTCAGTTTCGCTAGAGGGCACTGAGTAGGCTAAATGTAAAAACGAAAACTACCTTTAGGTCTAGATTACCGAGACTGGCCATTGCTTCAGACTGTATCCTTCTTCCCATGTCTTAAAATTCGAACGCATTGTACCTTTCGTATTCTTTCTTCCCATATATAAGCCTACTGGTCGAACCTGTTTATGTTGCGTTTCCCCTCCGTTAACAATTACAGTCGAACCCTATAATCGTAGCAACAGGCTTTCAATGAATTCACTAAGAAATTGCAATTCTTCAATATGAGCCTCTGAATTTTTAACTGAACTTCAAGATACTGTTTGTTGTCTATCTTAGAGCACCGTCGACAGTTACGATATCGATCTGACGAAGGGTCCCACCTTCAACGTTACATTTAAATCAACTCTTCCGTTCACCTGTCATCACTGCGTAGGATACGATCAAATGTGTTGCAGATACAGGTTCCGCATCATGGATTGTACTACAGCATCGACGACTGAATGCGATTTACTTTGGACAGGTGGTGATACTGCAGTGGTGACCGTTTATTTTGTGCCGCCATCAACACAATTAGGAGGATCCTTCGCTCTATGCTTTAAACAATTCGTTGATGACGAAATACCGGGTGGGCAATCGCTGTGGCGTGACTATAAGATCCGAACAGTCAAAGTAAGCATATGTTTTGCAACATAATTTCAAGACAAATTCTGTTATCAATTTGTTTTTTGGCGGATGCTCGTTATTTAACTTGTAATAATAATCGACCCTTCTCATTGGTCTTTCAAAGGTTCGTCTCTCGCTTCTTCTATCGGCATGGGGAGGAGGGGGAAGCGGAGAGTAATGGAAAACACACTGGTGCATAGAGCTAAGGAACCGTGTTCGATACCCGTATCCCCGTAAGGTTGACTAGTCCTTCTTTCGCTAGGCAGCATCGTTTATTAAAATGAGATGTTAAACGTAATGCGCGCCGTGCTTGGCTATCGGCTGTTAAGAACTTGTTATAATTCGTTCATACTGTACTTGCAATCATGCTGCGGTTGGTCAGTCTGAAACTGAAAACGAATATTAAAAGGGACTCAATACAGCTGCTAAACTAATAGCCGCCTGTCCCGGTAACCTCGCGTCTCTAGCATTATGCCGGATGAACTTCACTGACTCTGTCTCCCCGCCAAATATTCAAATAAAAATCTTCATTATAATCTTCATGGCTCAGCCGGATCTTGCTCTGGAAATATTTTGTTGCCGTAATACATTGGCATCGTTCAGCTTTATCCTACCACCCACTTCTTTATTCCAATAGGCAATAGGCCCTATATGGATGAGTCTTGATCTTTCACGTCAATGTTGTGGCTTTATTTGGTAGGCGCTTTCTCCTTCTGGTCGCTCAAAATTTAATTCTGGCAGACATTATCTTTCGCTCTTTCTCAAAACCTGCCTCTTCTCGCGGGGCCTCGGGCACCAGAAGGACTTCTGAATAGTTCACTCAACTAGAAGAGTTTTTACAAATGTTCAAATACAATACAATGATTGGATATTTGCATAGCGCCGCTACAAAAGACGCCACTCCGAGATGTTGTCTGTGGTAGTATTATCTCCTTCAGGCTTAAATTAATCCCTTTGACTCTGTCAAGGAAGTCTGTCAAGATAATTATGTATGTGTTAGTGCGTGTCTAGGCATTCTCTTTCTCTCTGTCTCTCTGTCTCTCTCACTCTCTCTCTCTCTCAAATAATTAATCAAACAGCTTATTAAACTATAAAGATCATCAAATTCAGGCTGCCGAAATGTAATGTAATTCTTCGAAAATTTCTCCGCGCCCACAAAAGCCACGTCAGGAAGACCAGCTTATTCACCGGCGCTATACCAATCAAAGAGATAGGCCTACATTGACCAGGCCAACAGATTATCAGCCAGATTGATAGTTTCTGGCGATCGTTTGTGAAATTAAAAAAAATTCTAATGCATGTCTCACTTTGACGAACGCAGGACGATGGACCTAGATTCAGGCAACCATTCAGCATTTGTTTAATGCAAGAAGCAAAGTTTGTCGGTGGATTGATCTAGTATTTTTTGCACTTCAACTTCATAAATAGGTCCATCTCATGAGTTTCATATAGCCTTATAATGAAGCGCAGTTTCTGTTCCGTTTCGCATACCTGTGGGGTCCTCTGTAAATGACGTCACCCAATTTTGGACGAATTTTGACCCTCTCCTCCCTTGTAACGTGTCGTTACTAAAGTCATAGGTCCCTCAAATATGCTGTCACGGAGCTCTGACCCCTCCCGAAAAAACCAGATGTTCAGGATGTGATTTGCAAATTTTCATAGAATTATGAAAAAAATTATTTTAACTATAAAAATATCTAAAACTATATAGTGTAATGAAAAAATGGAGAAAGTATAACTATTACACTCATTATGCATTTAACCAGATGGAAAGCTCTGGTAGAATCATTACATTCATAAAAAATATTTAATAACAATTACTTGAAACAATCCACACGCTCTGCAAGCTGTCATTAGTTATAGAATTCTAAGTGCCAAGAGTATGTAGTTTCGTCTAAGTCATAGGTCCCTCAAATATGCTGTCACGGAGCTCTGACCTCCTCCCGAAAAAAGCAGATGTTAAGGATGTGATTTGCAAATTTTCATAGAATTATGAAATTATGAGGCTGTTGATTCTAAATTGCTGTAAAATTGTAATGACAGCCAACGTTTTTTTTACAGATGACTATTCCTCCAAAGTCACCAGCATATAAAACCTGCACGTCAGCTGGTGATCCTCATCTTATTACCTTTGATGGCGTGTGAGAATCACATGTTCTTGCAGCCTTCATTTTCACATAAATTGACATTGACACCAATCAGACCATCGTTGTTCTTTGCATTCGTTGAGTTATCACCTTTTCTTATTATTTAGTTTCTGACTTTTGACGTATGTATGTTTGTGAGTGGACCTTTAAGGAGTGGACTTAATAACCTGTTAATGGTTACATGAATGAGGCCCTTCTTGAAAATAATATTAACCACGTAAACCTGCAGTGCCAACTACCATAGACTGTTGTTATGCCTTCGTGATCACAGGCCCGGCTCTATGGACTTTTCATAAATAGGCGGGATATAATGTTACCGCCCCGCCCCAAAAAAATCAATTGGAATTTTTACAATATTACCATCGCATATAATTATCACTCGGACCATCGACACGTTCGATTATGTCAACGGTAAGTTGTCTTTCATCATTGTCATCTCGGCCTTCGTTGTCGCTGTATTCGCTTTCTTTCTCGGTGCCGAATTTTTCTTCCATCGTGAGATAATGCTCTTCGGGAATCGGTTGAAGAGTCTTCGCTGTGATTATTATGCCCCACATGCGCCTCATTAGATGCCGGACGCTTTACGAATTTCAGGATTGCGTCTTTCTGCC
Organism: Bimastos eiseni; assembly: GCA_959347315.1. Classification (NCBI taxonomy): domain Eukaryota; kingdom Metazoa; phylum Annelida; class Clitellata; order Crassiclitellata; family Lumbricidae; genus Bimastos; species Bimastos eiseni. Next base: position 3,719,049 of record OY365813.1, on the reverse strand, counting down.
TGGCTGCGGATGATCCACGTCCGAGCCTTTTTTTATAATCTGACCCAGACAATCGCCGCTTCTTTCTTCCTCTACCATCCACCATTTGGTTATGATATTTTTAAGAATTTAAGGGAATTAAACATCCTAAATACATTCAATTTAAAACTTTAAGTTTTTAACTGATATTGATAATTATAAACAAGGCGCTCATAACCGGAAGTTGAACTTAATTGATAAAAGTGAATCAAAATCGAACAAAAATATTTTTTTTGAGCATGTTTGAATGGAGAAGAAGCAGATGAACTATAATAATTGTTTGAACGAAAAGATAAAATAATTATATTTCATTGAAAAAAATATTTATATTTGAAAATAATTTTGAACATTGTATATGAACATTTTGTATATTTATTTAATTGAATTCAATAAAAGTGCCGCCTCTGAGTAATGGCGAAGGCCGTCGCCTACTTCGCCTACTTCGCCTACGCCTAGATCCGGGCCTGCGTAATCACTAGAATATTTCACCAAATGCGAACCCTAGTTTATCGATTGCAATCTTATCGCTATGCGTTCTGATATGAAGTGATAGAATAATAATTGAATCTGATAAAATCTCGTTGATATGTATCTAGACAGTCTTCTTCATTTTGCAAATGACTTCCCTCGAATTTAATTTCAAATCGTGCACCTCAAATTCAATTCGACTTATTGCTTCTTCGATCATACAATAAATTCTTCCTATGTCAAAAGTATAATTATTTTCTATTGTTTGGCTATAGCTCTTTCCTGAAGAGATTATTTTGTTTTTTCATGTGTATGTATTCTGCTACCAATGTTTGATGAAATTAAGATTCATATAGTGAATATATATATATCATATAGATAAAAGAAGCTATACAATTATATCAATGTATACTCGTGAAATTACATATCATTAGGCATATGCCTTACCTTAAATATAGCACAGCCATAATGCCCTCCTAGCAAATATCAGAAGTGTACATTGAAGCCAGGAAATGTCACGCGTCATAAGTAGAGCGGAAGAGGTAGATTTCAGTTTGAAACAAAAGACAACCTTTGAGGGACAGTTGCAAACACGAGGAGACAGAGAACTTCAAAATATCAATATGGAGCCCACCAATTGAATGAACACCGGTCAATGAGAAGATGTGTACCAGGAGCCGTAGAGCAATGGTGAACAGCGAACACACTGGGGCGCGTAGCTGAGGAACTGAGTTCGAAACCCGTGTCCTTCGTAAGGTTGATTAGCCCTTCTTTTGCTAGGCGACAGCTCTTGTTAAAAATGAAATGGATAGCGGAATGAACGCATTGTATGACTGCCGACGGTTAAATTCGACTCCTGTGATAACTTGTCATCATTCGTTCATACTGTGCTTGTAATCATACTGCTTTCTGTCAGCTAAAAATTAAACGAATCTTCTTATTATCATAATTGCCACCAGGTGCTGATCAACCACTTAATGATACTTTCATTTATTTTAGCCCTTTCAACAACCTCATGCTTGGAGATTTCTATCTTGTGAAGACGATAGACGGCGCTCACCCAATGGAGGTAGATGGAGGTAGATGTAGAGTGTTTATTGACTCAACGCAATTTATTAACATAATTTGGCTCAAACGTAAACAGTTACAACAATAGGTAGGACCTACAGTTGCATTTCATACTATTAAGATCAATGTTAGTCTTTTGTAAACTGGAACTGCTCAGCTGTTTGTGCAGGTGAAAACCAAGTCAGAGATGCCAAAATTTCATTCTTCAGCCTATTTAAATTAATTTTATACACGTGTTTAATTTGATGATTTCCAAACTTTGGTCTTTCCTACCAACATTCGGTTTATCAATCTTTTAACCAGATGTAAGGTTCGTTTTCCTCATGTTGATGAATCGTTTGCACATTATTCGACGTATTCCGTTCAGCTGTCCACTAACATCCTAAATCATGGCATTAACCACGAAGACAAACATGAGCCCCTTAGTCCTCATCGCTTATTTTAGAGTTGACAGTTTAATCGGTTCGCGGTGTTCCTAAACAGATCCAGGTCCGCCATGAAGCATGTTATACCCATGCCACGTGTAACTGCGGCGTCATGGTTCGTGAAGGCAACAGCGCATTCAAGATCAGTGTTTGCGAACAGGGACCGTGGAATAACACTTTTCAGAGAATCCCAACAGTTGTCCGTCTTCTGTCCCAAGACCCAGAAGATGCTTCGGCAGTTTATAACGATGAAACTGGCTTGATGTTTAGCGTAAGTGAAATCTGTGTGCAAGAACTAACCTTTTTTCTAACTGTACGGACTCGTTTGAAGAATCTTTCAACAGGTACAGGCAACTGATTCCTTCTAACGTTTCGTTATAATGTCTTCTGCTATAATTATTAATGCTATTATTATTAGTAATGGAAGTTGTGAAAGTATCAGCGGCAGTATATGTAGGCCTAATAATATTTTTGTTGGTGCATCGTTAAATTTCATGTATAAAATACGATTTCTTTGTTGCCTTGTTTGCCCAGCACACGAAGTACAGCTTAGTCAGAATAACATCGAAATATAGGAAGTATTACAAATAAATATGATTTGCGATGCACATAGGTTCGAATGCCTTCCGGTCTAAGAGTGGAAATTGATATGACAACTCCATCGGTAACCGTCAGTTTGCCACCTGAATATCATGGGAAAACGACTTCCGATTCCATGTGTGGGAATAGCAACGGCAATGAAAATGACGATTACCATGATTCCAATAATGTGGAACCATTCAGGTTAGACATTAAGTAATCATGAAAACTAGAGATAAAGGAAATTGATTGGGTAAACGCTGAGATGTGACTCACGACTGAGAATGGTCATCAAAGGAATAATGAAGAGGAGGAGGACAATCTTTCCTAACCAAGCTCCTGGAGAAATGCGTTGCTTTCCAAATGGTTCGCTATCTTAATTCCAACTCCCTCAGGCCCCAGTTTCAATCTGGATTCAGAAAATTTGATTCTACTGAAACTCTTCTGGTTAGATTTTTAACTGAAGTCTCCCAAGCCTTTGACAATGGCCACGTTACTCTACTTTGACGCAGTCGACCATTCTATACTCCTTAGTCGGCTGGCTATATCTTTTGGCATCACAGATAGTTCCAATCTTTTCTTTCAGATAGATCCATATCTGTGATTTTTGGCTGTAACCGAACTCCCTTGGTCACTGCCCCATGCGGTCTCCCTCAAGGCTGTGTTCTTGCTCCTTTACTATTCATCCTATATGCTGCGGACTTCGGAGGCATTTTCCAGCTGTTTCGCATTTAGTCACACCAGTTAGCTGATGATACTCAAGCCCTTCTTCAGAGTCCAGCTTCCTCAGCAGTTCAAATGGCTAAGCGTTTACTAGAGGCTTCATCTGCCATAGATGCTTGGCTCTCCCCTAACCGTCTTTGAGTCTATGACAAAACTTGGATAAAACACAATTCATCTGGCTTGGTGGTCGCCTCCAGCTTGAGAAAATAAATTCAGTTTCTCTCCATCTCAGGTTTCCTCACATCCAATTTTCATCTTCAGTCCGTGATCTGGGAATTGTCTTGGATCATACCATTACTTTCAGTCATCAGATCAACTCAGTTTCTAGATCCTGCTTTTACCATATGCGTCAATTTCGTTCTATTCGCAGCTCCCTCTCACCTCATGCTATCACTACTTTAGTCCATGCCATGATATGCACTCGGGTGGACTTTGGAAATGCTGTATACATTGGTCTTTCTTCCTCCAATTTTCTCAAGCTTCAGTCTATTCGTAATGCCGCTACTCGTCTGATAGGTGGCATTCCAAAGTTTGCCAATATCTCGAGCTTCATTCGGGACACACTTCATTGGCTCCCTGTTCAACAACGTATACAGTTTAAAGCCATTGCCCTTATACGCAACTGTCTACTTGGGGTGACCCCGACATACCTAAGATCTTTCTGCACCTCGGTGCCCTCTTTACCTGCAAGGGCTTCCTTGCGATCTTCCACTCGCGGCCTTCTTGTTGTCCCGCGCATGCGCTATGCCACGGCCCAGTCACAGAGCTTTGGCTATTGTGGCCCTTCAGCTTGGAACTGTCTTCCACAGTCCCTGCGCCTGGAGTTACTGACCCTCTCACCTTGTCGGTTTCGGAGACGCCTTAAGACTTTTCTGTTCTCTTGCCCACTCACAGAGGCCCGTTGAGAGCGCTGCTGATGTGAGCGGCGCTATATAAATGCTTGATTACATTACGAAGACAAAGATGATGAAGTTGCATGGTGACAGGTGGATGGGATATGGGAAGCTCAAATAAGAGGCTCAAAGGCAAGAGAAGTGGCGATGTGAGACATTGAAACTGTTTAAGAGGCAGAGAACCAGAATTAGAGAAACCCTCATCACCTGAGTCGTGTGTTTCCGACTGTTTCGTGTTTGGCATAATACGTTACTTTCCCACATGTAGAACAGCTTTGGCAGTCGAACCGGCTAGATATCAAAACATGTTATATCTGATTTCGAAGCGAAAGCTTGAGGTGTGTAGAGAGGATAATCATAACCGTAACCAAAAATGTTATTGGCGATTGATCAACCAATTAAGAAAACTAAACATTCAAATCAAATCAAAAGCAAGTGTTTTATTGCAACCAACAACAAAATAGAGTACATCTCACAATATGCTCAAGCAAATTTATAGGAGCCCCAGAAGGGATGCGAATCCCGCTAAATAGGGACCCCTTGTAGCAACTAAATCACACTAATGAATGGCAATTTATCTTTATTGCAAATTAATCCTAAGACCCAACAAAACACCCAATGAAAAAAATGAACAAAGCTTAACTAAATGCACCATTATATACAACATAAAGTTTAATGAATAGTAGTGATAAGTAATTAATTAGGATTTTCTGTATTTAATGATTTAGTGCAATAATGAATTGATGAGGAAGGCTCGTAACTTATTTTTGAAAGCTTTAACATTATATGACAGACGAATTTCCAATGCGATGTTATTCCATGATGAGGGTTCAGAAAATTTTATAGTATACCTGCGTGCATTGGTTCGAGCTTTTATGGGGCGATAAGCTGTTGTATTTCTAGTATTGTGGGAGTGGGTGTCAAATCCAGTGGAAAAATATCCTCTAAAGATAGCAGGGAGTAACCCATGTTCGTATCGATATATGAACTCAGACATTTGGAGGACCGAAATTTGACTAATTTTCAATAGCTTGTACTCCTTGTAGTATGCCCTTGTATGAGTGCATCTACGAGCACCTTCTATTATTCTTACCGCTCTCTTTTGTAGTAACACTACTTTTTTGAGCCTAGATTCATATGTGGATGTCCATATCATGTTGCAAAAGGTCAAGTATGAGTAGACAAGGGAGTAATACAATTTGATTTTAATTGACTTAGGGATTATATAAAAGGTTCTGGCCAAGTTGCCAACGTTCTTGGCGATTTTTGAAGAAATGTGGTTAATGTGATCTTTCCAGGGTACATAGACCCCAAGAAAGTTAGTGGACTCTACCTGATTTATAGGAATATCATTAATGAGCAAACTTAGGTTATCCCTATAACTAATTTTCCTATGTGACTTAAACAAAACGAAATTAGTTTTATCTAGATTAAGAGAGTCTAATAGCACAAAACCATATAGCAACATCAGCTAGCTCCCTTTAATAACCCTTATCAGAGTTTGCCAGGAACTATGCGAATGTATCATCGGCAAATAAATTGAAGAATAATGTTGCTGAGACAGTAGCCAGATCATTAATATACAGAAGGAATAGTAAAGGTCCAAGGTTGGAGCCCTGGGGAACTCAAAATCTAATCAGATTCACCTCCGATAGCACACCATTACACATTACTTTCTGTGTACGATTATCAAGGTAGCTATAGAACCATTTTAGTTGTTCCCCTTATACCATAATTTTCCAATTTTCTTAGTAGGTTTAAGATCAACACAGAAAGGTTGACAGACAACAATGGGAGGAACCCTAAAGGGACTGAGGTCTCGCTAGCAGGAACAACCATTAAAAAATTAGTAGGAGCACGGTTATGCAAGTAAGTTCAAGACAATGAACAAGAAACTTGATTAGATTACTTAACTAACGTGTACAGGGTGGGCCATTGAAAAGTAACCCCTCTGGTTTTTCTGCTAATATTTCGGCCAAAAGTAGGGATTAGTCAATGAAATCTTACAGGCGCTAAGCTAATTCATATTTACATATAATCGTCAAATTTGACCAAAATGTTTCCCACAGAACAAAAGGTATATCACTTTTAGTGAGTGCAACCAATAATTTTTGATAGTCAAAAAGCATCTTACGCAGCAAAAAGTTAAAATAATGATTCTATGAAGTCACATCTCAAGTAATTGTTATAAAGCAAAAATCATATTGTTTTAAAACCTGTGTCTACCACCAGTAGCCACATATATTCTGAGTCTATTTTGGGAAGTGTTGATGACCTGGTTGGAGACCAATGCATCGGTGATAATTTGCCCAGGGACACGATGAAAGTGGAGAGATTCAGATCTTCTTTGGCAATTCTTCTAACAGACGTGCGCGGCTGATGTTCAACTCTGCTGAAATTCCACTGCCGAGTACTGAGATGATTTCTGATGTTGCTATTCTGTGTGCAAATAAGTTCGTCAACAGGCTCGATATTTGTTTGGGAGCGGATAGATATCTGCCTACCGCTGCCCGTACGACGTTCCACAGCCCACCTCTATCATCAACGCGTCCGCATATTTTTATAGGTGCTCAGCTCCAGGGATTTCATAGTGGGCATTGATTACAGCTTTGGCTCCAAGATCATGCTCATGATTCATGAAGTGTCAGTATACGCATTTTATCTGTCGTGGACACGTTGCCCATGTTTAATTTGTTACAAATGCTATCATAAAATAATTAATCGCAAAACATTTTTATTCACTAATTTAATCGACTGCCTGCTAGATGACATCAAAGTGACTCCAATATGCAATAATCTCCAGTTTATTTTATTTTCTCAATAATGATAATAATTATGAAGTGTGTGTTATTACAACTACTTGAAATACGGCTTCATAAATTTGCATTTTACAACTTTTTTGCGGCGTTATATGTTTTTTGACCATCAAAAATTGGTGGTTGCACTCCTTATAAGTGACATAACTTTTGTTCTGTTTGAAATATTTTAGTAAATTTTGGCAGTTATATGCAAATATTAATTGGTATTGAATCTATTAAATTTCATTTAATGTATCCTACTTTTGGCCGAAATATTAGCAAAAAACTTTATGAGGTTACTTTTTGGCCCACCCTGTAATAATAAAGCAAGGGTAATTAAGACTGTACACATTGAAGGCATAACACTTGGAATCCTAACTTAATCTAGACAATTAAGGAACTCGATAAATTATAATTTTAGCAAGTATTCTTTAAGTTTATTTTTAAACTGAGAGATGGTGCTTGACTGGCTTATATGTGATGGCAGTTTATTCCACGTTTGACGTCCAGAGACACTTAACGAAAACATGCGGCTATTGGTTCGAAAGTGGTATGGTCTGAAGTTATCAGCGTTACGAAGGCCATAAGGAGTAAGTTGGAGCACAGTAGAGAAAGGTTTGCAAAGCACGATGGCAGTATATTATTTAAATACTTGTAGACCTACGTAAATTCATTAAGTTGGAACACAAGTATTTGGTCAAGTTTAAGTATTTGAGAACACGAGCCCAATGAACAGTCTAAATTACGACGAATAACGCGAAGTCATTACGTTGCAGCATGTGTAGTCTTAAGTCTGGAGTAATAATTAGATATGCCCAGACCATATTACAATAAGTTAGAAAAGGGTGAACAAGAGAGTAGTACAAAGTAGGATATGAAGTTAAACGCCGAAGATCATTGTAGGCCTAGTCGTGTAACCAATGTAGAATTGCTGAGTTTTAATGTCGAATGTATTTTAACCCAAATGAAGACGACTTCAAGAGGCATAGTGGTTCAGTCAACGGCATTAGCTCAGTATAAACTCGTTTCATAACGTAATAATTATCAACAGGAAACAACATTATAATAAAGCCTACTGAAGTAATCCCAAATTATTTATACAATTTATTTGTATACTGAATCAGAAGCGTCAAGACACTTAAACTACTTAGGCCTACTCAGTACTCAGTTCTTCCTGTGTAGGTCTACACATCGGGCAACGCACTTCATTCGTCTCTATCCAAAGCCAGTGTCTCAGCCTCCTCCTACGATTAAATTAGCACCTTTTAATGTCTCTCAAAGGTGCTGCACCCATACATGCATGCGAGCGATCACTGACGGTATACTATATCAAACCATTTTAATAAGTTAGTGCATCCAATTATGTGCATAAAAACTACGTGAAGCAAAATCGATGTGCGAGTAATTAAACTGCGCCTTTAACGCTTCAAAACCAGAAGCCTACCCACTTGCACCATCTACTAATATTGTCTGGTCTTCATTAGGGCCTATTACACGTAATCCAGGAAATCTAGCTCAATAATAGGATCAACCTAGAAAAAATTGCTTAAGAATCTTTTTGAACGGTTTCTTGCTCAGAATTCATTGTTGAATAACTTACTGAAAATCCCCTAAAATCCGATCCCCCAAAATGGACTTAAAAAGGTGAATAGGTCAACATAGAAGGAAATGGCCTTAACTCAGTCAGATATTGGTCTATTTGGGTGATTGGCTTGTTTCTGTTAGCTCAAGTCGTCAAGGGCTACATTCTGGAAGACCTCGCAGTCAAAGTCTGCATTAATAAAAGGTCATTTTAAGGTCAAATTGTTAAAATACTGGGAAAATGACCATAGCTCAGGTAAATATTGCTCTATTTTGGTGATTCTTAGATCTTTGGTGATTCAGTGAAGCTTGGACCGGTAAGGGCTACATTCCAGAAGACCAGTCGATGGCTGGCATGATAGAAGGTCATTTCAAGGTCAAAAGGCAAGAATAATAGGATTTTGGTCACAACTCAGTCAAATATTGTTTTATTTGGGTTATTCTTTTATCTGTCACCTCGGACCGGCAAGTGCTGCATTTGAGAAGACTTAGTAGTCAAGGGCAAACATGATACAAGGTCATTTCAAGGTCAAAAGGCTAATATTATGGATAAAATAGCTATTAATCATATCGCAGATTTGTTTCCTAGCAATAAAGATGGAAGTCTTCATGACCTTTTTAAGGAAGTTGGTCTCGTGTACGCTGATCGCTGCCCTGGTCACTTTGGGGTCTTAGTTGCTGAATTGTTTCCCAAGTGACCGCCGTCTTTGAATGCGTCGCTGAAGGATTAGAATTCGCCGCAGGCGTCGAGTTTCATCTGTTGTCGGCCGATGCGCTCGACAGCCTTCGTCGACGTTGTGAATAGCGTCCGGCCTCCTCTAGTGTCCTCCTCGACGTCTCCTCAATAGGGCGTAGGGCGGCTGCCCCACGCCATCCTTCTCCTGGAATCGTCTTCGGCGGCCTATCTGCAGCCTCCAGGTCCCGATGAATTTCTCCCAGTCCCTTGGGAAAAGCCCCAGTCGGCATGGCTGCGTTTCAGCGCTCTAGAAATTGTCCGTTTTATAATAATGCACAACGCACAGAGGAATCATGATGTGGACATTGTTCATGTTGCTATATCCTCATCAAGTACCATGTCTTCTGTACCATGCCAAGGACAGTGATTTCAAATTGTACTATCGCAGCTTGATATAAGGCGTTGACAATCTCCCACCGATTCGTCTACAAAGCAATCTCCCACCGATTCGTCCACAAAGTACCACAGTTTTCGCACTTACTATAGAACACAAGTGTGGATGTCTTCAGAAGAGAGCATACAAGAACAACTTATACTACCCTACGGTCTGCGACATGCCACCAGCTCCAGATTATCTCTTCAACAAGATCCGTTTCTCGTGCAAGACGAAATGTGCTACCTCACGATGTGGATGCACGCATAATTGATTGTCGTGTTCAGCCACTTGTGGGGAGTGCCAGATCAGGGATTGCAATAATGAACCCCGTAAAGTTACCCAATGTGATGATAGCGACAGAGATCATCAACCTATCTACGACCTTAGATTATTGCTTACTTTACCTTTATAATCTTTTAAAATTTTGATGGGATGATTAATGCGTAATAAAATGGCGAGATCAAAAGTTGGTTCATCAATTTAATACTACATATTCTGAATGAATTTGACCTTGCATTGACTGGTCAACTTAGTGCCATGTCAAGGTCAATGGTCAAAATCAAAAGAAAACTACTTGGCAGAGCTATGGTTATTTTTTCATTATATTAACAGTTTGACTTTGAAATGATCTTGTGTCATGCTTGCCCTTGACTATTTGATCATGAATGACCAAAATCGAGCAATATTTGCCTGAGCATCGTAGGTTTTCTCATTATTTTAACAATTTGACCTTGAAATGACCATTTTTTTAAAGCAGACTTTGATTACACGGTCTTTCCGAATGTAGCCCTTGACGACTTGAGCTACTAGGAAAAAGAATCACCAAATAGACCAATATTTGGCTGAGGTATATGTATGGCCATTTCTTTCTATGTTGACCTTTTGACCTTTTCCTGAGTGACCCCGTGGTCGGATTTAGAGGATTTTCAGTATGTTATTCAACAATGAATTCTGAGCAGGAAACATTTCAAAAAGCTTCTGAAGCAATTTTTTAGGTCAAATTAACTGTATTTTGCCTGGACTAACGTACGCTGTTCATTATACAGCTTGACGAATTTTAAACGTACCAAAGCAAAATTTACTTATATTTATAGTTATTTTTGAGATAATAATTATTACGAAATGTTATTTAGTGAAAATGGACGTTCGTCGTACTTACTTAGCGAAGGTGGTATTGTATTTTTTCAGAATTCCAGACAATTCCAGTTACTTTAGACTGCAACCTAGCTGTTCTAAAAAATTCAATGTAGATGCAGCGCATTGCAGTTGTAACACCACTTCCAAGATTCCAAATTGTTCCAACACAGATTCAATGGTTGAGATTTTATCAAAATCGAAAAATCCATACAACGCATCACTTCCTTCAACACAGATGGCTTGTGGGCGGCCTAATCAGAGGAGACGACGTGATGCAGCGGATGCAGAGAGTGATTTCACGCTGGATGACGATGTAGTGTTCCCTCCTTACACCTACGATCCGAATTTTGGTGTAAATGTTTCATTCACCTGGCCAACTCCAAAAGGAAAACTTGAACAAAATGTCACTCAATACTGTTCCGATATGTTGGCGTCTTCATCTCCGGCTTACACTGATTGCAGCGCAAATGTAGACATAGCAACAATAATTGCTATGTGTGTCAGTGATATACAGGTAAGCGAAACGAAACTGATTTAATGACTGCAAGGATATAACTTTACCAGGATATGGCTCTAAGACTCTCCTTTCTGTTAGTGCTCGCTGTCACAAAATAATATGTCTACCATTCCTTGAAGCTGCTTTACAAGTCAGATGCCGAAATATTATTTCCAGGTTCCAGTAAAGCTCTTACGGTCTGTTCATGACGCATTTAAAACACCAAATATGCATGATTAAAGGCCATTAGCACCCTAATAAAATCTACCTAGCCTACATGACTTCGAGTTTTACTAAAAGCAAATACGTAAATCCTGTAACTGTGTTATATTTTCAAAGATCGCCGATGAATTTATATCCCTTAGAGGTTACACCAACCTATTCGAGCAAATCTGCCTCAACAACTTAGCGGCTAAAATAACAAACACTTCCGATTCAACATACGCCACACTAAAATCAGTGTCTGCAAAGATTTGTCCGAATCAATGCAGTGGCAATGGAATTTGTTCAAATGGAACTTGTATTTGCAACACAGGTTCGGTTATTGATTTGTCATTTTATCAGTGCAACGGATATGCTATTGCTTGGTGATGTAATGTAATGCAATCGAGCATTTACATAGCGCCACTTCAAGATATCTACTCAGCTCTATGCGCTGGCCTAACTGGTAACTAAATGATGTCAAATGTCATTATGATCAATTAAATATACCAGTTACCAAAACAGTGCACAGTAAGCTGAAAGGAGTCACCAGTGGTGGGCCCACCCACAAGCGTGGATTCAACCTACGGATTCTGGTCGATAGCTGACAGATGACATGGATGTTCAGAATCTCTGTGCCAAGTTGCGTCGATCGGGTAGAGCGGCGGGGTGTAGGACAAAAACCCCTTTGACAAAAACCCCTCTGACAAAAGCCCCTCTGACAAAAACCCCTCTGACAAAAACCCCTCTGACAAAAACCCCTCTGACAAAAACCCCTCTGACAAAAACCCCTCTGACAAAAACCCCTCTGACATAAATCCCTCTGACATAAACCCTCTGTTTTAGGCAGGACATAAACCCCCCTGGACAAAACCCCCTCTTTCCCTAATAAGGTTCTGCAATTAGAAGTCATACCATAATAACTGGCACTACTAACAAAGTCTGCACAACATTACAAGTGACACTCAGTAGGACTATTAGTCTAACACAAAGGCGACCAGATAGAGGTGGGGGGTATTTTTGACTCTTAGTTAAACCATAATATCTTGACTACCTGACACTTGGAACCAGGGTGTTTGCCTCTATCAGTTAGAGGGAGATTGACGACTCTGGTTTAACTTATAGAAGAGATCGTGTCACAGATAACACACATACGCTCTGCATAGACTCACCTGACGCGTCTGAAACAGCCGTGTCACAGATAGCCTATAATTACGCACAGTGTTGCCTTCAGTGTACATAGACCTATCATACGTTAACAACAAAAAGACCAAAGAACTAATTAACTGTTTGCAATTTAACTATTGGACGACGATACCTGAGTGACCGCATCTGACCTTAAAATGACACATATGACACATGCTTTTCTTCAGACTTTAAAGTATACAACGTTTCTAAATAATAAAAGTAAAAAAGTAAAAAAAATATTCTTGGGGGGGGGGTTTGTCCCACTTAGGGTGTTTTGTCAAAGGGTTTATGTCAGAGGGGGTTTTTGTCAGGGGGGTTTATGTCAGAGGGGTTTTTGTCAGGGGGGTTTATGTCAGAGGGGGTTTTTGTCAGGGGGGTTTATGTCAGAGGGGTTTTTGTCAGGGGGGTTTATGTCAGAGGGGTTTTTGTCAGGGGGGTTTATGTCAGAGGGGTTTTTGTCAGGGGGGTTTATGTCAGAGGGGGTTTTTGTCAGAGGGGTTTATGTCAGAGGGGGTTTTTGTCAGGGGGGTTTATGTCAGAGGGGGTTTTTGTCAGGGGGGTTTATGTCAGAGGGGGTTTTTGTCAGAGGGGTTTATGTCAGAGGGGGTTTTTGTCAGGGGGGTTTATGTCAGAGGGGGTTTTTGTCAGAGGGGTTTATGTCAGAGGGGGTTTTTGTCAGGGGGGTTTATGTCAGAGGGGGTTTTTGTCAGGGGGGTTTATGTCAGAGGGGGTTTTTGTCAGGGGGGTTTATGTCAGAGGGGGTTTTTGTCAGAGGGGTTTATGTCAGAGGGGGTTTTTGTCAGAGGGGTTTATGTCAGAGGGGGTTTTTGTCAGGGGGGTTTATGTCAGAGGGGGTTTTTGTCAGGGGGGTTTATGTCAGAGGGGGTTTTTGTCAGGGGGGTTTATGTCAGAGGGGGTTTTTGTCAGGGGGGTTTATGTCAGAGGGGGTTTTTGTCAGGGGGGTTTATGTCAGAGGGGGTTTTTGTCAGGGGGGTTTATGTCAGAGGGGGTTTTTGTCAAGGGGGGATTTTGTCCGCGACCCAGAGCGGTGACTGTCGACAGCAATTCGCAATCAAGTTGACGATGTAGACGAGTTATCCCACACTGATGAAAGATGACGCGCTTCCGTATATTCGTCATGGCGTAAGTAGGGCGTAGAAAAGGCATTTTTCAAGTGTTGGGCGGTAGATTGAATAGCCACGTATGACAATCGGTCTGTGTCATTCCAATGGGTCGCATTAGTAGACTCTACTATTGAGACGAGAACATTCGGTTACAAGGATGTTTAAACGGTTCGCGGGACTGATACTCGACCGTAATTAAGAACTTGAAGGATTGTGGTGTCAAGGATGTTGCAAGGATGTTGGGCTATCAATCGAAAAGTTTGAGGCTCAGATCCCGGCCAGGGTAGAGGACTGTGTCGTGATGTCTCTATTCAACTCAGCTTTAGTGCACAATGTCGGTGGGGAAATAAAAGGCGAGGAAGGGGTTTGCAGTTAGTGATTAATGCGCCAAGACTAAGAAAATATGGTAACCAATACTTTCTACTAGAGCTGCTCAACGATTACAATTTTTAATCGCGATTAATCTTGTAATAAAAAAATAATTGCGATTATTGACGCGATTAATCGCATCATGAGAAAATAGCAGTGCAGTATTGCAATTGTTTCTAGATAGTAATAAACAAATAGCAAATGTGATTTTTTTAGCCGAACGGATGAATATACTTAATATCAGTGAAATATCAGAACTTAAAAAGTTCATTAAAACAATAAATTGTCTTTGATTGTCATTGTACAATTTCTTATTAGCATAAAAGTAGGCCTACAAAATTTTCTCATAAATTCAATTTTAACCAGTTGTTGCGACAAACTAAGTTACTTACATTGTCACGTCAGAATTAGAAACGTTTCTTATTAATAAGAATCTCCAGTAGCATAAGGCAGTCTCTCGCACAGGATGGTAGTTGCTGGCGAACCGAGATAGGCCTATATATATCCGTGCTAACCTTGCCGGTGTCTTGTGCGCCCCCTCGTCTGTTTTCAACCACTCTGAAGGACAACAATCTAAGTCTAATTGTCCATCTGAGGTTCGTCTCTGTAACTCTGCTGTTACAGCAGATTTTGGTGCGAGGGGTTCGTCTTCGGAGTCTTATGAAAACTCACAACTGGGTGATTTAAGTCCAATCTCGCCCAATGACATTAGACCTCGGCCATACCTCACGCGTTAGAGATAGCATGTTGTTCATTTGCTAATAACTATAAGTAACCAATCATCCAAGCCAGCTTTTATTTGCGATTAAAATGTTCAATCGCGTTAATGACCCAGTGGCCGATCGGTTAGAGTGGTCGGCCCGTAACGTTCAGTGTGTACTGAGCGCACGGGTTCGAGCCTCGTCCGGGGCGTCAGTCACTTTGTAGGGACCTTGAGCAAGTCCTTCGCGCACAATTGCTCTGCACTACCACCTTCAATTGCGCCGTCGAGGCGTGTATGTGCACTTCCGAGCAAAAAATGTTAGAAGAAGGTCGGTTTCAAATTTCGGAAATAAATAAATAAATAGTAAAAATTAACTCATTAATCGCGCGCGTTAACGGCGATTAATCAACAGCCATACTAACTACACGTTTGCATCCTCTTGAGGCTGTGAAAAATCAATTGTTGTTCTATATAATTTAGAACAACAAGTTCATTTAAACAATAATACATTGTCTCTGATGCCGCATTGTAAAAGTTCTTATTTTTCACAGCCTCTATTATTTTGCTTCTATTAGTGAATTAAGTCTTTTTCCACCTATCATAAAGGTCAGTGGTGCAATGCAACCACTTAAAGCAATTCCTTTGACTTATTCATATAGACTAATTATCCAGTTGTTAGTTTTCTCTGACCGATATGTAGGCTTTCTATATAGCAATTCTTTATTACGATCTAATTTATTAGACTTCTCAACGACCAACTCACTTATATTATTATATTTCACTCGTCAATGATAGGTTACATCGGAGCTGACTGCAGCATCGACCAGTCTCTTCCGCCATCTTTAACCGGAATAATTAGAGGAGGAGTGTGTGACATACGCAAACGTCCATGTGAGGTCATCAGCGTCTATGGAAGCGGTGTTGCCTTTTCATCGGCGTTGAAGTGCCGCTTCACGGTGATTTAAGATACAGCTTCTAACCAACATGGATACTCTGGTCACTCCCATCACAGGGCTGGGTTTGTTGTTTATGGCTCAGATTCCCTGACAGTGATTTACATCAAGAAAAAGGCAGCATGATATAAAACTGCATTGCAAAAATGCTGTACACATACTGACATGCTCACTCTCCTAACTGCATTTCTTATTTTATCTGCTTTAGATCTTTGGCTTATTCACCCTGGATGTTTGCGCACATTATTGTTTGATGACTGGTTTAATACTGCATATAGTTATCGTGATTTGGTCTGGCGGAGAAGGGGAGGGAAACCTGCCGGGATTAGGTGTGAATGAAGATTAAGCATGCTGGGATCGTGTTGGAAGACTAAGTATTATGTGTTGCGGGGCGGCGATGGAGATGAAATTGTCTCCTCACATCACTCTCTACTGCATAAGCAAAATTCCCAAGGTCGTTACTCTGAGATCCACCACAAGATTCAACCAAATACCGTTTTGTCTCACACCCAAATCTGCATGGACCACTATGTCGCGTGCAAAACATAATTTGGCCTAATATTTGTTGTTTATATTGGGTTTTAAACTCAACAGTAATTTTATTTTTTGTCGGTTATTTTCGACATGCTTTAGGTTTGGATTACTTCAGCAGAGAATCCACGTCGAGATAGATTAAGCTAACACGTATGCGTGAGGTGGTTAGGTACTACAATCAGAGGCAGTCAGATGCGACCACCTACAGCCTATGGTTATTCATGATAATAAGTGTAGCATTTTATCTTCATTTAGCAAAACAACGGTGATCAGGAAGAAACAAATGGAACGGTTATAACTGCTCTCGAATACCGTTGTCCAGTGCCAGAAACGACAACACACAGACGCAAAAGATCTGTTACAACTAGCACAACAGCCTTATCTACGAGAAAAGTGTCTGTAACGGTTGATGGTGTCCTCTACAGCAATTCGCTCGATTTTGTGATCTTTGACTCCGTTTGCATGGAGTGCGATGGCCCTAACACTTGTCGGCAAACGGTATCATTTGGCGCTTTCGCCGGACTTATAGGGCCCACTATATATTTGTTTCATATTGGTAAAACATTTTGGCGAATTTAAATTTAAATTGTTTGATTCATCAACCATGCAGCTTCTAACTAATCTAGAGGTAGCCAACGTCTCTTATCTTACATAGTTATAGTATGTAGGCCCTAGCTCATTTCTTATATTATTTTATTCACTAATTTATCAAACAGTGGAAATATCACGCAGCGTCTGGGAGCTTTTAGTAGTTCCCCAACTCGAAAACTTGGTAGACCAAATATACATGGTGTTGGGTATGGCGAACCTCCTTTTCGCTCGACTTCGGGCGCTTCCCAAGCAGCAACAGGATAAGGTAACTCCCTCGACTGTGACTAAGTACTGAACTGGAAGAACTCACCTGTACAGAAATACGCTCTTATTTAGACAAGAGCTTTCCCATAGAGTCTCCCCGGACCCTACAGAGTCCCCCGGACCCTACAGAGTCCCCCGGACCCTACAGCCCATAGAGTCCCCCAGACCCTACAGAGTCCCCCCCCACACCCTTAGCCCATAGAGTCCCCCCGGACCCTACAGCCCATAGAGTCCCCCAGACCCTACAGAGTCCCCCCCACACCCTTAGCCCATAGAGTCCCCCCGGACCCTACAGCCCATAGAGTCCCCCAGACCCTACAGAGTCCCCCCCACACCCTTAGCCCATAGAGTCCCCCCGGACTCTAGAGATTCCTCCGAACCCTACAGTGTCCCCCGCACCCTACATGCAATTAAGCATGCCCGGCGAGAGTACATAAAATAACCCGTCAATACGAGCAGATCATAGACCCATTGCGGCAAGCAGCCAATTGCAGGCACATCCCAGGACTAATAGCGACTAACAGATCAAACGGACCCTCGTCGGCGTCAAGCAGCCAACAGCCGTTGCAACAAAGAACACATAGCAGATCATAGAGTCCATTGCGACATACAGACCCCAGGACCCTTAGTGGCAAACAGACATATCAGGTAGATCAAAAGAGCTCATGGCAGCATGGCAAAAACGCCACATTGGGCACGAGACCAAAATCTCGAGACCTAGACCGAGACCAAGACCGAGTTGTCCAATACCAAGACCGGGTGGTCCGATACCAAGACCGAGGATCCGAGACCAGGACCAAGACGAAGACCGATACTCTTTTAAAAAAAAGCAAATCAACTTATTAAGACGTTAAAATGGAATACCATGTTTAAAACATTAATTTTATTGCTGAAGAATACTAATCTTAAGAATGGTCTAGGAAACAGTTTTACCGGCTAGTCTGAGCTTTTTCGGGTTCAACCCTTGGCTTCGGCCTTAGAATATCACACTATAAATTACTTACAGTATACGATCGGTTCTAAATAAGACATCTGAACAAGTAGATTAACGTTCCGTTATAATGGTGTAGGCCTGCTTGTACTCGAAATTGTAGGTTAACAGTGATTACACGTGGCCACATAATTATTAGATTGTTCCAAAACCTTGAAATTTGTGAAAGCAAATTTTGAAATGGCTGGTTTCGTTGCAAATGCATTTTTTGCCCATTGTAGCATGTATATATAGATGATCAGCAGGTCATAAATCGATAACAAACGCGTATAGCCTATACATCCGGTGTCTCTAATAATCGAAAATAACCAACAAATATAAAAGAAATTGCTCTGATACGGCAAATGACCAAGAACGCTAACCTAAGACTTAGACCAATCCCAAACCGTTCCTTTAAGACCAAGACCGAGGCAGTCGAGACCAAGACCAAGACCGCAGTTTTCCGGTCTCGAAACCGTCTCGAGACCAAGACCCTGATACATACACACAAATATATACATAGCAGATCTTTGCAGTTGCTGAGTAGGCCTATAGTACGATAAAAAAAATAATATAATATAAAATAATAATTATGTCTAAACTGTTAGCGTGTGTGATTGAACTAGCACATGTATTTGGTGAATAATAGAGCTTTCATTGAATTGAATAAATTGTTAGAGTGCCTAATATGACATCCTGTAAACACAAGACGCTGAAGACAATGATAAACCATTGCTATTTCAGGATAACAGCTGTCTGATCAGTGGCGGATGCTTCGCTGACAAAGCTGTCAACCCCGATAATACCTGCTTACAATGCGTTCCCAGTGTAAGCAGAAATTCCTGGACAAACATAACAGGTACAATACCGCCATCGCGACAGTATGTGTCATAACGCATTGTTCTCGCACTAATCTGTCAAGAAACGCGCGTCAATAACGTATGATTGAACATCGAGTAACGCGTCGTTCATGCCGCTACAACGCTGGATTAGCGCTGTCGCGACTCCGCCCACATGTCAATCAGCTGAATCTCTAATTAATATTGTCCGCTCTGGGGTCTGCCTTTACTGTCGTCAGGCCTTAATTATCCAGAGGCAGTACATAATCCTGTCTAATTACACGCATTGTAAATACATGCACAATGACCACATGTATAATATCGCGTGTCGGTTTATGCGTGCGTGGGATTGTGCGCGTCTGTGTGTCTGTCTGTGTGTCTGCGTGCGTGTGTCTTTTTGTGTCGGTGTGTCTGCGTGTGTCTGTGTGTTTTCTGTGTGCCTGTATATGTACCTGCGCAACTGTCTGTGTGTCTGTCTATGTGTCTAGGTGCGTTTGTCGGTGTGTCTCTGTGTGTACTTGTGTGTACCTGTGTATGTGCCTGTGTGTATGGGTCTCTGTGTGTAGCTTTGTAACTGTATGTGTGTGTCTGTGTGTCTCTGTGAATATGTTTGCGTGTGTGTCTGTCTGTGTATATTTATGTCTGTCTGTATGTAAGTATGCATGTATGTTTGTACATAACTCATAAGGTTACAATATTACACAGTTTACAGAGATGCTCTTTCTAGTTTTCAAAGCCCTGCTAGTTATATATCTAACTGCCGTTACGTAATATATATGAAAACAAGCAACTAATTATCGTGTAGTCTAGGAGACAAAGTGAGTCCAGTCCTGAATCTTTATTTATCTTGCTGGATGCAAAATCACTGCAAACACGCCTTAATAAGTGGTGAAGTTAGGCTAGTAAGCAGCTACAGTTGTTAGCAAATTGTCAGTGACACGCGATAATCATCTCCCGTTAATAAGAGAGAATGGGTGAATACCTTTATATTGATGATATCAATGCACCGGCTACGCATACGCTACCCGTTATCTTGCATTTTTGCATGTACAGCCGTGACTTTTGGTTCGGTTCTTTATCATCACAACTGTATATTTTATTTGCTTCATCCACGTTATCACCATAAAAATTGACAAAAAAGTGATTGCTCAGTGAAATGTTAAGTTTTCGAATATATTTCTCAAAGCAATATTTGTATGAACTGTTTTAAACGATCTCAGTCAAAGTTGTAAGTTGCAACAAATTGTAGTATAACAATGCAAGTAAATGTTGGCTGAGTGACATAGACTTAGATGTCAAGGAACGCTTTAGAAGAGTTCCTACAATGTGACCTTTGCTAACATAACCTTTGTGATCATGGTTAAATTTAAATTATAAAGACAATGTTAATTTTTTTCGTAAAGCTAACCAATGACGAAGATAGAGTATGGGACCTAATGCTGAAAAGTCTTAAATCAAATGATAAGTGTTAAAAATATAACTGTAATGCTACAGAGATAACTACGACGTCGCCTTCCCCACCGACCACATCTTCAACTCCAACTTCACTGACTTCTGAATGGGGTCCGTGGAGCGAATGCTCGAAATCTTGTGATCATGGTAGGCCTACACAAACGCGTCCGAGAACGTGTAGTCAACAACCATGTGGAGGCGAGGACACGAGACTATGCGTCGAATCAAATTGCGAAGGTAATATCCAGTCAGCGACTCCACGTAGGTTATAAAGCGCTTCGCGGGGATGACCCTGGTCAAACTGCTAGATTTAACCTATGTATTAAATACACAAATTGCATGCATGAAAATAGCAAATGGATATTCTTTTGCCTATATTAAGCAAAAGGATTTTATGGAAATGTTGGCTCTTACTTCCAGTCGAGAATGCTCATCCGTCTATAAAATTGTAACAATCATTTACCAACACGCACAGGAAAGAAATAGGCGTAGTTTCAAATGACTAGCTATACGAATCTATGGATACCTTAACATGATCCTAACCCACAAGCAGGATTCAATTAGGCCTCCCAAACGCATCAGGCCACAGCGAGTCGCTGCACGTTGGCAACGTGAACTAATTGTTGAAATCCAAAACGGAGGAAATGAAGAGTGTTTCGATTTGATAGTCGAATAAGAGCTGAATCTGAATGGAATATCCATTGAACAGGATGATGAAATCCAAGCTCTCCCCATTCATTCCATAAATGAATATTTTGCTTCTCCGGGCTAGAATGGAGAAGCATAATGCTTGGATTGTTTCAAGTTATTCTCAATAATTTTTCTATAAATGTAGTTATTCTACCGAAACTCTTCATCTATATTTTAGTGACGACTGGGAAACATGTGAAATTTAGTACCCTCCACTTTCTACACCGAGCTAAAGTGTCTGGTTATATTGGCAAGGTTACTTCCACAATATTTCATGTAGGATGCTCCTAGTCTCAGAGAGGCTATTATGAATTGCTATTCAAGAATATTCGTTGGTTGTAGCCTACTATTTTTTTGGAATATTTGTTGCAGCTTACAAATTGCAGTCACTTTCAAGGATTTCATGAGACTTTTTTGTTTTTGTTATAATCTTAAGATATCCTACCTTCTCATTTAAAAAAAGAATTAATTAACGTTTCGGTCATTGAATATATTTTGCACAGAGCTACCGAGTGAAAAGGATAAAGGAATTATCCTAATTCTGCGGTCTAAGGAGCAGTCTCAGGATTCAATGCTTGAGGTAGATCTAAATATTATTATGAAATTAATCAGAATATATGAGATTGAAAATCACAAGCCACGAGTCTGTACAACATAATTTATGGTTGGATAAGATTACAAACGAGTTGTTTGGGGTAAAACCACAGCCTTAAGTCTACGTGTTTTTTCTATATTATACACAGGTTGTTAAATACCAACAGGATATTCTCACGATATTAAGGAGCAGCATCAATAGAAACTGTTCAGAAAATGCTTCACTGTGCTGTGGATTTAAATTTAACAGGTATTAAACGCGTTTGAATGCTTAAAAACCATTGTGTTCTCATTTATTCTGTATTAGTGAAGATATTGCATTTATGAGTACTGAGTAGTAGTAGGCCAACTTATACCTCGACGTGTTATTTTGATAGTGTTGCTCCTTTTCTTGGCGCTCCCTCTGTGTCTTTTTTGATTCAACTGGGTCTCATTGAGAGCCAGTACCTAATGGACCAACCCAGGACTCTGTTTTAGGTCCACAGCGGTACGCACTTTGCACCACTGAAGTAGGAACACCGTAAAAATTTACGCCGATGACACCCAGGCCTATGTCCACTGCCGGGCGTTGGATGACTTTGTTTCTTGGACACCTTGGAAGTTACTAATAACAATCGCAATTAACAATTGATAGTTATTGATAACCGTCTAACAGAGCAATTTAAAAGGTTGCATATATAACACTAAGAGTCGAAAGTACACATGTAATAACGAATTAAAGATAATTTCATATTATTTAAAGACATAATACTACAAGATGATTATGTTCGTAATTTTTAGTTTATTAATAACAATAACTTTAGGCTTCTCCATTCTCCGATGGAGGAGCAAAATGCTCCATCATAGAGTAATTGTTTAAAATAATGTTAATGTTGTTTATTTCGAATGTTACAGTAATTCTTCAGCAGCCTCAATCGAATTCGTGACGACTGATGACATATATGTGGCTAGAGGCTATCCGAAACCTGGACCAGACGGAACTGTCCTGTTAGTACTTTACGTATAATATTATCATCTTCTTGTATTACTTTTGAAATTCATCTATTTCTTCCTCATAATAAGTCAATGGGCTCACTACCAATTGTGTAGATTCACACTACACTGTGCTTTGAAGGTTAATCTTAATGCCAGGTCTTTCCTAAATCAGTGTTATGAAGTTCTATCTGATTCTTTCTTTCAACGTGTGGACATTGACTATTTTACACTGAAGATAATTCCTATAAGCTAATCTAGTCTCTCTGGGGACCGGACTTCGGTCTTCCCTTAATATCTGAGGACACCTATCATGTCTATCAACTACCTATCACGCTATTCCTGTGACCATATCCGGTTCTACGTCTTTTGATCCCTCGTTAGTTGATTCCCGTTAGTTGATCCCCGTCAGTTGATCTCCCGTCAATTGATCCCCTCGCCAATTGATCCCCTCGCCAATTGATCCCTGCCTATTGAACTCTGCCCAACTTATATAACATTCGTGTTCCACTTGCGACCTTCTCCATTTATTAAAAGAACGACGTAACAGAGCGCGAAATTTTAAAACTAATAAGAACTTACAAAAGCGTAAATGAGAGTCATAATATGATTAATTAATGAGCCGTGACTTGGCCAGTCGTTAAAATATAGGGTTTTGTAAATTCAGTTCAATACGAAACAGCATGTTTTAGCTCTAACACTGCTTGCACTCACGAAGTGCTAGTCCCAAGACTAGATAAAGGAGGAGACTGACACCAATGATCGATGTTATCACACAGTGTCGTTTTAAACTAGTGTCGTTAAACTGCAACTACCACCTCCGCAGGTTTCTTATTGATATTGATTAGCCCGAATGACTGTTGGTATTTGACTAAGGTTTGAACTTACTCCACGGTGTAATCACCCATTTCAACGATCGAATAAGTCGGACCCTACTCACATGTAAGTTATCATACAAATTGTGTCTTCTTGCAAAACAAGTTGATTGCGGTTTATTCCACTTCTTTTTAAGTTTAAAAGTTATTGCCGAAGTGAACGAGGCTGTCAACCAAGTAACTTGTACCATCGACTTCCATCGATTCGAAAAAAGACAAGTTCAGTCGACCGATCCCAACTTCATTTCCTTTGAAGTGATGAAGATGGCAGCTAGATACAGCGCTTCGGAAATTCTTCAAGTAAGAATGAAACATTAAGTTGCGATTGGATTTTATGTATCACGTGTACACTGTACATACAACGGCCTTCGCAGCCATAAGATGTTGCTAGATGATTGCAATATATAGACTACTTTACGTAACAAGGCATATGTCTTGTCTGACTATTGGGACTTTTGTACACGGGTTACTAGAAGATGGCCACCTGTATATCGTTCTGTATACTGTGAGGGAACTCGTTTGCTCGTTTATTGATTCAATATCGATTTTGTGCTTTTACCTAAATTGATAAGACTTGTATTACACGAGGTTATAATTTGTGAAGAAATTTATGATGCCGAAGGATCACAATTTATTCAAAGAATGTTATAGTCAACTTGATTTAGTTTGGGTATTTTATTTCGCTCGCAGAGAAGACAAACCCATCATTCGACATTATATTTAAATGGGTTTTATTTATTTTTAGATGACCGGTTTAGCTGTAATAGAGTATCTAGATCCAGCAGCTTTACCTGCCGATAATCAAGGTGGTTCCTGCCCAGTGCTCCAATGCATTGTTCCCATTGTCATCTGCTTTATCGTTTTTACTACCCTTGTTATTGGCCTAATCATCGGTTACAAGATGTAAGTATATGAAAATTACCAGTTTCTATAAAGAATGTGCTGATAATTAGGCGCTTTAATTGTATTATTCTTTAAAGGGTTTTATTACAATAATATTATTTCAAGACCAAAACCTAATCATACGATAAACAATAGAATTGACCCCGGTGTTTAATTCATTAGCAATTGCATTAATTTGAGGAATACATGTACTTATCCTAGAAATTGGCCACAAGTTGTAGTTTTCAAAGACACAGCGAAATACCCGACTTTATATGCACCCACACTTCACCAAATGTTTCTATATAATGTAGGCCAGAAACGTTAGAAATTTCAATATTGGATTCAACAACGAATCTGTTAGGCAATTTTCGATTTTATTCGAAAATAATTTAATGATTCAAAAAATGATTGACCCTTGCTTCAATTTTTTTATTTTTTTTTGCTATTTAAATTCTGTTATTTAACTTCATATTCAGTTCAATTGATTCTGAACTGCTGATCACACCCACATTGTTAATTGTTAACTGTGTTACTGCGGTATTCCTTTGCTATTAAGTAGGCCTACACGCACAACACAAATATCAAACTGGTCTTCTCAGATTCAGCTGGAGATTAAATTGGCGAAATTTTTTTAATTCGCAAGTCATTGATAGGCTTGCATCGTAATCGTAATCTTCTAATATCTGTATCGCCTCTTGAAAGCCAAGCACCAGCTTATTAACGAGCGCTGCATCAGATCAAAGGGGTCGTCCAAATGATAGTCCTCTAATTGTTACTTCGAAATAGCTTGCCGTTGCATTCCATTACCTGAGATTAGTTGCAATCCGTTAGCTCTGCAGCGATTCCGTAGTATGAAAGAGGTTTTTGGTAAAAGCTTAGCACATTTATTTTATTATCGATTTTCTACAGGAAGAAATCAAAGACGGGACCGGTATTAAGTGAGTAATCTTCCCAACAGATGGTCCTTATTATTCCTAAACGTGCACGCTCTATAGAACATTATGCCTTAATCTATACATTCTAATGACCTATGCCTTGATTTATGCTCTTGTGTCTTCACTTGCACGCTCTTAAGTCCAATGCCTTATCCTTCACACTTATGCGGTGTGGCACAGTGGCCGATCGGTTAGAGCGGTCAGCCCGTAGCGTTCAGTGTGTGCTGAGCGCGCGGGTTCGAGCATCGTCCTGGGCGTCACTGTGTAGGGACCTTGAGCAAGTCCCTCGCGCATCATTGCTCTGCAGTACACTGCAATTACACCGTCGAGGCGTAAATAAGGCGTAAGGCATGTGTATGCACTTCTGAGCAAAAGCTGTTGGAAGAAGGGCGGTATCAAATTGGGAAATAAATCAATAAAATAAATTCGCTAGTTTATGCTCTAATGAGCTAATTTATGCACTCTGCTCTGTGCTCTTAAAACCTTTATAGCTTTATAAGTTTTTTTCACGTAGAAGTGTCTGGAGGGATGGCAGTGATGGAAGAATGGTAACACTAGCATGAAGAGTGGAATTTCATGCAGGATCAATACGTATACGGTAGACTAGCCATCAACTCCCTATGTTGCGACTGCTAATGAGCAGAAGCTATTATTTGAACCATGCATGACTGCCACTCAGTTTAAAAAGACTTTAGAATGCGAAGACGCTTTTATTTTACAGCTTTATAGCCTATTATTTCATTTTACTGCTTTCAAACATTAAGGAACTAATCACGAAAGCTTATTAAAAATCGACCAACTATGACAGTTATAGGAAACACGCGTTATATGCAAACAGAATATTTGATATAATATTATAAATAATATTCTATTGCACTATGCAGCCCTTCACAAATATTAGTAAGGATATGTTTTATACTGTTGCTAGAGGTTTGTACAGTTTCAGTTTAAAAGCATTCGCATGACCGTAGGCCTAGGTATAATCTGCATAGCGCAATGATTATCAAGCTGAACTGTCAATTGTGGGGAAGTTTGTTCAAATTCACAACAATAATTCTCGTTTCTGTCTGATCTTATTCCCATTGAAAACTCGGCTAAAATTAGCAAGATGTCGGTGGGAAGATGCGACGGTGATGGATGGGACTGACCACTAGCTACCATAAGGTGAGGCTGAGAAAATGAAGTCGCTAAAAAGTCAGACCTTAGCTGCCTCAGGTCCAGTATAATGAGCTGCCATTCTTCCTTTTACATGCATAACCTTTTGACGGCAGTCGTTTATACTCTAACTGTTTCTCAATTTCAAATACAGAAAAAGCCCAAAAAATTGCATCACCGTGCCAAGTTCATCCAGAAGTGCCAGCCGAGAGTGAAAGTCTGCCGGAAAAGTCACCATCAACATAATCCAAAGCAGATTCGATTTGATTTGAGCAACTATCGAAGAAATAATTGATGTTTCGTTTGGCAGAACTGCGGCTTCAGCAAATTAACACTGATACATGAGTTTATATAAGTAACTTTCTTATATTTAATTATTGAAACTTTTGTTTTGATTAATTATACATGATATATTTATTATGCATACAGCCATGATATTACAAGTGATCTCAGTGTGTTATGTAAATATATTTCCGACTGTTCGTATATTTTATTACATACTTTAGTCTGAATGTGTGATAGCCTGTGCTATTATATGTTTTCTAACCTATCTTATCCGAGTTGCGACATCAGATGCTAGAGTGTAGGCATTTAGCCGACTTGTAGCAAATCTATGATCTAAACAGTTGGATAACTGTTTAGCCATTATAGCATCATCAAACGTAGCTGAACCACAGTCTGCAGATTTACGTCTAATTCACTTTCAATATAATTCATGTAACGGTTCAGTATTTATTTGACTAATTCTTGTTTAGTAATAGGCCTAAGAAGACACATTTTTAGACAATCAAAATGCACTTTGTTATAGAGTCATTAGTTGGCCTCAAAGAGCCAGCTGGTAGCTATGTTTAGTGCCTCATCAACATGAATAAATTCAATAATTTCGAGAGGGTCATAATAAGGCGCAATATAAATAACCTAATACATACATAAACAGCCTAATACATACCAAGATTTTTAATAAAGTGTTTGAATATTACTTTGTTTGCTTTGGCTTTGAGCATATTGTTTTTATTAAATTTATTCATGTTGATAAAAATTTTTGTGATTTTAGCTGTGTTCCCTATGTTTATATGAGTTATGTAGGTGACAGCAAGATGAATCTGGTCATTAGTTTTGTGAATTTTGCTATAAAACAAGATTCACTGAGGTGTTGATAATTTAGTCAGAAAAGAGCAACAATTAAAAATTATCAATGACTGGACATTTCGATTGAAAAATTATCACAGCATAGGAGTTTCATTGTAATAATATTATATAACGACAAGAGAAGTTGTTTTATCAATCACCACTTTGTTCCGTCTCAATGTCAGATGATTTGCGAATGTAGGCACATTACAATCGAACTCCTTTAAGTAAACATGTTCAAAACTAGATCTGCAGTAGACTATAAAACACTTAATCCGAAGCATCCGAAGCAAACGCAATTTCCAACTTTGACTTACTTCTCTGTTGTTCATTATTTCTTTATGGCAGTGATTTAACAGATTTAACACACACACGAGCACATAAAATATTTTTAATGGCCAATTAAGCTGTTTTCAAGCGAGCTTTCCAAGCAGGAAGCCAGAAAACTGGTATTACCTAGATCCAACGAAATTTCAAGCATTGGCTAACTTCTCTGTTCACGATTTCATCGTTTTATATTTATAGCACAGTAAAATAACTTTGATTTGCGAGCATATTAAGTGCTTAAACCTTATGCGTATGGGCACAGTGTTCATTATAGGCTCTCGAATTTAAACACGTTTTCTATATTCTTTACGATTTGTGATACGGTTGTAATAATGAAACTGTAATGGTTTGCAAAAGGCTGCATATTTCTGGCCAGCTGAGTCAACATGAACATCATATTATTCTTTGTACAGCGTAAGCGAATGCTCGACTCAAGCAACCGCAACTTCTTGCAAAACATGTTGACACTGTACATTGGGTTTCTCTGCGTGTGTCCTCCTAGATATCTGCCTCAAGTGAATCATTCAGCATAATGGGCCCAAACGTCTCCATCAGGGCGATCAGGGTCCTTGGCTGCCTATGAATCCGAGAAGCAGGATAACAAATCCACAGGATGTGTTCGCTAAATGTGTAGCGCTAGAACGTCATATTTATCTGTTGGCTCAGATTATCTTCTTCGCATCTAATTAATAATTATTGGAGGCGTCCTCAAAATATTCGAGCTTGCCAACTTCGATTCTACATACAGTGTAAGAGTATGTGAAATTATTCTTAAAAATGTCTAAATTAAAATGAAATCAAAAGTGCTTTCATTGCAACAAATTTACTGCAATATAATAGAGAATGAACAAAATACACTTAACATTGGCTACAACTGGGACCACAAAAGGGACGCGAATGACGCTGAAAAGGGACACCCTGTGGCATCCACATCTAACTAGCAAACAGAGGTGTAACAAGGTTTTGAAAAGTGGGGGCAGAATTTGTAAATTCTTTTACTCCCTCCACTTTTTGAATTTTGTTCCGCCAAATGTAAAAAATGGAGGGGGAGGGGGTGGCACAAATTATTTCAACAAAAGCCATCTTATCACTCTCTAGAAATAAAAATGAAATGCAAGATGTAGCTGTTATAGCAGTAGTAGTTGTTGTGGAAGTTGTTTTGATGGTAGTGATGATGCAGAGGGAGGAGTGAAAGCAAATACATATGCGTGTGTGTATATGTGTATTATTATATAAATGTATAAAAATTCATGTGCATATTGTGTGCAAGCATATGGAACTTAGATTTAGAATGTGCCAGGTGACCTATAGCAATAAGGTTTTGATGATGCAAGATTTACCAATAAATTCAACGGTTACATTGTAACCCCAAAACTTGACTTCCATAGGTCTACCCGTGAATACTCCACATGTACCCGATCCGTAAAATTCTTACCCGTAGCGGTCCCATACCCGCGGGTACGGGTCGAGTGTGGGTAAGCCTCTAATGCATTTCACAAAATCGTCCACAAACGTTTGGCTGTGCACTGGATATTAATACACCGTTTGCACCATTTCAGTTGTTGGAGACTGGAGTCCATGTAGCCCTACGAAGGACTGTGGTGGCGATGTAACCTGAACTAGAAGCTTCCTCTGTAGCACGACAGTCATACGCAAAGAAAATGAAGTCTGCAAAATACAAAACAGTCCCTGCAGTGGCGTAAAATTTAGCTCACTCTCATACATACTGCTGACATTGGATTTGGCAATATTTGTTATATCACTTCCTGTATGTCAGCTTTAATGTGTATAACACTTTTCAAAGTATTTTGTTCTTAGCCACGTGCACTGCAGAGCAAAGACTGCATGCCACACAAGTCTAAAAGCATTATTCTAATTGACTACAAGCACAGTAACTGAGAAGTAACTTCTGATTGCTCTGGTCGCCGAACAATTCGCTAGACCTCTAGAGGCGACTGTGTGGTTCCAAATGCTCGCACTGTCACCAGACAGAATAGAGCTTTCTCAATTATGGGTACAGTGTTTGGAACAACCTCCCATCTGACCTGCTTTCTCTCCCACTCTATCCATGCACTTCTCAAGACTTTCCACTTTGACCGGGCCTGGGTCTGGAGCGCCTCTGAATAGTTATCTTAAGGAGGCGCTGTATAAATTGCATTGATTGATTGAAACCGAAAATACTAAAAATTTGACTTTTGAGGTAATTAGATTCTATAAAAATACTGAGAAACCTAGTTTTTAAATAGAATTCTACGGCCATGTCTTTAACGTCGTCGCCTTCAGTTACTCAACAAGCAGACGACTCGATAGTCTACACTCTAATTGGCTTCTGGGTTTTCTTCATGCTAGTGATACTTCTTCATGATTTGCGTCTCCTGGATGATTGACGATGTTTCTAAGTCACCTGACTTAAAATACTCGAAATTTAAAATGCAAATTAATTTTAACAAATTAATTAATAAATATGAATGTTGAACACTCATATATACAGATGGATCAAAATTTGAAAGTAAAGTATCAGCGCAATTCCGTATTCCAAGTTTTGAGTTTAATGATGGGTTTAGAATTACGGGTGATTCCTCTGTTTATTCAGCCGAATTGACAGGTTTAATAGAAGCTCTTAAGTGGATACTTGATCACGAAAATTAAAAATTAAATTCAAAATAATTTCATGATACTTACCGATTCCTTAAGTGTAGCAACTTCAATTAAAGAAAATTGCTGAAAATCGCGACCAAACCTTTTTTTAGAATATCTCTTTATTGTTAATAAATTATAAAATTATAATAGCTTGGACCCCTGGCCATGTTGGGCTGGCAGGAAATGAGATGGCAGATTCTTTAGCAAAGCAAAGTCTAGAATTGCCA
This sequence comes from Bimastos eiseni, assembly GCA_959347315.1. Classification (NCBI taxonomy): domain Eukaryota; kingdom Metazoa; phylum Annelida; class Clitellata; order Crassiclitellata; family Lumbricidae; genus Bimastos; species Bimastos eiseni. Next base: position 3,688,135 of record OY365813.1, on the reverse strand, counting down.
GAAATTAATTCCACAAACTACTTAGAACTAAAAGAAACGTATTCCTTAATTAAAAATTATATAATTAATAAATGGCAGTGCGAGTATAATCCTGCATCTAAAAGAAATTTCATAAATCATCAATTCAACCTGTGTTTCTACTGATATTAAACATATGGACATGCCAAGGAAACAGGAAATTCAACTAACTAGACTCGGGATGGGACGTGTTCTTTGTAATGCTTGGTTGAAAATTATAGACAAAGCGAAACAGATCTCTGTTCAGAATGTCAAGTTACTAAGACTATTGATCACATCTTAACTGAATGTAAAAAGCTAAATATTTCAAGCATTTAAAATGAGAAATTTTTGGAGAGCAGGGCTGAGTTTATCACCACAATTGTACTATCAGAAGTATTTATCTCGAAGCATACAAGTTAATTATGAAATTGAGAACTGGCAAATTATCGTAAAAAATATTGAAGCCATATAAAATTATATATAATATTTGTAAATATCATTATTTCATATATACTATCTATGTAAAGTTTCAAGCATTACCTGTACATGCATATTTCTTTCTTGTCTGTTTAAGGACTGTTGCAGCTCAGTAATATAGTTCATCTTGTTGAGTTTTTAAATTAATGATGGGGAATAATACCTAATGGTCCTGATGTCAAATAATGGTAACAGGTAAATATAATGTAGATATATTGATGTTAATGTTTAATTTAGATGCTATATGTGTGTTGTGAATAAGATAAAGGCATATTATTTTTTGTGTGGCCCTAGAAAAATGAAAAATGTTTGGTCTTTGAGACTAGATAATTATGTCAAAATAAAATATGGCCATCAAAAGAAGGTCAGCGGTAAAAAAATAAGAAAATGAAAGCAGAAAAGAACCGATGTTGTCAAAAAAGAGTCTTCAGACCAAGATGAAGAAGGGCAAATGGCTAAATGAATAATTGTGCGTGTGAATATGTATATGCGTATATGTATATATATTAATTAATTATATGATTATCGTGAAATATCTACAACACACAACTTTCAAATACTGTTGTCTCAGCAACCAGCAAGACACGGAATCAATGATGAGAAAAGAGAAAGAAAACGGATTACAAACGTTATGTGTAATGAATTGAAATACTTCGAAATCCTTTAAGACGCCAACATCTTATGTTGCGATAAGATGTCGTTAAACGTTTTTGAATAATAATGATACGCATATTGCTCAATTATTTACCGATTGTTTGGCAGAACCACGTATTTTATCTTCTGCTTATGAGACGTTGAATGAAGTTACTTGCAGCTTTGGCGTGTGGGTGTGTGGTGTCTAAAAAAACTGTCTATATTGCCTGCAAGAGTTTTATTTTATGTTGACTGTGCTAGATAGCGGTTCCATTCACTGTTTAGTTTGAGATTATACATTTATTTTGATACAATGGTTCCATCTCTACGGTTGCTATTTGACTCCTCATGCGAGATTTCAAATCTAAACGATAGGCTGTTCGATAATGACACGAGCGTTTTGTTACAGCAACCATCTTTGCATTCTTATTCAGAGCTGCCTTAATTTTGGGCGACCTGAACATCGAGCTCACATTCCGACCGCACATAGCAGACCTTTGTAAATTTTGGTTCTAACACGTCACGACAAAACGTCACGTCATTAACGGGTCAGCTCTGACTATAAGAATATGTCACAAAAACCATAGCCTCCTCACTTGTCTCCTCTCGCATTGGTTTTGCTAATTCGCTTGTTTGGTGGTCCGTTAGATCATGAACTCAACAGCTGCAACACATCCAAAACGCTTTATCTCACGTAATGCTAATTGTTGAACTGCGAACAATCTTCCCAGTCATACTCCATCAGCTGCACATGCCTCCTATTGAATAACAAAAATTAAATTGGCCCGTTTGATCCCTACAAAGCGCTTAGCACCAGCACACCCGCCTAACTTCATGCACTACTAACTGTATATATACATAATTCGCCATTTTTTGCGATAATCAATTACAGGCTCATTACGGTGTAGCTAAGCCACGATGCAGAATACTTCTGGGCTCTCGTGCATTCCATGTCTCTGCCCAATGATATGGAATCGACTGCCACTCTATTTTTTTTACAAGTTTAATCAATAATAATTTATTTATTTATAACTTGTGTCGGTTTGAGATCATAGATATTACCATTATGTTTTGAATAATAGCGTTCATGTCTCCAGATATCATGATATCTAATAAATGGTAGGTCCTATAATTAGGATTAGACCTAACACAGTCTGGTGTAAGCTAATCAGTGGCGTAGCGAGGGGGCGAGGGGGCGAACCGCCCCCGGCTGCACTTGTCCTAGGGGTGGCATTTTCTGGAAAAAAAAATTTTTAAATTATTGTTGCTTAACTTGCACTCTTTAAGATTCTTGCTGCTCTTGTCTAAATCTAAAGCCTTTTTCTTCTTCTCACTTAAAACTAACATATACTATATACCGAAGGACCATCGAATGGCACCTAGTGTTAATAGATACGCTGCAAAATGGCAATGCCGCTCCTGTCTATTTTGCCATAACTTTCGCACCTATAAAATGAAATAAATTTTGCAATTATAATAATCCGCAAATTCTTAGATTGATGAAAAATCATTCTTTCCTAAGTAAAAAGTTGGATTAATTAAGGACATTCTCTGCTTAAATATAAATTATATTTATGAAAAAACTTGCAAAATGCATCATGTATTGATGCAAATAAAGTTTTGTGAAACAGAAATTTGAGTAATGAAAGTCGTTTATACCTACTTTGAGTGATGAAAAATTAATGCTAAGTTGGATTCACAATCGAAATCTAACTTAAATAGAGGTTGGATTTATCAAAATATCTTTCTTAATTAGAATCTGGGTTGATGAAAGAGTTATTGCCTAAACAGAATTTGGATTTTCAAAACTAAAACTAATTAAAATAAGCTAATTAAAAGCTACTTAAGAAGTTAAGGCCCCCAATTAGAGAATCACGACATTCCAATTTAGCAATTCTTTCGGTTGAACGCTCTTTGACAAGCACAATGAACTTTGACAAGGTTATTAGTAATTTTGCTGCAGGGAAAGCAAGAAAAGTAAATTTTTAAATTGTAACAGTTGACAGGTGTAATGAAAGTATGAGACCGTACCGTATCCGTATGATAAGTTCATACATTCATTACGAAAATTTATATAGCGCCCCATCAACGTTGCTACTCATGAGCGCTCCAATTAGTCAAAGTTATCAGTTACTAATCCATTCTAAGTACCATACTTACTATGGTCTCATTGTGATTAAATTATTGTTTAGGCCTAGGACTTTCTTTTCAATACGTATAGAGAAAGAATAGGCCCTGTGATTTGTATTGTTTTATTGTAATTTTATGGGGACTTTTATAATTTTCGATCTAGCCTGCAAGACGTTTATTAACTTTATTGTGAGGCCAGCTTTATTTGTTTGTTTTATAACTGGTTAATTTCTTAATTAATACAATCTTATTCTACTTTCATATCTTTATTTCTAATGATAATGCATTTTAATTAGTCAAAGGACATACAGTCAGTTTTAATGTCGACAGTGCATGCTGATGCTGTTACTAACTGTAGGCCCTACAATTATATGAATACTGAACAGAATAATCATAATGTATATAAAAGCATAATGAAAGCACTGAAAAAGGCGCCCTATGCCTATCTCATTGTGCATATCTCGGAGTCCTATATACAAGAACGAAGTGATGGAAAAATAGGTAGAGGCGGCATTTTGTACTTTCGCCACAGGCGGCGCTTTGCCTCGCTACGCCACTGAAGCTAATCCTCTGTCGTCATAAGCTGCAAGATATCAATTGATCATCGACTTTTGTGAAACTTTAAGTGACATTCTTTCTGCTCCAAACGAGGTGAGACCAAAAGTTAAAGCAGTGCTCTGCTAGCTTTTAGGTTATTACGATGGGGAGGGCTATCGCACGCGCGCATAACCAAACTTCCAGTAATTCGTTTGGAGATATATTTAGCAATTTTTCAAATTTGTTTTCTTTGCCGACTTCTCAAGATGTTCATTATCCTCCTCCTCCTCTCCTACTCCTCCTCTTGCTCGCTATTGACAAATGCTGCAAAGGCAAATGGAATTACCGAGTAACTGTTGCTAGAACAAGAAATAAAACAATGGTTGCCACTCAACGATACAGAGAAACAGTGTATACCTATTTTTACAAGTTCTTTGCGCTTGTAGGCCTACACTTGCTGTCCTCTTTTATCCAAGTACGTGGACAAATTCTCGAGGCACAATGATCAAAGAAAATCACTGCGCAGAGAAGTCCCAATTTCAGAAGAACTTCTGCGAGAAAGGAGCCTAAGAGAATTCAAACAAGACACGGTCTGGTGGTTAAATTTCTCCTCCAGAGGTTCCGGATCTCCACATATTTATAAATCAAAAACTTGAGCCCAAGTCAATCTAAGTGGCGAATCTATAACATATATAATCGCTATTTGCAACTCGGATAAGCATAAAATGTATGGTTGATTTTTTAAATAAAACATCTATTTAGTTGGTGGATCTCATCTGTTGGGCGGTGGATCTCAAATCCGAGGTTCCGGATCTCGTATCCGGCGAGAACCGGCTGAATTTAACCACCGAATACCTTTGAATCGTTCCTGGCTTAGTTTATACGATATTGACATGGTGGCCCATTGCTAGAGCAGTCGGCCTGCGGGAAGTGAGAATGAATTATGAATATCTGAACATATCTGTTCAACTTGAATTTGCATTGATGAATAAATTATGTTCAAGTCAAGCCATTTTTTTTCGATCACCACTCAAGATAGGTGTGAGAACAGAAATAAATACGGTTGATTATTATACAAATCAAACAATGAGAGATAACATTAAAACCAGCAGAAGATGAGGATGTATGAGGAATGATTAAGAGAAGGTGAGTCAGAAAAAGAGAGATGTGCCGCCAACTCTGACAACCCTTACAAAGGAAGATGTGGATGGCGATAGTAACAGAAAAATAGATACGTGATAGAGATTAAAAAGAAGGTGCATTGATGAAACGATTATTATTTAACTAGAAACTGGATTAATGAGCAGAATCATACTTAAGGCGAAGCTGGATTGATGAAAATAATCATGCTGATCATCATTCCCACTTCCATTATAACCGGTCGCCCTTCTGAGTGTCGCTCTTATTGACCGGTCGCCCTTATGAGACGCGTTCATATATGCGCGCCTTTATTGATGGCTGCCCACAATTAGATCTCATGATAATAGGAGTCGGATAACCTTTTACCTATAAATTATAAAGCATACATGCAATGTTTTTATAGAAATGCTTGTTCTCTAGAATTACGTTAATCGGATTCACTTAAGATTATACACAAGAAGGTCTATTCCTTGATTCCTAAATGTTGTCACTGACCATCTTCCTTACATCTACCTCTGTCTTTACTTTCTCTCTCATACCAATCAATAATAAATTCTCAAATTATTTTCATTATTAATTTTGTCGAACTAGCGTCATGTCGGCTGCTATACATGTATGCATGCCTAGTAAAGCAGATGATTTTGTTCGTATTTCAAGTATCTAAGCCTCGAGATTTATTAAATTTTTTTATTTGTTTCCGTACTCCAACGTTTCATATCCAGAAGAAATAATGCACATTTTATTTTCTCGGAATAAGACCTTTATTTGAGCCCTCAAGTCGAGCATCCTCATCCTCGTGAATCGTGATCATCTTTATCATCGTCATCCTCACAACAATTATTATTATAATCATAATACACTAATATATTACAGTATTATATTGCTTTATGGTATTATATTATTATATTGACGCGGAAAGTGCGGGTTCGACCCTCGTCCGAGGCGTTCGTCACTGTGTATAGGGACCTTGAGCAAGTCCTTTGTGGATAATATATGGATACGAAATGCTAACTCTTAGAAGCACTTATTGCCCGGCAGGTTCGACGAATGGTTTAATAAAAATATCCATAGTCACCAGTGTGTTTATTGCTATGACGTATACGGTTCGGTCAGTTGCAATTGATGTAGGCCTACTCTCCGTAGGATTTCTGTTAATTACATAATGCAGGAAATTGGGAGACCTTTGTTGGCGGCACGGTTCGTTCCTTTGAGGTTTCCCATTGTTCACCGCATGCTTAGTTACTCTATGCTGTTAGTGTGATTAAAATTATGCATTATATACATTTATTTTGCTGTGTTGGGGAAGGGATATCATTCCAAAGCCAATCTCATACATGCACTAATGAGGACAGTCTTTACAAACATGTAATGACTACTGTCTACGACAGTCTGTTTGTCATGCTTCACAACTACCAGGAGATTAAGGAAAAACAATCTGATGGCAAAGTCTCAATAGAAAATCATTATATGAAATCCCTTGGCCTTCAGAATCTCTAAAAGAATTTAAGTTTTAAAATAAATCTGGATTTCTTATCTAATAAGCTAGTTAGAAATTATGTTAACAAGATGCTGACTTCATAACATGTCAATTAAACCAGCAAACACTTTCAAAAGGAAACATTCAATACAATCAGGGCCGTACCGAGAGAGGGGCCAGTGGGGCCATGGCCCACGGCACAAATGTGGAAAAGGCGCAAATTTCAGGATGGAATAACTTATTATTCCATAAAATGCACTATCTTCATTATGTGCGGGTGCCAGATTGATGCTTGGCACAGGGCGCAATTATAGCTTGGTACGGCCCTGAAAACAATTATATTGTATGACGGCTAAAAACGCACCATGTTTCACACAACAATTTAAACATAACATACACGTGCATAAAAACAAAAAATTGCCTTGATAAGAAACAGAAAACACTACAAAAATCCAATCTAGGTAAAATCATTCACAATTAATTCTAAAGTCTGCAGACAACCTAGGACATGGCTAGGCTTGTGACGAACGGTGTCTTTCTGTCAATTTTCTGCTTCAAGACTTTCGAAGTTGATTTAAGTTTAAGCACTCTTTGCAGTTATCTTCATCGAATGAGTTGCTTAAAAGCAATATGACTCCAACTGAAACAATATCAGACTCTCTGTATAAAAGATCAGTGGATAAGTAATTTTTTTAATTTCAGAAATTTCATCATCATCTTAATTTCAACTTTGGTTGAACTGAATGCCACAATTAATGCTCAGTTGACAGTTATTCAAATGTCACACCCACAAAGGAACACTAAATTAGGGTAGTCTATTAGCAGAGAAGGTTAGATGACATTCATGCAAGAAGTAGCTTCAATTTGAAACAAGCCGTTTCTGCAAGTGTTGTCTCTGGCCCTTGAGAGTCACATAAATGAAATCTGTCTAGCCAGGTATAAGTTGATTAATCACGCCCTACAGTAGAATTGTTTTATGTTTCAACAGTGTCGTTGCTAAAGTTTTGTCTGATTGAGGATTAGGTCTTGATGGGCTGAATTTTTCCTTAACCAGCTTCTTTGCTTTTCATACTGGTTGGATGCATTAAATTCACTTTCTGTTTTCCTGGGGCTCCAGTTTATGGGCAGAACTGTTGGAATCTGCAACTTTTCACCTTCTATTGAAGACAATTTGAACTTTTCCTTTAGCTGACTGATTATTTCAGTTTCTGAATTATATTCTTCCACTTCTGTGTATCTCTCAGCTGGCCTATTAGTAAGCTAGTCATCCATGCCATTGTCTTCAACGGCAATGCAATATTTCAAAGCTCATCTAGGCTAATATCCTTTTGTCTCACTGTGAGTGAATTCTAAAGGACAAACCAAGTGACTGTCAACACGACTGAACGGGGTAACTATAAACTACAAGCATGAAACAAGATCAACAAACTCGTAAGCTGTTACCAACAAATAATAGGCCCCTATAGCAAATCCAAATATGGAAAAAGTATAGAATACAGTCACTCATCTGTAGCTTCAATTTGTATGTGAAAAGAGCACAAGCAGCTTGTGTGAGCAATTAGCGAATTATAGATACACATAACCATTGTGAAAACAAATTATTTGAAGAAAATTTGCAATATGATATAATGTCAAGTTCCAAATTTAAAATATATGAATGCTGTGTGACAACTTAGACAGACGTCTTAAATGATATTTTATTTTCTTGCTAGGTAGTTGGCAGCATCTCTCATTTAATGGACATTCAATGAATATGTCCTTCCAGTCATGGTCATTGGTTGGAGACTTGTTGTCAGTATGTCATCATCGGATATAGTTAGATTGTCAACAGGCTGAGGATAGCAGAATTATCGAGCTAGCCCATGTGGATGCAGAAAGTTAACTTCAACCTCATTAAGTTCCAGCAATGTCTGCATAACACATCCAAGCCACTAATGTTCACCATGCTTCAAATGTGTTCCACTGCCTCTAGTGAGAACACACTTGATAGGCCCAAGTTCAGCAAATTTGCTAAATCCAACAATTGTCTGGTCCGGATATTTTTCATTGTAATGGTGATAATAATATTATCAACATTACAATGAAAAATATCCGGATATTATAATGTCTCTTTAAGATTACATAGAACTCATCTATAATCTGTATGTATGACTGAACAAAGTCTCCTGGAAAACTGATGAATATCTGTATTTTCTCAAAAATAATTCACCAGTAACTTACAATGATTCAATCATCCTCATACACACCACATTCATCTCAATCTTGCTTTATTTTACTCCAAGGCCTCAAAAGTTCATGTACTTCTTCAACGTGAACTATCTGACTTTTTTAGGCTATCTGTTTTATACAATCTCACTTTTTCTGTAATAAATGCTTATCATTGTATATCAAACTCACTTTAAGTACAATATTCATCTTCTATTTCTACTGTAATGAGAACTGTTTTCAAACCACATTTCTATGCACTAGGAAATCTACCTGCATCATTTGCTGACTATCCACAACTGAGAATCACATTTCGGTGGGACCATGCAAGCATTACCAATTAATTATAAACTTAAAAATAATAATACAAAATAATACAATAATAATAATGATGTACTCGGTTTGGTAAGAAACAAAATAATCCAATTGTCTAAACTGAACTTTAGAAGCTAATGATTTCTACAGTATGTAATCATAATGTCTACAATACCCACTTTGTCCCTCACCAGAGACCTTGACATCCTTCACCTTGATCTCAGAACTATTCAAAGTGACAGACTTTATAGACTTTCTTGTTTAATATAATAGCAGAAAAAAAGTGTCAAAGCAATAATAAATAACTATAGATATAGTGTTTATTTATATACTTATTTACATATTATATATACACTATATATACATATACATATATATATATATATATACTTATACATACTATATATACACTATATATACATATACATACATATATATATATATACATATACATATTATATATACACTATATATACATATACATATATATACATATACATATTATATATACACTATATATACATATACATACATATATATATATATACATATTATATATACACTATATATACATATACATATATATATATATACATATACATATTATATATACACTATATATACATATACATACATATATATATATATATATATAAACACTGAAACATCTTTACAGTGCTGCCTGTCTGTGAACTAATCAAATCAAGGAAGTGAGAAACAGGTCATTTTTGGAAAAGGAAAGCCACAAATTTCCCGATGAACTGCTCATGTCACCTACATGTACCTCTGGACGTCCTCTCCGCTCTTTAGACCGTAAGGACCTTCTAGTACCGCAGTCTAGAACTGCCACAGCTCAGCATCGTGCCTATGCCTCTGTTGGCCCTTTGCTACGGAACAGCCTTCCTGCTGTGACTCGTGCTGCCATCTTATCTAGTAGCACAACTGTTTCTGCTCGCTTCTTTCTCTAGGGGTGTTTCGCACTGAGAGCGCCTCTGATTAGGTTGTACTGTGGGAGGCGCTCTATAAATCCATAAATAGAATAGAATAGAATGTCAGTGACTTGCAAAACTAATGCCCTTTGTTTGTCGAGCCGACAGAACATTGAAGGATTATCACTGGAATCATTATCACTGGAAACATTGAAGAAATTGACATAGAAATCGTAGGCCCTACCTCGATTTGAATTTCTTCATGGCCATCAAAGGTTAATTTCTCCAGATCTGGCTTTAGACGGATGGCATCCGTTGGCAGGCGATGGAAAGGCTTCTTTTCATTAACAGCCATTTTTGTCGGTATGTCGACTGAAACACGAAGACCTGTTTACGATGAACCACCATAGATATATGTATATTAAGATTAGTGGGAACCGCCATATGAATGGTGACTTTAATTATTATTATTATTATCATTATTATTATTATTATTATAATCTCTCGTCCGTCAAGCAGAGGCTGACGATGAGATTTTCATAAATTGTCTCCACTTTTCCTTATCCGCGATGTTATCCATCCATGTCCTTTCCTTTAGATCTTGTTTTACATTGTCCATCCATGTTTCGCCGTTATTTGATATCGCCCTCGACAGCTCAACTGCAGTTGTAATTCGGAGCAATTGTGTGCAAAGGACTTGCTGAAGGTCTCTACATAGAGACGCCCCGGACGAGCGTCTACAAGCCCGGCTTTAGGTATAGGCGATATATACATGTATATATATATACATATATATATACATATATATATATGCGGTTGCCTAGAGCGGCATCTTTCCAAGGGGCGGCAAAATCGAGCTAAAAAGATTAGGAAATGTTTTTAGCTTTTTAAGATCAGAAGTTTTGACCTTGAATTAAATTCTCAAAGGATTTCGTTACATGCTTATTCAAATTCAATTCTTCAAAGTCACGTGGTACCAAACTCTAGCTCAACGTTATAGAATATACATGAATATTTAAATGCTTTTGCAAATATCAAGGTGAGACTCAGTTTACGTCACTTCCGTCAAAACAAGCGTCGTCTGCATTCTGGCGGTCTGCTGTTAGAGAAGATTTACAAAGCAATCAAGCCCCGTAATTTAATTGGAACATCTTTGACAAGTGGGTTTGGTTACTCTTTTTCCAAATGTGTACGCGGAAATAGAAATTTTTTCACACTTCCAATAGCACTTGCGAGCGCGGAGCTTTTCGAAGCTAACACTCATAAAAGCATATTCCGTTTTAGCATAGCTAGGCCCAGGCCCGTCGAGAGCAAAGTGGTGGCCCGGTAGGCCTACAACTTATATTTTTGAGTATGAATGAAAGACAAAGCGTTAGCTGGGAGGGCCCGTCGAATAGTTGGCTCAACGTAATTCGTTTCGGTCGGCCCAATGCTGCTGGCCCAACAGATTTTGGCAGTTGGCCCAACAGGAGTTGTTTTAGTTGGCCCAACGTAGTTGGCCCAACAGTTTTGGCAATTGGCCCAACAGATTTTGCTGTTGGCCCAACGAGAATTGTTTTAGTTGACCTAACGTAGCTTGCAGTTTTGCTGTTGGCCCAACGGGATTTATAGTTGGCCCAACGGGAACTATCGAAATTGGCCCGACGTAGTTGTCCCAACGATTTTGGCAGTTAGGCACAAGGTTTTGCCGTTGGCCCAACAGTTGGCTCAACAGTTGGCCCAACAGTTGGCCCAACAGTTGGCCCAACAGTTGGCCCAACAGTTGGCCCAACAGTTGGCCCAACAGTTGGCCCAACAGTTGGCCCAACAGTTGGCCCAACAGTTGGCCCAACAGTTGGCCCAACAGTTGGCCCAACAGTTGGCCCAACAGTTGGCCCAACAGTTGGCCCAACAGTTGGCCCAACAGTTGGCCCAACAGTTGGCCCAACAGTTGGCCCAACAGTTGGCCCAACATTTGGCGGGAATTAGTTGACTGGCCCAACATTTGGCGGGAATTGGCTGACTGGGCCAATATTGGCGCGAAGTTGGTTGACTCAGAGTCGAAAAGTTGGCTGGCTGGGGCAAATCTGTATAAATAGCGGAGCCCAAATCAACAGTCAGAGCAGTCCGGAGCAGTCAGCAGAGGTAACCGTCGCAGAGAGTCATCGAAAGAGCAGTCCAGAGCAGCCGAGAGGAGAGCCGTCCAGAGCAGTCCAGAGTCAGTCCGGAGCAGAGCAGTCAAGAGCCGTCAAGAGTCAGTCCGAAGCAGTCGAGAGGAGAGCCGTCAAGAGTCACGTCGCAGAGTAGTCGAGAGGGAGTCATCGAGAGTGCAGTTCAGCCGAAGGAGCAGAGAGTCATTGAGAGTGCAGTTCAGCCGAAGGAGCAGAGAGTCATTGAGAGTGCAGTTCAGCCGAAGGAGCAGGGTCGTCGTTGGCCGCTTCTCTGCCTGCCTCTCCCGTCACAGGAGTTCGTCTGTCGTCGGTCGTCGTCGTCGTTGCCAGCGACTGGGTGTCGTTGGCTGCTGCTCTGCCTGTCTCTCCCGTCACAGACGTCTGTCGTCGGTCGTCGTCATCGTCGTCGCCACACCAGGGGTGTTGGCCGCCGCCCTCGTCTGTCGTTGGGCCTTCGTCGTGTCGTCAGTGGACTGCGTGTCGCTGGAGTGGTCTTAGTCGTCGTCACACTAGGGGTGTTGGCCGCCGCCCTCGTCTGTCGTTGGGCCTTCGTCGTGGTCGTCAGTGGACTGCGTGTCGCTGGCGTAGTTATCGTCAAAGTCGTCGCCACACCAGGGGGTGTTGGCCGCTGTCGTCGAGGTCGTCAGTTGACTGCGTGTCGCTGTCGAGGTCTTAGTCGTCGTTCGTCGCCTACGACTGTGAGTCGTTGGCCGCAGTCATCGTCAGTCGTCGTCGTCGTCTCAGAGCTTCGTGGAACATTCCAGAATAAAGGACTGGGACGGTAGCCGTGTTAATTGTGATCTTCTGACACTGAACTCAAACTCCAGTTATGATTACCGATGGGTAGTCGGTTGTTTGATTTGCAATAAAGAATCAGTTAAACGGAAGAAGTCTACTGTCATACTTCGGTAGCCGGACCCGTTCGCCAAAACTAGGTGTTGTCGTCATCCTGGTCGTTGTTCGAGGATACCTAGCTCAGTGCCAATGCCCCAATAGTGAGGAGGACGTCCCTAGGCAGTCAATAAAGGGGGTGTTCCGTCACACACATTGTTCAAGTAGAAATCTGGTTAATAAAACCAAACGTGATTTGTTAATAAATTTTTTAATGATTACAGAAAAAGTTTACAAGTATTCAAATGATGGAGGACCCTTATTTATTTAGTTGTGGTGGGGGAACCCTTTTTATTTAGTTCGGGGTGGTGCCAGGGTCATTACCTCCCCCCCCCCATTTCACCCCTCTCAATGGGCCTGCATAGGTTCATCTCAAGATCGATTGGTTAGCAGAGCCGGCCTTTGGGGGTGACGAGGCCGAGCATCGCCCGAGCTAGGGCGCCGAGAAGTTGGAGTGCCGACAAGTTTGGGCGCCGACAATTTAGGCGCCAACAATTTAGAGCACCAAAAGAACTGACTTTTTGCATTTGTTTTTATTTTTTCCTCGTTCTGTCTATCTGTGTAAGCTGGGAAAGGGACTTATGTAATTAAACGTAAAAATAAGACGGCTGACATTGCGATACTAAAGAGTTACTTCAGTCCACTTAGTAGGCCTATAGCAGCCGCCTCATGTGCAGAAACATATGACACGTGACCGCTGTTCGTATTCGGTCCGACCGCTACTATTCGGCCGAATACCCAATAACTGTTTGGCTCACTATTCGGCTCCGAAGCGAATACGAAGCGAATATTCGGTACGTACAGCCCTAATTATTAGTAAATGATTATTCATTAAAAATCTAGAAATCTGATTCTGGAGACCGTATATGTAGTGGTGGCGCTGGCCTTGAAAATTTGGTACGCAATAGCGGCAGCACGCATGTTCCGCACATGATATGTTCATTTAAAAATATTGAAAGATGTAACATAATGACATTTTTGATTATTGTATAATTTGAATGTAGAGGCCTAGATCACTAAAAGTCCCAGAGGCGTAACAAGGTTTTTGAAAGTGGGGGGCATAATCTAAAAAATATTGCGCGAAGCGTAAAAATTTTTTTCCCCTCCACTTTTTGAATTCTCCCTCCCACCCCCACCCCAAATTTTAAAAATGGGGGGAGGCACAAGATATCCTAACAAGAGGCATCTTAAAAAGCCATTGGAGAAACATAAAAAGAACCGATCTGGGGACACATGGGGGGCACTGAGCACTAAACCTGGGGGGGCAAAGCCTACCCCAGTTTTGAAACTGGGGGGGGGGGGGCAGTGCCTCCCCCTGCCACCCGCTTGTTACACCCCTGCTAAGACCAGTATGCAGGCTAATATGCCCAAACTATAAAAATTAATTGCAAGACTATACTGAATATCATATTACAACAGAATTAAAGTCTACAACTATAAGTGTTCCTAGACATATTTATTTGCAAGCATCCGTGGATCAAGTTTGTGAAATTCTTCTCTTTCAACCGATAGAACTCCTACTGCTGATAATCGATCCTGTCCCATTGTGGTTCGGAGATGAATCTCTAAGAGGCCTAACTTAAGTTTGCTAAATGCCAGGGCCGTAGAGGAGAATGTCCTGCATTGGGTGAAAACGTGAAGGAGCAAAATTGATGCTAGGCACAGGGCGCAATCATAGTTCGGTACGGCCCTATTAAACGCCCTTTCATTCTTTACAGTTGTCAATCCCAATGTACGCAGCAAACGATATAACGTAGCCTAAATAGGCCTACTTGTGGGAAAGCTTTTATCACAGCCGTTTGAACATATCCAGTCAACAACCTCTGCTGTCTCTTTTCTGTATCAGTGACACAGCAAGCTTGACGAAAAGTTTCCGCTGAGTACATACTTGCTATGGAAAGCCATTAATATATATTAGCTATTCTGGGTCTGGAAAACATCAATAGACCGTAAGTAAGTAAATACGTTCTGACGATGTTGAAAATTTCATTCTGTTTACAAATTATTTGGTTAAATATTTTAATTTATTTAATTTAATGAAAAAAAAATTGTTGAAATATTTTTGGTGATTTGTTTATCTTTTATGTAGACACAATTTGCTTATTTTGCGTCCATGCAGCGCCGCTACTACGCAAAATTATGGCCTAGGTCTATATTTATAAACGGATCAGTTGACTGATTTGATTCTTAAACGGCTTGCGGCTTCATAAACAATGAAGACTTTATCCCAAGAGTGTACACTGTTCAAGCATATTCAATAGAAAGACCCTTGTCATCAAAGTCAAAAACTATTCTCAATCAAATATCTTGTGACTATGCCAGAGTTGTCCACGGGTCCAATTTATATGATCCGACCCGACCCATTTAAAATGGACCCGACCAGATCCGATTTATGAAGCCAAATACCTAACTCGACCCGATTGACCCACGACTAACTTTACTAATATCATTATATAGACTTACATGTATCTATGCGCTCACGAACACTAACAAATTCTCGGTTCCAGGTCCTGTAGCCTGGAAAAATGTCCCGAATGAAATAGATGTCGTGACACACGTTAGGTCTACTTTGTTTAAGAACAAACAATATACGTGAACAGTTGCTGCGTTCTGTGTAACCTGTCTGTAGGTCTATATCGCATAGCTAAGTATTTGTTACTTAATTAACTAGTTAAGTTATGCAATTTACTATCATACTTTCATACGCCACCTATTTTCAGTCAACTTGGTATAAGGGTGTCCCCGTTAGTGGCACTTCGGCCCCTTTAAGGTCTATTGTTCCCTATTGTTTACTGCCAATTCTCATTAAACCGCCGTGCTATTGTCCGGAGGCACTTAATTGTCCGTTCCCCGCTGCAGAGTGTCCTCGATCGTTGTTGCAAGAATCAGCATAGGCATACTCGGTTCGCTGTTACTGTAATTATCCTTAGTAAGACATGATTATACGTTTTCAGGCTTGAAAGCATTCTCTTTAACTCTAGCATCCTTCATATCATACTGGCTTTGTAATTATATGCAAAAGGAGAAAAGATCTCACTATTTAAAAAACTTGCGCTGCTTGGTGTTAACGCCAGAAAAGCACGCGAAATGTTCATACTCTCGCCAGAAAATCTGACGGTTATTCCATTCAGATCCAGCTTGTCTTCGTCTATGCATGCATGTATGTACATGTATGTATGTATGTATGTATGTATGTATGTATGTATCTATATTACCATTTATATAACGCCTTCCAGGAACCTCACGAGGGCGCTTACCGAAGCTACCTAACAGTTCTGAAATAAATGCGTCTTCAAAAGTCCGGAAAATGTCTCCTGTGCTACACACAGTGGGAGACTCCGAATTGGTAACGACAAGGAGTTCCAACGTAACGGTCTAACGCACGAAAAGGCGCGGCCTGCCCGCATGGCGGTACGAGAGCGCGGAACCACCAGATCCCCACGAGACGCATAACGCAGGGACTGACGCCTAGAGTGGCTGGCAACTGGAATACACAGGTCGCACATGTAGTCCTGGGCTGCACCTGCAGCCAGCGACGAACTCACCATGAGGTCGATCTTGAAGACGATTCTGTCCTCCACCGGTTACCAGTATTGCGTGTCCCTCATATAGGTCAAGATTTGCGAAAACTTTGGAAGTCTGGCAACAACTCTGGCGGCACAATTTAGGACAGACTGCAGCTGGCTTATACTGTATTTTGGCAAATCGACGAGGATGGCGTTGCAGTAATCCAGTCGTGTCAGCACAAATGAGTGCTCCAGAGTCGTAGCAGCATCCATTGACAGGTGGCGCCGTATGACCCTGATCTGACGTAACTGGTAGAAGCGGGACTTGCAGAGGGCGTTGACGTGCTCCTCCAATGGCAGACCCTCGTCCAGGAGTACTTCCAAGTCCCGGACCACGGACCAGAAGTTCCAATTTTAGAACGATGCGCGGAGCAGCTCATCCTCAATCTTCAGCCGTGCGCGCTCGTTGCACAGCCACATGAACTCAGTTTCTCGGTGGTCTTTTTCAGCTTCTCTGTGGACTATCCAGTCTATACTCCCTCTACTTCTTCGTTTACGATTACATCAATTAGTTCACGTTGCCGATGTGGAGTACCATAAGGCCCCTCTTTTGGTGTCAATGAGCGTTGAGCCCTCGACTACCCGTATTACATACTTGAGAGGTTATACCTTACGCATGAACCTGCGTTATCTTAGAAATGAACTTTACTACAGCTACACCGTTAGTAACTCTAGTCGAAACCCGAACTGTAGGGTACTGATATTCTGTCGATGTAGATGGACGGGGAAACTAACCTTACGTTGCCTTACGAGCTACGAGCTATCGCTATGGCTGTCCGTCTGTAGGAATATTGGTGATTCCTCCAACCGAGATTGAACAGACTCCAGTTTAGCAAGTGTATTACAGATAACTATATAGAGCTGTAAGAACGCTAAGGGTTCTACTTAGAATAGCTCTACTATTATATCAGATGTTGATGAGTAGATTATGCTAGGGGAAACTAACTACACATGAAGAGACAGTTCAGATGCAACTATCTTTATTAATTACAGAGTAGATATAATAGTAATATATATGTGATTGTCTAAATACAGAACGATACAAATACTCACGAAGTGATAATGATGTGAGATACTAGAGGTTGAACATGAAGCTAAGTTATTAATAAATTATATATATTAAAATAGACAGATCTGACCTACTAAGTTACCTGATAATTTCGGAAGTCAGACTGCAAAGTTCCTAACAGTGCTCTAACATATAAGTGAGTTTCCTCAGCCAAAGAGGAAACTGGCCTATCCTAGAACAGACTACTTTGATTGGCCAACTACTGACCACTCAAGGTATCCCTAGAATGTGGGTTGACTGTAACTGCTAGAGCCTACACGAGTGACTGACAGAACCTATACTGTCTGAATTAGTGAATGTTCATCTAAAACTAATGTATAATAATGATCTATATATATAATTTGTTCGAGGCTATCTATTGTAATGTAAAGTTCATAATAATCACGGTTACAGAGCTACATACCGTACGCGAGTGGTTAACAACTAGACTATATACGTCAGAAATGTTTCAGTTTTCGACTGTTCACAGTATAGAAAAAGGATTATGATCGAACATATAGTAAATGTAGCAGAGTACCTGAAGATATTTGTCGCCCAAGAATATTCCCCGATCCCGGGAAACGGCCGTACGAGAGATCAACTTCACCCGATTCCAAGCAACCTCCTCGGACCGTCTACCCCCGCGTTTTTATCCGATCCTCCTTTCTCCCTTCTCTCTTCTCGCCTCTCCACTCTCGGCCTGTACCCCCTCCGACACGGATAGGGGTGTCAGTGTTTACTCAATGGAAGGCCTGCATAGAGCAGCGCCTAGCAGGACTTAATGAATATTAATGCATAAAACATGGAACTAATAATATATATATATATAGAGAGAGAGAGAGAGAGATTATAGGGTTATAGTACTCTTTGTGGCCTGATGCATTTGGGCTTAATTAATTTATGCTTGTGCGTTACACTTTCAGAACGCCAAAATTGACAGCGAGAGTAAAAGGTAAACAACTCAATAACTAAGAATGCAGCGTTCATAATTATTGCTCAACTGTGGTAGCAATTATTCGCATTTAAGTGACACTTGTTTGATTGAGTGAAATTTTTAAATGAAGCTGTATTTTGATGTTTGATGTGATGACACGATCACCTTTCTCATTCGTCACAAATCGTCACAAGTGTAAGATCCCCCCTAGGTGCGTGACGTCATTTGTGGACGGCTCCTCAGACTCAGTGTACAAATTCAGAAGAGCCTCAAAAATGCTTCCGCCTATGGCCCCGTTTTCTGTAAACGTGCCTCTGCTCGCACCCCTCCTCGTTGCTTACGACCATCAAGTACAGGTCTTTCATCTGAGTCATTTATGGGCTCTAGTGCATTCCTTGACTCTGCTCCTAAGGACAGAAATCGATTGCCACTATCTTTTTATAGCGCACTTACACACCCTCCCCTCAAAAAGTGGCTCCAAACTCACTATCACTCCTTGGCTTTCAATGATTTGAAGATCTAGCCTGCCTCATATTCATATTTCAACGTTACGTTACTCGCATAATAAGTCTAATTAATAATTAATAATTAATCAATCAATTGCGTCTATCTGAGGCTACAGATGATACCAATAATGTTTTCAATATTGGTGAACATTTAGGCAACCGGAAATTATCGTATCTAAAAAATAGTATGATATGTCTAATGCAATCTGGTGTCAGCTAATCCTATGTCGTCATAAGGTGCAAGGCATAAATTGATTATCGCCTTTAGGGAAACCGTAAGCGACATTCATTCCGTATAAGTGACATTTTTTTCTTCAAAATTAGGTGAGACCAAAAGTTTAAGCAGTGCGCTGTTAACTAGAAAGTCACTATGCGGAGGAGGGAGCTATCGTACACACTCAGTACCAAACTTCCTGTTATTCGGTATAAGATACGTCTTAAGAAGTGTTAAAAATAGTCTGGCGACTTCTCCGGTTGTTCTTCAGGCTCCTCCTCTTGCTCGCTATAATTGCCAAACGCTGCAAAAGCGAAAGGAATTATCGAGGGACTGCGGCTGTAAAAATAAAACATACATAAGCTGTCACTCAAACGACACAGATGAACAACTTAGGCCTATTTTAAGAAGATTTTTACACGTGTTGGGTCTACATCTGTTGTATATCGAATTATGTGAACAAACTCGAGATGCACTGCAGGTTCTGACAGAAAAATCACTGCGCAGTGGATTCCCAATTCCACAAAAAACCTGCGATAAAGGATCACAAAAGAACTCAAAGGAGTTACCTTTGAAGCGTTCTTGACAAATATGATGTTGGCACGGTGGCCGATTGGTTTGAGCGATAATGCGCCTATTGTTGACTCCAGGCTCTAAGGACATAATGATGTGTTGGCACCCCATACAGTTTCAGTTGTAAACCATGGGGACTTTAGTTTACTTTGATGATGAGGTGTGACTAGTACGTGTGCGAGTTCTTTACTGAAACGTTGTCGCATTTGGCAAAGTGAATAATGATTATTAAGTAAGACTTAATAATACCTTTGGTAATCGTATTCGGGTGGATCCGGTTCAGGTTCAGACTCCGACTCCGACTTCGTGTTTGAGTGCCTCCTAAGTGAAAGTAATAACGTTAAACATATTTATAAAGCGCTGATATAATGCTAATAAAATATGAATTGAATCGGCCACACCAGTAAATCACAGCACAATGCTGCAGTTACTTTACTCATAAGAGTTTAATATAGTCAGATGACTTGTGTAGCACCGCTACTATAGCCTACGAGGCTTCAATTTATGTCTATAGGATATGCGGACCATGTGCAAGCGTAGACTTTCTTTAGCTAACCGCATTCTGGGCTATTGTCTCATAAACCAATTGTTCCCCACATTGGCATCATTTACTGCTGGTCTCCAGAGGAGACAATAGCAGACGAATTAAAATTTTCAGGCACATTCACGATATGTCACAAAACATTAATTGATAAATTACACTTAATGGACTGATGCACAAGTATAACGTTGGGTCTTCCTTTGGCTTCCTTTTTTCTATTTCCATCTTATCACAGCCGTATCATAAGCGAAACAATAAATTATATCCTTGTGCATACAACTTACTTTATGATTATAGGTAAAAACAGCGTCGACCGCTTATGTGGCAGGTATATGTCAAGCGGAGTGCCTGTCGCCCCATTGCATAAACAATTAATTTAAATTTGATTCAAGCTACTTTCTGCTTTCTCCTTCTGTCCTGCTCACCGTTTTGTTGTTGTTTTTAATGGCATTCATAACGAGTACCCGGTACGGGTCAGTAATTTGCCAAGACTGGCTCTTTTGATGCTAGACTTTAAAACACTGAATAGAATAAGGGGATTTCTTAGCTTGGCTTGACTTGTCGCGCATGAGCACTAAGAGTAGGCCTATACTATATAAAGGGCTCTCTAGTTGTATTGTGAGATTGCATAATAACTTGCAGGTCCACAGAGAACAGAAGAATTCAAAATGTACGCTGTAACATGTAAGAGCGGATACAGTAGCACAATTAATCCGATAGCAGTCTATTCGACTTCCTCGGTCATCCCATATCTCTGCTCTCATGTTTGATCATCTTCATTGACTCCCCTTATTGCCCGAGTTCAACTTAAGGTTCTTAACCCTCATGCGAACAAGCCAAAATGCAACTTAATATGAACAAAGGTGGGTCTGGCCAGATACCGATATATGGTAAAGGTTCTTAAAAGGAAATAGTGTTTTTATCAGTCAATTTTTACAAGTGTCATTAGAATAACACAAAATAGCATTATGCCAATCCTTCTAAGAAGTAAATATAATTTGTATGAACATAATGATCAATATGAAATTGAATGTTCAGTTACATTATTTTATGACAGTCTGTCAGAAATGTTTGATCAAATCAGTGATAATTTATCCATTAAATTAGGGGAAAGAAGTAAATAAAACAATTCCACTAGCGTAAACTCAGTCGTGATTACTTATATGTTCAAAAACTACTACTTTCTAGTAAATATATCTGACAAAAAGGTGAATCCACCATAAAATACACCATAACTGCAAGCAATAAGTTCATCCGGCTAGTCCTTTCCTAGTTTCGTTCTTGCCTACATTGATTATATTTATACTGTGCTACAGAAGGGCAGTGACACGTGGCAGCATCTGTGGACTGTGTTTTCTGTCCTTCTTCTTGCCTCACAGGTATTCCATGGACATTTTGGACCATCCTTTTCCTGAATCTGTTGAACAACCTGAAATCCGGCAACCTAGATTGCGCGCCGTAGGCCTACTGCTCATGACTGGGATGCTTACTCTGTTAGTAATCCACGATGTTTCTTGAGATGTCGCAAGTTGTTTCAAGAACAGGCACCTTTGAAATGCTTCTTCATCTCCCAATCTGAGTTGTTCAATACCCAGATGATCATTGCATTGAGTGTCAAAATGTCAATGACATTAAAGAAGTAGACAACTGACCGTCTGTTAATTTTACGCTTGACAAAGTATGTGAGAATCATCTGACCCAACCTTTTACTCAATTGCACTCAAGTATTATCAAACACACATAGAAAAATATCAAAACTACATTTGAATATTATCAATTCGTCCACATTCCCATATTCCAACCTTTTCTGTTACTAATTATGCCACCAAGTATGGATTGCCAGACTTGTCTTGTACTCATGTCAATCGGCTTCATCAGCGTTATCATCACTATCAGGCTCGGTCTCATCATCTTGATCATCATTTTAGCGTTGTACTCAGCGTCATCTAAGACATCTGAAAGTTGATCTCTAAAGGTGTTGGTATCTCATCACATTCACATTCGTTGTAATCGCTATCAATGTCTGAACTATCGGACAGTTTCATCGTCAGTGCCACCTGAGCACTATTTCTTTTTGATCATTTAGATGCGCTTATTTTATTTATTTATTACCGAAATTTGATAACGCCCTTCTTTCAACAGTTTTCCTCAGAAGTGTACACACACACGCCTTGACGGCGCAATTGCAGTTGTACAGCAGGGCAATTGTGCGCGAAGGACTTGCTCAAGGTCCCTACACAGTGACTCCCCGAACGAGGGTCGAACCCGCTCGCCCAGCACACACTGAACGTTACGGGCTGACCGCTCTAACCACTGTGCCACACAATTGTTATTGTTGCTCAAAGACTTAGCAACAAAGTCGTGAAGCGACTTGAAAAAATTTAATTCGTAAAAAAGTTATCCAACAAATATATGCGTGGGGTCTGGCCACAACCCCCCTGTTCGCATTGGGATTGAACCTTTTCACCGGTTGCGTACTGGCCAAGATCCCAAATACTTCATGACCTCTTCCGTCATCTGCAATTTCTCTTCGCCCGCTTCGATCATGTGACATACATGATTTGTTTGTCCTGCGAGCGAGGACTTCTATGAATAAAGCAAGAGCAATTGCCTTCACTGTTCCTGCACTATGGAACCGGCTTCCTTCTTCGACACGTTCATCCTCACCAACTCGTTTCATTGTCTCAAGACCACTCTCTTTTCTCTTGGTATCTCTCACTAGGAGCCCCTCTGATTGATATGTAATGTGATGTAAATCTTCAATAAATCTCAGCGCGCACAATAGCCACATCATGGAGACCAACTTATGACACCGACGTTTTACCAAATCTATGACCAAACCTCTCGTTTCGTTCTTGTGCACGGTGAGCTGCGCTTCACAAGATTATCGACAAAATACAATAAATTTCAAGTCATCTGCTACTATAAAGGGTGTCGAAATTTAACTTTTACAACCATATGGAGACACAGTTTAAAGGTACTTACATTACGTAGCAAAGGCAACCTATCATCACGGCTACGGCAGGTAAAACGACGACGCAGACAACAATGGGAACGATGCAGGTAAGTATTGGACAAGAACCATTGTCTTCAGGGTAGTTACCATCAGTTGATATGGCTGGATCCAAATTCCACCTCACAATTATTAAACCAGTTTCCTGAAAAGAAAAGGATATCAATCAATTTAAATCGACGTATATACTTACAATCATTATTATGTGACTTTGCTTTTATTAATAATGAGACGTCGGCTGTGAGATAATCGCCTTTGGAGCTGTTATAATCAATAAATAAATCGATCAATTAATCAATCAAACAAACTTAATATAGCGCCTCTTCAAGAAATTTACTCAGAGTCGCTCCCAGTCAAACCTCGGCCAAATAAGGAAGATTTCAGAGTGGAATAATAAAATGGGAAAAAGAGTTCCTATAATAGACAAGAGCCGATGATCCAATGGGAGGCTATTCCAAGCTGTCGGGACCACAACCGAAAAGGCACGATAGCGCATTGTAGAGGACCGCGAGAAAGGGACAAGAAGAAGAAGATGATATCTCTGGGCTGTGTGGATTGGACTCTTGGTGGTACATCTATCTAAACGCATCCGTGGGTCTTTGCCATACTTACCTCTTTAATCGTAGATAGACTTTCTTTGGTCGCCCACTGCATCACATTAAAAGGAATGAAACTGGGACTGACGGACTGTAACTGGTTCACACTGCGACGCTGTCTCGACTCACTTTGGCCGCATGTCGCCTTGGCGATATCTTCGTTGATAACGGCGATTACCTTGTAGCTAAGACACAGTAGGAACATAATAATTATGGCAACCGTATTTACGAGAGAAAAACACCCACAATGGAAGTCAGTGACGAATCTACAAGGTCAATGATGGGCCAAATGGGTGCCTAAGGATATCGTTTACTTCTTTATGGGGTCAAATATCAACTGGAGGTGGGCCCTAATAACCGGATTCATTCCTTTCGATCATCCCCTACCTACAGTACATTTTTGTAAAGTGCAGACATTTGCTTTATTTCCAAGTTCCAGTGAATTGAATAAAAATGGAAGTAACTAGAAAAAAACTTATCATTGACCGTCTATGGCATGAAAGAAGAGGAAGATGACATATATAATGACGATGATATGCGTCAGATTTGCTACTCACTCGGCAAATAAATCGGACTTCCGCCTGGGATAACCCTGAGCTGCATAGATATCACTTGGCGTCACATATTCAGTTGAAGCTGCCGAATTGCTGAAAGATCCAATATGCAAAACACAACTGGTTACAATTTATAAATATAAAAGGCGGCCAAATTTAACGTGGAATAGCAGACTTTAGATCCTTTACAGTCCAAAGCATAAATGCCATAGAGAGTCGAAAAAGATTTTTACTGGAGGAGGTGATAATGTGCGATCGCGATTAGGGTTACCTCTCAATGATGTGTCCACAGCATAACGATTGACTCTGACGACAGATGATATTGATACTGGTTCTTATGATTGCGTTGACCTTATGTTGATTCTCCACAATCTAAAAAAGGAGGATTATTTCACTGTATACAACTCAATGTTCCTTATATGAAAGGGTTTCTTCTTACAAAGTCTGAGGAGTGATTATAGAAACAGAACAATAGTACACAGTGTAAATAACTGTGACATAATCGAAAATGAGAGTTTCAATTTAATCGTAATCATAATCGGAAACTCTAAATTGCCAAAGCGTATGCTCTAAAATTAAGAAGCGCAGGTCACCACGTTTGTGCAGGTCGTGCGCATGCAGACGTCTGATGAAAGAATAATACTTACTTACTTTACTTACTAGTTCATTGATGAGCAATGCCTCGCACCAGAAGAGGTGCCCAGATATTTATGACCTGTAATGATGATGAGAAGAAGAAGAACACCTGAAGAAGAACGCAAAGAAATAGACTGCGAATGGAGGGCGGGTGATACAAAGCTCGTTGTAATGTAATGTAATGCAAGTTAATGGAGCACTGAGTTTGGGCCAGGTAAATCAAAGGCGCTCACAACTCAACACAAGTCTTCAAGTGCTTCCGGAAGGCAGCAGGGAGAGAGAGCAGCTCCTTTCAAAGAGGAAGAGGGAGGTTGTACCAGCTGGTGGGACCCACGTAGGCCAAGCTCCTAGATTGGGCCGTGGCAGAGCGCGTGCGAATAACCCCCGGAAGTCCGCTGCCTTGTCTTCCCAGTGTTCCCACTGACAGTGGGGATCCTTATAGCTGAATATTTAACGGCTATAGAGGGCAGCCGGAGCAGAGATCGAGATTATACATCCTAAATTTACAAGTAAATAGCCGAGGACTTTCACGTTGTTATCAGCGCTCTATCATATTAAATTTGAGATCATTACATTACAATGGAGTACCTTTATCAACTAAAATCTGCAGTTAGTACGTGTTCCACATCCTACACACAGATTCAATTAATCAATTAACGCTCATGAATGAAAAAGATAGACGTAGGGCCTACCTTACTCATGATATCACGTCTTTGATCAGTTGGCTGTAGTTGCAGAATAATGCCTCTGTCTTTTTCTGCAATTAGTTCTGTGCAAACAATAACAGAACAGATCGTGCACACACATGACAAACTGAAGATAACAGTTCATCTTCTTCTTTTTCTTCTTCTCCTGCTTCTTCTTCTTCTTCTTCTGCTTCTTCTTCTGCTTCTGCCTCTTCATATTCTTCTTCTTCCTCTTCTGCTTCTTCTTCTTCTTCTTCTTCATCATCTTCTTTTTCATCATCATCATCATCATCATCCTCTTCTTCTGCTTCTTCTTCTGTTTCTGCCTCTTCATATTCTTCTTCTTCCTCTTCTTCTTCATCATCTTCTTCTTCATCATCATCATCATCCTCTTCTTCTTCCTCTTCTTTTTCTGCTTCTTCTTATTCGTCTTCTTCTTCATCTTCTTCTTCTGCTTCTTCTACTGCTTCTTCTTCTTATTCTTCCTCTTCTTCTTCTTCTGCTTCTTCTTCTACTTCTTCTTCTACTTCTTCTTCTTCTTCTTCTTCTACTTCTTCTTATTCTTCTTCCTCTGCTTCTTCTTCTTCTTTCTCTTTTTCTTCTTCTTCTGCTTCTTCTTCTGCTTCTTCTTATTCTTCTTCTTCTTCTGCTTCTTCTTCTTCCTCTTCTTCTTCTTCTTCATCATCATCATCATCTTGTTCTTCTTCATCATCACCATCCTCTTCTTCTTCTTCTTCCTCTTTTTCTTCTTCTTCTTCCTCTTCTTCTTCTGCTTCTTCTTCTTCCTCTTTTTCTTCTTCTTCTTCCTCTTCTTCTTCTGCTTCTTCTTCTTCCTCTTTTTCTTCTTCTTCTTCCTCTTCTTCTTCTGCTTCTTCTTCTTCCTCTTTTTCTTCTTCTTCTTCCTCTTCTTCTTCTGCTTCTTCTTCTTCCTCTTTTTCTTCTTCTTCTTCCTCTTCTTCTTCTGCTTCTTCTTCTTCCTATTTTTCTTCTTCTTTTTTTTCTTCTTCTTCTTCTTCTGCTTCTTCTTCTTCATTACAGTTGGTGCAAATGGTAGATTCTTCTTACAACTGAAGACATCAATACTCATTGGTTCAAAAATATGGACGCTGGGAAGCTATAATGCAAAGTATTCTGACGCCTATTATTTTTCCGCACTACATTACTAAATAAGAGGATCACTAAATTACAGTCAATTACAGATAATTTCAAACACTTTTATTATCTGAGCACGTATAATTATTGTTGCGCCTTTTGAGACCTCTAGAAAGAATGCATTAGATCTGCACCCATGTTATTTCAGATAGCCGAAAAATATTACGATGCGGTGTATTTACACACCGAACTGCAACAAGTCGTATATTCATTATCTGTTATAAGTCATAACCCGCTGTGGGTTCGTGATGCGTGTACAGTTTGAACCCAATCCCGGCGAAGCAAGGTCAGAGTACTGCCCCCCTTCAGCAAGGGCTCGATAACCATTCCATTCGATAGTTACCTTTGTTGGGTTGGGTTGGGAGCACCTCTGATTTTTTTTCTGAAAGTAGCGCTGCATAAATTTTTACTTCCTTAAAACAGTGCTCCGTGCCACTCGGCATCTCTGGTAATTATCCTTAATTCTTTCAAATGTAATTACGCCCATACCCGGTCTTTTCCATAGTCCGGAAAAGTGACACTGACTTTCGTAATAAATTTACCAGGACAGTTGAACTGGTTGCAGGACCGGTCATTCCTCGCTGGACCCTCGCACGGTAGTCGACTGCATTTTCTTTTGCGTGATTGCAATCCGTAATCACACGATTTCGAACAGACGGACCAAGGTTCCCAGCTGCTCCAACCAGGATCCGGAGGTTTTGCGGAACAAGTTCGACTTAGGCGAGGAGGTGCTGGAGTTTTTATTTCTGAAACAGAAACATTAACTTGTTCCGTCAACTTTAGTAAAAAAACAATTAACACACATTATTCTTCACATGTATGTATCTGTTGGTTATGTATACACATCGTAAATAAGCTCCATTCCTCCTGAGTCCTCTCCAGAGGTCATGAATGAACTGTTGCTCTGCACATGACTTTCAGCGAAGCTGTAGTGGTTTGGAGTTGATTAACTTAGCATGTGATCTGTTTTAATCCTAGTAACTTTCTTAAATTTTACTTCTGATTCAGAATATTACAATGAAATAAGCATGCTCTCAATAAATTACAGATAATAATTATGTGACTGCAAGCTTTAATAATGACGTTGCGTGAAGTTTGTTGTATCAAGATAAGAAAGTATAATGTGAATGTGAATATTAAATAGTATTATGGTCTACTTCTATCAACAGCCAGTCCCTGATTCAGAAATCAACTCTGTCTATCAATGCAACATAGAAAGTTTCTTTCATGAATAATTCATACGTCCTAAAAGAGTCATAGTGTGACTCAAACTGCACTTTGTATAATTAACGAGACTGTCTCTTTTACTTTTACCTAATTCACATCTGAATTCCTCTTGAAGCCATGCAAGGTGCGGCGCGCACTGCTTGCGGCTGGCCGCGTCGACGCAGTAAGCCAGTGGACACCCAGTTGGAACAGCCAAAAGGTAGACGAAGAATTCAATTCCGGATGCATTACAGAGTTGAATACGAACAGTTCCACTCCAACCACAGACATTTCTGGAACTGTAGGTAGCGCAAACTTCGGCTGTTACTTCCTTCGTATCTGTAATATGATTATTAGTAATGAATTATGTAAATCCAATTTAAATTATAATAGGTCAACAGAGGTTTTGAGAATTTGATCTTTGAGTTAATACAGATGTCTTGTTGGAAAATACTCTGACTGAAAGCAGGTAATAGCATTACGTTACAAACCAGACAAATTGTTATGAAACGTAGATCCTACATGAATGTTGTCTATAGAAAATCACGAGGGTCGTAGGCACGATATATTTGTGGAGATATGCACGTTCCGCGCATCCACACTTC
Source organism: Bimastos eiseni (assembly GCA_959347315.1). Taxonomy (NCBI): domain Eukaryota; kingdom Metazoa; phylum Annelida; class Clitellata; order Crassiclitellata; family Lumbricidae; genus Bimastos; species Bimastos eiseni. Next base: position 3,659,421 of record OY365813.1, on the reverse strand, counting down.
AACTTCAGCCTGTCGAGCCAGTTCAAGTATTTTGTCGTATTTCTGGAAAAGCCTCCGACTGCAATACTGCACTTTTGCATTTGGCACAAAGCAAGAAATATTCTCGACGTGTCTTAAGGCACACTATTTATGCTATTAGATTATTCTATTAGCTATTATTTATGCTGTCTGTGCAACGCCTTTTTGAGGCAACAGATGGCGCTATATCATGTATCTTAATATATACATAGATTCATGCATACGTACATACACTCATACATGTATGCACACATGCACACATATATCTCGTCTGATTCTTCCAGTGTGCTTGATATTGCTTCATATCATGAGTCTAGGCTTTTGAATTTGCTTTTTAAATGTCATTTTAGATGGTCATACGTGTATTATTATACAACCCACTTATTTTGTCTCCCTGTCGCTCTTTTTCTGCACTCGTCTATCTTGCTAACACCAACTGCAAGTCTGCATAAAGCTTTCCAGCTGTTTTATGAATGCGCCACATAATTCAATTGCTTACCAGTCGGGTGTGTTCCGTTTAGCCAGATTGGGGCTTGGGTTCCGCAGTACCAAGGTTCAACGGGTCCCTCGATGAGTCGGTTGCCTGCGTCGTGTTCAAATCGATACCAGGTTGCTGAAATGTAATAATTATTATTCACGTAGTACATTTCTATATATTTAAGCCACATAATTTGGTATTGCTGGTTTTCTTCCTCTTAATGGAAAACTAGAATGACCATGTGGTATAATAGGCCCATAGACCTACCTGCCTTACTTTGGCATTGGCACATAACTTGAGTGAACTTCCAGATCGTCCAATTCCGGAACTTATCCTAATCTTACCAACTATTACGATTTCTATAACGCCGTAATATTACAGTACGAAGCATCAATGGTCGTTTCACACATCGTTGTCATGACTAACATTAACCTCACATTGTTACCTCTCTGCATTAATGATGCATTCTCCTACAGTAGAGACTAAAATCAGCGAAGTTGGTCTGGCCTATTTAAACGGTGAGGAAAGGAAGGGCCATGGAGAACTCCGCCACTGGTAGTACTCGACCAGTGCCAGTTCCAAGTCTGGATAAAGAAGGAGGGCGACTCAAATGGTCTTTGACTGTGGTTAAACTGCAACAACCACCACCAAGGGCCATGGAAGTTCAGGCATGGTAGGCCTACCGCTTGTGTAGCTAAGTAGGCGTGCCAAATCTCCAGATGCTGTAGTTAAGACTAGGTTCTATTCTCCATCTTGAAATTATGTGTTACTGTCGGTGGAGCTCCATAGACGTTGCTGTCTAACATGGTCACATCAAAGTGAAAGCTTACTCGTGTCAAGAATACCTTACACAATGCTTAATCGTCTAGCATATATCATGATTTATTTGGCCTCTTAATTCTCATCCTTCAATAGTAGCACATAGCAACATACAGTGACACAACATGATATATCTTTCAGCTGAAAATTATTTATCTAATTATTTGCGTAGCTTAAATGCAATTAAACATAAAATGTTTAATGATTTCAAACGCACTCAGATTCAGGTATGCGTCGCAAATCGAAGTGGCTGTGTTCTCAGAATAGAAGTCACTGCTTCGTCGACCATTCTCCATCCACATCATCTCGTACTCAACGCAGGGATCCAGAGCGATACAAGCTGTGATAAAAAATAGTCATTAATAGATTGACGAGTCATCAGTCATTTCTCTTCATTATTGTGTCTTTAAGTAGAATCCACTACCCACGTACCTGCAATCACTGAGAAAGTGATGAACTCTTGAAACGCGCTTCTTGCATCCATGCGAATGATTAAGATACTTTACCAAAATGCGGGCAACTGTTACGAAATTATTACTGGAATTATTAGGAGCAACTCCTTTATAAATTCTAGGCCCCGACTGTTCAGAGTGTTGGCGATAATATGCTGTTTTTTCTACATCTACCTGGATTTGCAACCTCTTCAACTGCTTTGCTCACATCGTCTCATGTTTTAAAAGCACGATCACGAGAGTATTTTTAATTGTCAGTTTTTATTTACGTCGATCAGTGACTGTTGGGTTGTACATGAGTTCTGCGATGTCGGCTCGAATGCCACTTGGCCGAGATGCATGTTAACTAGATGCTACTGCTTCGATTGTTTACCAAACCTATATCAATTGGGGGACCATAAAAACAACAGGTACGACGACCTCGTCAATAAATGAGTTGGCCCAATCAAACAATCCATATGGGAATTACCAGTTTTGCCTGAGTTTCTTCTGCTACTGGATGGTTAGTTCAGTTTCACTTCGCGTGCAACATTCACGAACCATCTGAACAGGATATACAATGTACCTTAACCGTAGTTAAGAAACTGTGCTCTATGTTCATATGAGCAGCAGAAAGTGTGACATAAGGTCGACACTCAATGAGGTGTTCCAGCGAACTGCGACAAGGATACAGTAAAATGAAAGTTGATCTGGTTCTAATACAACGGGCGGCGATTCTGTTGCTAGGTTTGTATTCTAGTTACTCTGAGTTATAGCTTAGTGTGTTAAAGCCTGGCGCAAAAGGTCATTGTATTGTCAGAGCTTCATTACGTTTGTAAATAATAATGAGGTGTTGCGAAGGGGTTTGAGATACTCGGGACAAGTCATGATAGCCGGGACAAGACTAATCGGTAGGCCTATCGGTATTTAACGAGTCCATTTATGTTTCCACGGTTCCAAACCTACTAACGGCATCCGGTACTGAATTTCTGCTTCTTGGAGCTTACTGAATTCCTCGATCCTTAGCAACTCTAGCTTGCTGACTCAACTTATTGATCCACGCTACCAGTTTCACATTCTCAGAAGATGACCTACTTCATGAAATTAACCTATCTCTAAATGACAGAGTCCTTCGTCACATTCATAATTATTAGAGACTAATCATACTAAACAACAGAGGTTTCGTTTTATGAATATCTGGGTTTTTATCGGTCTACTCTGTGGATTTTGGACTGCGCAATCAGGCCCTCAAACAAGACAGTTGCACTCTATTTGCTTAATTATTTGGCCTCACCTCAATCCTCAAAACCTCCAATACATTAACAAACCTGATCTCATTGCCTATCAAAACCCTGGACATATATCTGACTTCAAACCCTGCAAAGCTTTTCTCGCATAACCTCCTCCTCAAAATCTTCAAAAAGCTCTGGTTTTGAGATACTTCCTGATTCGTGAATCGGTTGTTGTTTTAAATTATTCTCGCAGCACTTATCGATTCTTCGAATTATCCTCTGTATCTCCCACTTTCCTCAGATTCAGTTTCGACATCTACCGCCCTTCTACCTGTCTACCTATTCCTCAAACTTCTGTCTTTCTAGATGAATTTGGCTCCCTGTTCTCGTTCGAATAAACTGAGAACGTTGTAATCGCAGTCATTTTAATATATGTTCAAATAAGAATGAGACACATTCTCGACTTCAGTTGAGTTTCCAGCATTTAAATTCTAATGGTTTAAACATACATGTAGGTGTTTAACGCACTTTCACAGTTGTAATTTTTTTTCTTTCTCTTTTGTTTCGTTGGAATGAGTATGGGACCGACGAGAGACCTAATGGGATGAGGTGTTCATCGGGACAGACCTGGTGGGATGGAACATACTTGGTAGGGATGGGGTGAGGATGAGGGCAGACCCATGGAAACGGGGTGGAGACGGAAACACATGTTGTCCTCATTTCACTTTTAGTTCTTATTATCCCTACTCCTCAAGACGATTTAACTAAGTAAATAAGTATATTCTTTATTAAACCGACTGCATGTCCGCACTCTGGTGAACAATATATTTAAAAGTACAACACTCTAACTAAAGCCGATTTTTACACTCGACAGTCAGCCTGTGGAATAGCACGGTCTTGCGTGTGGGGAGTAGAAGCTCGTCTTTAAAATAGCATTAGGTCACCATTTCTAAATACAGCATTCTCATTGATAAGGATTTTCGCGCTAGATTGTCTGCCTGTGGAACAACAAGGTCACGTGGGCATAGGCGTGGGCGTAGGGAATAGGAGTCGTCTTTACTGACCTTGACCGCTAGAAAAACTCACTTAATGTCAACCACATTGGAGATTGGTAGGCCTAATGAGTTACACCGGAAATTTCTCGATGTGGTTATATGATACTGTCGCCATACACATCTTCATTGGACAGCAACAACTTTTCTAACTCAAACGTTAGCAATTGTGGGTATATATCAGGCAGTCTTAGGCACTATCTCAGCTCTTCGTTGATTTGCGACTCAATACCCGGCTCAATTGCACTTGAGAATTTCAACGCGTATCCCTCCAGCCATTGGCTAAGACGGCTTTAGTCTGAGCCTATTTTCTGATTCTTTATGTAGTAGAAAGAATGTTGGCCCACCTCCATCCCACTCGATAAATATAAGGAGCTTCGCTTTGCCAGAAGTGCTTTAAGTTTACCACTTCCCACTTCTGAAGCTTCAAAAACGCCGGTCCACTGCTTCATGGAAAGGCTCATCAAGGATGTAGGCTTACTGTACGATAGCCCAGAGAGTAGGGGGTCCGATAAACTCAACCAGCAATTGCTTAATTTAGGCCTGCTCATCCATAATCAATGCCAACCATTTGTGTTTGGTAAATTAATTATAAAAATCTTAATACCTTATGCTTAGGGCCTACGTGTATCCTTGGTTTGTTCAATTTGGTTTTCAAATTACTGTTGATGAGTGTGAACATATGTTTGACACCGCTTAGTTTAGATCGCAAAAATTGTTAGTATATTTTGTTCAATTTTCTTTTCAAATTACTGTTGATGAGAGTTACCTTCACTCTATTTTTGGCATCAATAACTAATTATAGAAATCATAATCTTGTTCGAGTAATTGCAAGTTCTTCAGTGCATGCATAATTCAAAATAGGCGTCCCATTGATCTTAACGGTTAATCGGTTATTTAAACTTATTTTCATCTACTGTTCTTCACTAAAATTCGACTCCTGTAATAACTTGTCATGATTCGTTCATAATGTACTTGTAATCATACGTCGTAGTTGTCAGTTTGAAAATTAACGAGAATTATTATTATTAGTTCTTTGAGCGATGTATATTGTAGTTCTGATCCCTCAGGTAGGCCTAATAAAAAAAATTGTCAGAAGACAAAAAAAATTGATTGATCTGGAGCGGTTGCGTTTTTTCCGATTTAGGCATTAAAAAAGTAGAAGATCGACAGCAATGAAGCGTTGGATGATATTACTGAAAGCCACTGAAACAGACAGCAAGCTTCTCGAGTGTCTCCGGATTACTATTATTATTATTATTATTATTATTATTATTAGCCTATTGTCACTATTATTACTATATTTTTTATCATTATTATTATTATTATTATTATTTATATTATTACAATTATTACTACTATTATTATTTTTTAATATCATCTTTATTACTATTATTATTATTATTATATATGTTTCACATTATGCTGTTATCGCCCATGATGAGCTAAGTGAGTGTTGGCAATGTCCCGAAGAGTCAGGCTGCGTTCCCACGCTGAAGAACAACTGAGATACGTTGGAACAGAAATGACGTCTCCATTGGATCGTGGGTTGCAGCACTCGTTCGACTACCCAACTCTGAGATGAACTGCAGTCCTTCACTGCTCCAAGCGCCGCCGGATTCCAAGGAGAGGGCTACGAAGTCGTGAGTGTTGGTTATGGTGGAATACTTGGCCCTCTTCGTCTTAGCTGCGCGTTCGGCTGCTTCGCCAGCTCTGATAGATGTGTCGACAAGATGTGACTTGGCGTAGGTGTCGGGCACTGTCACATCCCATGCCAGACATCGACCACGTGTCCAAGGAATGAGCGTGACGCCGTCCGGTCGCTTTCCATCTTCTCTTAGCAAGCCGAGAGGTTCCTTTTGCGCTGAAATCTTCGCCCTGCCAAGAGCTCTCCAGATGACATCGTTCAACATGCTATGTCGTTGATGTTTTCCGCTGCCTCTTCTACAAATTAGTCCATGGAGCCCTTTTGCGTCGACGCTCTCTTGACATTGGTGACACAAATGTGGCTCGCAGAGCGTCGTTCCTAGCCTCAATCCGGCTGTCATTCGTACATCCTCGTTTGAGAGGCGCAGGCCTAGGGCAGTCACAGGGGGCGCTAGCATCCAGTCTCCAGAATGAGGTGCTCGTGAGGCCAGCAGGCGAGCACGGTCACATGGATTGTTATTGGAATCCAGCAGACCTTTCCATGCCTTGTCTGTGAATCGGAGGTCCCATTCTTTCTGGCGATGACTCGCTGATCCTGTTGGTGGTTCTGCATTTGTCAGGGTCTTCCAAGCGTTGAGTGCTGAACTCGGAAGTTCATATGGTTCCTCAGCAGACTCTGTTGGTAGGATGCATTATTATTATTATCTTTATTATTATTATTATTATTATTATTATTATTATTATTATTATTATTATTTTTAATATCATTATTATATGCGCCCCCGCCATACTCCTAAATATTTATTATAATCTTAACAGTAGAATTGGCTTATTGTATAAATTATTGATTAATTTCGGCAGACATCAGAGGACATACTTACGAAGTACAAATTAAGTTAATTATTAATACCAGACGTAACGTGCAGAAATTTCAAAACCGTTATAAACCTGTTAACATAAGGCAAAGAACCACTGTTGGAATATCTGCGAGGAATCGCACATAATGTCGCAGTTTGAGCAGGATGAAGAAAAGTTTGAAAACCATTAACACATTAACAGAGTCTCATTGCCGTTTTAATAAAAAAATTCTCTTGCATACGTGTTTATAAATCCTTCGTTCGTGTTTCTCTTGAGTAACGGGCGTTTTAGACGGGGCGCTAACGTCCAGGGCGCAATTGACAGTGGGCGCTTATGACGGGGCGCTTACACGTATGACTGGTCGCTTTTGTCCTGGGCGCCAACATCTGAACACCTATTATTATATGTCAGCATGTTGCGATTGACTTCTTTCTATGTTAAGGTTTGAACAGCTTCGCTCTCAGTCAAACCTGTGATGAAAGAAACTATACTGTAATCAACAACCCTGACAGAAGTGTATGCAGCAAGCAAACGTCGTTGTGCGATTACTCATTACCTGAAGGTAATGATTAGTGGTAACATATAGCTCGTTTCATTGTGTAGTCCATTACGTTTCGAAGCCTGAGGATTTTACCTTAAAATGGTTTTCTATCGTCAGCAGCTGATCGAAAAGTAGAGGAGTCTAAATTGACAACGACCTTTGGGAAGACACTCAGAGACGCATATATTCTACACTCTATAGGGAAATAGGCCTATAGTTAAAATTTCACATATAGCGGTATATAATGAAACTGGTCCCATCTCAATTGCAACTATTTTTCTAACTTCACAATGTACTTGCCAATATACAATAATAGTTTTTCAATTATTTTCACCACCACAGCGCAATGGTACAGGTTCTCTTCCTCCACTGGTGATACGATTGTTGAAAGAGCGGCCGCTTATCCTGTCGAAACGATGCGATGTGGAACTCAAGGACCAATCTACATTAGAGGACTCGGTTCTCATCTAGCAACATGTGGTTAGATACTCTAGGCAGAAGTGTGTATAGCGAAAACGTAGTTGAGCCGAATTTCTGCAAAACTTTATTATCTGAACATCCGTGCACAATTTATAGTGAGTACCTCTTAATTTGTGAGATTTGCTAATATTTTATACACGTCCTTTGGATTATTGCTTCAGAGGATTCTTAAAACGACTACACATAAACCATCTATGATCATAGACGCAAAAATGTTAAAGCTCATGTTTAACATTATAATATTCACATTTCAATATCATAGCCCAAAGCTCAGTAACTTTTAAGCAATTTAAAGATCATGGAAAGCTTAACCAACGTCCAAATGTATCTAAAGAATTTCAATATCGTGTCAAAAAATAGTTGAGCTCTCCAAACCTCGAATTAACTCAAGGATAAATTGTTGAATGATTAACACCTTTAGGCTCCTACCTCTTCGACCCACATAAATCTAAGAAAGCTACCACCAATGTCCTCTCTAATGTCTTGGAGATGGTGTGCGCAAGACATTTTTTTGCAACATTTTATATATGGTCCACACTTTTGTGCGCAAATCCGAGCTGAGTGCTGTGATAGTCAAAATGAAATCATAATTATCAAAAGTCTGTGGTGATAAGTTCTGATAACATAAGAAATGTCCCGTGGCCATAGATAAGTAAAAGGGTTTTTAACAGCCAAGGAACCAGGCTTTCTGGTGTAAGGTAGCGAACGCTGCAGCCGGCTAGAAGCTTTGATTTACGTTGTTTGATTGGAAAAAAACAATGTGTGCACACATACTTCTCAGTCACATACAAGACAAAAAATTACAACTCAGATCATCTTATATACACCCTTATACGGTCTCCCTGCCATATCACTTATAGCCGTGTACTTTGGTTCAACGACCCGTGCGCACATGCGCACAGCTTAGAGGGAACATTGGCTACGACACCGTGAATGTGCAATACCTTAACAGGATTCACAACCGATAGCACAACAGTCTATTTGTGACTCATTCTAAATAAAAAATTTTTGCTGCTACAGGCTCTGGAAATGCAAATGCAACAGTGTGCGCCAATTATGGTAGTAACACATGCAATTGGAATGCCACGATACAAATTTACAGATGTCCAGCTCAAGGAAACTCAAGCCACTACTTCTTGTACAAGTTGAAATCTCCACCGGGATGCAGTATATCATACTGTGTCGGGTGGCTCGGGTCTTGTCCTGCGTGGGAATATTGGAATGGGGTCTCGTGTGTTCGTGAGTATAATCTAGTATTATATAAAGGTCTTTTTTGAGTATCTATTACACCGATCGAGGTCGCACGTGTCCCATAACATGATGCACCAAACGCTTAATACTGATGACACCGACCTGTTTGTTTTCACAAGTTGCTTGTGCTGCAAACACTCCAATGACGTCGCATCAGCAAAATGATTGACAAGTCGTATCAAGAGAATGATTGATAGGTCGCGGAAGTTTTCGTGCGCGTCAGTTAAAATTTTGTTTTCTCACGAATAATAATATATTTCCAGAGTCATCGATGGAACAGGTAAATTATATATATATATATATAATATATGCATGTGTATTATGGTATATATATTTATATGTATAGTATATACATAGGCGGATGATATTCAGCTCTATATAACTCTGTCACGCACTCATTGGTCTGGTTAACTAAAACTTGAGGAGTGTCTCTCAACTATGTAGGCCTAGGCATCGTTTTTTGTCAATGGTCCAGCCATAAACCAGGATAAGTCGGAGGCAATTCGGTTCTGTTCATGCCGACTCCTGCGTTCTCTACCTTTGCATTTTAGCATCGAACTAGAGGGCGCTTATGTACCACTTTCAGACCACCGGCACAATGAATTCGTATTTCGACCTCGCATAACAGACTGTTGTAAATATTGTCTCTATCACATCAGAGCAATGCGTCATATGAGGTCGGTTCTGACTAAGAATATGTCGCCTTCCACAGCTTTATGCACTTGTCTCCTATCGCTTTGAGCACCGGGTATGCTAATTCGCTTTTTTGTCGGTCTCTCAGACTTTTAACTCAAACTGTTGCAACGCATTCAAAACACTTTAGTCTAGTAGCACTGCGTGTCCCACTACGAACTATGATCCTCAATCCTACTCTACCGGTTGGGTTGGAAATTAACTTTAAATTGGTCCGTTTGATCTCTTCAAAGCCCTCAGTACCAGTATACCTACCTATCGCCAGGATCAACTAGCTCCTTACATACATCCTCGTTACCTGCGATCATCAAGTACAAGACTTCAAGCTGATGTCATAGGTTTTCATGCATTCCATGCATCTGTTCCTAGGAATGGAATTGACTGCCACTCTCTCTTCGTGGCTCACAAATTCACTACCTTCCTTCAAAAAGCGACTCAAAACTCAACAATTCCCAGTATCTTTCAAGGATTTGAAAATCTAAGAGCATCTTCAAATGGCGCCTGAGATTCATAGCATTTCGGTGAGACCTTGCGCGAGTTCAAATTTAATTAACAATAGTAATATAAAATAATAAATTAGGATATTGCTGCGACATTTTTCTACGACTGGCTAGATGCGTGTTACCAATAAATACATGTAAACACTTTGAGTGACAGGTGCCTGGTTGGGGGAAGGGCTTCGTCCGACTCAGACTCGGATAGTAAAAAAATATAAAAATCAAATAGGTTGTGATGCGTGGAAAGCGTGAGACATCCAATGTTCAGCATTTTAAAATAAAATATGTAATGTAATTCTTCGAAAATTTCTAAGCGCCCACAAAAGCCACGTACAAACATTTATTGAATATATAATGAAGAGTGGTAATGTAGAGAACCATGGACTTACTAACTACATCGTAGATCATAATTATGTGATGAATGATCAGTCTTGAATGCCTGACCTTAATGTGAAATACCGACTGATCGGTTATATCGTTAAAATAGCCAGTGAACCGCATCTATTGTGCAATGCACTACGGTTTATATATGCCATAAAATTATATTTCTGTTGAGGACGTCATCGCCAAATAGAATTTAATAAAATGTTACTGCCTTGCAGTAACAACGATGTGGTCGAAAGCAATATTTGTCTAAATTCCAACATGACTTTGTCGTCGGCTAATTCCCCTACATTTCTATTTTCAGGTGACTTTTTAGTGGCAGAGGTCGTATGTTGCAAGACGAGATCTAAATTTCAACGACGGTTCTTTCCCTTGGTAAACGAGTTAGTTCTGCATATATATTTTCAGATGCCATTGTGTTTAGAGACGGCGTTATAGACATTGTACATGTATGTTGCAAGACGCCATCTTTTAAATCACTGGAAGCTCGCTAGCCACCAATATCATGGACAACACAAAGAAGATGAAGACGATGAAAAAGCACAGAATGTGTTTTATCAGCAGCCAGCACATCATATGCAGATAATGTTTTGTAGAACAGATTCAAACAAATTGAATAAATTATTGTAAAACACAGACGATGGAGCATGAGCTCGGTTTAATTGACGGAAGCGGCGCCTGCATATTCTGTGCTTTCAAAAGAGCGCAACCATGCTTACCAGAATTTATCCGATAAATTATTACACAGTATTGGCAGTGCTTCCATTTATGGAAAGAATGTAAAATTATGTCTTTTAAAAGACCTTCATCGTTCGATTTTTAGATGAATGTAATAAAATAAAACTGAATTTGTAGGTCTAATGATACATTATAACTATTAATTTATTTGTTCAAATGTTTCATTTGCCTGTCGATTTCATACTGAATGTATTGTCTACATTAAAAAAACTTATAAATGTTTGTCAGGCCTGCCTGATTGTCTTGGTTAATAGACACACTCAATTTGCTTGGGTTCACTTTCTTAAATTAAATTTTATCGCTTCTGTTTGAGTCTACTATTTCTTAGTGAACCAGCATTTACTTGCGATTAGGAAAGAACTCGTACTTACTGACTTCGTGGTAGCCAGCATGTTTGAAGGTAATGATCTTTCGGAAGTTTGATACGTCAATAATGCTAAATTGAAAGTTACGCGATATTTTAAATACCGTATTAAATAAATCTAAAAATGAAGTAAGTAATTTAACGACGATTTGGCAATTAAGGTTAATTGGCGAACAATGAAGCTCGTCGTTTACATGAAAACATTTTAAAACTATTGCAAGGTTTTTGACTTTGAGGGAATTGAATTAAACGAAAATGGTAAAACTCGGCTTTTGTTTGGAACATTGCATGAAAGGTTTGAGAATACTGTTTAACTTAACAAGAGTTAGCATATCAAGCGAATACATTTTAATTCAGTTGAACAGATATGCATTATGCATACTTGGACTTCCATGGTCTTTTGTTTATAAATAGTATGAAATGTTGTTATATGTTGCAGTAAACTCGGATATTCTGAATTCTTGAAAATGCACGGTTGACCTAAACCAGGTTTACGTTAAACACTAGATATGGTTTAGTCCGATCTACCAGTGACGAGGAAAGCAGGGAACACATGTGTTGCAACCGATGGAAAGTCCTCTGGTAAATCCAGTTCGACGCTTCAAATAAGACTGGCCACAAGGTCTTTCAGAGGAAGTACGGTATGATAAGCAAAGTCATGTCAACGATGTATTTTTATTTGCAAGAGAGATGTGCTGAACAGTGAATGTATCAATGGTCTTAATAGCTTTACCCCGCTTTCATAGTTTTACATGATTAAAATAATGTCTGCGGGATTATTGATGGAATTGACTGGAAGACATTAGATCAATTCATAAATTATTCAGTTAGATCTAATCAGATCAAATGTACTGTTATATTAGGGGCAACCATTACCGATAGACTTTGTTTCGACCCACATGTTTGATCTGTATAAAGGTCAGCCAATCACTCTATGCACTACGCATCCTTGTTGCTCATGGTCTGTCGGGGACGCGCTTATATGATGTAGTTCGAGTCACCTCGCTTTCCCGCCTCCTCTAAGCTTCCCCTGCATGGTCAGGCTTTGCTAATGCTGGCCAGAGAATGACTCTTAACGCAATTGCAAGGAAACTGATACGGCTTAAGTTTCTGCCTTTTAACTAGGTGACTTTTGATGACCTCTATGTTCGTGCAGATTCCTCTTTTCTCTTCTGTGCTACACAATCCTTGTCATGTTCTAAGTTGTCCTTTGCTACCTTTAAAGATTGTTTCCTATTCACTCTGTCCTCGATCGCACAACCGAGAGATCCCGCGCGTTGACGCACTAACTCGATGTGGTTTTATCACCCGAATGCTATACAATTGAATGTATTCCTATTATGAGCGTAATTAAGCCAACTATTGTTTGATTTCTATTTACTCTAGCTGCTCATAGGATGTATGTTGTGTAATTGCTAGCTATGATTATTTTATGAGTTTAAGCCTACATTATTTTACTCTAACTACTTTGAGGATGTCTAATTGCTGTGTATGTGCTTGATATATTTATTTTGAGAGTGTACATTTCTTGAACGTTCATATTATGATGTGCGTTTGCAAGCGGTTCAATAAAGTGCATACTTTCTTACTTTACTTACTTATTAGATCATTTATCATTTCATAAGGCACTTTCGATCAGAGTTGTATGGTCTCGAGACACTGTCTCGGTCTCGAGACAGTTTTTTAGTGTCTCTGTCTCGGTCTCGGAATCCTGTGGTCTCGGTCTCGTGGTAGTGTCTCGAATTTTTAGAAATTGTCTTGAAGTAAAAGTCTTGTTTAGTATCGAGCAAGCGATCTTGATAAGTCTCGCATTACCTGCATATAGGCCTATAATCTTGCGCTATGAACTCAAACTGGAAGCTATGAAAAGAGCATTTCTGGTTAACTCTAACAACCACTTAATACTGAAGTCATTTCAATTATCTTAAAGTGGAAAAATGTCTGAGAGGAAACCTGAAGTTTGCGTTTACATAATTTTCAGTTATTGACAAATAATAGATCATCGTGCCGTTTGTCGTTGATGTAAAACCACCATGACCCAAATTGATCGGAATAACTTTCTGAGGGTGAGTAAGGATATAGGGCCTGCTCAAATTTATAACTTCCTTTAGCATTTGGTATCTTAATTTGCTTGTTTAAAGTCGTCTGGAAGATTTCAGACGTATCTGAAAAGGCTTTCTTTATACTCTTCAGAAGATAGGCTGACAGAGATATCTTGGTACCTCAGTGTCTCGGTCTCGGCACCTCACTGTCTCGGTCACGTCTTGGTCTCGAAGTTCCAAGTCTTACATACAACACTGCTTTCGATAAGCTTAATTATTTTCTTCGCTCTATTTTTAGGATGGCAGGGAAAGGGTATAGCCTAGACCTATATTTAACACATGCTGGACATATCTACATAGCCCTTTTAAAAGGTAAATCTTAGCATTTGACTTTCGTTACAGAACTGAATACTTCAAGTTGCACACATGTAACGCAGCAGCTACGTAACCGATCGATCACGTGACTACAGCAATCAAGTGGCTTTATTGTTAACATAGGCCTATGCTTTGTCTTGAGTATTAATTAGGCTGTAATAAGTTGAATATATGCTTTGTCTAAAGTGTAAATGTTTCGGTTTTCAGGAGAAGCGAACTCTAGGCATCTCAGCCGTGAAGAAAAAGCCAAAGAATTCAAAGTGTCCTTGTTCAATGAATGCTGTTAGTCTCTGGGTTTGTGTCAAACCGTTTCTTCTACGTCTCCACAGATATTGGCTCAATGACGATCTGATTGGCTAGTCTCACGCCAGAACATAGGAGGAGGGCGCTGAATCTTCTTGGCTCGTTGTGGATCATTTGAAAGGGAATCGTAGCGAAAGTAGAAACTCTGACAACCTTTTCTGTTCAGCATTGTTTTTGCGATGCTTTGCATTCGAGTCTTCGTTAAGCTAGAAAATTTACAGTATATTATAATTATTGTTAGCATTTCTACAGGGACCGTCCGTAAATGACGTCACGCAATTTTGGAAAAATTTTGACCACTTAAGTACGGAAAGGCAACGCATAGAAAGAAAATTGGACAGTCTGCGTAAGAGAGTTTAAGACAAAACGATGAAGCCTGATGTGAGTAAGACTAGCCAAAGGAGGAGGATGGAGCGCTAATGCAGTCGGTCTACTCAACCAACTCTACGCATAGACCTACCTTGTATACTGCTACCAATACGTCGATTTTGAATGATTATTACAGGAATTATAGTAGTAAAGTATCTGTAATATGAACCAAACATACCCCATTGGTATCGCATTTTTACTTGATGCCTGTAGCTCCCATATGACTTTAGCTTATTAATTTTGGCAAATATGACCTGTACAACATCCTAAACACACTTAAGAGATATCAGTATTATTAATAAGACATTGGCATACCTTGCTCGTGATATAACGCTTGTGGTCTGTGTCCTGTAGTAGATGTATGACAATGCCTTTGTCTTTTTCTTCAAGTAATTCTGTGCAAACAATAACAGAACGAATTATGCATAAACGTTACCCGACAATACAGGCAACCAGTGGATTTGGTTGATTAAGGAATGCTATTGTAATTTAAGTCTCAAATACGGTTGAGCGCAGATATATGACAACAGAGAAATTCCTGGTCGTTTCACTTGTAACTTTTGCGTGGTAAAATCTGTCATTCTGTTCCAGCTGCACCATTGGCCAATTCAGCTATATATAAAAATGAAATCACAGTGAGACCGCGTGATGCGTGGGGAGTTATAATCCGACACTCGACCTCGGGGGAGCAAGGTCAGAGCACCAGCCCCTCTTCCGCAAGCTCCCGAAAACCATTCTATTCGATAGTTGTTTTTGTTTTGTTAGGTTGGGAGCACCTCGGATTAGTTTTTCTGAAAATAGTGCTATATAAATTTTTAGTTCCTCAAAACGGTGTCTCGTGTCACTGCACGTTTGGCAATTTTTTTTAATTTAAGTTCATTCTCTCCGGATCATATAATTAAGACAAAGTTCTTACTCTATCTTGCAATTATGTAGCACTATCGTTTTGTCTCGATGCCTAAAAACCAAAGGAAATGCTCACTTAGTGTTGTTTAAAACGGTCACATTGAAGATGAAAGCTTACTCGTCTGAAGAAAATTTTACATTTGCCTAATCTTCTAGAACATATCGCATTTTATTCTGCATTCTTATTATCGTCCTTCAACAGTAGCATAACAAGTAGCATAAATATTATTATATAAAACAACCTGAGATAATATTTCTATTTAACTGAAAATTATTTATCCAAAAATTTGCACAGTTTAATTATAAAGTAATGAAACGTGATAATGTTTAATTATTTCAAACGCACTTAGATTCAGAAATGTTTCACAAATCGATGTGGTTGTGTTCATTGAATATAAATCGCTGCTTCGTCGAACATTTTCATATCCACATTTTCTCATAATCAACGCACGAATCCAGGTCGATGCAAGCTGTTACATGTATAACAAAGCAGTCATTTGTAGATTAAAAAAAGTCGTCAATCATTAAATTTTTTCGTTATCATTGCTTTATTCAAGTAGCATCCACTTGTATATACCTGTAATCACTGATAACGTGACAAACTCTTAAAACGCGCGTTTTGCAATCGTAAAGACTAAAGCAGATGTTCTGCCAAAATGCGTGCAACTGTTAAACACGTGTGCAAGAGAATTTTTTGATTAAAACGGCAATGAAACTTTGTTAATGTATTAATGGTTTCAAACTTTTCTTCATCCTGCTCAAACTGCGACATTTTATATTTTGTTCAATTTTCTTTTCAAATTACTGTTGATGAGAGTTACCTTCACTCTATTTTTGGCATCAATAACTAATTATAGAAATCATATTCTTGTTCGAGTAATTGCAAGTTCTTCAGTGCACGCATAATCCAAAAAAGGCTTCCCATTGATTTTAACGGTTAATCGGTTATTTAAACTTATTTTCATCTACTGTTCTTCACTAAAATTCGACTCCTGTAATAACTTGTCATGATTCGTTCATAATGTACTTGTAATCATACGTCGTAGTTGTCAGTTTGAAAATTAACGAGAATTATTATTATTAGTTCTTTGAGCGATGTATATTGTAGTTCTGATCCCTCAGATAGGCCTAATACAAAATTGTCAGTAGGCAAAAAAAATTGATCGATCTGGAGCGGTTACGTTTTTTTCCAATTTAGGCATTAAAAAAGTAGAAGATCGACAGCAATGAAGCGTTGGATGATATTACTGAAAGCCGCTGAATAAGACAACAAGCTTCTCGAGTGTCTCCGGATTACTATTATTATTATTATTATTATTATTATTATTATTATTATTAGCCTATTGTCATTATTGTTACTATATTTATTATTATTATTATTATTATTATTATTTATATTATTACAATTATTACTATTATTATTATTTTTTAATATCATCTTTATTATTATTATTATTATTATTATTATTATTACTATTTATATTATTACAATTATTACTATTATTATTATTTTTTAATATCATCTTTATTATTATTACTATTATTATTATTATTATTATTATTATTATTATTATCATTATTATCATTATTATTATTATCTTTTTTAATATCATTATTATATGCGCCCCCGCCATACTCCTAAATATTTATTATAATCTTAACAGTAGAATTGGCTTATTGTATAAATTATTGATTAATTTCGGCAGATATCAGAGGACATATTTACGAAGTACAAACTAAGTTAATTATTAATACCAGCCGTAACGTGCAGAAATTTCATAGCCGTTATAATCCTGTTAACATACAAACCTCCTTATCGTTCGTCGTCGTCGTCGTCGTTACTATTCAAGGATTCCAATTACACAGCGCGATGACGACGACGACGAACGAAAAGGAGGTTCGCCATAGATTGGTCACGGGCAAGGTCAAAAGAAGAGTACACAGTTGTCCCGGGATAGACAGCTGGAAAGTATCGATTTTGACGATCCGAGGCCGACGGGGCCGAGTGTGTCGGGGAAAGCAGATGAACCAACTTTGTCGCCGAAGCTGCTAGAGGGCGTCCTCGCGAATCCAGTTCCGTCCAACGAGACTACCCAAATCATCGAAAGAGACGCCATCTTGGCAGCCATGAAAGACAAGGGAGCTCTCGCTCAATGCTCGCGAGCGGGAGTCGAAGACTCTGGACGAGGCGTACAGAACCGTACTTCGTCTGGAAGCCTACCAGACGATGATGGATCCAGACGACCGAAGGCGGCCGTCGAACAGGGTTCGTGGGACTCAAGAGACTGACAATAGTCCGCGGTTGCAGGCCTGGTTAGAACAATTTATGGCCAAGCAACAAGATGGTCAGCGACACTGGCAACGTGACTTGGAGGCCAAGTTCGATCGGAAACTCCGGGAGCTGACGAGCCGAACTACGCCGCCGGATGATCCGGGTCTGGACGTTCTCCCCGCTGGTGGCAACCGGTCGGGACGGACGGGGACCGACTCACGCCGAACCACGCCGTCGAGGAACCAGGTTCTGGACGTTCGTCCTGCTGGCGGCGACCGGCATGGACGGACGAGGACCTGCTTTCGTTGTGGCCCAGCCGGTCTCTTCGTCCGTGAATGCCAGCAACGACGATCGCGAAGGAGGGACGACGCTGAGCCGGAAAATGCCGAAATGACGATTCCAGAATCAACGGTCGTCAACCACGCTACGAGGCCGAGACCGCCGAATCGAGCGACCAGCAATGCCGTCTATGTCCGAGCAACACTCAACGGACGCCAACAGTTGTGCCTGGTCGACACTGGGTCTGAGGTAAGCCTCGTGCCGGCTTCTGCTGTGAATGGGGTTGAGGTTTATCCTTGTAATCGTTATCTGATGGCTGTTAATGGGTTCAACATTAATGTCCTCGGGGAGATTAGGCTGAACCTTAAGGTATGGCCAGGGTTCGCAAAATCCAGTGCTTTTCTCGTATCGGACCAGATAACCGAGATCATGATGGGTATGGACTGGCTGAGGGAGCACAGCTGTCGCTTAGGTTTCGGGTCCGGGGCGTTATTTGTTGGGCGCCAATTAATTCTTTTTGTGAAGGGTAATGCGGCGATGTGGTGCAGGCGAGTAGCCGTTGCCGAGGATGTGGTCATTTCGCCATAGTGTCGGGGTGACGTGCCCGTGCAAACAATGTACGGGGATTTGGCTTCCGTAGCGCCGGCATGGACGACCGAGGCCAACGAAATTCGGCTAGGGGTTCATCTCACTCGGGTTGCTGTGGGCGACAGCGCCGACATGACCCGACATCCCGACCTTAGAACAGTGAGGCCATGGGTCGAAGAGGGGTCTCAGCCTCCGGATCTACTAGGCATTTTGCGGGAGAGTGAGGCTGTAAAGGTGCTGTGGCACCAGAAGGACCGCCTCCTTATTTTGATTGGGGTAATTTACCGTAAGACGCCCGATGATGTGGAGTAGGTCTTAGTCCCGAAGAAACTCAAGGAGGAATATCAGGGTCTTGCGCACACTGGATTGAACGGGGGTCATGTGGGGATGCATAGGACTCGCTGGCAAATTAGACTCCGGGGCTATTGGGTCGGGTGGTCCCGGGATGTTAAACGTTTTTGCCGACAATGTGTCCAATGCAGAGACCACTGCAACCTTTGCAGTGGGGAAGGGGGAAACCCTAGGAGAGGTTGAGCATCGATATTACTGGTCCTTGCCCTCGGAGTAGAAGAGGGCATACCTATATCTTGACGATAATGGACAACTTTATTAAGTTTCTCGAGGCTGTTGCCATGGCCAACCAAGAGGCGACTTAGGTTGCGAGGGCTTTGGTCGATTATGTAAATACCCGGTACGGGGTCCCGCTTCAGATACTCACGGATCAGGGCACGAATTTCGAGGGGAATTTATTCCAGGAGTTGTGTCGGTTGCTGGGCATAGATAAGTTCCGAACCTCTAGCTACCATCCTAATGGAAATTGTTTGATTGAGCGTTTCCATAGGACGCTCAATGCCATACCGGGTAAAGTCCTGAGCAGCCATCAGAGAGAGACTAGGATGAATATTTGACCCTAGTCCTGGCCGATTACAGGGCGTCGACGCACGAGGTGACCGGATTTACCCCCGACTTTCTCATGTTCGGTCGGGAAGTCCGGGCGCCGATTGACCTGGTCTACGGAATGCCGCCGGATGTGGAGTCTTGTGACTTCGAGTACACCAGTTACGTGAGAGACTTTGCCCAGCCTACCGTCTGGTGCGGGAGCAACTGACAACTGCTGCAGAGCGTCACAAACGTGCCTACGACATGCGCGTTCGTCCAGCTGAGTTTGGTCCGGGAGACCGCGTCTGGTATTTCACTTCACGTCAATACCAGGGGAGTAGTCCGAAGTGGAAAAAATGTACTGTGGTCCATTCATCGTCGAACGCCAGGCGGGCCGGTGAACTATAGCCTTCGAAAGACTGCCAGTTCACGTCCATTTGTCTTACATGTGGACAAACTGCGTCCGTGCGCGGATACAGCATCCGCGGAAGTGGATGGAGCCAATTCGACACAGCCGGTTTCGAATGACATGAACGACAGGAGGTCGAGTCGAATCACACGTCGCCCCTTCCGATACCAGTAGGCGCCGTTAAGGACGCCTTGGCTGTGAATCTTGATGTATGACGCACTGTAAATTTAACTGATTATGTTGTGGGTTGGTTTTCCCGATTTTATTTTCAGGAAGGAGTAACTGTTGTTTGCATTGGACATGTTTTCCGAGTGCATCTTACGGACTCTTGGCCTGCATTGCGCTTTTCGGGAAGGTTTTCCTTTATTTTTGTGAAATTACTGCGAATAGGACTCTGATGTCATGTACAATGTAGGAGCTCTATAAGTTGAAGCTTATGATCATAATTTGCAGCAATGGGGTATTTCTATTGCTAGCGGTGGGAGTATTGCGGCGTTTTTGCCAGGCCGCCATGGGGCCTTTGATCTGCTTGCTATGTCTGTTTGACGCTTTGGGTATATCTGCCGCTAGGGACTCTTTGATCTGCTCGCTGCTATGAGTCCCTTGGTGCAACGGCCTTCGACTGCTTGCCACCGAAGAGGGTCCGTTTGATCTCCTAGCGCTATCAGTTCCTTGATGTGCCTGCAATCGGCTGCTTGCCACTATAGGTCTTTTGATATGCTCGCATTGACGAGCTCTTTGATGTACTCTACAACTGTGCATGCTTAACTGTGCATAGAGTCCTGGGGACTCTGTAGGGTCCGGGGGGACTCTGTAAGGTCCGAGTGACTCTATGGGCTGCACGGTTGGGGGGGACTCTGTAGGGTCCGGGGGACTCTGTAGGGTCCGAGGGACTCTATGGGCTGCACGGTTCGGGGGGACTCTATAGGGTCCGGGGGGACTCTGTAGGGTCCGAGGGACTCTATGGGCTGCAAGGTCCGGGGGGACTCTGTAGGGTCCGAGGGACTCTATGGGCTGCGAGGTCCGGAGGAATCTGTACTGTCCGGGGGGACGCTGTCGGGTTAGGGGGGACTTTGTAGGGTCCGGGGGGATTCTGTAGGGTCCAGAGGAACTCTCTTGGGTCCGGGTGGACTCTGTAGGGTCCGAGGCTGTAGAGTCCGGGGGGACTCTGTAGAGTCCGGGGTAAGTCCTTGGCTATAAATAAGAACGCATTTCTGTACAGAGTTGAGTGCAGCTTTCCCTTTCGAAGCTTTCCCTCTTGCTACCTCTCTATTATTGGGGGTTTAATGAGAGACACCATCAGGGAAACACTCGAACGTGGTGCAGAAGTCGGCAGAGGCGAACAATCTTCGGCTCAAAGCGAGATGCTGGTTACCAAGAGACGGGTCGCCACGCTTGATCCACCCTTTTCTGGAAAGGGTGGAGCGAGTGCGGCAGATGAACATTCTTGGAGTCATCATCAGCGGTAACTGCGAGCAACGCCTCGCGTCGACCGATCACTGGGCATCTGTACAGTATCTCTGCATGCTCTCCAGGTCCTCCGGTGGCATGGGCTCTCACTCGAAGGCCTTCACACTGGCATCAAGGCCACTATCTCCCGACTTCTCTATGCCTAACAAGCGTGGTTGGGATTGACAACAGCTTTGGACCGGGGTCGACTTGATACATTCCTCGAGAGAATGCGGAGACTGTGTTTCCTCCTTTCTGCTGCCATGCCGATGTCGGTCATGGCGGAGATGGCTGACGAGCGCCTCTTGCGAGCCGTCATTGTGACTGAGGCGCAAGTCTTCTGACCCCTTTTCCCGGCGGTCGCCACAGAAGACATGTATTGCGCCCACGACAACATCCCTTTATCCTCGTAGTTAAATACGACAGATATAATATTTGCAGGATTCTTTTTAAAAATTAAAATTTGTACCAAAGAATAAATAGTAGCATTCTCTCGAGGTCTAGCAGTAGGCCTACCTAATAGGACCTTCCCCGCCTATATGATCTTTTGACCTTTTGTAACTTACTACGGTGTGTCAATTTGGTTCTCCTTAAAGTTATATATATATATTTCTTTCTCTCTCTATATATATCTATATACACGGTGATTCATTAAAAAACGTACCTTACATAGGTTAGCATAACTCAGGTAAATGACCATTAATTTTAATGAAATTTCAGAATAATGATGCTTGATATTCTATTCAAGTGCTACATAAATCATTTGACACACCAAGCTAAAATGACGTAACGCGATTGACGAAACTAATGACGTCACGAAAATATCGCGAAAAAATGGTGTTTACCGAAGAGGATAAACAATTTGTTACATTCTTACGAAAGAATAAAAAGTACAGTGCAAAACGTTTTCTAAAGAAATTTCCTGATAAAGAGTGGACTCTTGGTGGATTAAATGCGTTACTTTCAAAGATCGACAAAACTGGGTCTTTCCATCGTCGACCAGGCAGCGGCCGCCCGCGTACGGCAGCAACAACCGACAATGCTGAAAAGGTTGAATCGCTGGTGCTCAGCCAGGAAGATATGCCGCAAACGCATCGCACACAGAGACAAATTGCTCGAGAAATAGGAATCAGTCAGACATCAGTTTGGAGAATTGTCAAGAATGATTTACATTTGCGATGTTTAAAGAAACGACACGCTCAAGAACTCACAGCAGCCAACAAGCAAGCAAGATTGACACGTTCCCGTCAGCTACTGAGGTTGTATCCTGCAAGCTTAGTGAATTTCATTTGGTTTACTGATGAGAAATTGTTTACTGTGGCAGCACCCAGTAACAGTCAGAATGATCGTATTTATGTCTCAGCCGGTACAAGGAAGAGAGACGTTCCAGCAAATCGTCTTTTGCGGACTCGACCAACTTTCAGCAAGTCCCTTATGGTATCTGTCGGGGTATCTGCACTCGGTCGTACGAACATCCATTTCATCGAACCAGGTGTTAAGATTAATGGACAATATTACAGAGATGTTCTACTAATGCAGGGTCTCTTGCCTGACATTCGTGAGATAACGGAGTATTTCATCTTCCAGCAGGATAGCGCTCCTGCGCACAGAGCTCGGGAGACCGTTGCGTTACTCGAAACTGAAACACCTGATTTCATCCCGCCTAATTACTGGCCACCTAATAGCCCTGATTTGAATCCAGTGGACTATAAGATATGGAGCGTCATGCAGGAAAAAGTCTACAGAAATCGAATACATGATGTCGACGAGTTGCGTCACCGAATTGTGGAGGTATGGGATGAAATGGATCAGCGCATCATTGATGAGTCAGTCAGGCAGTGGCGTAGGCGTCTTCGCGCGTGTGTTACTGCCCGAGGGGGTCAAGTTGAACATAAACTGTAACTTTCTTCCTATTCAGAACTGATTCCTCTATGTTCACTTAAAATTTTTTTGACATAAACCGATATTTGACGGAGTTACAATTAAATATCTAGGGGTACGTTTTTTAATGAATCACCGTGTATATGTATGCCGATGGCGGTGAGTTAATCAAAGCAATATCAATGGGATCATGAAAACACCAGGTACGACGACTAGGAAAATTAATGAGTTTGCCTAATCAAAAAAATTTATTGTTATCTGAATATCTTTGCTACCGGAAGATTAGCAGGAGTTTCTAATAAAATAGTCAGGCCTGTTCATTTCTAGATATGCCCAGCCCCTCTTGCTATATTAATGAGTCACTAGAAAGGGATATAATTATGTACCTTAACCTTAGATAAGAAGCTGTACGCAATGTCTGTATGAGCAGAAAAGTTTGACGTGAACATCGACAATCGATGAGATTTTTCCGTAAACTGTGGCAAGAATACAGTAAAATGGAAGTTGTTCTACTACTAATACAACGGACGACGATTCTGTTGATAGGTTTGTATTCTAGTTACTCTGAGTTGTAGATTAGTCTACTGAAGCCTGACGCAATAGGTCATTGAATTGTCGGAGCATCATTGCGTTTGGAAATAAGAATTTTTCATTTTTTTTCTTTTAATGAGAACACCAAGCTGTCAAAACAGCAACTTAGTTTACAAATTACAACTAATGAGGTGTTGTGAAGTGGGTTTAAGATACCCAAGGCAAGTCATGGATTTTTAGTACATGTATATGGATGTTTGGCCTCAAGCCCGGTAGGTATATTCGTTTCTGAAAATAGTAATGAATCTTCAGAAGGGAATATACTTTAAAGTTAGTTAAAAACTGTACGAAAGTCAATAATTATGAGCAAAAAAGTTTGATGTGAAGATCGACAATCGATGAGGCTTTTCTGTGACCTGCGACAAGGATACAGTAAAATAGAAGTTGATCTACTTCTAATACAACGGACGGCGATTCTATTGCTAGGTTTGTATTCTAATTGCTCAAAGTTGTAGCTTAGTCTGTCAAAGCCTGGCCAAAAGACCAAATGACAAAACGTTATTGAATTGAGATAGTTTCATCTCGTTTGGGCATAAAAATGAAGTGTTACGAGGGGATCAAGATACTCTGGACCAATGTTAATTACATTCACAAAACTAGAACGAAAGCGACTAGGCTATCGTAAGCGAAAACGAAATCATTGCGAAAAATAGTCATGTAGAACTAAACAAACGAATTCGATGTTGATATCGTGAACGAAAACTATGGGAAATATACGCATCAATTTCTTTCCTTCCACGCTAATTCAGATTCAATGAAAAATGAAGCATCAGAATCTGGAGCATTAAAAAAGTTCAAATTTTTCTGGCAGCAATGTCGGACAAATGACACATAACTAAACATGATGTTGAAGTCATCAATGTGAAAAATATCCATGAAGAAATGGACAGATATTAATCAGAGGTGACAAAGTACAGGGGAGACAATGCCTCCAGATTCTGGTCCGAAACAAAGAATGATGATTTACCCAACATTAGCTCCTGTAGCTGAAGATCTCATAGCAGCTCCAATACCTATGTCCTACGTTACATTCAGTTCAATTATCATAGATCAATCGTGCTGGACAAAACAGGTTTTGTTCCTGAAGATATGTGGTTGTATCCCTTGTGGATTTTGCTCTGCTCAACCAGGTCCTCAAACAAAACATTTACACTCTGTTCCCTTAATATTTAGTTTCTCCTCAACCTCCAAAACCTTACCTCCTGCTCTTGTCACATTGCCTTTCAAGAAACCTCTGGTTGAGGTACTTCCTGGTTTTTGCTGGTTCTTGAATCGGCTGTCGTTAAAATTATTCACGAAACACTTTCCGATCCTTCGAATTATCCTCTATATTCCTCCCACTTACCTCAGATCTATGCTCACAATGTAAACATCTACCACATCTCTAGCCCTCCTATATCTATCTGCCTACTTCTTGAGATTGACCTAATGGGGATATAGTGGGTATGGGGACATATTTTGTTCCCATTTCACTTTTTAGTTCGTATGCTCCTCGAGACGCTTTAATCAATCAATCAATGTAAACTTAATATAGCGCACCGTCAAGAGAGCATTCCAAACAAGCGGGCCAGTGGACTTGATAGAGAATTTCCGTGTATTAGTTTTAGAAGCTAAAACTCGATAGCCGGAGGAACATCTAGTATCGTAGGAATGGATCTCAGAGCCTAGTGAGAAATAATATTGGAATGTTCTAGGTAAGAGATGATTGGTAAATCGATAAACAAAAAGGCCTATCTGTAAATTCCCAATCTGGGAAATATTAAGCAGATTAAAGTCACGAAAGATAAGGGCAGTGTGAGAATTTCTGGGATGTCCACTGATAACTCTAATCGCTGTCTTTTGCATTATTCTGCAAAGTCTGGACTTGGTATTGGAAGCCCAAATTAAATTACAAACAGTTATGTATGGATACACATGTACCATGGTAAAATAAATCGCTTTCTCATGTTAATCGGAAGCTTGTAGGCAAACTTGGCAAGAATACCGATGGATTATGATATTTTGTTGCATTTTCAACTTGGTTTATCAGGGTGCCATTTATATAAATGCTTACACTAGTCACCTTGGCCTTTTTATGTGATTGGAATAATATATAATTGGTTTTGTCAATGTTAAGAGTCAGCTTATTTGCTGCGAACCAATCAGAAACCTTATCGAGTTCCAAATATAGAGTGTCTATGATCTCTGATAGGAAGCATGGGAATAAATCAAATTTGTATCATCAGCAAATAATATCATATTGATGGTGTTGAAAATTGAAGCAAGGTCGTTAATATAAATAAGGAACAACAGTGGATCAAGGTTAGATCCCTGGGGTACTCCATAACTGGTTAATAATAAATCAGAATGTATCCATTACAAAAGACTCTCTGAGATCTATTTTGGAAATAGCTTTCAAACCACCTCAACCGGGTACCCCTTATGCCATAGTGCTCAAGCTTTTTTAACAGTATAGTATGATTTACTGTGTCGAATGCTTTGGCCAAATCCAGCACGACCCCACAGCGTATTCTTTGTTATCAATAGGTTTAGAAAGTAATTCTTCGATACCCAGTAGGGCCCTAAAGGGGAGTGGCCGGCTTGGAAACCATGTTGAGTTTGGTGTAAGATTTGTAAGGAATTGATATAGGAGCTCAATCTTACATGCATAATTTTGTCAAGGTACTTAGCAAAATAGGGCAAATTGAAATTGGTTGATAATTGTTATGTTTTCTTTGCAACCCTTCTTAAAGACCGGAATTACTATTGCAATTTTTGCTTGATTGAGTACCTTGTCATTCTTTAAAGAACAGTTCATGACATCGGCCAAAATAGGGTTAATAAGGTGTATGTTGGGAGTGGCAATGTATGGATCAATATCGTCGCAGCCTTTAGTGTGGGTTTTTTTAAGGTCCCGACTTATATCCATGATCACAGATGAAGCGGTCATAATCAGTCCCATAGAACCCAACTGGGATGGTGGAAGAAATTGGCCAACAATTTCAGAGGAGGTGGTGATAATTTTATCTAGATCACTTGCAATGCCAGTGAAGTACGCATTCAAGTTATCAGCTATAGACTGCGGATCAGTAATGGTCTGGTTATTTAGGTCCAAGCAGTCAATTTTTGAAGCGGACTTTAAAGTGCTTCTTATAAGAGACCAGGTTTGTTTAAGATCATAGCTGTATTTTAAAAATTATGATTCACAATAGCTTTTTTCCGCAATAAGTTTCAGATACTTGAACCTATTCTGATAGGCAGTGAATTTTGTCTTATTGAATTCTGTAGGGTTTTGTGAAACCTTTTAAACAGGAAATTTTGTTGGGAGCACGATTTTAAAAGCGCAGGAGTCATCCATGGCTGCTTGCATTTTTAACCTCTTGCCGAGCAAGAGTGAGAACGTGGAAACGCCAGATCATAGTTAGGCCTACCTTTATACAAGGAATGAAAAGGGTCATAGGCCTCCTCTGGCTTGTTTGAGTTACACAAGCTGGAGATCTGGGAGCAGTCAGTGGTAGTGAGATATTCTCGAAACATATTATGTTTATCACTTGTTATTTTTCTAGTTAGTTTAATGGGTTGAGAGTGCAATTTAGGAGTTATATTAGAAAATCGAGCAAATATGGGAAGGTGCTCCGATATATCGGCAACCAAAATAGCTGAGTTTATGAGTCTATAAGGGTATTCGTAAATATGTTGTCAATAAGGGTTGCAGAGCGGATATCTATCCCAATGGGTTTTGTGATAACCGGAAGAAAGTAATTAGAAACGGGGTTATTATAGAATATAATATAATTATTTGTATCAGTGTGTTGGCATGATTTTAAAAGATCAATGTTGAAATCCTCTGCAAGCATAACCTCCCTAGTCCGATGGATTAATTTTGTAAGCAGTTCATCCATGTCTTCGTTAAACTGGATAAGATCTGCTCCCGGTGGCCTATAAATCACTCCAATTAGGGGAGACTTAGCCTTGAGGTCAAGTTGTATAAGAAGCCAGATAAGCTGGTGCCCTGCGCTTAGCTTGAGCGTTTTATAAATTTGGAGATTACGATTACGATTACACTTGTACTCAAAAGTAGTATCGACTTGATGACGATTAATGTTTTAGTAATTAAAACTATTAAACAAACATTACATGGGGCAGTCGACTTCGAATTTCTGGTAGAAATTCTTATACGAACTTAGCGGCTTTATTTTCTTGTGAAACTAAGAGAAAACAGACAAACCTTGCACAATTGCGGACGTGTCGTGCAAAGCCTCCCCACCGCCTGCGGCGTTGAAGCTAGAGGGTAGCAATATAGAAGAAGCGTGGAAGATGTGGCTACAGAAATTTGAATTATTCCTTCTTGCTTCTCGAACAGAAGAATTTCCGGGGGAAAATTCAGGTGTCTATCTTCCTCAGTGATCGGAGACGACGCACTGCTTGTGTTCAATACGTACAAATTTTCCCGGAAGAGGACAGAGGTAAATTGGAGGCACTTAAACAAAGTTCCACGAATATTGTACAACCAGAAATAATGTAGTATTTGAACGTTTTCAGTTTTGCAAGTGCTCCCAGGCTCCGGGAGAGTTTATATAGATGGCTTTGGATAATGGTTGCATCTGATCTAAATGATTAATGCCAATGTGTTGCGCTTGTTTATTAGTTTTTCTACTATGTATAGGTTTGAGCAGCTTCGCTCTCAGTCAAACCTGTGATGAAGGATACTATACACTAATAAACAACCCTGACAGAAGTGTATGCAACACTTACGATCACATCGGCATTCCGCTGTGCGATTACGGATTAAGTGAAGGTATTATTGGTTTACATAAATCATAGCATGTTTCATTATATAATGTCATTGTTGATGAAAGTCACCTTCACTCTAATACTGACCTCAATAACTCATTGTATATTCTTGATTGGACAGTTTCATGTTCTCAGTGCATGCTTAAACCAAATCATATATTCCATTGTCCTCTGAACCCAGCCTCGTGAGATGCCAGTTTCCTTCATCATAAGACGGTAACATTGGTTACATATAGCAAAGCTTCTTTCCTTGTGTAGTCCATTACGTTTTGAAGCCCTGAGGAGTTTATCTTCAAATAGTGGTATGACTGTCCCAGCAACCGACAGTACCAATTTATGAAATGCCGCATGTCTTTATACGCCGAGGCTAAGAAAATGAAGTCGCTGACACGCCATTCATGACCGCTTCTATAGCGTCTAGCTCATTTGGTAATGTATGGCTATCCCTTCAATAGATGGTCGAAAAGCAGAGGAGTCTGAGTAGATAATGACTTCTGGAAAGAAACTCGAAGAAAATTGATGTTAAAGAAATTCAATGCAGTAAATATAAGATTGAAAAGTAGCTTAGCAACATATTTACCATGTGCAATTTTATTATCAATAATTTTCCCCACAGAGTCATGGTACAGGTTTTCATCCTCTACTGGAGATACAGTTGTTGAGAGAGCGGCCGCTTATCCCGTCCCAGAGTATCGTTGTGGTACTCATGCAACAATCCACATCAGAGGACTCGGTTCTCATCCAACAGATGGTTAGATATACTGCCAACAGAAGAGTGCATTGTGTAAAAAAATAGATGATCCGAATTTTAGCATAACGTTAGAATTATTTGCAAACAATTTCAGAATTAATTCTCCTCTTTTGTGTGAGATTGGCTAATCTTTATTCTACCTCTAGATTATTGTGTCAGATGATTCTTAAAACGGCTACTCATAGACCATCAGAGACATGAAAACGTTATAACGCATGTGGAACGTGGAAATAATATTAAATGGATTCAAATAGCATACCACTGAGTTCTGTAACTTTTAAGTAACTAAAGATTATTGAGAGCTCAAAGCCCATATGGTGTTTAAAGATTTTCGATATCATGACCTTTCATAGCTTACAGATAAATTGGTGATAGGGCCTACAAAGTAGATAATTAGCAGCAAATTGATTCTCATCTAGGCCTCTACGACCCAAGTAGATCTAGGTAAGCTACGACAATTCCTTAACAGGGTTCACACCCGTCAGTACAGCAGTCAATTTGTAACTCATTCTCACAAAATATTTCGATCTGTTGTTGCTGCTACAGACTCTACAAGCACAAGTGCAACAGCTTGCGGGAATTATTATGGTACCCCTTGCAACTGGAGGTTCACGATACAGATCTACAGATGCCCAGCTCAAGGAAATTCAAGCCATTACTTCTTGTACAAGTTGAAATCTCCACCGCGATGCAGTATATCATACTGTGTCGGGTGGCTCGGGTCTTGTCCTGAGTATGAATACTGGAACGGAGCTTCATGTGTTCGTGAGTATAATCTAGTACTAGTGGGTCTTTTTTGAGTATCTATTAAACTGTTCGAGGTCGCACGTGTCCCATAACATGATGCACCAAACGCTTAATATTGATGATAACACCGACCCGTTTGTTTCACAAGTTGTCTATGCTGCAAACACTCCAATGACGTCACATCGACCAACTGATTGACAGGTGGTATAGAAATTGTAATTGATAGGTCGCGGAAGTTTTCGTGCGCATCAGTTACAATCTTGTTTTCTCACGAATATTAAATTTTCCAGAGATTTCAATGCGATGGAACAGGTAGGCCTAATTTACGAAAATAATTATATATATATGTATGTTTGCGTTTGTTTGTACATATATATATTGTATATATTCTAGATGCATAAGCGAATGATATTCGGCTACTGCTCCATGTTGCTCTGTCACGCACTCATTGGTCTGATTAACTAAAACTTGAAGAGTGCCTCTCAAATATGTAGGCCTAGGCATCGTTTTGTGTCAATGGTCCAGCCATAAACCAGGATAAGTCGGAGGCAATTCGGTTCTGTTCATGCCGACTCCTGCGTTCTCTACCTTTGCATTTTAGCATCGAACTAGAGGGCGCTTATGTACCACTTTCAGACCACCGGCACAATGAATTCGCATTTCCACCTCGCATAACACACTGTTGTAAATATTGTTTCTATCACATCAGAGCAATGCGTCATATGAGGTCGGGTCTGACTAAGAATATGTCGCCTTCCACAGCTTAATGCACTTGTCTCCTCTCATACTGAGCACCGGGTATGCTAATTCGCTTATTTGTCGGTCTCTCAGACTTTTAACTCAAACTGTTGCAACGCATTCAAAACACTTTAGTCTAGTAGCACTGCGTGTCCCACTACGAACTATGATCCTCAATCCTACTCCACCGGTTGGGTTGGAAATTAACTTTAAATTGGTCCGTTTGATCTCTTCAAAGCCCTCGGCACCAGTACACCTACCTATCGCCAGGATCAACTAGCTCCTTACATACATCCTCGTTACCTGCGATCATCAAGTACAAGTGTTCAAGCTGACGTCATAGGTTTTCATGCATTCCATGCATCTGTTCCTAGGAATGGAATTGACTGCCACTCTCTCTTCGTGGCTCACAAATTCACTACCTTCCTTCAAAAAGCGACTCAAAACTCAACAATTCCCAGTATCTTTCAAGGATTTGAAAATCTAAGAGCATCTTCAAATGGCGCCTGAGATTCATAGCATTTCGGTGAGACCTTGCGCGAGTTCAAATTTAATTAACAATAGTAATATAAAATAATAAATTAGGATATTGCTGCGACATTTTTCTACGGTTGGCTAGATGCGTGTTACCAATAAATACATGTAAACACTTTGAGTGACAGGTGCCTGGTTGGGGGAAGGGCTTCGTCCGACTCAGACTCAGATAGTAAAAAAATATAAAAATCAAATAGGTTGTGATGCGTGGAAAGCGTGAGACATCCAATGTTCAGCATTTTAAAAATAAAATATGTAATGTTATTCTTCGAAAATTTCTAAGCGCCAACAAAAGCCACGTGGAAAGATACGTGGAAAGCGTGAGACCTCCAATATTCAGCATATTAAAAATAAAATGTGTAATGTTATTCTTCAAAAATTTCTCAGCGCCCACAAAAGCCACGTACAGACATTTATTGCATATATAATGAAGAGTGGTAATGTAGAGAGCCAGGGACTTATTAACTTACATCGTAGATCATAATTATGTGATGAATGATCAGTCTTGAATGCCTGACCATAACGTGAATATCAACCGACTGATTGAAGGTACCATTAAAACAGCCAGTGTTCCGCATCTATTGTGCAATGCACTGACTTTATTCCATATATTTCTGTTGAGGACGTCATCGTCAAATAGAATTTAATAAAATGTTAGTGTCTTTCACGGTTAATTCCCTTGGTAAACCAGTTGGTTCTATATATATATTTTGTCAGTTGACATTGTGTTTATAGACGGTGTTGTAGATGGGCAAGACGCCTTCATTTAAATCGCTGGAAGCTCGCTAGCCACCAATATCATGGACAACGCGAAGAAGATGAAGAAGCACAGAATGTTATTTATCAGCGGAAGCAGCCAGCACATCACATGCATAGAATGTTTTGTTGAACAATTTCAAACAAATTGAGTCAATTATGGTCAAACACAGACGATGAAACATGAGCTCGTTTTAATTTTAATTGCATATTTGCGCTGTCCAAAGAATGCAGCCATGCTTAAACAGAATTTACGCGATAAATTATTATACAGTATTAGTACTGATTAATTTTATATGGAAAGAACGTAAATTAATTTCTTTTTAAAATCTCTCGTCATTCGATATTTAAATGATTGTAAAAATTTTTAAATGAATTTATACTCGCTTGTGATACATTATAACTATTAATTTATATAATCAAATGTTTGATTGTTGAGACAGTGGCCGATTATCCAGTTCCAGCGTATCGATGTGGAACATACGAGCCAACCTTCATCCTAGGACTCTGTTCTCATCCAGAGGATGGTTAGATTCAGAGGTGTCACTAGAGTTGGTGTCGCGCGGTGCGGCCAGTCAGGGTGACGCCCCTCCTTCATAAAATCCTCCCTTTTAGCTACCAGACCATACAGAATCGTAATCGTATTCTCCAAACTATTTAAGCGCCACTCGAAAGTCAAGCGCAGGGCACCAACTTGTTCACGAGCGCTACGTCAATTTAAATGGGCTGTTAAAAGGGTAGCCACAGGAAGGTCAGAGTCTAATATCCAGAATCCTTAATAGTACCTAATGTCGATGTACTAATGTTATTCGTAAATTGTTATTGTAATCTAAACCAAAAACAGTAAATTTTCTTTCTGTCCTAAGAATGGAATTGCTCACGAACGAACGCTGTGGCGATATGAACGTTTTTGCAAAACGTTCCGTTGTGAATTTCTAGGTTAGCATTACTATTTTCAGCACAAAATTGGCTTTACATTCTGATATTTAAACATTTGAGTTACACAATTCACACACATTCGATATAATAACAACCGCCATTTGCATTCGCATCATCCGAAGGTAGCGTTAATTTTAATATGCAAATCAGGCGCTTTTTAAATTTTTTTCTATAACAAAAGCCTTACTTGGAGCTCTCGCCCAATGAAACACTCTCGATCGGTCGAATTTCAGGGGTGAAGAGCCACCCACTGAATTCAAAGTTCAATCCCAGGCGAAGCTAGGCTGTAAGGCTAGTTCCTATAGAATATTCATTCCACACTTATATAGCGCCCCGTTAACGCAACCACAACAATGCAAATCATTCGTGAGCAACTTCTGAAAGAAAGGTGCATTATTGGATGATAAGGACGCATTGGAAGGTTAAAAAGAAGGTCTATATTACCATAAAGTCTAAGCATTAGACATGAATTGATACAATATCATAATCATATGTATGTAAGATAAAGTTAAAAAGTATGTTTAATCACCTGTTATTGTTATTTTCAGATTAATGGATTTTTGCTGAAATTCTGCGCAAACGCTTTAAAAATTCATTGTCATTTTGGTGTCACACCTCTGAATGGTGTCGCCTGGTGCTGGCCACACCCCCGCACCCACTAGTGACGCCACTGGCTAGTTTTGCTGCACACAAAAGAGTGCATTGCGCAAAAAGTAGATGAACCGAATTTTGGCGTAACGTTAGAATTATTTGTGTATAATTTCACAATTTATTCTCCTCTTTCGTTTGAGATTTGCACATGTTTATTCTTCCCCTAGGTTACTGTGTCAACTGATTCTTTTACTCATAAACCATCCGAGATGTCAAAATGTTGCAATGCATGTGGAACGTCGATATAAATATGGAATGGATTCAAATAATTATCATACCACATAGTGCTGTAACTTTTAAGTAACTGAAGATTGAAAGCTCAAGCAATGTCAACGTGATGTTTAGAGATTTTCAATATCACGTCAATTCATAGCAAAGCTCTGCAACTTCTAAGTAACTTAAAGATAAATAATTGTTGATAGATAATTACTAGCGCATCGATTCCAATCTTGACCTCTTCGACCTACATAGATCTAAGTACAGTACGACAATTCCTTAACAGGGTTTACAACCGTCAGCACAGCAATCTACAGAGTGGGCCAGCATAAATGGTCCGCTTTTGCAGGCAAATAGCTCCAAAGTTATTTTTAATTAATGTCGGACCATTTATGCTGGCCCACCCTGTATTTGTGACTCATTTTAAATAAATATTTAGAACTGTTGTTACTGCTGCAGACTTTGGAAGCACAAGTACAACAGTTTGGGCCTATTATCATGGTAACCCTTGCAACTGGATGTTCACGATACAGATTTACAGATGCCCAGCTCAAGGAAACTCAAGCCACTACTTCTTGTACAAGTTGGAACCACCACCAGGATGCTATCTATCGTACTGTGTCGGGTGGCTAGGGTATTGTCCTGAGTGTGAATACTGGAACGGAGCTTCATGTGTTCGTGAGTATAATCTAGTACTAGTGGGTCTTTTTTGAGTATCTGTTACACCGATCGAGGTCGCACGTGTCCCATAACATGATGCACCAAACGCTTAATACTGATGACACCGACCTGTTTGTTTTCACAAGTTGCTTGTGCTGCAAACACTTCAATGACGTCTCATCGACAAAAATTTAGTGGTTGACACGTCGTATCGACAGAGTAATTGACAGGTCGTATCGACAGAGTAATTGACAGGTCGTATCGACAGAGTAATTGACAGGTCGTATCGACAGAGTAATTGACAGGTCGTATTGACAGAGTAATTGACAGGTCGTATCGACAGAGTAATTGACAAGTCGTATCGACAGAGTAATTGACAGGTCGTATCGACAGAGTAATTGACAGGTCGTATCGAGAGAATGATTGATAGGTCGTATCGACAGAGTAATTGACAGGTCGTATCGACAGAGTAATTGACAGGTCGTATCGAGAGAATGATTGATAGGTCGTATCGACAGAGTAATTGACAGGTCGTATCGAGAGAATGATTGATAGGTCGTATCGACAGAGTAATTGACAGGTCGTATCGAGAGAATGATTGATAGGTCGCGGAAGTTTTCGTGTGCGTCAGTTACAATATTGTTTTCTCACGAATTTTTAAATTTTCCAGAGATATCGATGCGATGAAACAGGTAGGCATACATTGCATGTATAATTATATATTTTGTGTTTATATATATCTCTCTCTATATATATATATATATACACACATATATATAAAGAGAAGATTCTGTTTGTCTCTTTCACAGTTTTAGAGCCATTGATTCAAAACCTTTGCCGTTGGCTCAGGGAACACCTGGGAGACCCAGTAGAGGGGTTGGTGAATCCCGCGGCCACCATCTTCATGGTCTCCAGGGCAAAAAACTGTCTCAGAACCCCCTCCCCCCAAGGAAAGTTTCCTTCTCAGTCGCCAGGAGTGAGTCGACGAAACACCTGCTCCACATTTGTCGACATGTATGTGCACGTGATATCTGTCTGCCACACATCTTCTTCTTTTACACTGTCATGAATAAATGACGGTTTGGGAGATATCGTACAGGTAGCACGTACACAGTTTGTCTGTCTGTTCATGCATTTGCGCACTTTTGCAGCTATTGACTCAAAACCTTCGTCGTTCGCACGGGGAACACCTGGGACACCCAGTAGAGGGGTTGGTGAATACCACGGCCACCCTCTTCCTGCTCTCCATGGCCAAAAACCTGTCTCAACCCGTGCAACGACCCTTACTAATAAATATATTAAGATAACGCCACGACTTTTTCTAACGCTGGATAGATGCATGTTGACAATAAATACACCGTCGCAAACACTTTGAGTGCTAGGTGCCTGGTTTGTTTCTCAGACTCAGTTAGTATCCACATACTATAAAGCATATGCCATGGCGCGTGTGAAGCATGAGACATCCAATGTTCAGCGTTTAAAATAGAATATGTAATATGTATTGTCGCTAAAGTTCTAACATTTTAAATCATCGTTTTAACTATTGCAAGGTTTTGACGCGAAAGAAATCTCGAAACAAGAATGGTAACACTCGCCTGGTACATTGCGAGGAAAGTTTCGCGAAAACTAATCAACTTGGCAAGAATAGTCTACATTTCATGCGAATACATTTTAAAATCAGCGCCACAGATAGACTATATAGATTTCGAAATAACATTGTGTTATTTGATAAATTGCATGGAATATTTTTTTATATTGCCGTAAACTTGGGTATTCTAAAGTAATTCTTTACAAATGATTGTTGACCTTAAGCAGGTTAACTGTAAACACGAGGTATGTTTTAGTCGAATTCGCCAGTGACGAGGAAATCAGAGGCAGGCATGTATTACAACCGATCGAAAGTCTATTGGTAATCCAAATCAATGCTTCAAGTAAGAATGGCCACAAAAGGTCTTTCAGAGGAAGTGTAATTGTTTTCTACGCTCTCTTTAGAGAATAACAGAGAAAAGATAATTATGTCCTACGTGTGAATCTAACACATGATGGACATTTCTACAAATTCTACCACTTTAAAAGACAAATCTCACTTACGCTCCAGCATTTGACTTTTGAGAATTGAATACTTAAAGTTACACACAAAATTTAGCATCTACGCAACTGATCGATCACATGACTAGAACAATTGGGTTACTATGGTGAATATTATATGCTTTGTCTCAAGTGTTGATGCTTCGGCTTTTCAGGAAGGAGAATTGAACTGTAGGCTGCTTCTCAGTGATGAAGAAAAGGCCAAGGAGCTTCACGTCCTCTTGTTTCATGAATGCAGTTAATCTCTGGGTTCGCATTCGTCAAACCATCTCCTCGACATTATCGCAGATAGTGACTCGATGTATGGGCCAGTCTCAAGCCTGAACATAGGAGGAGGGCGCCGAATCTTCTTGGCTCGTTGTGGATTACCTGAGCGGTAATCATAGCGAGACTAGAAAGTCTGTCCATCTTTTCAGCATTATTTTGCAATGCCTTGCTTTCGCGGCTACAGTGCCTTGATCGATAGAGAATGGTACATAAAAGAACGATTCGGTGGAATATTTTAATATGCATATTGTTAGATAACTGTCCTTGGCTTACTAGGTAATTGGCTGATCTATGTACCTAACACATTCTGCTACTAACCTTAAGTGCTTCCTTGGACTATCTTATTGGTAGACGTGCATGGTTTTACCTTTGATGGTTCTGCTTGGGTGACTCGTACGAGGAGTGCCTTCTACTATATAAGCGTTGTTACTTAAGGTGTGACGAGAGTGTGTTTCGTGTCCAATGTGGCTTTAAACAACTAAGAACGGTGTCCCTGAGACTTGGGTCTCCTTTTGCGTATTTGTCAGCCAAAACATTTCTCATTCTCATTTGGCTTAAGTTAGCCTACTTAAGGAACAGTTTCGTGGTACGCCTGTTGCTGCCAAGACGTGTTGATGTTCTGTCATCCTTCTGCTGACTTAGTCTTCTTATGCCGTCCCGTTGACGATCGTAATGTATAAACATTAATACAAAGCTTATCTGTTTGTTTACCGAAGTTATATATATTTCTTTAAATGTACTTTGTTACACATTTCCCTAGCGTGTGTCTTATAACTCTACGTAAATCTAACAATATTATGAAAACGCTTGTAATCAATTGAACTATCTGAGCCCGTCTGTCTGTCTGTTGTTTGTCAGTCCATCTGTCTCTCTCTTGTTCTGTCTGCTTCTTCAAGTTCTATTTCCAGTTTTCCAGTTCCTGCTTCTTTCGTATATCTGTATACTCTCCTTCTTGTGCAACATTCCAATCATTTCCCAGAAAGTAGGAACAAACTTTCTTTAGCAACAGGACAGGCAATATAATATAATAATAGCGAAGAAATTTAAAAAAAAACTTTAGATCGATTATAGATCTGTGTTTGCCTTTACTTTTGTGTGCTCAACCTGCCGTAATCGAAACTGCAATTGTCAGGTTTTTTAAAATGGGAATTGGGAACCGACGTTTCGTTTGAGTCATGAAAATGTAAACAACAGTGCCAAGAGACTATGTTGGAGTTGGTGTCTACGGTTTTCTACACGTAGATTGCCAATACTTGATGGTTCCCTTAGTTGACGTCATTTGCAGGACTGATTCGTCCTTTCCCATTGCAATTTCCGATGTAATGCAAGACAACCATCGCTTCTGTTTGAATTAAAACTGTATACATCTCACGAACTTCTTTCGTATTCTTATTTCACAACGCTTTTCTGTTTTCTTCCTGTGCCAACATAATTTAGGATAAACTCTTCTACGGACGACTCTTATGAGCAGATTATGTAGTGCCTTTTATTTGTCTTCACTTTAGAACTTAAAATTAATTAAGCCCATTAAAATATTCAATTGCTGTAATACATTCACTCACAAAAATGGCGCAATTCTTTGCTAACAGGGATAACCGGACCGATCAATATTCGTCGTTTTACATACACAATAAATCATTAGCCTTCTAGTTGAGGTCACTGAGTAGGGTCCTATTGTAGTCGTCCTCTGCCCCAACTGCTCTGCTGTTCTTCAATGACGTCATCTGAATTTAGAAGACAAACAAAAATGGCATCGCGAGATGTGGATCCTTGGTTACCATGGTAACGTATTGTGTTCGGAGCTGTGCCATGATTGGCTAGGAGCTGCTCATTTCTGGCCGCGAGTGAATAAAACCCGAAGAGTCCCCTTGCTAGCTCAGGTCCTGCAACGCTCCAAGAAGATCGGAAGAAGACGATGAACAACAACAGGATGGAAGACTACGAAGAACTCGAAATGGTAGGTTTGACCACATACTTATACTGGCCGAAGAGAGCTGTCTTCGGATGGCTTTCCTCGGCCACGGTCAAACCTACTAGAGAACAGGGCTAGCCTAGGCTTTAGATTAGGGTATTTAGCATTGATTAGTTCGATTTAAACGTGATCAAATCAAATGAATCCTTGGTACCTAGGCCATAGTAAATAGGCGACACTAGTCTGGAATAGCTTAGATTTAGGTGTTCGTTATT
The DNA here is from genome assembly GCA_959347315.1 of Bimastos eiseni. Taxonomy (NCBI): domain Eukaryota; kingdom Metazoa; phylum Annelida; class Clitellata; order Crassiclitellata; family Lumbricidae; genus Bimastos; species Bimastos eiseni. The sequence continues at coordinate 3,620,288 of OY365813.1, read as the reverse complement.
ATCCTTGGTACCTAGGCCTTAGAAAACAAAGATAGGCTTCGACACTAGTCTTGCATAGCTTAGATTTAGGCGTTCGTTATTACCCTATGACGTTCTCTAGGGAAGGGATTTGGCTTGTTGTTGGTTGTGTAGGAAGAAGACCTGGGAGAGGACGCCGTCGCTAGGCGGAGAGATAGGTCTCGCAGCGCTCGGCCGAAAGCGTCGGCAGCAGCAGCAGCATCGGCCAAGGAGGACGATGACGAGGGAGGGAGTCCTTCGAGACGGAAACGCCGCCGCCGAAGGGGAGGCAGCCGAAGGGGAGGCCGACGAAGCCACCGCCGCCGACGACGAAGCCACGGCAGGAGCAGGAGCAGACGCCGACGACGACACCACAAGTGCTAGACCTACTAGGCATCGGTCGCCCAACGGCCGATGACAGGGTAGACCCGACTGCGACGACATATGAACTTTCGTCTTGTGTGGACTAATTTAGATCGATGAAGAAATCTATTAATGTTCGATCAATAAAAGTTGAAATGAAATGAAGTGTCTTGTCCTTCTAGGTTTGGGATTTTCAGTCAGCTTAGGCCCTCAGTACTTTTAGAATCTTCCTTATAGTATTATCATTGAGAAGCAGATCTGAGACAAGAGTGCTGCCACAACAATTAGGCCCATTAATGTTCGATCAATAAAAGTTAAAATGAAAGGAAGTGCCTTCTAGGCTATGGATTCGGCCAGCTAAGACACTCAGTGATTTTATAATCTCTCTTATACATGTAGACTCCAATTGCCACAACAGTTAGGAAATCCAGAATTATTGACGCAATTGTCGCTGAATAGAAAAGGACGCAAAGAGGTCACATAATCAACCAAACAACTGGTATATTGATTGACTTCCCCAATATAACACAAAAGCAAAGAAATTACAATGCAATGTGGGTTACACTAAAAATGTCGGCGGAGGCACCTGTAAATTTCCGGCTAGCGTGGCCCACCCTTACTCATTTTGTAACCAAGCAGTAGTTGGGGAAATTGCTAAGTTGGAGCTTGAGAGAAGAAAAAAAACGTAACCAGTTAAGTGTGTATTCGCGCACATCACATAATCATCAGAGGTGATATGTTCCCTTAAGAAACTTTATATTTGATTTTATTGGTATTATGCTTTACTCGTATGTTCTGCTCATCTCATAATTATATAGCGCCATATTTATAAGGAACTGAGCCTAAGCGACTCGTCGGGTTATATTATATAGTGTGAAACAAAAGTTCGTTTGAAACGTTAATATCTCGGTCAAAACAATTCGGATCTCTTAAATATTTTTCAAGCGCATACAATATTCAAATATAATATACCCCTAAAAGTGTTAAGTAGAACGTGCGTTAAATGACGTGACAGTGACAGTGTACATCGCGGCGCGCGAAGTGCATTTCTGGCTCGTGCCTGACTGTCACGTCACCATTGCGACGAGATGACTAGACGACAATCTTCCGTCACACATCCTACTCCGGACCTCTCTCCTATTGGGAAGTTGTGGAATATTTAGTCTATCAGCGTTTATAAAGCCAAAGAAAGTTGATAAGCTCAAAGTTTCCTCGTTGGAGGTGACGTTTGAGGAGTGGAGGGCGCTTCAGTCGTTGATTCAGTCTCTGCCGTCTGGAGTCAGTGCTTTCGTTGAGCTGAATGAAAATACTGTTCGCTACTAGCCTACGGATGTGAGACCCAGGTAATAATATTGTTCTATGGTCTAGCAGGTCAACTATTTTGTTTACAGTGATATTTTAACAAAAACTGTATCGCATTGCAGTTTATTTCGGAAAACAGGTGCTCTTCAATTTTTTATATGCATAATATTCCAATCACAGACCCGATCTTAACCAAATTTGTACCATTATCTTTCATTTGTATGCACTGACAAAATGTCATGACAAAATATCATTAAAAATATGAAGCCATTACTGAGAAAACGCATTTTGAAAACGGTGAATGAACTTTTGAACTATTCATTTTCGTCGGTGGTCGCAGCTATGTGAAATCGTTGTGCCAGCCAAATTCCAAGACGAGCTCAGCTTGAAGCGAGTAAATTATAAAAACACACTTTAGATCAATTAAAATAACTTCCCAATACTCTATCTTTGGCAAACGTATAGGAACATAATAAATTATTATTTTTGCCATGGAAATATAGTTCATAAATGTTCTGTACCACTAGTGTTCCCTCGCGTGTAGAAATTTCTGCTATGATGGCATAAGTGTATAGAGTGCAGGATAGGATTCCTCCACTGCTCGTACTCTGGAAGTGCCAGTTCAAAGCCTTGATAGCGGAGGAGGGCCACACTAATTATTCATCTTATCACACGGTGTCGTTAAACTTAAACTACTAACAACGTAGGATTTCGGTGAATAGATCAACTACAGCGTGGGAGAGGAATGGCCCTTGTTCGGCACCGTCAATAATATTACCACTGCTAGCATTTCATATCATATCTTCGTTTTAAACATAACTTAAAAGCAATTCCGTTTCTTCATCACCGCCACCACCATCATTATCACCAACATCATAATCATCATCACCATCACCACCAGCAGCATCACCACCGCTATCATCATCATCGTTATCACGTTCTTCTTCGACTTTTTCCACAGTCTTTTTCATCATATTAAATCCATTCCTGGAGCGAGACCCACGCAGCCCATCAACCACATTGATTCCCTTCAAATTCAGAGGTAAAGATAACATTATAAAGAATTCTCCAGTTAGGGCTAACTGGCGCTCTCTGTCCAATACAAGACAAAGTTAAAAGGAGATGGCGATAGTAGGCTATAATCGAAACATTTATCGTTAAAGGAACAGAAATATCGACAATAATCTGGTCTATTACTTTTATTCGCTAAATAGTAAGTAGCCTCGTTTTGATGCGCTGATGAAAGAACAACATCTGGTGAAGATTCGTTTCAGCATATCGCTATCTGTCGATTATGTGGCGCCTCTAGCGTAGGGTCCACATGGTTGGTTCCTTCTTATGCGCTGTCTGGGTACATCGATGATTCTAATGCCGGGGGCGATCATTGATCAGAGTCCGTCGTTAATAATCCCATTGGACGGGGAGAACCAACGAAGTCTATTCACACGAACGATTTCGATGAGACCGAGGGCACGCGTTGACATCAACAGTCGATGATGACGAGATGAAGGCCTTTATTCACAGACAGAGGATTATTCCGAAGGGGAAATTGGGAAGACGACTACGTTACTCGTGTATTTATGTATGTACGTATATACAGTGTGCACGTTCATGTATGTATGTATGTATGTATTTATGTATGTATGTATGTATGTATGTATTGTATGCGTGTATGTATGTATTGTATGTATGTATGTATTGTATGTATGTATGTATGTATGTATGTATGTATGTATGTATGTATGTATGTATGTATGTATGTTCTTATGTATGTATGTGTATGTATGTATGTATGTATGTATGTATGTAGGTTCTTATGTATGTATGTATGTATATATGTATGTATGTATTGTATGTATGTATGTATTGTATGTATGTATGTACGTATGTACGTATTATGGACGCATGTTTTTCTTTGATGTACAATGTACGCTAGCGTGTCTGCCTTTATGTCCGTTTGTAAGTATGAATGTTTGTATGTGTATGTATTGTGCTATCTATGTATTATGTATTGCGTGTATAATGGGCCTGTGTTAATGTCAGATAGACTAATGTAAGGGTTGTCTGAATTGAAGCAAATGTTGTTATACCATGTCATATGATCATCTTCGCTTAGCGCCGGTTGTCCACATGTTTGGATACTGAGTCCGAATGGATCCGTGCTGTCCAGTCTCTTCTGTCACGTTCTGCACTCATTAGATCAACTCCCATCAGCCCAGTCCACATCAGAATATTGTCAATGCTCGACCACTAGTGACCCCGCTGCTCCTTGATGAGACCTGTCATCAAACTTTCCTCAGTGTTGTCCCACGGCTGTCTTTGCTAAATGTGTCCAGATATTCACGAGCGTTTCGCCAAAATGGAGGCCAAGTGAAGAGCCGAGTCCTGTTTTGAACAGCGCGGTTTCGTAAACAGGTCCATAATTACAGCAATTACTACTCGAGTATCTCTGAACGACACAGCGTTGTTATGGCTATCAGGGTAATTTTTGGCTTACTTGGAAACCCTTGCGTTTATGACAGAGACAGACGATACGGCAACAAGAGGGGTTGGCCATAACGTATCCGGAAACATTCTTCTCCGCTCAAGTATAAGGCTAAACGGAACCACTGAACGCCTCACCATATCGTGGGATTATGGCTTGTGGATTGTTAAAATCGTCTAAACGACACTGCTTAGAGCGTACTTGTTCCTCCCGTCCATTAATCCGAACCTCAGTAGCGACTCTGTATAATCATATTATTATTTGGAGCGCTTCTGAGTAGAAGACCTTGAAGGGGCGCTATGTAAAACTGCTGTAATAATAATAATATACGTGGATTACCTACTATAGCCCGACATACTCACCCACTGCCAGCATCCTGCAGGCAGTGCCAGTCCCAAGCCTCGATAAAGAAGGAGAGCGACTCTAATGATCTTTGTTACCACACAGCGTCGTTAAACTGTGCCACACAACACTGTTGTGTGGCACAATGGCTGATCGGTTAGAGCGGTCAGCCCGTAACGTTCAGTGTGCTGAGCGCGCGGGTTCGAGCCTCGTCCAGGGCGTCAGTCACTGTGTAGGGACCTTGAGCAAGTCCTTCGCGCACCATTGCTCTGCAGTACAACTGCAATTGCACCGTCGAGGCGTGTGTATGTATTTCTGAGCAAAAGATGTTGGAAGAAGGGCGCTATAAAATTTCGGCAATAATAATAATAAACTGCAACTACCATCTATACAACCCGACCGTATAATGTCTTCTAGAAGTTACCCAGCGGTCAACGTATAAATGGTATTCACGCATGGTTATAACTCGTCCAGTGACGTTGAATCCGGTTTCAGGCGACAGATTATTCGGTTCACAACGCCTTAAAGAATCTGAATTTAACGCAGCTTAGGCGAGTCTTCTATTATCGCCCATCGATCTTTCGCCTAATCCCCAAGACAGCAGCTTTCTTCGTCTACATCCATCAAGCACATTGGCGTCGATTCGATAAGTTTGAAGGAATCGCTGCTTTACTTTCCTTTAGCGCAGCGTCTTACGGTCGAGGAAGACCAATGATACGACTATGGAGGACTTCTTAAAGAGCTTCCGTGGACAGGAGATGATCGCTGCTGTTTAAGTCCAAACACATCAATCGTTACAGCTCAGACAGTCGTGACCGGATTGTCAAGTAAGCGTAGGACCGCAGCTCTGTCGCGAGGCAGCGGATTTTGAATCAATGATAAAATGGTCGTTTAGATTAATAATTAAAAGTTGGACGTTTATGGCGGAGAGAGGACTCCAGAAAAACGTGCTTGCACAGTTTGCCACACTATTTAAACGAAGGCCATTTGTGTATGAGGAGGTAGCTATGAAAAATGCTGTACAACAAATTCGAGTGTTTTGCATAATACTTGTGGTTTTGAATTATGTTTATTTGTTTTAGAAATAATGAATTAGATAAATAATTTATTTTGTAATAGACTACAAAGGCGCCGAGTGATTTACAAATAAGGCTTGCATTAATTTACAATATGATGTGTAAAACTGGGTCCCATGAATACATGATTGCGATACCTGCATACCATTATAACAGATGTAACTTTCCTTGTAACTACTTTTGAAATGCTTTGATATGCTGTACCACTAGAGTGATTACAATAATATTACAATTTTTTTCACTCATTGACGGTCATTGTTCGAACAAGACGATCGAGTGACTGGTCAAGAGATCATGATCTATTCAAGTGATTAAGATCTATTCAAGTGATTAAGATCGATTCAAGTGATCATGATCGATCCAAGTGATCATGATCTATTCAAGTGATTAAGATCGATTCAAGTGTTCACGATCAATCCAAGTGATCATGATCGATTCAAGTGATCATGATCGATCCAAGTGATCATGAGCGAGTCAAGTGATCATTATCGATTCAAGTGATTGATTGATCGATAGGTCAGCAGACTGGCAAGGAGAAAGAGAAAGAGACAGACATATAGAAAGACGGATAAACGAAGTCAAAATTCGTTTGACACTTCTTGCCATTGTCTAAAGACGATGCATACATGAATGTTCAAATACTTTAGGTTGTCACGTTACATGCAGAGTCTAGAGCTGACGTCATGTGTTGCTCATCAAAAATTTATACTCCATGGTCGGAAACAAGAACACTATTACACCGTATCCCATAGGATCAATAAAGGTGCTATAACAGTGCTCATATACTTTCGATATTTATACTCCATGGCTTCTACAACGTCGTCCAAAGGCCGTGATGAATAATACCATTGAGATTTATTATAAACGCTATTTATAACCTCATTGAATTATACTCAGACAACGCATCACGACGTCACCACCTACGTCACTGCCTACGTAGGCAGGCAGACGTTGCTTCAAAGGTCCTGGCTGATTTTTACGATCTCGCCCACGAAGAGCTCACATAATTCATTTAGCGCATATTGACCACCTGCGCTTGCTTCGACGCGTCGATTTATAGAAGCAGACTGTGTAAACTTGGAATCTTGCTTCTGCGCGTAATCTTAAATACTATGTATATGTATGAAACTTCATCTATAGCAGTAATAGATACTATAATACAAATGAAGTTGTACATATTTGCATGCGTAGCACCTAGAGTACACATTCATTATATGCATGCGTTGGATACATAATGACGAATATGCAGTTATGCACACATGTCTACATACATGCGTTCATACTTTATAAGTTTTTTGACCGAGTTGATCGTATAGAGAAATATACAGGCAGCTGTTTGTCACGCGAGGGCCAATTAAAGTGTGCCAGAGACCTGATGAACAATAATTATATAGCAATGTAAAAAAGGCCGAATTAGAGATTATATGCACTCATACGTGTTATGGATGGACAGAGCGGCTGCAAGGGGATGTTTAACCAATCACTGCAGCTGTGCTTATGCATCATATAACGGTTTATAACCCATGAAAAATGATTTCTGTTTATGCCATCGGTACAGAGTAATGTTCAAATCCGAAGCTTGGTACTCGGGTGAGTGCTGCCTCTTTGCCGAGGCCACAGCAGACCATCTGGATGATCTTGTACCACATTGATCCCGACTCTGTCTCTGTCTGTCTGACTGTCTGTCTGTCTGACTGTCTCTCTGTATGTTACTGTCTCTCCATGTCTCTCTGTCTCTGTCTCTCTGTCTTTCTCTGTCTGTCTGTCTGCTTGATTGTCTGTCTGTCTCTGTCTTACTGCCTGTCTGTGTGTCTGTCTGTCTGTCTGTCTCTCTCTCTATCTCTCTCTCTCTCTCAGATTCCTTGATCAGATTAAAACCGCTGCAGTAACCTTTGAATCATCTGTAATTTACGTCAATGACTGCTCCAGACAACGGATTTGTGATACATGCGACCATATTCATTCATTCATTCATTCATTCATTTAACTCATTCATTCGTTCGTTCGTTCGTTCGTTCAATCGAACGTTCATTCATTCTGTCAGCTAGTTAGTCATTCATTCGTTTATGGTGATTTATATAGCGCTTCTTCGATATTCGCACTAATCTAGTTAAAAACTTCTAAAGTTCTTAACTGACCGGAATTGCGATTGTCGTTCACATGGCATTCTGCGCTGACAGTGTCTGTCGCTAGTAAGATTGTACGTAGTATGGGAAGTTCTTTGAGTTGTTCTGGGTCGTAATTTCGTATCCGGTCTGCTACTGTGCGTTCGTTAATAACCTTAAAAACTAATTAACTAGAAAGCCTAGAAACCTAAAACTTTCTTGAAAAAGTTTATCATCCAGTCTCAATGTATTCTCCTCCTCCTTCTTGTTTTTCTTCTTCTTCTTTTTCTTCTTAACCTTGTTGATTGTTTTTGCTCTTATGTTAAACATCCACTCTGGTGCGAAATGTTCAGAGAAAACTTTTCTGTTGTGAATGAGCAAACGTATCCTATGTTTCAAGTAGTTCTTTGTATACGGCTAATCACTCACGTGATGATGCTTTATAGGTGGCTCCGTTATACAGACAGAAGAAGAGAGCTAGAGCCTAGAGAGACAGAGGGAGAAAGAAAAAGACAGACAGAGACAGAGAGAGCGCTGTGTCGGTTAAGTAGCGCACTTCGCCTCGTATACAGTCGCCTGCTAATGGTTCTCGAAATACGTGAGGATGCATTTATAATAGATTTATCTGTCTCCCTGTAGTGCAAGAAACTCATGATGCCTCTTCACGATCGGGAGCAGTGACCGGTCGGTAACCATGAAAACATGGTTGCCATGGAGACCCACGAAGTCTATGAACACGCTGCAGAGGGCTAACTATAAGAGGGGTGTATACAAGAAGGGTGTTATGGCCGTTGTGACGAAGGAAATTGATAGTCAGAGGCAATTGGAAGGACAACATGTTACGCATGGGCAAGAGTTATGTGACTTGTGCGGACGCATGTAATTAGCTGGCTGGCTGGCTGGCTGACACTTCTGAAGAATGTAGCTTGCTGTGGTTTGCCAACCAGACATGTTCAATAGGCGAATATACATACTTCGTCATCAAGATAGTTTAGTAGACTTCTGGATTCGTCATTCCTACCAAAGTCCTTCCAGAGAAAGCCAAACGAGAAACTGAGCTTCCGAAAAGTTGACGCCGGTAATCCTGAATGCGGTCACGAATACGCTGTCGACCACCAGATGTCTGGTTCGTCACGATCCTCAGCAGCAATGACGTCAAGGCACTTATGTCAAAGGTCACCCAAGAAGTGTATCAATGAAGTAGTGTTTACTACATCCACAGCTGCATCCTTAAGGTTCGTTCATTATAAAGCCAGTCGTCGATGATGGCCACAGGATTCGTTCCTTAAAAGATGGTATACGACTACAGATGAAATCAGGATAACTGATAACCTAATTATGTTTGTGCAATTGAAATAATAGGCAGCATTTGCGCTCCCGGCAGAAATTCTGTCTTTGGACCCGTTTTGTAGAACCATCATACCGTAGCTTTTGTGGGCACTCAGATATGTCTAAAATCTAAATTACATTACATGTCTAAAAACAATCATTACGATTATCGTGTCGCAAATTCAGAATCTTTGTTAGACGAACAGGCTTTGCTGCTGGGTAAAACGGGAAGAAACTAAATTGATGGCTATGTGTCAGTTCTTCTACTTTCTATTCTCATTTCCGTCCGATTAATATTCTGATTTACTGATAAGTCAATAAATTAATTATAATTATCTAACTTGAAAATATGAAAAAACATGGATCACGGAGTATACACACTCAGATGACGTGTTATAACTCGTGGCGTCATCTGTACGATCCATCGCCAAATTAAAGCGACCGGATGCTCATAAGTAATCAATATAATCATGTTTATTTCCTAAATTAAAGTTCGTAAATCAAGTTTTATTCTTGCGAGGAGCTGCGGTGTCGGGCATGGACGCTCTGGACGAATACAGTTGGGAGATATAAAGACAGCTAAATCATATCAACGATTCTCATGAATAAATTTTTTTTAAATATCCATTTTGTATTAATGATACGATGTGCTGAGCTTTGAATGTTGTGATTATTATCTGATGGCATAATTTGTACAAATCCTTTAGTAGAATGATCATAACTATTTGCAGAGCAGAAAAGACTATAATATTATGTTATGATTATCGACTTCAAGCGAAAGGGGGTGACGTCATGAAAGGAAGAAGATGAAGATGAAGAAGAAGAAAGAGCCGTTTCTTGAGCTAGTCCTGAGAGGGAGCCGCGAGTGTTTAAGAGCTAAGAGATATTTATCGTCAAGAACATAATTATGACGGTTGGTCTCAAGTGGTCAACTGTTCTTTCTGATCCTCCCATTAGCAGGGAACGGTCAATGCATACATACATACATACATACATACATTAATACATACATACATACATACATACATACATACATACATGCATGCATGCATGCATACATACATACATACATACATACATACATACATACATACATACATACATACATACATACATACATAAATACATACATACATACATACATACAAATATACATACATACATACACAGAAATTGTAGCGCTTCTACTTCATATGAAAGACCAATGATGAAATACGTCGCCCTCCTCATTCAGCTAGGCTTGGTAGTGGCATTACCAAAGGAGGAGCAATGTGGAGTCTCTGATAATGCAGTTGCGACATATAAACTTCTTTTAGAAATACATATGTAAATAATTTGGAAATCCCTCTCAGCCAAAGGCAGTGGCCGAGGTACATACATGTATAGGGCATGCGGGGTACAGCGCCCCAACGCCGCAGACTGACTCTTGGTGCACGAGTTGTGCATTTGTCTCCAAAACCTGTCATTCCATGCCAGTTAATCTCGCTGAGAAAAAGAAGCATGAGATTGCCTGAAGTCTGGATTCTTCCTCTTTTGAAGTCTGCAGGTGGCAGATGGTTCGAAGGGTCAAGCTGTGTCAACGTTTCTATCTCTGATTGTGTGTGTGTCTCTCTCTCTCTCTCTCTCTCTCTCTCTCTCTCTCTCTCTCTCTCTCTCTCTCTCTCTCTCTCTCTCTCTCTTAGGCATGTCGTAAACACACGTCGGATTGTCTGCTTCATCTGTTTCTGTCTTTTTTATTATTTCGCTCCGCCTCTGTCCCTGCCTCTGCCTCTGTCCCTGTCTCCGTGTTTTACTCTGTTTCTGCCTCTGCTTCTGTCTCTCTCTATCTCACCAAGTATCTGCTACTTTGGCTCTTTCTTCTTCTTCTTCATCTCAGCCTCTGCCTCTGCCTCTGTCTCTGTCATTTTGTCTCTGCCTCTGTCTCTGTCTTTTTGTCTCTGCTCCTGCCTCTGTCTCTGTCTTTTTGTCTCTGCCTCTGTCTCTGTCTTTTTGTCTCTGCCTCTGTCTCTGTCTTTTTGTCTCTGCCTCTGTCTCTGTCTTTTTTCTCTGCCCTTGCCTCTGTCTCTCTTTTCTCAACTGTGACTTGCAACTGTCGTAAACACCTTCGTCTGTTAATGCCGCTTTCCATCCGTCTTAACGGTGACGCACTTCCTGTCTGACTGACGTATTGCCACCAATGCATTCATTAAGACGTATTTCTTGTCCATCGAACACAAAGCTTGGACCATAATCTTAATAGGCCTACAACCGTAATCGTAATCGCAAGCTGCAAGCTTTTAAATGCCACTGGCGCGACTTAAATGCCAAACACAGGGAACCAACTTATTCACGAGCTTTGCGTCGAGTACTAAAGCTTAGCCAGTTGTAGAACACTGTGTCGGTCGTGGTTTTGTTGTTGTTGCTTTTGTAATACTTTGCATGACTTCGCGATAAATCGTTGCTACAGACATAAATAAAGCAGACATTTTTACTTACTTGCTTCCTATTATTTTGCTGGGTTTCTTTGCGAGACATGACTCGCCACGTTATATAAACGAGGTCATTGTTGCCGTGCTTATTCTACGTTGATGACAAGATCGCATGACGCCACCAAAAGGTGATGACTCTTGTAACAGTAAATTTTGCCTCGGCTGTAGAAAGTTATTGGCGAATTTTATTTATATATCCAGCTGAGTAAACCGAATTGATTTGATTTGAAGCAAGGTAGGAAACGAAAGTCCAAAGGACTGCTAGGTAGTGCTCCCTATAAGTTGTGCGTGTGTCTGAGCGCGCACGGGTAGTGGAGCCAACGCACAAAAAAATGTTGCGCACACACTTTTATTCTCGAAAATACAATTATTAAGAAGAACTGTAAACCAATGTTTAGCTTGGTAGCATAGACAATTGCAAATAAGAGTTAAAAGCTAATTACAATTACGTGCAATACAATATATTTATTATCTGTTCTAAACACTTTTTAGATACGGTATTTCCTTAGATAATTACCAGGACTTATCGCCCTAGACTTCCAGATGGTATTAATTTAACTATCATTGCATTCAGCTCGGACCTGCGCACAAAAGTGTGAACTATTTATATTATTTTGACGAAAAAATTGTATCGCAAAAAATTAGATGGAACACTGCTGCTGGTGCGTGAAAAATTCTAACACATTTGAGCGATGTAGCCTTAACAGCTGCTCTGTCTCCCTGCTGACCTTCTGGAAAGCGAGCTCTGACCTCCTCTGGACTTTTCTCTGGACAACTTCTCTGATTTGATGCAGCGCTCATGAATAAGCTGGTGCACTGCGCTAGGCTTTCAAGTGGCACTTTTAAAGTTTGTAGATTACGATTACGATTACTTTATCATTTAATAGTTCGGCCGAACACTAGGATGGACGAGATCTCGCAATTTACTTGCTGTCCTTCATAACATTATTATATGTATATATGCGGTTCTGTCTCTCTGTCTGTCTGTCTGTTTCTCTCTCTCCCTCTCTCTCTCTTTCTTTCTCTCTCTCCCTCTCTCTGTCTGTCTGTCTGTCTGTCTGTCTCTCTCTCTCTCTCTCTCTCTCTCTCTCTCTCTCCTTCACCTCTATCTCTATTACCTGCAGTATATTCTTCTCTCTCCATTCCCTCTATCTGTTTCTCTCTGCCTGTCTCTCTCTCTGTCTCTCTCAGTCTCTCTCAGTCTCTCTCTGTCTCTCTCTGTCTCTCTCAGTCTCTCTCTGTCTCTCTCTGTCTCTCTGTCTCTCTCTGTCTCTCTCTGTCTCTCTGTCTCTCTCTACAATTGCAGGCGATTTGACACGTTTGCCGGCTGGTGTATAGGAACTCTGCATGCCGGCCAGTTAGTGAGCGCATCTATTATAAGGAATATCTTTCAGTGTGGCACTATTTCAACTATATCAGTTTGCGGTCGCAATTATAGGTACAATTGAAAAGCCAAATATGTGACTGTCAAGCTGTCATATTATAATAGAATTACAGTTAATAACAGTTTCAGTTAAATAGCCGCTATATGTAACAACTATTATCAAAACATATAACTATCATCACCTTACTATCACGATAATATCGTGTAACTATGATCACTATTTCTGTCGAGATATGTCGCTATTATCATTATTATCATTAATAATTGCAACGACCATTTATGTCCCTATTATCATCACCATATTTACCTACTATTATCATGTCGCAATTGTCATCAAAATTATGTGACTGCTATCCGTGGACTGCCCTTCCGTGACTGACTGATCTGCAAGATTTTGATTGGAAATTGGATGTCAACGGAAGATTAATTGGAACTAGCATCTGTTAACGATATAGAAAAACTTCATACAAGCATCAATAGAAATTCTACATAGACACCTGCAGCATGGTCCATCATCCCCTGGATATGTTGGTCCACAGGGACGATCACTGGCCGCTGTAAGAATGGATCTCCAATGGGTTGATGGAGAGACTGATGGAGCGGCCTGACTGGGTTGATGCTGCTGGTCGAATCTAGTTATCCTCGGACTATACCACTCACACACGCTAGCACGTGTCTCGCAACTGCGGTCATCATTGCTGGATGCATAGTGTGATCAGTTGGTGCAGCAGAGGCAGCCACCACCAGCAGCAGCAGCTCAGTTGATTGGTTGGCTTCGGAGGCAGACTCTGCATCACCAGCTGAAGCATCGTATCTTTCGTATTTTGTTATTCACGTCTCCAGATAGACGCAGCGAGGCGTCGATGCATAGCGAGTGACACTAATAGACAACGTGGGAGACAACGAATGGTGCGGAGAGAGAGACAGAGACAGAGACAGACAGAGACAGAGGCAGAGAGGTTTATGCACGCATACATACACGGACATTCAGAAACGATCTATGGTGAGATATAGACATAAAACAAAAAGGACACACACAGAGACAGTAGACGTCATCTATAGGCAGCTTGACACAGCGAGGAATCAGAGAAAGACAGACGCAGAGAAACCAAAGCACTCAGAGGGACAGGGAGACATAGAAGCAGCGGGATCTTTACCGTGACATTGAAATAGACGACCAATCGTCATATTATTATATTCTGTTCGATTGGATGTTCCATCGTCCGTCCTTCTTTCCTCTGCTTCGTCTGCTGCATTTGATATCACGTGAGTTAAACTGTCAATCACAATCATGAGTTATGGCTTCAGTCGGGGAATTGGGCAACAGAGGTCAACCGATGGTTGATACCTCGTTCGTACATTTGATTCTTTATTCAATCGTTTGTTAATTCATACTTTTCTTGATCGCGCTCTTTGCTTCTTCTGTTGTTCGATCATTCAGTCAGTTGGCCGATCAGTAGGGTAATACGTCAGTCAACCAGCCAGTCAGTGAGACAATTAGTCAGTCAGTCAAGCAGCCAGTCGGCTAGGCAATAAGTCAGTCAGTCAAGCAGCCAGTCGGTTAGGCAATAAGTCAGTCAGTCAAGCAGCCAGTCGGTTAGGCAATCAGTCAATCAGTCAGTCAGCCAGTCAGTCAGTAATTCACGCACCAGCGTGATATCAATCCGCCAGTAACTGGGCAATCAGTCAGTCAGTCAACCAGCCAGTCAGTGAGGCAATCAGTCAGTCATTCAGTCAGTGGCCCTTTGAAGATATCAGCTAAGTGTAATCAATTGCAAAGGAACAATTAGTATTGAAATTATACCTTTACAGCATACCCACGTGGGACAAGAATAAGCCCCATTAAGGTCGCAAATCAAGCATCAATGATCGTTCTGACAAGGATGGATTAGTACTTGCATGGTTACAATTGTAGCCTATAATAATTTTTGCAATAACCATAATAGGCCATGTTTATGTCGCCTTTGCTTTACTGTTTCTGGAGTGTGTAAAGGTATAGACGGAATATTTGCAATTCTGTCGCTGCTTAGCGATTTCTAGAAGAAATGTTAATATCCGTCTGGGTTAAGAAACAGGCGATGTAGGATTTCGGGTTGATAAGGGACTGACGCAATGGAATAAGTCAAGCAGATGGAGAGAGACAGACAGACAGACAGAGAAGGGGCAACAGATAGAGTAAGAGGAAAGAGAGGAACAAGCAGGTGAAAGAAGAGGAGAGAGGCAAATTGGCGAGATAGTCTACCAATTAACAGTAACTGCAAGTGTAGGCTACATGTTTTGCTGGGGCAAATGCTGTTTTCGATCGCTCTTATGTCCAGCGTAGACCCTTCCAAGAACGTGGATGTTAAAGGCAAACAACAGTGTGGCTAATAGCAACCTTCGTGTCACTCACTCATAACCACCTGCAGTCAATGAATTGTATCTACCTACTCCAACAAGCCCCATAAATCCCATGCTTGCCGTTTACATTTTACTGCACTGCTCTGGCAGTGCCAGTCCCAAGCCTGGAAAAAGGTTGAGGGCGACGCCAATGATCATTGCTATCACACAGTGTCGTCAAACTGAAACTATTACCATTGCTTGCACTCTAGCAGTGCCAGTCCAAAGCCTATTTAAAGTAGGAGGGCGACGCCAATGATATTCACTGTCACACAGCATAGTTTAACTGAAACTACCGCTTATAACACTTAACACTTAATTGGACCCTGTGCTACAATCTGGAACGATATAATTGATTACTAAATTTTCGGCTTCTATAGCGTCGCTGTTAAATGCACGAGACATCAATCGTAATTGCTATCTCCACACTTATAAAGCGCCACTTGAAAGCCAAGCGTAGGGCACCAGCTTATTCACGAGCGATAGCACACCGAAGCCTATCAGTTACCAGATCAACATTCAGACGAGGAAAGGTTTATAGTGACGTGCATCGGTCTTATTATTTATCCAGCGCCAGAGTTTCCTCTCTTCCTGTGCGTAGCAGTGGCTCTGATTCATGGCTAGGCACTCGATGTCTGGTACAGCTCCGATTACGCTGGTATATGGTGTTTGCAGACGTAACATGAAAGAGAGCCGCCTGTCGTGGATGGATAGCAGGGAACCAGTATCTCTTAACCACGGCAACGAAGCAAAACATATTACGGAGCCAGCATGCCTTAATCTAATCTAGAGATTTTTATAGCGCCTTTACAGATGCTCTCATGCGTCAGTGGATGCTCGCTGTGGGTAATACCGCAGTCAAGAGCCAGGATCCGTTGGAGCAGCCACCAACGATGGTGCGTTGTACGGTCGAGTACGAAGCGAAAGCGATCACGTGGTGCTTGATAAGGCCTTCTATAGAAGCCTCTGCGTAGGTCGTTTGGTGTGAGAGGCGCCATATAAATGGGAAAACACAATACACTATTGACATCACAATGCAACAGAATACATCATAATGCGGCATAATTATTATATCACAATACACTATAATACCTGGTGATACAAACCGCCAATCGTGGTGACTAAATGTTTAGAATACAGGGGATTGCACGCTTTGTAATAGTAGGATTAATTTTAATTCAATTCAATTCAATTTATATGGTAACCAAAATACAAGTGAATGAAAGCATACGACTATAAGTAATGAAGCAATCTGGCCACACAGAGGAACCTATATAAAGTGGTCGTGAACTCCGCTAACCACGAGTGACCAAGTGACCAGTGACCAAGTGACCACTATGTAAAACTGATAACAAGGCGATGACCTACCGATATTTTTAACAAACACAACGTAAGTGAATGCAAATAGGCAGAAGGAACTTTTAACTGAGGTCTTAGCTAAGGTCTGATTACAACAATCATTGCGCAGAAACCCACCACAGACATTCAGTGCTTAGAGGCGTCTTCAAGCAAATAGAGGAGGAGTGTTTTTGTTAAATAGTCTTGGTAGTCTTCAAAATCTACATAGCGCTAAATAAGAGCAAAGTGCAGGGAACCATCTAATTCTGGAGCGTAACGTCTTGTCGGATTTCTTGTCCAGATATACAGAGTGGTACCAAATCTCGTTAGCAAAAACACCAGGGAGGGAAAGAGGCGGAGGAAAGGTGGCCAAGGCTTGTACTTGGTTTGGTTGGTTGTAGCAGCCACATGGCTTAATGATGCAACGATGTATACAGAATGCCAGACACGTTTAGAGAGGTCGACGGACATCATAAACATAACTTGATTCCACTCGATTTTTTTCATGGATTTTTTTCACCATCTGCTTGTCTAAGTAGGAAGAAATCCTCTCCTCTATGCATAGCGGACTAAACTCGGTCAAACACACATTGAAATGTCCTTCGAGTGCTACAAGCGCAATGACTATTGTGCAATAAGCACCCTGGCTATTGTAGAATAAGCACCCTGGCTGTTGTAGAATAAGCATCCTGGCTATTGTAGAATAAGCGCCCTGCCTATTGTGGAATAAGCACCCTGGCTATTGTAGTATAAGCACCCTGGCTATTGTAGAATAAGCATCCTGGCTATTGTAGAATAAGCGCCCTGCCTATTGTGGAATAAGCACCCTGGCTATTGTAGTATAAGCACCCTGGCTATTGTAGAATAAGCACCCTGGCTATTGTAGAATAAGCGCCCTGCCTATTGTGGAATAAGCACCCTGGCTATTGTAGTATAAGCACCCTGGCTATTGTAGAATAAGCACCCTGGCTATTGTAGAATAAGCACCCTGGCTGTTGTAGAATAAGCACCCTGGCTGTTGTAGAATAAGCATCCTGGCTATTGTAGTATAAGCACCCTGGCTATTGTAGAATAAGCACCCTGGCTGTTGTAGAATAAGCATCCTGGCTATTGTAGAATAAGCGCCCTGCCTATTGTGGAATAAGCACCCTGGCTATTGTAGTATAAGCACCCTGGCTATTGTAGAATAAGCACCCTGGCTGTTGTAGAATAAGCACCCTGGCTGTTGTAGAATAAGCACCCTGGCTATTGTAGTATAAGCACCCTGGCTATTGTAGAATAAGCACCCTGGCTGTTGTAGAATAAGCATCCTGGCTATTGTAGAATAAGCGCCCTGCCTATTGTGGAATAAGCACCCTGGCTATTGTAGTATAAGCACCCTGGCTATTGTAGAATAAGCACCCTGGCTATTGCAGAATAAGCACCCTGGCTATTGCAGAATAAGCACCCTGGCTATTGTGGAATAAGCATCCTGGCTATTGCTGAGTAAATGAATAAATACTAGGGCCACTAAGGACTTGATATGATATGTAGCCGACGACTGAGCTGGTCCCCTTGCGTGGCTTTTATGTGACGTTGAGAAATGAATGAGGCTTACATTACATCACATTGTGTTACATAACTCTATATGTATTCTCTTCCGAGTATCATCGCTGCAGCTTTTAGCGCTGTGAGTCACACAGAGATATCGCAGCTCATCATCATCATCATCATTAATCCTGGGCACAACGCCCGTAGATGTCCGATGGCCACTTCGTCGTGACTTTCCACTGTTGTTTGTCCTGTGCAATATGTGCCAGTTCTTGAATTCCCTTATTTCCCCAGTCCCTATATCGTCTAGCCATTCTTTGTGAGGATGTCCCTTTATTCTTTCCTTCCATTCTTCCGAACAACAATGCTTTGATTTTCTATCATCGCTCATTCTGCATATATGGCCAAACAAACCTAACTTTCTTTTAATTACTTTTTGCATTAGATTTTCTTTTGGTTGTATTCTTCTGTACAGTTCTACATTGCTGACCTTTTGTTTCCAGCCTATTCTGAATATTTTCCTGTAACATTTTCTCTCAAATGTCAAAATTCTCCTTTCTATGTATTTTGTTACTACCCATGTTTCGCAACCATATAGCATGCTACTAAAAACGCATGTTTGCAGAACTCTTGATTTTGTCTATAACTTTATCGCTTTGCCTTTCCAGATTGTGTCCATAGCCTTTAATGATGTTGACGCTTTTGCAATTCTTGTTAATACCTCTTTTTTACAGTCCAAGTCATATGTCATCTTGTTCCCTAGATATGTGAATCTTTCTACATTTTCCAGTTGGATTCCATCTACAACAATCCTTTTTGTAGCAATCTTCTCCTCAAATATCATTGTTTTTGTTTTATCGTAGTTCATTTCTAGTCCATATCTTTTGCCTTCTTTGTTTAATTCTTGTGTTGTCTGTTCTAGTCTCTGTTCATTTTCATCTATTAAATCGATGTCGTCGGCAAAACAAAGGTCACCGAAATTTGTGTCGCTAATTGTAACTCCCCTCTCTTCTTCTTCTCTAATTTTGTCCAAGACTCTTTCCAAGAAAGTAGTAAATGTGTTCAGCGATATCCGATCTCCTTGTCTTGTGCCTCTATTTGTGCTGAACCAGGTACCGATCTCGTCGCCCACCCGTACCGCTGCTCTCGCGTTGCCGTTGATTTCTTTTAGTAATCGGGTCAGTTTGCTATCCATGCCATATGATTCTAATGCTGCCCATACTATGTTCTGATCGATGCTGTCGAAGGCCTTCTTAAAGTCTACGAAACAGTTGTATACTTTCTTATTTTTCCTTCTTGCCGCTTTTCCGATCAGCCTTAGTGTAGACCTAAGTATCTGTTGTACGGTGCCTCTGTCCTTTCTAAAACCTGCCTGCGCGTCTGTTAGTTCTTCATCTGTCTGTTTTCTCAATCTTTCCGTTAATATCATCATCAGCGTCTTACTGAGGTGGCTTATCAGTGATATCGTTCTATAATTGCTACATTCCAATGCACTTCTTTTCTTGTGAATGGTTACAATGCTTGATTTCGTCCATTTCTCTGGTGTGTGACCCTCCTTGAGTTAACAATTTTGAGCAACTCCTTTATAATGATGTCTCCTCCATTTTTTATCATCTCACCCGTTATACATTCATTGCCTGGGCTTTTGTTGTTTTTCAGTCTCTGTACAGCTCTTATTACCTCTTCTTCTGAGATGTTGCTTTCAATGTCCTCAACCGATGGGGTAATTTCTTTCAGCTCTGCAATGACCTGTTTGCTGATATCGCAGCTGAACTATACCGAAGTCAAATGATGCGAGATAAGGATTGAGTCTAGGGTTTGAGGATTTGTCTCTGCCTCAGTCTCTCATGTTGCGTCTCTATCGGTCTCTCTCTGTCTGAGTCTGAGTCTGTCTGTCTGTCTGTCTCTGTCTCTCTCTGCCTATCTCTGTCTCTGTCTGTCTTTCTGTTTCTCTCTCTACGAGAAAGGATATTAGGGCGCAAACCTATACTGCGTTCAACTATTGACGCATGACTTAATAAAACCAAACAATATCGAAGCAAAAACGCAAATACATGTGTGGTACAAGTAATTGGAAAATAAGGATTATACTTACTACCTAATACCTCTGCTTACTTATGGATATATGTCTTACTCCGTCTACATGTATGTGCATTTAAATATAATATTCGTTATATCGGATATCTTTCTCTTCTTTGTATATGTATGAACACATACAGAGGCACACATGAATTAATGAGCGTAAATGCCGAGTACTTGCATACATAAATATATTCAAAATTACAAGTCTAACGGATTAAAAGAGGTTTGATATTTGTTACAGATCTGGTTTGCGCTCACTGGGTTTCCTCAAAAGCGAACTGTGTGAACTGTAGACCTATTGACGCTTGATGTCAAACTCTTCTTGTCTCTTTTCTGATTCCGTAATCATCGTTGCTGATGAACTTATATAGCGCCAGCAGTTAGATAGATGTAGAATAGTAGGGAGAACAACTGATTTCCATTCGCAAAACACAGTGCGTAGCGCAACGTTGCTCGGTAAAGCGGTTTCAATCTTGTCGGTCGTTGTAATCAGGCTCTACTTGATAGAGCCATTACAAGTCTGCCAGTCTCAGATTCTGTGGGCATAAGGCCTTTTCGGTACCAGTTCGGTGCCAGTTCGGTACCAGTTCGGTACCAGTTCGGTGCCAGTTCGGTGCCATTTTGGAACCATCAGGTTCCAGTCAATGAATGCGAATTATGCTAGCGCAACAAAATCGAGTACTATATGTTGTCTTTTAATATATAGACCACGGATTACGGTAGGAGGGTTGATAGCGTGGTAGCAAAGAATCTGTGTTAGAGGAATGGTTACTCGTCCTATTTATGTGTACACGTTTTACCCTGTCGCTCCAATTTAAATTTTGCTTCTACTTGAGAATATGATGTCTTTAACCTCTGAAGGCAATTTTTTTATTTCGTTGATATAGTTGTTTGTCAATTTGTCTTCATAACTAAAATTAATGAATTAGATTGTCATGAGAGCAAGATGTGAAAATTCTTGCTCTCAAACTCTCAAATTATCGCCCAACAACTAGTTATACATGTACAACGTTATACAGGGACTTTCCAGTCTTGCGAATGATAGGTCCTTGTTGTGGCAGCTGTTGCCTTCGTTAAGGTTGTAGAGTCGATGGATTACGGTAGAAGTGTGGATAGAGTGGTAGCTGTTGTATTCGCTAAGGCTGTGGACCTCGGCTATTTAGAAGGGTATCAAAACATCACATCGACCGACGTCAATAACCCCTCGGTTTCCTTCGTGTACCATGAATACCCCTTTGAAACGAGCGGATAATCGATGTGACCCATTATATGGAAGTATTGACGTCATACATCTTTCGATAGTCGCTCATGCCTCGTTGAATTTCAAAGAAAATGGAGAGTAGTACATGTATTTGCATCCGGATGTATCGTTGAATAACTTCGTGAGCAGCATTTCTCAATGATCAATCTGTCCTAATTTGTTCCGAACACGACAGACTTTCCGTCGCCTTCTTTCTTACATTAGAAGTACGGCTATAAATAATTGCGCGAATACATTGTGAGACCCGTGTTAGGTTCCATAGTAGTCGAAACACGATTGCATGCATTACAAGAACTACACGCTATTATAACAAAAGAAGTAGTTCATTCGGGGAAGCTTCTCTCATTTGTAAGACAGTTAAGACGCAAGTTCATTGACTGACTGATTGAGTTGATTGATTGATTGATTGATTGAATGAATGAATGACTGACTGGCTGACTGACTGACTGATTTATTGACTGATTGATTGATTGAACCGAAAAAAAGAACGAATCGTTTTTGGTTTTATTTTCAAGTAGGTAGGACTGCTTCAATCATTCTAACGTTCTTTTGTAGATTCTAATCCGGTTATAAGACATTTGCACGGGTGCCATCCATATTTAAAGCAAAAAATGCCTGCTTCAATTGTTCCAACGTTCTCCCGTAGACTGTAATCCTGTTCCAGTGCTCTTATTACGGAGTCTGTCTGTACGAAGTGTAGTAGCACCTTGAACGATGGCAGTAATTACCACTGCATGTCCGCTCTTGTCTCGCAAGCGTAGACAGATGTTCCCATTGTAATCTTGTCGCCGATAGCCCTGTCATGGCATCGCCTTCTGCCTTGTCAGTTGCAGCAGCAGGCTTTCCATTAGAGATGGATTAACAACCACCCTCACCGCCCTTATCAGCCACTGGTCGTGTCGCTTTTTTGACTAATTCCAATCCTCCGTCTGTTCGATCATCGTCGGTGGTAATAACAACTGAAGAGGTTCTTCTGAGATATTTGAGTCTCGCTCGCTAAATGCTATTTACCATGGTCTCAGTACGACCTCGTAAATAACGATGGCGCTTCCGCATGAATAACCTGAAGAGTATGAATGAACGAACGAACGAATGAATGAATGAATGACTGAGTGAATGAATGATGGAATGAATAATAAATATATGTATTTATGTATCTAATCTATGTATGTGTGCATGTATGTATGTAAATATGTATGTATATATGTATGTATATATGTATGTATATATGTATGTATGTATGTATGTATGTGTGTATGTATGTATGTATGTATGTATGCATGTTTGTATGCGTGTATGTATGTTTGTATGTATGTTTATATGTATATATGTATGTATGTATGTATGTATGTATGCATGCATGTATGTATGTATGTATGTATGTTGGTATTAATTATACGTATGGATCTATGAACTATAAGATATTCGATTCCATAAATTTCCAGCATGTGAAACTGAGTCACGCTGGATAATACCTGCGTATGGCTAGAAGATGACAGTGTGGATTGAAACACTACGTCCAGACTACGCGTGTATTCGTCGCTGTTATCAAGTAGGCTTAACACAAGCCTCCTAATTGAACCAACCCAAACCAGTTGAACTCTCAGAGTTCATATACATAGAAATGCAACCTTAGAAGGATTCAGACGAAGCTCATTATTACTGGCCATTGAAGACGTCTACATCGCCAATGCAGAGGCTTCTACTTCGAGAGAAAGATTAGACGATGAAACCTGCCGAATGAAAGGAGTCGTTGCATATCATCAGCACACAGATTGTAAAGAAGAGGGATGTTGTCGTTGAATTGGAAGCCAAGTCGATCGAGTGGTTGTTGCAGTGCGCAGACAGCTACAGAGGACCTAGTGTATAGATCCATTTCGTACAACGCAATTCAGGAAACTGGGTACTGAAATGAGTGTGCGTGTTTATGGATTTGCTATCAGGAGGCGATCAGTGTTTATTAATATAGGCCTAAATCTGCATCATAGGTTTAGTTTTCGAAGATTTGTGATTTCTCAGGATATTTTCTTTCAAATAAAAAATGAAGGGGAGCAAAAAGGAGCTATAGATAAGAAAATGGAAGGAAATAACAGAGAGGTATGGAAAACAAAAGGGGGAAAATAAAATCTCTCAGTCAAGGACAGTACAATTCATCTACTACAACACCCCCTTCCCCTGCAGTATATATAGTTAACTGATTAAGTTGTTCATCCTGCGTGTAGACATGCTAAGTAAATAATTTTGTTCTTGACTATCAGGCTTCTTGCATAACTTGGAAATCCAACTTACAATTATTGGTGTAGCATAATAGCGAAGCCTCTTTGGTCTCGTTAGGTACTCCCTTATATCCATACATTTTCTATTAATTCCTATTAATTCATGTTCTACTATACAGGTCTATACATTACTTGATGGATGCAACAAAAATTGTGTTATGTTATCCCAGATAACCACCCACGGCGGGCCGACGTCGGTAACGCGTCCACAAGCTCATCAGTATCCGACGTCTGACCGACGTCTTGCCGCTCAGCGTGTGCTCAGATATCCGGCGAGTTTTTCTGACGTCAATCCGACGTCTCTAATACACGTCGGCTCGAGCAGCGTTTTCCGACGTCAATCCGACGTCTTTAATTCACGTCGGATAGACGTCGCTATTTCACGTCGGTTCGACATCAGTTCAAATTTCAAGACAGTGCTTCACAATCAGTTACCGTGCCCGATGCATGGTACCCGATTGCTTTATCAGTCAAATTTTCCAATGTTACAAATGAAGTGCCTACAGTGATTATAGACAATATCGTTATAGTGTTTAAGCTCAGATGAAGACTTGTGAAAAGGTAGATTTAGCTCTCACTCAATCTTTACTCAACATCAGTTTAATAAATGTATGAGTAAATAATATGCAATTTATGGGGTTCAAGAAAACCAGAAGACCCCTAACAGGAAACTAGAGGTAAAGGACTTCTCCAATGCTTTGCTCTAAGCAGATTTTGGTCTACTCTAATCATATCTTGGCCACAGCTGTTGGGGCAGGTATGTGTTATTTATAGTAGGCCTAGTCACAATCATCATCTTCATGCACACAATGATAGTTTGTAATGTTGAAGTAGACCATAGAAATCTATAATATAGTCATTTTAACTTTATATACAACTCAGTTTCAATTCCATTTTATTGTTTCAATAGTAGTCCAATCTTCAGATATAACAGGTAATAATCATAATAAATAGGCATCAATAAAGTAACACATTGGAAGCAATAGGAACCCAGTTGGAACAGTCCCAATTTAGCATGACATGGGAGGAGATTCTTATCGTATTGGTACATAAATACACGCGCTTGCACAAATTCAATTTATAGATATTTGTTCTGCAGGATGATAAGCCTAGTGCAGGCATTGAAATAAAGGCTGTGTTTTAACTTACAAAGTATGCATATATTAAAGCAATTAACTCACTAGGGCGCTCAGGTACAGCTACCTAGGGCAATGTGGCAGTTCATAATGTTCTTTTATCTTTATGTAGATATTATGAGTTCAAAGCGTTCTCAATCTTGACTTGTTCGATGAGCATGAGCTCTTCCCTGTAGAAATTCTGAAGAGGGGCACTTTGGTGAGAAGCGTCTCAATTTGACTCCTGAAGTCTGCTCTCACAAGCGACTCCAGTTCTTAATTCACAGGTATCGAGGAGTTGCTGGAGGTTTTGACCACAGTGCTGAACACTGCAGATGAAAAGGCAGGCCCGTCACACAGCGTTGATTACGAATGCTTGGAAGTCGAAGATGCCAATTTCGTTCTGGTTCCTATCCTTTCCCTTTGATGCACCAGGGACGCGTGTGCGTTTGCAGCCCCGTGTTCTCCCTGTTTGTCGGGAGGGAACAGGTCTGTGGGCATTCTGAACAGTCAGCTCTTGCTTCTCAGTGACTCTTTGCAAGCCATGCTCTGCAAATACTTAGCTATACGCCTACAGACAAAATAAAAAAAGAAAACAGCACAAAATCACGAATCGTAAATGCTAATACATAGCCAACCTCGTTGTGGGGACCACGGCACAGAATATATTTGTGAGGCCCTGAATCGTGCGTAGGAGCATGTGACCTGCTACGTAGTCATGTGGCAGCACTTGGTTCTGTGTTTTTTCACCAAGAGAATTCCATTGCTGGTATGCCTTTCCCTAAGCTATTCCTATGCTTGGGCTCCTCGGATAATTTGTTACTAATTTACGGATATGGATAACTATTAAGACTCGTGAATTAGTGACATCATGTCAACTAGCGCTAATCAATGAAAAAATATACCATACAATACTACAATAGCTAGGTGGTGCTTGGATGATTTTTACCTTAATGATCTGCTGGTCTTGGTGCTTACTAAGAAAACAGGGATTCAAATCAAAATGCTAGCCAGTAACATCAGAAGGCATGATAATTCCACTATGATGCAATATCGGGCTTTTCCAGCGTTGGGCCCGACCATCTGGAATGAGCTTCACCAAGAGCTATGCCTCCTGCCTACCTAGAAATGGCTCGCTTGCATTTTGCTTTACATTAAATCCGTATTTCCAGCCGTTGTCAGTCCAGGAGCGCCTGCGAGTAGATATCTTGAAGGGGCGCTTACTAAGTTCACATTGATTGATTGATTTAGACCTTAATTTTAATGGAGCAAAAGTGAGCACATTGTGAGCCATAATGCTCAGTGCGCGCTGAGCAAGCGGGTTCGACCCTCGTCCGGAGTGTCACTGCGTAGGGACCTTGAGCAAGTCCTTCACACACAATGCTCTGCATTACAACTGCAGTTGCGTCATCGAGACGTGTGCGCGCTTTTGATAAAGCGAGTTATAAATGCCGAGTTGTCATGTATTGTAAATATATATATATATATTATTATTATTATCATAATATTTCATCAGGGTCTTCAATGTAAATTATTATTAATTCATAATTATTACATATAATAATTAAAGTTAAATTAAATTAATTGAAAGCTGAGATATCAATTGGGAAAGCCATGAAGAACTTTTAATTGCAATAACTTTAAGTTGTGCTTGCCATACATTTCTTTAGATATTTGAAACTGGGACTCGGCACAATTAAACTCGCAAACTCGATACTCTGACTCGGCAAAAAATTGACACTCGGTTCATCCCTAATAATCATGGCCTATAAAACAAAACATCATAACAAACCTAAGCTTTTTATGTTTCTGCTATCTACAGGCTCTAAATAAAGTCTCAATTAAAATAATCCAAAATAACTGAGTAGAATGTTCTAGTGGAGGCATGGGTTTTAAAATTCACAATCGAAGGCTGACTTCAATTACTCATACTATAATAAAGTTCTCCCAACAGACTTTCATTTTGATGTCCATTATGTGCAACGTATCTGATCTGTAACAATAACATGAGCATGGAAAGAAAACTGAAATAAAAATATCTGCATGCATGCCTTCCATCAGAGAAAATGCGCTGCATAATCACTTCATATATGAAATATTTTTTAAGAAACTTCAAATTTTTAATGAATTTTTAAAAATGTAATAATCTTAATTGGGTGTGCGGGAATTGTTCCCAATTACAATACTGGTTTAAGTGAAGGCAGAAAAAGAGCATCTAGTGCTCACAAGCACATGCTATTTTTCTGGAGATTTTAACAACGCCCAACGTGGAGGGTGTGGATAAAATGCGAACCGGCAAACTGGTAAAATGTGAACCGTTTGCGAACTTGTTTTCGATTGGATGCCAAAAGTCACGCGACCGGTTCGCGCCTATGGTTGCCATTTATATTTTTATTCATGCGGCCAAAGGTTCTTGGCAATTATCTATAAACGATACGAGTCATGACCCTGAATGCTATCTATCAACTACACAAACCCTAATCCTAACCGACCCTCATGATGCCCACCCGCCCCCTAACCGACCCTCACGATGCCTTAACCTGATCCGTTCGCGTCTATGGTTCGCATTTTGGTTCGCATTTTACCGGTTCGCAGTTCGCCGGTTCGCATTTTACCAACACCGCAACGTAGCAGCCGCCATATTGCAAACAACCAAAAACGAACAGTAAAAATTATCCACGTGCTTCTCTTGGTCAGTTACACTACATCTGCTGGTGTGATTATCGCAGATATGATGGCTGCTACTAACCGAGGGACTTTTCCCGATCCAACTACAGTGAAAGACGCCTAGCAGGCGGGTGGGGGTAAAATGCGAACCGCGAACTAGCGAACTGCGAACCGGTAAAATGCGAACCGTTTGCGAACTTTTTTCGATTAGCTGCCAAAAGTCACGTGACCGGTTCGAGCCTATGGTTGCCATTTATATTTTTATTCATGAGGCAAAATGTTTTCGGCAATTATCTGTAAACGATAATAGCTATGACCTTGAACCCTATCTATTAACTACACTAACCCTAATTCTAACCCTAACCGACCCTCACAATGCCAACCCTCACCCTAACCGAACCTCACGATGCCTTAATCTGATCCGTTCGCGCCTATGGTTCGCGTTTTAACGGTTCACAGTTCGCCGGTTCTCATTTTACCAACACTCCTAGCAGGCAACCACACCGGAAGGTGTGACAACCTATTTGACTATAAACGAATAATATGCATTATTATATCATCCATAATCGGAAGCACTAAACACCGAAAAGTTACCGAAAAAGACGTACCCTTATAGTTTATTGATACAAGGCTACAGAAGTAATTTCTTTGTGCTTTTCGGTATCTTTTCGGTATCTTTCGGTCTTTTCGGTGCTTAGTGCTACCCCAGATAATGTTTGCGAAGATTGCCTGATGTGATCGGTAATGAATATTACGCCTATGAATATTACGCAAAGGATTAAGGATATACAATCAAAATAACGTTTAATTAGGCCCAACGCAACGCTGCTATTTACAGTTATAACGTTTTAGTGATAAATATAAGACAGCGATGCGCATACCTCATTCAGCGCTACTTCACAAAAGAACGATCACACATGGCATCAATTTAGAATGGTCGGCCATTAGCCCGCAGATGATTCGCTATCGCTCGGCCACGTGATCCAACCCAAGCAAGCCGCTGCCTCCCGCACTGCCAACGGAGCGGGAATTTTCGGCAAAGGGTCCTTCTCGTCGGGTTGAAAGTCAAACCTATCCGAGCATCCTACGAGATGCCGCACAACGATGAGTTGCCGATTAAGAAGACGTCAATTTGACGTCGGTCCGCCGAGTACTGGTTTACTGGGATATATCTTCGTCTGTTAGTCTAGTTTGAAGAAATGGAAGGATTTGTTAGGCAATACTTATCTCTGAAGATACTATTGCGGTTGTTCTATCTCTAAACACATTGATAAAGTCAAGGGAAATGGCGAGCTGAGGGATTTGACCGAAGCCTCATGGGTTACATACCTTCACCCTATACACTTCTTAAATCACGGTTTTTACTGCGCAAATGCCTGAGTGTTTATGTCTAGTATGGACATCCATTTCGCTTTGATATGACGTACAGTGCATTGCAATAGATATACACACAGCCCTGCATATTACATAAACATAAACATATAATATTAACATATTTATAACATGCATATATATATATTATATGCAGCCATAAGCGGAGACTGGGTCCTGGGTCTGGAGGGAGGTCGAAAAAAATGGGGTTAAGGGGACAAGTTTGAAAATAATTCAATTTCCTAACACGAATACAGCAGGATATAATGAAGAATGGAGAACATTGTATAGAATTTTGCGATATTTACGAAATATTGGGGGAATATAAGCAGCTCCATCCCCTCCACCTGAAATTTAGAAGGAGACCGTTTCCTCTAAGTCTCCGCCTCTGCATACATTATTTATAACATAAAAAATCTATTTAATATGCAGCTCTATGTCTGTATACGTGATTGCATGATTGTATGTGGGCGCATGTGTGTTGTGCGCGCGTTATTAATGTTTATGTGTGTATGTGTGTATGTGTGTATGTGTGTATGTGTGTATGTGTGTATGTGTGTTTGTGTGTATGTGTGTTTGTGTAGGTGTATGCTCAAGCTTGAGTACAGGACATAATACATAATGGCATGGCATAATATTTTGTATGAAGATGCGTTTTATTGAAGCAGTCTCCGTTGCAATCAAATGCGTCTGGCTCATCCGATCTGACGTTTTATGAACAATAAGACGTTTATCTTACGCCAAAGACGCGTCTTGCGTCACTACACGTAATCGTACGTCAATATAAAACATTTATGTGACGCCTGCAGTATACTTCTCCTTTGTCGATATATATATATATAGTGACACAAAAGTTCGTTCACCGTTTCGTTTTCAAACTTAAATATCTTGGTCAAATGGATTCCGATATCTTAAATATTTTTCAAGCGTATAAAGGAATCAAATATTAAATAACCTTGAAAATTTGAAATTGAACGTGCATCGAGTGATGTGAAACTGTACACTGTGCGCTCGAGGTGCAATTCTGACTCGTGTCTGTATACATGTGACGTCACCATTATTCTCGCCGCTTAATTGAGAAACATAGGAGCGTTGACACTGGACTGTGTGGAAGTCTGGTCTAATGTTTTGTTCACCGATGAGTCGCCGTTCTAGGTGTTTTATGTACCAAATCCATTAAATGATACATTTTTCGGTTCACATGAGGAAAACGTTCCTTCTGCTCCACAATTGAAGTTTTGTCAGTCACTGATGGTGTGGGAGTGGGGTGGCGACCATAGGTCTCACAAGCTTTCATTTTGTGCTAAATGGTACCAAACTGAACTCGCAGTACTACAGCACAATCATTCTCGAGCAATACGCGAAGCCGGCGTTCGAGAGACAACGGCAGTGTTATACAACGAAAGTTATTTGTTGGGAGTATTTCAGCAGGTGGTGCATGCTGTCATGTACATTAGCTGTGACGGCGAAGTGGCTAGACTACAAACTCCCATTGCGCATAAAGCTGAAGGATTAGCCACCAAAAGCTATCTGGATCACTCTCCTATTGAGAACTTGTGGAGTATTTAGTCTCTCAGAATTTATAAAATTCCTGAGTCAAAAAACATTACGTCGCCTCCGACGTGCGTGGAGTTCGATGAAAGTTGGGACACTTCAAACTCTGATTTAGTCTATGCCTTTATAGAGTCGGTGCTGTCATTAAGCAGATTTAACGAAAATACTGTATTATAATAGCCTACATCTTAAAGACCTGTAGGTAACAATAAATAAGTCAAGGGGCAACGTGTTCAGAACATGGAAGAAAGTGCGTTTAAAGAACAGAAATAATTGAGTTCTTGACGGCTAAACTAAAGGGTTGGTTCACCATGAATTCATACGATTAACGCTTCAGTTCGGTTTTTTATAGTTGTGTGGACACGACTGTGTTACGAAACCCTGGAATCAGTCGCTGCTTTTATTGAATTGGTCAAATGTATATTTTGAATAACGCCGAAACGAAATACTAATAAGCCGAACTGCTAATGAGAACGGCTCTTCGCGGAAGTCTAACCCTGGAGACACATTGGACATACTTTGAAATTCCCAAGGAAATAAATTAAGTTGCTGACATGTTTGGAATTAATGATAGACGCCTAGAGTATTTCGCTAACATCGGTTGTCCATTTTCTCTTCTAAATTGAATGCAAATTAACTGACATTATTCGTGATTAGAATAGAATCCAGCGTGCAATTATTAGGAACCATTTACCGACTCGAAAAATTTGTAGAGAAAGAATAAGAAATACAATATATATTCAATAATTGGTCGGATTTTTTTAATTGAAACCATTTGGCTCTAATTTCTCTTCCAATACTTCCCTCCTGCTACTTTCATACCTCCAGAACAGCAACAGGACAACATTTCTGCAAATAATATATGATCCCACTTCGTGACGAGTGCTGCGTTCTCTGTTGTTATCTCCCCGCAGCTGTTTGAGATAACGTCTCAAAGGCAAGCGATTATCTTCTAGAATGGCCAGAAATGAACTAAAGAATAGAATAAGTTGTATGCAGCGAGATGTAAGCAATGCTGTTCTGTCGCTAGGCAGCGGCTTTGGTTAAATCACGTGTATTGTATAACGTGACGGCCGTATTTCATGGCAGCCGTAAGTACAGCCATTTTCGACTTCAGAAACTGTAATAACGTGTGATCATCATGCACTGATCATCCGTTCGTACAAAACTTGTAATCATACCGAGGTCTATCAGTTTAAAATTAAAAGAAAGCAAATATACATTATATATATTGTATCAATTGGTTATTGATATATATATATATATAATTTGTATATATATATGTAAAATAATTGACCATGTAGTTGAACCCATCATTACAGTTTTTTAATGGCAGACATTGAGACAGAAGACACTCCTATTTGGATAGAGGAATAAGGAAATAGAAGGGTTGGCTGTCTCAGAGTTGTCTACGGGTCTGGATGACCCGCGGGTAGGGTCGGGTCACGAATATCTGTAGATTATGCGGATCGGGTGGGGTCAACAACCTGGCGGATCGCTTTGGGTCGGGTCCCAACCCCAGACCCATTTCGACCCGCCAATATTTTGCGTAGCTTAGTTTTCAACGCTGTGCGATTCTTAATCTTAATCAGTAACAATCAAATAAATTGAATAATTTTATGGCGAACTCGGCTCAAGCTACCGTATGCAATAAACATTCATGAATATATGAAAAGAACGAATGGTGACCGGACTTATTATAAGCGTGAGAGTTAACAGAGGAGGCAACGCTTGGACATGCGGAACGGACGTACCCAGTAATATCCGGAATTCTTTGCATATATCTATGGAGATAGTACGTTTAGGCTAGAATAAATGGTATAAACGGAGGGTTTCTTCCCTGATACGTCCTCACATATCAATATTAGGTCTATGATCATCTATGGCGGTCTGACTGCTGCGCTTTTACGAAATTAGAATTTTGCGACTAAGGGCGAATCGAGTCGGATTGGGTCGGGTCAAGCACGCCATGGGTCGGGTCGGCCCGGTCGGGTCGAGTAAGATATTTGGCTTTTGAAGGTGAATCGAATCGGGTCGGGTCAATTTTCAATGGGTCGAGTTGTGTCGGGTCATGAAAATTGGACCCATGGACAACTCTGGGCTGCCGTTGACAAAGCAGTAACGCAGCTGGCGACTACCTTTTGATTCCATCGCCGCCTCTCGGCAATTTCAAGATGGCGTCTGTTGCTTCTATAAATAAAGTGGGCGATTATATCGGAAAGAGACGGAGCAGACGGTAGACTGAACGGAGTCGGTCACGTTGTTAAGACTCATTCGTTGTTTTCTTGCGTCTTGACCGACTTTTCGTGGTTTATCATATGAATGGCTTCCAGAAGGCGAAACAGAAGGCGGTGGCACGTAGGAGTCTATATTGAACAGATCATGCATACAAAACTATCTGTGGGAGTTCGTTTATCATATTTCACATGAATGCAATATTATTACCTAACGAACAATACACAGATCGTTGTAAATACGACATAGTTGCTGATGTTTGTTTGGTTCATCATGTTAGCATTGTTATGAATATTTTAGCTAAACAACGCAAATATTTGTCTCCTGATAAAATTAAGTCCAATGCATTATTCAGGTGTTTCATTATATACGGTATGCAACATGTCGTGGCACGTTGGTGCATTCGGAGCTCTCCATCTTTCACCAAATGCACATTGATATCATTGTCTGAGGGCCTAGATATACATACATATACATATATACATATAGATATACATACATATGTATATTTATATAATATTTACATGCATATATATTGTACATATATATACATATATATATGTTGAGACCCTACGGAGGCGAGTGCTGACTGCTAACTCTACGATAAAGATTAGAGGCACATGACAGACGCAGGGATTCTATAAGATTGAAGGTATACTACAAGATATCTATGCTGCGTTGGCCTAAATGATGTTAAATGTCAACAGTGAACGAGTAAAATACATCTGTTACGAAAACTATGAACAGTAAGCTGAAAAGAGTCATCAGTGGTGGGCCCACGCACAAGAGTGGAACCAACCAACGGATTCCCGTCGACAGCTGACAGATGGCCTGGATATTCTGAATGTATGTATGTATGTATGTATGTATGTATGTATGTGTGTGTATTGTCAATATTAGTAAACGGACGATTTCTAAAGCGCCGTAGCGCAGCCATGCCGCTACAAGGGCGCTTTACAATGACACGATCAGCCCACAGCAAGAAAAAACCGTACTATAACAGTCAGTTCAACAGGGATATGCCTTCCTGAACAGGTGGGATTTGAGTCGTGCCCTAAAGATCTCAATTGATGCTGCAGAACGCACTTCAGGCGGGAGGCTATTCCAGCAGCGATGGCCGGCAACAGAGAAGGCGCGATCATCGAATTTGGTCTTGGTCTTGGGGACAAGAAGGTCTCCACGCGCAGCTCCACGCAGCTGGAGACCAGCTGAATACGACGACATTGGCCTGCAGAAATCTGCTATGTGTCCCGGCGCGACACCATGGAGCGCTTTGTATACAAGTAGACATAGTTTGAACTCTACACAGCCAAGGTAGCATGTCGCGCAGAAGGGGCGTCACGTGGTCAAAGCGTCGTCGTCCGAAGAGTAGCCTCGCTGCAGCGTTCAGAACGGACTGTAGGCTGTCTAATGTACATTTCGGTGCTCCTGCAAGGAGACTATTACAATAGTCTTCCCTGGACAACACGAAACTGGCGACAGCAGTCCGAGCAGCTTCAAAGGGCAACGATTTCAGGCAGGATTTGATGACACGCAGCTGGCGGAAGCATCTGCCGACGGTCGTGGGAACATGTATACGCTAGTTTCATTGACAGATCAAACAGTAACATTATGCCCAGATCGCGGACGGACTCCACCGGTGTTAGAACGGCTCCGAGTATATGCAAAGGAGAGAGATTAAGTTTACTGCATCGACCGTGAGTCGCGCAACACAGAAGTTAAGTCTTGGTGGGATTTAGACTGAGTCGGTTTGAAGCCATCCACGTTAAGGACCTCTCAATCGCAAGGACCATGCGCCTACGTGAGACGTCGACCTCGGACGGACGGACGGTCGCTGGTGTAGAGCAGGGAGTAATCGGCATAAAAATGAAACGATACACCCAGATCAGCCGCCAACTTTTCAAGGTCAGCAGTATAGAGTAGAAACAACAAGGGTCCAAGGACTGACTCCTGAGGTACTGCGAAAGCAAGTGGATGGTAGGCGGTGACGTTGTATGTATGTATGTATGTATTGTATGTATGTATGTATGTATGTATTGTATGTATGTATGTATGTATGTATTGTATGTATGTATGTATTGTATGTATGTATGTATTGTATGTATGTATGTATGTATGTATGTATTGTATGTATGTATGTATTGTATGTATGTATGTATGTACGTATGTATTGTATGTATGTATGTATGTATGTATGTATGTATGTATGTATGTATTGTATGTATGTATGTATGTATGTATTGTATGTATGTATTTATGTATTGTATGTATGTATGTATGTATTGTATGTATGTATGCATTGTATGTATGTATGTATGTATTGTATGTATGTATGTATGTATGTATGTATTGTATGTATGTATGTATTGTATGTATGTATGTATGTATGTATTGTATGTATGTATGTATTGTATGTATGTATGTATGTATTGTATGTATGTATGTATGTACGTATGTATTGTATGTATGTATGTATGTATGTATGTATGTATGTATGTATGTATGTATTGTATGTATGTATGTATGTATTGTATGTATGTATTTATGTATTGTATGTATGTATGTATGTATGTATTGTATGTATGTATGTATTGCATGTATGTATGTATGTATTTGTGTATGTAGGAATGTATGTATGCATGCAGGCAGTATTAATGCGCATATACAATAAAATGCACACAGATATACACGCATCGAGGTATGTATACATGTACACAGGTGTTCCCGCACTCAACCGTTTCTTATGTCACGAGAAATTCTATGTCAGTCATTCAACACCAACAGAGCAATGCAAAGTATTGACGCATTTTTCTAGCGCCAAATTTCATTACGCCAATCTGCCATCTGCATTGTTTGCAGATGCTATGGCATGAAGAGGATTGCCAGCTGCAGCAACTCTCTATCTCTCTGTCTCTGTCTACGTGTCTGCTTCAGTGTCTGTCTCTGTCCCTGTCTCTGTCTCTGTACCTCTCTCTCTGCGTCGCTCTGTCTTTGCCTGTCTGTCTGTCTTTCTCTGCTTCTCTGTTTGGAAAGGGGTAGGGATACTAGCTCGTAAGCCATTGATGCGTTTATGGATGGACACGTGACTAAATAAAACCAGACAAACACACACACAAACACAGACATAAGCATGAACACGCACACATACATGTACACAGACAGAGGCACATATACACAAACATTGAAACGCAGACTCAAACATTCACACAGATGCATGCAGAGATATTCAGAAGCAGACTATCGATGAACACAAAAACAAAGACAGACGAAGACGCACACAAAACTCCCAATGCAAACACACAGAAGGACGGACAAACACAGAGGGAGAGACACACAGGCATACAAATACAGAAACAGACGCATACACACACACACATGGCCAATACAAACACGTATGCATTGCTTATACATAGCTGCTCTTTCCATACGTTTGGTACGCAACAGACATTGACTGTCATCCTTTCATAATGTCCAACTCATGGCATCAGCCAAGCACGTGATGCTGGCTATCGCCTTGCACGCGAGTCTGGACTAGCTATGACAGAAATTCATGTAGTAGTCAGACGTTTATTGTCATCGATTGGTTATAAAACAATGTTTTTCTAAAGACCTCGTCTGTCTGGATGTAACCACAGCGACTATGACTAATTCTAGTGGCAGTCAACGCTGGTACTTAAAAAGCCCCGTTGTAGTCATAGGCTAGAAGCAGATCGATTGATCTGGTGGCTTCTAGGTTAAGCGGGATTCTGTCAAGGTGATCCATGGACAGAAGCAGTTGATTGATTTATCGATTGATGGACAGACTGAATGAATGAACGAATGCCAGTTTGAATGATTGATTGGTTAACTGAATGACTGACTGGCTTACTTACTAATTGACTGAGTGACTGATTGGTTGATTTATTTATTTCTTGAGCGAGTGAGTGAATGATTGACTGACTGATTGATTGATTGATCGATGAATCAACTGGTTTATGTATTCATATATTCATTCCTTTGTTCTTTCGTACATTCGTTCATTCATTCATTCATTCATTTGTTCCATCTTTTTATTTATTGTCTCCAAAACAAAATCGAATATAATGCAGCATGCAAGGAACATCCTGCGCCTTGGGACAACAAAGACACGTCTCTATACTACGAAGATGATGCTATAGTTAACGTGGCCAGCCGCCCTGCTCATGTGGACCGAGGACAATCGATGCAGTCCATACATAGGACTGAATACAGGGGTGACAGACAGACAGACAGACAGACAGACATAGGTAGACAGAGAGAGTAATATGGAGAATTACACGTATCAACAGAATATCGGTTTGTCTTCAAGACGAACATGCGTATATCACGCTATGAGCCGTATAATCAGTTGAGTGTTGTAGTCTGGGGTCGATAGCGTTGCTTACGAGGGATTCAGCCAGAAAAGACGCCACAGCATATAATTATCTAACTATATCGGGTATTCTACTGGTGTTACCGATGCTGGTGTTACCGGTGTTGGTGTTACCGGTGTTGGTGTTGGTGCTATACGTAGGTCATTTTTTATGAAGTAAATTATTGTGTTATTTGTCGTTTCCGTTAATGGAGCCAGCGATGAAATAGGCTGCATGGCTTGGTCTGTGTGAGTCTGTGGCTTGGTCTGTGTGAGTCTGTGGCTTGGTCTGTGTGAGTCTGTGTAACTATAATTATATGTGCAGCCATATGAGTGCCTGTGTCTGTCTTTGTGTTTGTCTGGGTGTATATATGTGTAGTAAAGTCTGTCTTTGTGTCTGTGTTTTTTGTATGCGAACATCTGCATATAGATCGTGCGTGTCTCTCTGTGTGTCTGTGTCCGTTTGTCTTTCCGTCTGTCACTCTGTGTATGTGCCTGGTTGTACAAAGCCAAAGGAGGTTCATGTGTGTGTTCAAGCAGCGAGACACGGCTACAGTGTCTGCGTGACTATGTGGCGAGTGACAGAGACGTTTCTCGTGTCTCTTGTGCTCTTTTTTTATACCACGTCTCATCTAATTGGCTTCGACGTCTTCTTCTTCATCAACTTCTTCTTCTTCCTCCTCCTCCTCCTCCTCCTCCTCCTCCTCATCATCATCATCATCATCATCATCATCATCATCATCATCATCATCATCATCATCATCATCATCATCATCATCATCATCATCACCATCATCATCATCATCATCATCATCATCATCATCATCATCATCATCATCATCATCATCATCATCATCATCATCATCATCATCGCCTTTTCATTTTATTCCTCTTCAGCATCCTTACTGCTCCCCATTCGTCGTTATCACTCTCTCTCCACCCCTTCTCTCTCTCTCTTTCTGTCTGTCTGTCTGTCTGTCTCTGTCTCTGTCTCTCTCTCTCTCTCTCTCTCTCATACCTAAACACACACTGAGTTTAAATCAGTCTTTCACCCGTCTTCTATCTGTATGTTTCTCTGTCTGTCTGTCTGTCTGTCTATCTGTATCTGCGTTTGCTTTTCTACCTTCCTCTGCCTAGAGTATGTAGTTTGGCTGCAAATTGCTTAAATTTGGAACAGAAATAAAACTGAATAGGATCTGTATAATATCTATGGAGTAACAATACATGGAACCTAGTAAGACCAATTTCATTGTTAATATGTTCTGATTGTTTTCTGTAGTATATCTGTATCAACGTGAGTGTATATATATGTATCCAAGAGCTGCTTATTCCTGGTATGAACCCGGCTTGCTCTTTCCCAAGTGCACTTTCGACATATTGTCTCAGTTCGTTTTAGGTTATTGCCAAATATAGCTGAAGCCATTTCTTTCCACTCTGTATGATCGGTTTAGGTGATATGAAAGGAGACAGCTAAAAAGTAATGAACAGGATGGACATGGACAGTTGAAAGTACACAGTGGGACAAGACAGGCAAAGAAGTGGACACGACGGCAGATTGAATACAGAAATATATATTCGCCCACGTCTTGAAGCAAAACCACGAAGTATATGAAGTATATTATAGCAGTCAATTATACGATGCGGATTTTCCACCAGCTTTTCAATTTCCACTTCTACCGGATTGTTCCGCCATCTCTTCCATTTCCACTTCTACCGTTTAATTAAATTGCAATCCATTTTCTTACATGTTCGATTCAGTTCTGCTTTCATCCGTTGCCATCTCCATTTCCTTCTGTCGCCTTCATCTTCTTCAACTTACAGCAGGGACTTCTTGATAGGGGTTTTTCCGATCATCTACTTGTCTTCAGCCATCCTCGTAGCGATTGGCCACATCATAAACTGTCGTTCTCCATTCACGCCTGTCCTTCGAACACCCTGTGAGCTGCTACACTGTCATTCCAGTCCACGTTCGAATGTCGTTCATCCTTGTCATTCTTGGTCTTCCCCATGCCCGTTCTTTCCCCAGCTCCTTTATTCTTTCCTCAGTATAATATGTCCGAAGTATCCAGGTTTCCTCTCCTTCACATGTATCGGTAGAGTTCTCT
The DNA here is from genome assembly GCA_959347315.1 of Bimastos eiseni. Taxonomy (NCBI): domain Eukaryota; kingdom Metazoa; phylum Annelida; class Clitellata; order Crassiclitellata; family Lumbricidae; genus Bimastos; species Bimastos eiseni. The sequence goes on along the minus strand of OY365813.1, from coordinate 3,581,155 downwards.
CTGCTCTCCAGCAGAGAGAACGGTGGCACGGTGGCCGAGCGGTTAGAGCAGTCAGCCCGTAACGTTCAGTGTGCGCAGAGCGAGCGGTTTCGACCATAGTCCGGGGCGTCACTGTGTAGGGACCTTGAGCAAGGCCTTCGCGCACCATTGCTCTGCATTACAACTGCAGTTGCGTCGTCGAGACGTGTGCGCGCTTTCGAGTTCGACTTGTCGTGATAAAGAGCGTTATAAATGCCGAGTTGTATTGTATTGTAAATGTAAGACGTACATCGTATAATTATTGTATGTATTGATCGTATTGTATTGTACTTACATATTTTTTAGCGCCTCTCCCTGTATGACCTTACTCTGGGTGGGAAAAGCCCCGTGTAATTAGGACACGTCGAAAGTGATATGTTAATTGCATGTTCAATAATTGCTTCATCGTTCTGTTTGAGATGAGATTGTCAATTGGTTAAAGCGACGAATCGTCGACAAAAGTGTGGTGTTAAAATTCCCGCCATTGTAGACATTTTATGAATTTAGAGCTTTGCGCCTCTGTAGCCATCTAAGCCATAGCTCCTTCTTCTTCTTCTTCTTCTTCTTCTTCTCCTCTTTCTTCATCAACTACGATACATCATAGGGGACAGGCCCGACGCACTCATACGCCGAGATTAAGAAATGAAGTCGCCAACACGTCATAACCATGGCCGCCTATCAGGTTGCGTTTAAACTTTTTGTTAATTCTTTTCTTCATTTACGTCGTTTTAACGCGGTTCCTCCTCAACTTTTTTATCGTTTTATAGACTATGTTTCTTTTAATTCTCGTCCTTGTTTCTTTCTCTTTCCTCCACTGATCTGTTTCTTGGATAGTGTTCCTATACAGTGTTCTTGTTCTTCTTCATCGTTTTCCCCTTCTCTCTTCATTCTTCTGCCCTCATCCTTTTTACCTTTTCTTTATTCTTTTTTCTTTTGTCATCTTTCTTCAACCTTCTCCCTTATTTCTTCTGTCTGCTTACTCCATTCTTAGTTCTTTTTTTAATTTTTTCCTTTATCTTCTTTTTGCACTTCTTTTTCTTTCCTCTTCTTGTTCTTACCTCTTGTTTTTCTTTTTCTTGTTCTTCTTGTTCTCATTCTGTTTAAGTTGGCTTTGAACTAGACAACAAGCAACACAACACACGGACATTCTGGCGATAAGATTAACGAACACCAGAAGTCTCAGTCTAGACGTTACACAATGCACATTCAGTAGACATACACAGGGGTTTCCACGTAGGGGATATTCTTTACTCTTTAGGGGAATATTTTGCCTTCCACACCCTTGGGACCGAGGTTTGCTTCCATCACTCAGAAGGATTGACGCCCCTGGACCTACATCCACTTCAAAATCTTCATCAGTTGAAGTCTGATTGATTAGACAGATAAGATTAAATCATTCTCTTTTTAAACACTTTCTCGATGCTTCGTACACAGCCCAGACAGCATAAGACAAAGCCAGAGAACGTGCCTCTCAATACATGGGATAGCCAAAATCACAGCGATCGCCCTGGAGCCTTTGCTGCTCATGTGGGTGTTTCCTATTTACCAATGTTCTTCCCTCTTCTTATCCTCATTCATTCCTTTCAAATCCCTCTTCCGAATATCGCCTGTCATGCGTCGTGTTTGCTTAGTCGTGTGTTGAATATCTGCCGACATAGAAATATGCAGAACCTGAAGCGCGTCATCACAAGCAGACAGATGAAGACGGAGATACGACTGTGGACTGACTCTCTGTAATGTAATAACACGGAAGCTGGTAATTGTAATGTCGCCCACTTAATAGAAGACTACTATAACAGAGCGATGTGGTCCGTCAAAAGAATCATCTATGTTTTAATTACGTATATATATATAAATATATATTATATATATATATATGTGTGTGTGTGCATGTAATAGTGTGCATATGTTTATGCTTGCGTGTATGTATGGTTGTATGTTTAAATGTATGTGTGAATCTATGTATTTGAATATACGCATGTATGTGTATATGTTCGTATGTATGTGTGTATGCATGAATATATGTATGTAGGAATATATGTATGTATCTATGTATGTATGTATGTTTCCATGTATATACGTACGTGTGCATGTATGTATGCAGCAATGCATGTATAAATGTATGTAATGTTATGTTTGAATGTATTTTGCTATGTTTGAGTAATCAGACCGGGAGCGTCGCTGAGTATATATATCTTGATGGAGCGCTGTATCAAATTCACATTGATTGATTAATTGATTGATTGATTTGTATCTTGTAATTATATACTACTTGTTGGGACCATTTTGGGACCTGATCAATGCATATGAGGAGGGTTTCGAGTCTTTCGGCTTTCGGCTTTAGGCTAAATGAGGACAGGGACCTCCTATTAATTTAATTTAAGAAGTCTTTGTTAAAACGTTCCCAGACGAATGTCACATAATTACAGAAGACTAATCTTTGCAATGTATTTTATTTCTCATCACATGCATCCATTTCTAGCATTAATACAATCATGTTAGCACCTGTCTTAACATTGACACGTTGACCTCGTCACACCAATGTGTATCACTATTATATGACGCCGCCATAAACTCATTTAGAAGTGACCTAAAGTTCCATTGTGAAATGTACGAATACTCGCATGTGCGGATTTGCACAACTTTGCAAACATACGCACATGCACAAGCACACATGTACAGAAACACACACAGACAATTGGATGTACTAAACGGGCAATCGAAAACACAAACAGAGACATGACAATTCAGAATATATTCGAAAACAGAAGTTAAAACTGAATAAATTGTAAACTCTCTTAAATTAATTATGTAAGACAAATGCTTTCTGTTTGGGTTTCAAGAGACGCTATATAAATATGGATTAATTACCTGGTCATGTGTTTACAGGAATTGTGTTGTGGTTCAAATAATTAAATTAGCTGAAAAGAAAGTGTAGGTCAGTTAGAAATAAATGAGGTTGAGGATGTTAATGAATGTTGTCTTGAAAGGATTTGAAGAGATCAGTGACATAATTGATGAGATATAGTTGAAGGGCAGTGAACAGAAGGTGTCGGGTTGCTGAGGCAGAAGATAATATATGACGCTGATTCCAAAAGCGATTTACTGGGATGGAGTAATGATGAATGGCATTGATCGATGAGACACAGACAGACACAGACAGACACAGACAGATAGATGCAGACAGAGAGAAACATAAACAGACAGAGGCAGACAGAAGCAGATAGGTTCATACAAAGACAAATGCAGACGGAGCAAGACAGAGACAGACAGAGTCAGACAGACTGGGGTAGACAGACAGAGTCAGACAGACTGGGGTAGACAGACAGAGTCAGACAGACTGGGGTAGACAGACAGAGTCAGACAGACTGGGGTAGACAGACAGAGTCAGACAGACTGGGGTAGACAGACAGAGTCAGACATTTAGACACACAGAGAGACAATAAATGAAACACAGCTGAAGGGACAGAATGACAGAGAGACAGAGATAGACTGAGAGACAGACAGACTGAGAGACAGACAGACTGAGAGACAGACAGACTGAGAGACAGACAGACTGAGAGACAGACAGACTGAGAGACAGACAGACTGAGAGACAGACAGACTGAGAGACAGACAGACTGAGAGACAGACAGACTGAGAGACAGACAGACTGAGAGACAGACAGACTGAGAGACAGACAGACTGAGAGACAGACAGACTGAGAGACAGACAGACTGAGAGACAGACAGACTGAGAGACAGACAGACTGAGAGACAGATAATGAGTTGTATGACACCGTTACTTTAAGACGATTACATGGACGATTGCTATGGGATGTGATCGGATTACTGTGGCGATACTAACGAGAAAGAAAGGCAGCGACGACTTAGCTGCGAATAAAGATGATGACGATGAAGACGGTTATACAAACGAAGATTTTAATGATCATGTCTTTGGTAATGAGTTAACGATTGTGAAAATGGCGTCACCATGATTATGATAATGAGACGGCTATTTGTTACGGATGGTGGGAACGTATTATTCATGAATACCAAGAACGCTTGGAAAGTATGAGGGACTAGCAATCAGCTTCTTTAAACGAACTCGTTTTGGATTCTACGCGGCATGCAATTCCATTACCACCGAGATACATATTTCATCCAGTGCTCTCTATCCAGTCTCATTCCTTCGATAGCGGCTGCTCTTCCATCACCTCCTCCTCTTAATGTATTTATGGCCAAGGAGACTGATTCCATTGACCTTGAAACCGATCATCTTAACCTTGTCATCACTTTGGCCTATCTCTTATTTTACTGCGTCCAATCACTGGCATGCTTCAAGGAGAGCATGTTTCAAGGAAAGCATGCCTCAATGATAGCATGCTTCAAGAAAAGCATGCTTCAAGGAAAGCATGCTTCAAGGAAAGCATGCTTCAAGAAAAGCATACTTGCTAAACAGTGGCTGAGATTACTCACTCTGTTATAAATTGATGATTATGACTTTGGCCACTGATAATTATGACTAAGGGATGATTATGACTTTGTGATGCTCATGACTTTTGGCCTGCGCTGATGATATTGTGACTTGAATCACAGTTGATAATGACTTTGGAATAATTAGGACTTGACCACTGATGACTATAACTTTAATGAGCTATGAAAGGTGTTTATGACTTTGGTGCCGTAATTGAATAGTTGCTGGATTTTAGAAATAACAGACTTAATATAAATATACATTATATAGCGTGATAATATAAATAAATATGTTCAAAGTTAGATCTATTTGACTGTGTTAGCGAAAATTTAGATTAAATTCTCAGCGACAATATGCTCAAAGTTATCCTTCCAAGTTCCCGGATGTCAGTTTATACATTGTAGACATCGTCCGATATATATCGGAATAGACTATCACTGATTGGCTGACACGCTGGGGATCATATCCCTTTCATATTAGTCTAAGATCACAGCAAACGACTCAGGTTCGATTCTTTACGTTTTTTTATTCCAAGTCGTGTGAGTTGGGGCGCAGGTCACGTGACATATCTCTTGGCAGGTCAAAGGTCAGATCCGCGCAACTTGACCCACGAATATTCTTGTCGGGTAGATTATATGTATTCGAACGTGGAGAATGTCTATATCAGTGGGCACAATATAATCTATAAATGGGATTAAATGTCTTTCGCAATGGTTGAATCAAAGCCTACGTGACTACGTTCTGAGAACAATTCGCTATAGAAGGATCGATGCCTTGCTTACGACGTCTGAGACACAAACAATGAGGCTGGATGAATGTGTTGATTGGTGGATGGATTTGTGGATGGACGATTTAATATTATTGGCCAGTGGGTGACGTGTGTTGTTAGAGTGGATGGGTGTGTGATTGGATGGGTGAAAGGTTAGATAGGTTAGATAGCTACTCAATTCTACTCATATACCACCCACTTACCCATCAAACTACTCGCCCATCTAGAAACCCACCTATCTAACCTGGTGGCTAGAAAGGTTAGTGGTTAGATAGGTGATTGGTTAGATGGATTGGGTGGTTAGATGGGTGGGCGTTTAAATGGTTTGGTGGTTAGATGAGTGAGTGTTTAAATAAGTGGTTAGTTAAATAGGTGGGTTGTTAGGTGAATGGGAGGCTAGATTGGTTGGCGGTTAGATGGGTGGTTTAATAGGTGGGTGGTTAGATGGGTGGGTGGTTAGATAGTTGAGTGGTTATGTAGGTGAGTGGTTAGATGGTGGGTGCTAAGATCTGTGGGTGTTTAGATAGGTGGGTGTTTAGATAGGTGAGTGGTTAGATAGGTGGGTGCTAAGATCTGTGGGTGTTTAGATAGTTTGGTGTTTAGATAGGTGGGTGTTTAGATAGATAGGTGGGTGGTTAGATGGGTGGGTGGTTAGATGGATGGGTGATTTGATAGGTGGGGGTTAGATAGATTGGGTGGTTACATGGGTGGGCGTTTAAATGGCAGGGCGAGTGTTTAAATAAGTGTTTAGTTAGATAGGTGGGTGGTTAGGTGACTGGGTGGCTAGATTGGTTGGCGGTTAGATGGGTGGTTTAATGGGCGGGTGGTTAGATAGGTGAGTGGTCAGATAGGTGAGCGGTTAGATAGGTGGGTGCTAAGATCTGTGGGTGTTTAGATAGGAGGGTGTTCAGATAGGTGAGTGGTTAGATGAGTGGGTGGTTAGATAAGTTGGTGTCTAGATGGGCGAGTAGTTTGATGGGCGAGTGGGTTGGATATGAACAGAATTGAGTAGCTTGTGTTAGTGAGTGATTTGATGAATTTATTACTTGAGTGGGTTGGTAGGTGAGCTGATTTTTTATGCGTGGGTGGGGAAGATCGCTCGCGACCTTTGATCTACCGCCATCAAGTCAAATTAGAATCAGAAGTGACGGTCGTGTTAATTATCTCATTTCTTTGTCGATGAAGAACTACTGCTTGAAGGGAAGTTACATCCCGATGGAAGCCAATAAAAGAAGTTGCCTCGATGGGAAACCTCCCACCCTCTTCTACCCACCAACCCCACCCCACTCCTCCCCCACACTCCCTGGAGATCACCGTCGCAGAAACCCTGTCAAATAAGGAAGCCCTTTTGTGTGATGATGTCCTCTTCGTTGCAGTAATATGACGGTTTTTATAGATCATAATTATAAAAAGATTATAACATAATCATTTTTAAATCATATATACATAAATGTATATTAATAAGTATTGCTGTTGCTTTAATGTGAATTGTAAGCACCTCATGTCTTATTCGTTGAAAAAGGAAGTGATTACGCTAACCCATCCAGAGCGTCGTTTAACATCAACTAATCAACCTATAATCGAACGGTTTTTAGCTAAAATAAGTAAGTAAATATATTCCTAACTTAACCAACTGTATATCAGCCATCTGGTTAATGGTACATAGCGGAGGAAGATGACTGGGATAAAATGATTCTAATAATTATATGCTTTTGCTTTAATGCATTTTGCTTATCCACAGGGAACGTATAAAAATATTTTATTCGCCTTTATCCATTTTAATTTTATGCGGTAATTTCTAAATACATGTGAAAAGATCTGCATACTCGTCTCTATAAATATAAGTTATAGACACGTGATAGTGTGCCACTGGAGCGGATAGCGTGCCGAATGAGTGAGGGGTTTAAAATAAATACCTGCCTCGGTCGATAGATCATTATTCGAATTTCCGTCAAGGTAGGAAATCTTCAAATAATTTCTGTTTCTCATTAATCCTCATTTTTCTTCGTTTCATCTTCTTCCCCATCTGCTTCGTATTCTTCTTTCAATGAGCTTTAGATATATCTGTATATTGTCTTATATGCATGTTTGTCAAGACCAAAGCATTATTAACCAGATATATAAGACTTATTTGCCACATCTACCTGTATTATACATCGTACTTGCCACAACTGATAATTTTGTGCACAATTATCATGTTTATATTGTTTGCCAAATCCATATATACAAAATTACATACATATATATGTATATGTATAATTATTATATATATATATATATATATATTCGTTTGTATTCGTATACATTCTAATGTATATATGCATGTATATATAATTTATTATTATTATTATACAAATATGCATATATTCAATCAATCAGTGTTTACATTATATATGCAATTTTATGCATATATATAGACAGAAAGAAGCCAGGATAATTGTATATAATATATATATATTATATATATGTTGAAACAAGCTTCACGAAGAAGATACAATGTTGCTATAAACGTGGCGTGTATATGGCGTCAGAATGGATTGCGTGTCTCTTCAGTCAGTGTTTGAACAGGCGCACGTCTCGGCAAAATGTTTGCTTAAGAGGCATTTGTCATTTCGTGCTTAATTGCAGTCTACTGAAGTGGCAAGGCTTAGTCTCAGCACCTCACGCAAGCAGTTTCCAATTGATTGGTGAATATTTAAGACCCTATATATATATATATATATGTGTGTGTGTGTGTGTGTGTGTGGAGGCAGATTTTCTCTGAATTCAAATGGTACGATACGCGCTGATATTTCTGCCATTTTAAACATAAGACAAAATAATTATTTGCAACATATTGCAAAATTTTTATTTTTTGCATAAGACAAGATTATTATTTTCAACATAAGACAAAATAATTTTTTTAAACATAAGACAAAATAATTATTTGCAACATATGACAAGATTTTTATTTTTTGCATAAGACAAGTTTATTATTTTCGACATTAGACAAAATTATTATTTTCAACATAAAACAAAATTATTATATTCGACATAAGTCAAAATTATTACTTTCAACATAAGACAAAACAATTACTTTCAGCAAAAAACAAAACTTATTAACACCATAAGACGAAATTATTATTTTACGCAAGGGTAGGCTTACCTCAGATCCCTCAGGAATTAAAAATTATCAAAGGATGCAAAGATCAATCCTAGGACGGCTGGAACTCGTCAACATCGGGCGGAGAAAAGGTTCGTAGGAAAGCAATGCGTTGCATTATGATGACAATATTACGATGGAAAAGAAAACTGCATGACTTCTCTCTTGTTCCACATTATACGAGAGAGAGATAACGCCGCAATATATGATGAAAAAAGAGTCCACTGCTTATAATTGGACGGAGAATATCAGCCCCAACGGGACAAAGTGGTGGGTTTGCGAGTATGTTGTATTTCGCAAACATCCCATATAGTCCCTATAGAACCCGTACAACCATATGGAATGACCTGTAGTTGAGAGCCCATATTATGGGTAAGTCTGTCAACGGGTATTCCCTTGGTCATATTGGCTGAGTGCCCGAGCAATGAAATCGATTCTCGAGTGCCGTTAAAATGCACAGTTTTCTACATTTCCTAACAAAGTATGCGCGCGGTCGGGTACTCGAGTACTCGACCGAGAGGGTCGACGGGTACCCGGGTCGTCATTTCAACATTTGTTGACAGCCTTAATTATGGGTAGCACATAGTCCCATGTAGCTATAGACAGAGATAGCAGCACTGTAGCTGCAACATGATGACGTCGTTGACAAGTCTATAACAGATGACATGAGAAGATATTATATACATGTAATATCAAACAACTGGTGCATTTTCCAGTTTCGTTGACCTTAGGAAACGCACTGTTATTCTCAATCTTGCTCACTTGCTAGCCAGAACAATAGCTTACGTAAATTTCACACACAGTGACGTCATCGGCAGATGAAGCTGACCTTTGGGTCTTGACACGTGACCAATAGACTGACAAATGCTAGTGCACTGGAGCAGCTTTTCTGAAGCGAGCAACGATGAACGGTTCAAGTGCTTCTGCATAATTCCTGTTTCTCTTATTCAAGTCGACGGAACGTTAAAGTTAGAGCGTCCATTTCTATGGTAAGCAGATGAGAACCGACCAATGGACACACACACACACGCACACACACACACACACACACACACACACACACGGTCAGATGAAACAGGCAGAAGGCATGACACTAATGACACTGACTGACTGGCTGTCTGACTGACTGGCTGACTGGCTGACTGACTGAATGGCTGATTGGTAGGCTGACTGTCTGTCTGGCCAGTTGGCTTACTGGCTGACTGACTGATTGGCTGGCTAGCTGGCTGGATGACGGACTGACTGGCTGGCTGACTGACTGCCTGGCTGGTTGTCTGTCTGATGACACTGATTGATTAACTGACTGACTGACCGACTGACTCACTAACTGCCTTCTGACTGACTTACTGGCTGACTGAATGGCTGATTGGCAGGCTGTCTGTCTGACTGTCTGGCTGGCTGACTGACTGACTGAATGGCTGATTGGCAGGCTGTCTGTCTGTCTGCCAGCCAGTCTGTCTGGCTGGCTGTCTGTCTGTCTGGCTGACTATTAGATAAGCAACAATGTGTCCGTTTAGTACCATCACAGATGAGACATCTGGGCTACGTATAAAGCAGGTATACACCTATCAGTCCATCAGACAACTGTAAGACGCATACAGATCATTCCTTTCCTCAAAGACAGCGAAGGAATCCCTGGTCTCTAGCCAGAGGAGTCACGGTCTCGTCCTTAGCCAGAGGAGTCACGGGTCTCTCAAAAGTATCTCTCAAAAGCAACTTTTCTGTATCTAGCCACATCAAAGCTGTTTCTAATACCCTCATAAGTTAATTGCTGGCCCGGCCCATGAAAACAGTCGGGTGCTGGGCCCATGAAAATAGTAGGGCCCCCGATAATTTTCCCCTCACTAACCTCTCCCAACGGACATGCTTTCCCGATCTGCATTGTACAGTTCGCTTGTCGCTATCATGTTAATAAATGAGAGAAACTTGAAAGCTGGTCGTAAAATATCCATAAACTCTTTCTAAACAAACTCAGACCACGTGGGGCCAAAGAATCAGCAATACCACCTCACTCAAGTAAAGGAGCTACAACATTGCTTAGCCCTGTCAGAGAGGAAATCGATTTCAAGATTGTTTACACCACTTGCTCACCCGTGCCGTCTTTGACTACATATATATGTATATATATACATATATATATACCAGTTCCAACTTTCAAGCCTTGGTAAAGGAGGAGGGACGGTGACAATAACAAAGAATATATCAGCACGCAAGCTGTGCTATAGAATACGTACAGAAGATGTAAGAAATTATCGCTCAATTTCCCATCTTAGAAGATTATTATTCAGACCAATAACTGGTCAATAGGCAGCAAACAAAATGGCTGCCGACAAGCGTGGGCAAGCAGATAACACGGCATTCATCTGTATTTAAGAATACTTACTACAAACCATTCATGTAACGCTCGATAATATTGCTTATTATACCTTGGCCGATATTTATTGATTTTTCACCAACTCAGAATGTTATAGAAATATATTATTATTGTTATCGCACGAGCGGATATAGTTAATGGTGGACAGACATCCGTTGTACATACATACTGAAACAGACAGGGGGACAGACAGAGACAGACAGAGACAGACAGAGACAGACAGAGACAGACAGAGACAGACAGAGACAGACAGAGACAGACAGAGACAGACAGAGACAGACAGAGACAGACAGAGACAGACAGAGACAGACAGAGACAGACAGAGACAGACAGAGACAGACAGAGACAGACAGAGACAGACAGAGACAGAGACAGACAGAGACAGACAGAGACAGACAGAGACAGACAGAGACAGACAGAGACAGACAGAGACAGACAGAGACAGACAGAGACAGACAGAGACAGACAGAGACAGACAGAGACAGACAGAGACAGACAGAGACAGACAGAGACAGACGAAAGGTGTTGTCGCAGTTGCATAATATTTATGCGGACCATGGGACCTTTCGTCCATAGGAATTAATTCCTCCCCAGTATTCCCTCCTCCACTGAGATTCCCTACTCGACCGGATTCCATCCTCCCCCGGGGTTCCTTTCTTCCCAACGACGAGCGAAAATTGAATTGCTCACTTACTGACTCACAGCTCATTATACTTCGCAACTAATCTGGAAATATTGTCTGAAACTTTTATGAGCTTCCAGTGCTACATCCATGGATTCATTATTTTGTTCCTTTTGTTGCGTCGCTGAATATCCGGAGGCGTTCAAGTAAAATAGCAATTTAATCAAAGGAAAGGAAATTTAAAATAAGGAATACATCTCTACATGCCTAAGGCATCTATCTTCACAATTATATTTATATGGCGCCTTCTGTTTGATTTGATCATCGTTAAAGAAATGTGTATAAAAATATACGTAAGCATGCATATTATATGTTTGTAGTTGTGTACATTTGTCGTTTTGTATGTTTGCCTGTATGTGTGTATGTATAATGTGCATATGCATACATGAGCCTATGCAGGCACCATGCATGCACCGACAGTTTATATAGCGCCTCTATTCACACGGTGTCCCAATTGAACTGACACCATTTTATTTTGGAAAAAATCTGTCAAATCAGATGAAAATTCTAAGAAATAGAAAGAGATGTAAATTATCATTAACTTTGGACTCTTTTGATAGAATTTGATGCAATTTATGAAAGTGTTGATATCATTTTTTTATTCCTCTTTCAACTTGTAGAATTTGATTTTTTAGGAAATTGACGGATTTATTGCCAAAACAAAGCGGGTATTACTTCAATTGGTGCACTGTATAAAACTACCTCACAATGCATTACACGTAGTTTTGTAGAACTGGTCCTAAAGCAGTTATGGTCCAGTCTGATTAATTATCAAGCCGTAACGTGGCATCTAATCAGCAGTGATCGTCTATCTTGATACATGTCTGTGATGTCTGTGATCGGCTATACATGTAATGAATAAAATGACATCCGGGTACTATATAGGCAGGATAACATTGAATGTATAATTAACGAAACGTTCACCCAAATTTACGATATAGTCCTTCCATGCAAAAATCTTCCCTTCAGCGCATGTTATTCAGATTGCAAGTTCTATATAGTAAGTGGTTTTACTTTGTTAACAAAAAGAATGGCAACTTACGATTTGTCCTGCTAAAGTCCAGGATGTAGACGCACACACACACACACATGTAATCTAGGTCAATGACCCAAGTGCTATATAAATTGTTGCTTATAAATGCGGTACCAGCCTATGCTACATGTATAATGACCTCACGACAACCCCGACAAAATTACTGAAGAATATAAACATGTTTTCTTCATATTCCTTCCATTCCATGATCCCAGGTGAAGTGCGTTTAAAGGTAGACAGACCAAGCTACAAAAACGATAACAGCGCGCATCACTTGAACACTCTGTAGACGGTTACATCCGATGCAAACACTTATATATCGTCTTCTATGAAGTGCGAGAGATTGTCAACTGATGAAATATAAATGGGTTCTGGCACGCATGCTCCATCTCCATCAACAACGGGGTCATTGACCTTTGCCCTGAGTTGCGATTGACCTCGGTTTACATTCTGACATCGTCGTGTGCTTCTTGTCGTCACCTTATGTCGAGCAGTGACGTCAAGAGGTGCGACTTCCGGCCACAGATCGATCAATCTCCATCACCACCAGTAGCAGTACCAGTAGCGACAGCGCCGTCATTAGACGTCAAGTAGCCATCTCCATCCGACACACTCGCAGGCGTCACTCCTTGACGAATCTCCCATAAGACTATCTATTCCACTGTCATGCGTGTATGTCTTCCTCTTTCTGGCTCCTTGTCTCTCTCTGCTTTTCTGTAGTTCTGTCTCTCCTCTCCTCTGGTCATACATCCCTGTATCTCTGGCTCTATCTGTGTCTCTGTCTGTGTTTCTCTCTGTGTGTCGCTCTCCCTCTCTCTCTCTTTGTCTCTCTCTGTCTCTCTGTCTCTGTCTCTCTGTCTCTCTTTCTCTTTGTCTCTCTGTCTCTGTCTGTCTCTGTCTCCCTCTCTCTTTCTCTTTGTCTCTGTCTGTCTGTCTGTCTCTCTCATTGCTGTTCGTCCATACCACTGTGGTCGTCCCTCTGCCAGTCCTTCTCTGCCCGTTCACCCGTTCCTGCCTACCCGTCTATATATTTTCCCATTTTCCTAAAGAAACCCCAACTTCATCCCTACCTCCTTCTCTTTAGTTGCATCTTGCCACTCCTCGTTCTTCCGCTGTCTCCATCTACTCCGTTACTTCCATCCCCCATCCTTAGTCCATTTGTCTTCCTGGTGATGGCTACTGCAGCAGTCTTTCCTCTCTCCCTCTCACACGCTTTTCATCTTCCATTTCCTCTCAGCCACAACATCCACCGTCGCTCCTGACACGATCCGCCAACTTACCGCCCACACAACGAACTGTTGCCATTCCTTCGCTTCCAATCATATACACACGAACCCAGTCGTATATGTATAAATATATTTCTCATCGCTTCATATATATATATGTATATATATGTGTGTGTGTGCTTGTGTGTGTTTTTTGCTATATATATGCTATTTATGCTTGGGTTATCCTCATTACATATTCACACGTAGTCATGGAAAGAATCAATAGAGCCCGCCTATCCTACGTTCCAGTTTTTGTAGCTCCATTTCTTCATGTCCGTTGTAGACACGCTGCTTTGAGTGACTGCGCACATGTAATCATTTCAGTGATGGTCGTGTTACGCATTTTTTCCCTTACTGAAATCACCAATTTTATATCGTGGTGTTTTTATCTCTTCTGCTTTTAATAATTAGGGCTATAATAATATTGTGATTCGGATTTAAAATTGCGTCTATATCGAAGTCTAACGTACGCTGCTGTCGTGGTTCAAGACGTCTAATGCGAGCAGAGAGTACACTAGAGGAAGGAGAAAAGGAAGGACCATTGCAAGGAACATAAGATGCTCTTAAGCACGGCGCGTCCGCAGAGCAACGCGTAACTAGAACCGTCTCAAGAAGTTGGCTGCTGCATCCCGAATCCTCTTCCCAATCCGAATCCTCATCATCATCGTGATCATCATCATCGTCATTATCATCATCCTTTTCCTCCTCCTTTTCCTCCGCCTCCTTTTCCTCCTACTCATTCTCCTCCTCCTCATCGTCGTCGTCGTCGTCATCGTCATCGTCATCATCATCATTATCATCACCATCTTCGTAAATACTTTCACAATAGGCAGCAGCTGCTGCTTGAAGACGTTGACGACGATAAGGAAGTGTTCCCTTGGAGCGGATCATCGCTTTCAGATGCCACAATAGTCAGCAATTTCGTCCATCTGTCAATCATCGGGGAAGATAAGCCAAGCGAAGGGAGAGAGAAGCAGGCGATGCTCTTCTGTTGAGGGTAAATATCTTCTGCAGAGCTTCTAAGCTTAATACATGACATGTATGGAGCCTACCATTGCCTCGGCCTTGCTTCAAGCTTACGATTCACGGCGCCATTCACGTTGTATGAACACATGTATACGAAGGCCAAATTGTTAAGTTTATGAATAATATTAATAATATTAATAATAGCAATAGTAATAATAATAATAATAATAACACAATCAGTAATAATAACCGTAATAATGAGAACTAAATAACTCCCAACTGAAATTCTTATCCTGACAATTATTCCTACATTGAAATTAACTAATGACGTTGATGACAGTTTGTTCGTGATGATGATTGTGATGATGATTAAGAGGAGGAAGACACAGAAGACAAATATTAATTTTGAAAACTTGTTCCTGTCTTTTGACTCTTAATGGGAGACATCGGAACATTCAGTATGATTTGCATATGATTTGCATAATTTGCATAATGCATATGCATATGCATGTGTTGCATGCCCATAATTTTCATGTGCATCTGTCTGCATATTATTCATAGCACTGCTCACATATAATTTGCATATTCATTAGTCCATGTAGATTAGTCGCGGTGTCGCTTAGTTGTAAATGGAGATCAGTCAGTTGGATATTATTGATAGTTGTCTCCCATTAATTAAAGGTCATTACCACATAAATCATTAGGTATCATTGATCACCTGTCATCAGGCGGTCAGACCTACACAGAGCTTTCTACGGCGACAGAGAACAATACGAATGAGTCACCCAAAGCATCCTACAGCAAATATATAGAGCAGGGAACTCGCCTTGCACTGTCTAGAGTAATGTAGTGTAGTACATGTAGTGTAGTCAAACATTTAAGTATAGATTCCCTTCAAGATATCTACTCAGAAGCGCTCTCTGCGCTGGACTAGATGGTCTTAGATGTCACAGTGAACGAGTAAAATACGTCTGTTAGCAATGCAATGCACAGTAAGCTGAAAAGAGGCACCAGTGGTGGGCTCACGCACAAGTGTGGAACCAAACAACGGATTCCCGTCGACAGCTGACAGATGTCATGGATGCTCAGAGTAGAGGCTCTATCCTCCTCCTCTTGTTCCTCTTCCTCCTCATCGTCCTCTTCCTCGTCCTCTTTCTCCTCTTCCTCCTCTTCCTCCTCCTCTTCCTCCTCTTCCTCCTCTTCCTCCTCTTCCTCCTCTTCCACTTCCTCCTCCTCTTCCTCCTCCTTCTCTTCCTCCACTTCTTCCTCCACTTCCTCCTCCACTTCCTCCTCCTCCTCCTCTTCTTCCTCCTCCTCCTCTTACTCCTCCAATTCCTCCTCCACTTCCTCCTCCTCCTCCTCCTTCTATGAGACGGAAGCTGCGTACACTCCAAAAAGAACTACGTTAGCGGATAACGTATATAACTACGTTAACCATTTTTAACATATTAATCTGTTGTTATTGACGTAGAATACGTTCAACGTCAGAAAACTACGTCAACGCTGAACGTATTGAAACTACGTCACCCTCATCTAACGTAGAGATACGTTGTATCCTTATAACCCTACTTCGTGTGCTTGCGCGCAAAATGTAGTTCGGATACAATCATGTACACTAGGCGACTTGCGTTTTAAAAAATAATTTTATTAAGCACATAAATCAACATTTAGTAAAAACTTCTATGTTCTCGCACATGATAATTAACGCGAATAACATTATTTAGAGAAGTTTGCATATTTCGAACCGCACATAGAGTTGTGCGCACGAATACACAAAATGAACTGTATTCGCTATCAATCGATTCTGCAGTGCGACGTTTTCAAATATAAAATCTTTATAAAGAATGAAACAGGAATCTAATCTCTGTAAAGTATAAAGTATACAAACAAAACCAATTGTTTGAGAAATAGACATGTTATGGTCATTCCGAATGCATTGAGTTAAATGGGAGCTTTGACCTTGTTTACTCAAGTGGTGCAGACTAACCGAATGGGTACGCGTTTGCCTCGGGCTCCTTAGTGTAGTTAACGGCGTGGGTTTGAATCCCCAAAAATTAATTTTTTTGGGGCAAATGTAGAATCATTCAATATGAAGGTTTTCTGTCAAAATGGACTCTCTGAATTGTAATTATAATTATTCAGCAGACAGAAATCGTATGCTACGTCCAAACTGCGTTGATCGACGTTAGAAGGTTTAACGTAGTTCAATACGTTACAGAGATCACTACGTCAATCTAACGTAGTATTACTCAGGCCATATACAACGTAGTACTACGTTATGAAATACGTTGATTCTGACGTAGTCGTTCTTAGAGTATAGGGATCCTGAGCTTATTCAAGATTGCCGTGCAGCGCCATCGGTTGATGCTTTAATCGTTAGATTGCAGTGCTTTCCTAAATGCCAAATGCCTACTATGACAATAAATGCCATAATGAACCATTCGAATGAACCTCATAAACTCGTGAACTATATATGCATCTGAGTAGAACCTTCATTGTATTTGTTACACAGCGACCCTCAATGTATACATAGCCTATGGATCATTACAACCTTATGCAGCCATATATATATATATATGCATATATATATATATATGTATATAAGTTATAGCTTAATAAGGGTTAAGAACATACTAGATATCCAGTTTCGAACATCTTTATCTGGAAGATTAATGTTATAAGGTCTACGACCGTCTCTAACCATAAGAAAAATGATCGAAATATTAGATAGATAAAAGATATCTGAGCGAATTGTACAGAACGGTTTTAAATAAAGAAGTGTAAGCCTCGCTAGCAAGGGTCTTCGTAGAAGGAATGTTTGATACAGCAATTTAGAGCGTTTGGGTAAGTTCGTCGGGCTTCTACATATAGGGGCCGCGGGTTTGACCTTTTCGTTCGCTAGACTCACAAAGCTCGAGAGGCATACGTTGTTCAGTGTTTCATTGAAAAATTCATATATAAACATGCATAAATAATTATATGCATGCATAGTGGCAAACTTGCCAGCAAACATTCATTATGATTCATATATATCCATGGTGAGTCATTAAACAACGTGTCCCTAATATGATTTCACATTACTCATGTCGAGGATCAATAATATCAATGAAATTTTAGAACGATGACGCTTGATGGTCGATCCAAGACTCCAAGTGCTATATAAATTGTTGCTTATAAATGCTGTACCAGCCTACACTACATGTATAATGACCTCACGACAACCCCGACAAAATTACTGAAGAATATAAACATGTTATGTGCAATCGGTCGTAAGATCCTACATTTCATCGAAACTGGGGTTAAGCTCAATAGACAATTAATTAATCGAGATGTTCGACTTTTGTCAGATATTCTTGAGACAACGGAGTAATTCATCTTCCAGCATGCAGGAAAGAACTAATGACCGCGGAACTTGGAGACTTTTAAGTTACTGTGCAAACTGTAAACATCCGATTTCACTCGTCATACTTTGTGTCAACATAAGAAACCTTATACTATGAGATATGGTTTCAATGTAAGAAGATGTCTCTACAATCGACATATATCGTATACATAAAGTCAACGGGTTGCGTCATCGATCTCCGCTGAGGGCAGCGGAAGAAAGGTAGGGATCAGCGAGTCATTGATAAGTCAGTCAAACGGTGGCTTAGCCTGCGCGTGCATGGATGCAATGAGGTCATTTTGAATATAAAGTTCAACTTCTTTATGCCAATTGTTAATTATTCTATCATTATCTAACATTTCTTTGACATAATCTCATCATTTATCACGAAATTAGTGACACGTTTTTTATCCGCTCACATACCTCTATCTGAATATTGCATAGAGCCTTATAACATATCTCAATACATACTCATGTACATAAACTTAGACTGACACACACGCAGCCAAGCAGACAGACACACAGACTCACAGACATATAGACGTATGAGGCGAAGGTGTATGTAGCATGAACTATGCACTGACAAAGCAGTCAGGACAATGTGTATCGTTAGAGACTGTTCTAATGTTGATCAGAACAGATGCTCCAGCTGAGTGCTGTTAAGCATGCAACGACGCATTCAGCTGGAGCATCTGTTCTAATCAACATTAGAACAGTCTCTAGCGATAACACATTGTCCTGACTGCATTGTCTGAAACACTTAGCAGATGATGATTGCGTTGGACCAATTGGTAAGACCGTTCACCTTGTATCGCGAAGACTATGGGCTCGAAACTCACCTGAGACGATTATTGAGCAAGTATATCTCTCGTGTCCGGATCCAGGTTTAGCTGACGCATATCATCCTTGTCATGGATGTATCGTTAAATAAGCTTATCACACATAGGTTTAGATGAAACAGACAAAATTTGGTTGGAGCGCAATTCCCACAATAATCATGTTCCCTGATTTTCAGCATTTTCACAGCGATTTGGTTTTAATTTAACTGAAGTTTTTAAGGGAGTTTCAGAATACAGTGTTTCTTGATTTCTATTTGCAGCTAAAACAGTTATTTGAATTTGCTCCGAGGGGAGCATCAATGGGATTCCGACCTACCTTGTAGTCACTGACAACTGCTCTGCACCCCTCCTCCAATGATCAGTCACATGGTCGTGGGGTGAATCAGAGACGACCTATCTTTGTTTGTACGAAGCGTGAAGATAAAAAACCTCTTTGTAATTAATTTCGTGGATAAATACGGCGCTGCTTTTGTTTCGGCAGTATCACAACTGAGATGCTGCTTTCATCAACGCTTTTACGAAAACAAATTGCATCCTCATCAGTTTATCATTGCAGAAGAGTATCTCCAACGTAGTCACCATCATCATCATCATCGTCGTCGTCATCATCGTCATCGTGATCATCATCATCATCATCATCACCACCATCATCATCGTCATCTTCATCGTCATCATCATCATCATCATTGTGATCATCATCACCACCACCATCAACATTATCATCATCATCGCTATCGCCATTACCATTATTATCGCACTCATCAACATTAGCATCATCAACTGTATTATCATCACCTTCATCAACATTATCATCATCATCATTACCACAATCGTCATCATTACTATGACTACTATCATTGCCATAATCATCATCATCATCGTCATATCATCATTATGGTCATCGTCATCGTCGTCGTCGTTGTCGTTGTCATCATAATCAAAAACAATGACGACAACAATAGCATCATCATCATCATCGTAAATCTATTCACAGTAAATCACCTCAAAAAAAGCATGCAATATGCTGAATTATTTCACATGTAAACCGATGTCCTTCAGTCTATGGACTGATTTTCGGAAACATATATATATATATATATATATAAATTGAGTCGACTGGCAGAACACTTCTCTTACCATTTCGATGGAGTCTGTCAGAATGCGTGTAAGCCTCTGCAGGTGTGTTTGGCCCATAGTAGCCCTATGTGTGTCGTAGATCAACGTTATCGCTCGGTCTGTATACGCTGCCTCGACTCTCTACATGTCAATGCATCGACATAAAATGAGCAAAACCTAAAGCGTGGTTTTACACGAGTCGGCCTTTTACTGGTAACGTCATCTCGTGAATGCACGATGCACGCCCTGGTTGTAAATATTCCTCTGTTATATACAAGAAAGAAGAATTCGTATACATGAAATCTATATAAAGGTAAGGTTCGTGATGGTGAAATGGTAGAATATAGGTTAAAGTAAGGATAGATGAGGTGAGAGGGTGGGACGTATGGTTAGGTAAGTATAGGGCACATTGAGATGAAGAGAGGGGTAAGATGAAATGAAGGAAGACTTGGGTAGGAAATGTAATTTGATATGATATAATCGAGCGTTTATATAGCGTTCCTTCAAGATATCAGTTTAATAATAGCTGCATTCTATCGCCCTAAACTATATGATAAGTCAAAAACCAAGAAAACTATGTCTGTACATTGATAGCATGAAGTAATTCCTTCTGGTTTCGTGTTTTACCGCCAAAGTCGTAAATGGATATATGATACAGTGTTTAAGCATTTTGTAAACACCTGTAGTAGGGTGAAAATAAGCACATTCAGTGTGCAAGGTTCAGCAAGAATGATGAGAAATTTTAGAGAAGCTATAAAAAATTAAAGAGACTGCCGAATAGAATTTTAGAGCCAACAGAAAGAGATGTATGTAGATATGTATGTACGTATTTATGTATATATATATATGTATGTATGTGTGTATGTATGTATGTATGAGTAGACGCGTGCACATAATAATGTATGTTATCGCACATGTATGCAAAAAACTTTCCTACGTATGCATGAATGTATGTAAATTTGCATGAATACACAATGTACATACGTATACATAGTACTCTTGTGAATATGTACGTGAATGGTGTATAGACGTCTGAACAACGCGACTTCCGATGACTGTGATAAGGACGGCGGCCATTTTGGATACAATCTTTGATACCATTTTGGATACAATCTCGTTGTGTGGCAAGTGACCTGAGGCGGATATGTCCAAAAAAACTGTCATGGAATGCGATAGTGCGTCTCTAATTCGTAATTCGATGCCATTAATGCCATTTGCGATGTAGCACACCCACGTTGCCTACATACACACATATATATAATCTATATATATATATTCATTTATTTGACTATGTATATAAATATATATTATCGCTGGAATAGATATATATCCTATATGTATATATATATGTAATATGAAGCCTTTGTTTTTCCAGTAGTTGTAACACATTGACACCGGAGTGCGGTGCTTCCAGTCATGTGAAGGACACGTTTTCTCTCGCGCGCACATGGACAGTGCATTAAATAGATTTCAACTATAGATAGATATATTGTATGTTTAGTACAAAAGCCTTAAAGTTATAAACATAGCCATATAATTATACATAGTGCGATTAGTACAAAAGCCATATATATGTATCGATATATATACTTTTTACATATATATGTGTATATACACATATGCTGGCAGAATACTGGCAGAACTTTCGTATCGCTGTGTTCAAATTGCCATACAACAGAAGTTTCATCAACGCCATGTCTATTCCAGCGAGCCTAATTGTGTATATACATACATATATATATATATATATATATATATATATATATATATATATATATATATATATATGGCCAAATAATTATATGTAGTAGACATTTAAGTATGTAGGCCAGTGTAAATCACATATACGTGGATTTTATGGCATAATACTGCAGTACACAATTAATTGTCAATCGCACATATTCAAACTGCAAAATCGTATTTGAACTGGATGTGAAATTCCTGCCATTTGAATGAAATCTTGTATAGATTCGAGAAAATCTCTTTAAAAATTCCCTTTATACCCTGAACACTTCAGACACTTAACAACATCAACTGCTGATACACACTCTGATAGACGCACTAATGTAGACCCATATATATATTTATATATAGATGCTATAATAGTTGACAGACACAAAATATAAACATCACACATACGTACAGATATATAAATGAAGACACTTGTCATATATTATAAATATATATGTAATACACAGAAGCCGTATTTATATATCTGTATATGCATAGGTCAAGGCGTGTGTGTGTGTGCACTTCTGAGCAAAAAAATGTTGGAAGAAAGTCGGTATCAAATTTCGGTAATAATAATTATGATAATGATAATGATGATGTTGATGATAATGATAATAATAATAATAATAATAATAATAATAATAATAATAGCCATAATAATAATAATAATAATAATAGCCATAATAATAATAATAATAGCCATAATAATAATAATAGCCATAATGATAATAATAATAGCCATAATAATAATAATAGCCATAATAATAGCCATAGTAATAATAATAATAATAAAATAATGATAATGATAATAATAGCCATAATAATAATAGTAATAATAATATTAATAATAATAATAGCCATAATAATAATAATAATCAATTCATCAAAGACTTGGGACGCCTTCTGACACATGTCACCAGAGACCCTAGAGAGACAAGCTACTTGTTCCAACGATTGTCAGTTTGCATCCAGCGCTTGTACGCAGTTGCCTTCAGAGGCTCTTTTGTGCAGCTGTAGTTTAACCAAACAATATAAACACTCGTGCACTCAATTTTATAATAATAATAATAATAATAATAATAATAATAATACGCAATGACGTCAGCGGACATCGTAGGTGGTAAAATTTTTACCGTTCTACTTTTTTTTTAAATTACTGAGGTTCACG
Organism: Bimastos eiseni; assembly: GCA_959347315.1. Lineage (NCBI taxonomy): Eukaryota > Metazoa > Annelida > Clitellata > Crassiclitellata > Lumbricidae > Bimastos > Bimastos eiseni. The sequence continues at coordinate 3,558,212 of OY365813.1, read as the reverse complement.
TTTTCGTCAGAGTTGGATTTTAACGTCTTTTAATTAAATAGCAACTCGTGACACGATGGATCATTTACACTATAGCTGAACTGCTAAGAGCACAACGGAATTGGTTCGTTAAACTTTCTACCATCATCGATTTCATACGAAATTTTGAACTGTTAACGTCGATGGCCGTCCACCATGATTTTTGTCGAACGACGTCACAATCACCATGGCAACGTTTGTAATTTAAATGGCGGTGCATTTGAAAACAAAGTGAAGGAGAATCTTATTCCCGAATTAATCTAAAACTACGATTAAGACTGGGTTTGATATGATAGAGTGTAGTCTGTAGAGTGTAGATCTATGACAATGCGATCCAGCCAATCACAATCTGACCAATCACAGATTGATGGACCAGGCTTAAAAAAGCGAGCGGGGTATGCAGTCACTGCCTTTCAGTTAGACAGTTGCACCTGAAGGACGGCACAGTACACCTACATGGTCCGCTTATCAGCCCGTGCCCAGGCTCGAGGAAGCCTCCACTGACCCAGCTGCGGCAGGACAAATCAGTGACGGACAGGCAATCATTGACAGACGGTGCTCAGCAAGAGCCAGAGATGCTGACCCAGCGAGGCAAGGCGGTTCTGCATCAAGGAACAGGAAATATCAACCACCCGAGAAAAAGAAGTGGAGGCGTCATGAAGCGTGTCCCGAAGGCTGCTCGATTCGCCTGTTCACAGGCCTTCGAGAGAATTCTGGCTTCCATTAACAATGACCCAAGTATCATTGAGACATATCATCAGCTGCTTCACTTTGCCTCCAGCGTTCTTGCACAGCCACAGCGGACAGGCCGCAGACGTAACGCGGCAAATGTGGTTAAAAGACGCCTCGAGAATAAGGACTACGCGAGAGATGATGATGTGGAAGCAGATTGTGCGTCAGGGACACGAAGGAGGGTAGATGCTCGAGAGATGTTTTTGGCAGCGATGAATGCCAAGGTGAATGATTGCAACATCAGAGCCGCATCACGTATACTCAGCAGTCAGGACCGCCCAGTCGAGGCTGCGACCGAATCACTTAAAGCTATGCAGGAAAGACACCCAGGAAATGGGTGGACGGACCAAATATCAGACTTGCTGAGTCGTCGCAAACGTGTTCTTTCCAGGTCACTGTGAGAGAAGTGGAAGATGCGATTAGATCGTTCCCGGCGGGTTCAGCGCGGGGTCCGGATGGGTTCCGACCCCAGCATCTACTCGACCTAATAAACACTAGGGAATTAGCTGATACATTACTCCAGTCTACGACGGACTTCATGAATGTACTGCTGCGTGGTGATTGTCCACTCGCGTTACGTGAACTGATATTTGAAGGCTCTCTTATCGCTCTTTCCAAGAAATCAGAGGGCCTCAGACCGATTGTCATCGGATATGTATGGCGCAGGCTGGCAGCAAAATGTGCCAATAATTATGCCCTGAAAAGACTGGGAGAGTTCTTCACCACGTTCCAGGTAGGCATTGCAACCTGGAGGGGGAGAGGCAGCGGTTCACGCCGCAAGAAATTTTGTGACGAACATGCAACGAGACCAAATCTTTGTAAAATTGGACTTCGCAAATGCTTTCAACACACTGCGGAGAGATGTAATGCTTCGAGCCGTCCATGACACCATCCCAGAACTCTATGCGTTCACCCACCAGGCATATTCAATTGAGGCTAACCTACAATTCGGTCGATTTGTAGTGAGGTCTAGGATGGGACCACAGCAGGGAGACCCGCTAGGGCCTCTGCTGTTTTGCCTGCCCCTGCAGCCGACGTTAAGGGAGTTGCGATCTCCGTTCAAGCTTGGGTACCTCGATGATCTTTCCCTAGGTGGAAACGTGGATGACGTTCGGCAAGATTTGACATCGATAAAAGAGCTTGAGACAACGCTCGGAACTTCCCTGAACAGACTTAAATGTGAATACTACTCGGAGGCAGAGTTGATTGGAGAGGGTTTGAGAACTTCAGAAGACGAGAACCAGAGGAACTGACCCTTTTGGGTTCTCCACTTTTCAGAGGGAAGGCCCTTGATGAAGCCTTGCAAGAACACAGCGAACACTTTGATCGAATATTGAAAGACCGTATGGACCTCCAGTCACAAGCAGCCCTCATAATGTTGAGATCCTGTTTCGGGGCGACAAATATGACTTACCTGTTGCGGACTTCTCCGTGCTGGAACCACCCGTTACTGGAGACAATAGACAATCAGACTAAAACAGGACTGGAGAAGATCCTCAACACGGAGCTTAATGACATTCAGTGGTTACAGGCTGGTTACAGGCAGGTTACAGATGGAGGACTCGGGACCAGGCGGGTATCGATGCTAGCAACTTCAGCCTATTTGGCGTCAGCTGCGTCGACCGTCTCGCTCTTGGGCGCCATCTTAGCCGTGGAAGAGTGGAACGACGTGTACCAGGAGGAAATGTTCAACGTTCGTAATGATTCCTTTCCAGTGACGATGATACCGGTTCCGATCCAACAGAAGACCTGGGACAGACCTTTGATAAACGAAGATAAAGCGATAGTCTGGTCCGGATGCGACAACCCACTTAGTCAAGCCAGAATGCGAGCATTATCTGCCCCGCACGCCGGAGACTGGCTTTGGACTATCCCTTTGGTTTCCTGCGGGTTGGGATTAAACAATGAGGCGGTCGGGGTTGCGGCCTAGGACTTGTGCTCTGTGCACCGCATCCATGTCAATGCGGGAAGAGCGTCGATCCAGGTGGACATCACGGTCTGGTCTGCAGAAGATGAATTGGAAGAGCAGCACGACACTCTGCCATAAATGAAATAATCTGGAGAGCTCTCTTGAAAGCGGACATTCCGAGCTCAAGAGAACCATCGGGTCTGATCCGCACCGATGGCAAGAGACCAGATGGCGCCACATTAATCTCATGGGCGAGAGGCAGACACCTAGCATGGGACGCTACAGCAATTCACACATGCGCCTCCTCTTATGTACATCTGACAGCATCAACAGCCGGTGGAGCAGCAGAACATGCCGCAGAACGAAAGTGCATCAAGTACTCATCCCTCCCTAGTCCCTACCACGCATGATTTTGTGCCAGTGGCCATCGAATCACTGGGCCCCATAAACCGTACCGCCATTGAGTTTCTACAAGAGCTGGGCCGCCGTATGACACAGGCAACGGGAGACCCTCGCGAAACAACTCATCTTTTTCAACGGCTATTTATTTGTACACAACGTTTTAATGCAGTGGCATTCAGAGGCTCTTTTATTCAGCCCGATGGGGACGAAAACCTATAACAGTTATAATAATAATAATAATAATAATAATAATAATAATAATAATATATGATAGACACATAATATACACATCATAGATGTGCATATAGGATGACACATTTTAGATGTTGCTTATATAGGCAAACATCATATATAAACATATATATAAACATATATATAAACATATATATATAAACATATATATAAACATATATATAAACATATATATAAACATATATAAACATATATATATAAACATATATAAACATATATATAAACATATATAAACATATATATAAACAAATATAAACATATATATAAACATATATATAAACATATATATAAACATATATATATATACAGTCTACACTCTTGAGAATATATTAGTTTTGCTGATTTCTATCTGCCTAATCTTTGTCATAAGCGGGGCTTAAGCGTCAGTTTGTTTATACGTTACCATGGCAACGGTATGTGTTGCTCGTTCCTTCCGTTTATCTCTAGGGATGCTCGTCTTTCTTGCATCATTAACCCCATTGGTTGCGGAAGCTGGAAGCGTCACCATGGTCACGATTTATCTTGAGTGCTAATCCTGACATCGCACGCATCACTGGCTTCTCCAGCACCACCTGGTGACGTGTGTTGTCTCCGCTTTTGTTCAGTCCGACTGCAGATGGAGCCATGCGTCTCATTACGGTGACGTCAGATAATAAAGCATCCCAATATAGCATCTCCTCGATTGCAATACTGAACGATCTACTCATTTAGAAATTATGCGTCAACGCAGTTATAATGAAAAATGCAGATCAACGGATACAGTAGCGCATAAAATAAGAAAGACTGCGTCCGATGTCTTCCGGGATTAACCATTGGGACTGGTGATATGATTAATATGATGGCGCTACGGAAATGCGAGATTCAAAGTCAGCAAGTCAATGCAAAGAATCTTGCATGTAGGCTGTAGACCCACAGTTCGTGACTCGTGCTGTGTATTTTTGCCTCTAATCGACAGCTCGTTTGACTTGCATTTACTCTTTAAGTTTAGGCTTACAATTTGATGAATCAAATTGTTAACGCGAAGTGGGACCGTGAGAAAACCGAGTTACGGCATTCTTCAGGCAGAGGACGAAAATCCGATCACAGCCATTTAAAGAACGAGAAGGAGAAGAAAGGGGTGGAGTAAGTGGCAGTAATAGATTTAACTATTGGCGCGAGGGCAGTTTGCCTAACTCCACCCCACACCCCGCTTGACGGATCCCCTAGGGACCAAACTCGTCTTTGTGGGCAATGAGGGCAACAGAATGAAGTCTTCAAGACTTCTATCATTTGAGTCCCTAATTTTAAAGAAATTCGGCCGAGTACAATTTCCAGAAAGTGCCAAAGATGCGGAGGATAAACTGGATGATCGGTACACTGAGATTTACTGTACCAACCTTTTCCTCTCTAACAAACTATCTGAAGGCTAGTGGTCTGAATATTATAATATGCAGCTTTACGACACTATGTGCCGATAAGGATCGTTAGCGTCGCCCTCCTCGTTAATCCAGGCTTGGGACTGGCACTGTCAAAGTGCGAGCAGTGGAGGAGTTTTTGCACCGATAAGGCTCCCTTGAAAACCATCCATGTAAACGTTTAATTAATCTAAAGCAACATTTTCCTCAGACAATTTTGCCTCTTTAAAAAGGTTTTATGTAGTAAGTTTTATGTTAGTAATCTACCACCATTACACTAAATCATGAAAGTTTTTCGTATATTCTATGTGTTAAAGTTAATTACTATTATTAGCCATCAGAAAGAACCCTTGGCCTCCACGCGAGCAATGCTGTTTCCGTCTTTGACTAGTGGTACGAAGGGAGGGAGTACGAGGAAGTGGAGGAGGAGTATTAGGAAGTGGACGAGGAGGAGGTTGAAGTTGGAAGAGGATAGAAGAACGATGCAAGCAGAACTTAATTAGACGGTGGACCGCGATGGAAGAACGAGTGCCCTATAGCTGACTTCAGTCTCATGGGAAGAAGTTATGAGTTGGCGTTATTGAGGGAAAGAGGAGAAGGTGAAGGAAGACGGGGAAGAAGAGGAAAAAGAAGAAGAGGAATAAGAGGAGGAGGAGGAGGAGGAGGAGGTAGAGAAGGAGGAAGAAGTCGAAGAAGTGGATGAAGAAGAGGTGGAGGGAGAGGAGGAAGAAAAAGAGGAATAGGAAGAGGAAGAAAAGCAAGAGATGAAGGAAGAGGAAGAATAGGAGAAAGAGGAGGAGGGAGAGGAAGAGACATAGAAAGAAGAGAAGGAGGAAAACGAGGAGGACGAAGAAAAGGAGGCAGAAGAGGAGGAAGAAGAAGACAAGGAGGAAATAGTGGAAGAAGAGTAGGAAGTAGAGGTGGAAGTGGAAGAGGATTATTCGGAAAAGAGGTGGTTGAGGATGATTGAACATTGATGAGGAGAGACTGATACACCGAGACCACTGGATAAGGAGGAGGAATAAGTGCAGGAGAGAGAGAGACAGAGACAGAAAGATAGACAGAGACAGAAAGAGACAGAGAGAGACAGAGAGAGACAGAGAGACAGAGACAGACAGAGACAGAGACAGAAAGAGACAGACAGAGAAACAGAGAGAGACAGAGAGAGAGACAGAGAGAAAAAGAGAGACAGAGAGACAGAGACAGACAGAGAAAGTGAGACAGAGGCAGACAGAGAGAGACAGACAGAGACAGACAGAGAGACGGAGACAGACAGAGACAGACAGAGACAGACAGAGACAGACAGAGACAGACAGAGACAGACGGAGACAGACAGAGACAGACAGAGACAGACAGAGACAGACAGAGACAGACAGAGAGACGGAGAGAGACAGAGACAGACAGATACAGACAGAGAGACAGAGAGGGACCGAGACCACTGGATAAGGAGGAGGAATAAGTGCAGGAGAGAGAGAGACAGAGACAGAAAGATAGACAGAGACAGAAATAGACAGAGAGAGACAGAGAGAGACAGAGAAACAGAGACAGACAGAGACAGAGACAGAAAGAGACAGACAGAGAAACAGAGACAGACAGAGAGAGAGACAGAGAGAAAAAGAGAGACAGAGAGACAGAGACAGACAGAGAAAGTGAGACAGAGGCAGACAGAGAGAGACAGACAGAGACAGACAGAGAGACGGAGACAGACAGAGACAGACAGAGACAGACAGAGACAGACAGAGACAGACAGAGACAGACAGAGACAGACGGAGACAGACAGAGACAGACAGAGACAGACAGAGACAGACAGAGACAGACAGAGAGACGGAGAGAGACAGAGACAGACAGATACAGACAGAGAGACAGAGAGGGAGCGAGAGTTAGAGGATGCGTGAAGAGAAGATGACGATGTTTGAGGATTGTAGTGCGGAAAGGATTTAAAGAATAGCAGGATATTCAGGATATATAAGAGCAAGGAAAACCATACCAATGTTTGATTGCAACGGGAGTAACAATGGGAGATGGAGAATGCGGAATGGCTCCAGGACAATGGAATGCGTGGAGGGGATGAGAAGATGATAAAGATTACTGCTAAAGAGATGGAGTTGTATCAGCAGCCACAGCAGGAGAAAGGAAACATCATGAGAGAGAGAAAAGGAGAAAGACAACGAAAAAGAAGAATAAAAAGAAGAAACCGAGAAGACTGAGGAAAGAGAAACTTAGCCTATACGAAAAGTTGGAGATTTTTCTACGAATTTTTATAAGAATATGTTGGAGCATGAAAGACGTCGGACAAACTGAGTGTTACGGGCCGACCGGTCTAACCGATCAGCCGCCTTGCCACACCGATCAGTCTTATTGTGACATAGAAAGAGAACAAACTGGTCTGGTCGCCTAGATTCTATTAAACGAAATGACTGGACCAGATGATCCCAGCTCCAAAATAGGATTGTCAACTCTGAACAAAACCCATTCCGAGACATTTCTCAGTTTCCACTATGAAACCGCCGAGCCCACGAAGTTTACCACATTCCGCTAGACTTATGATGTTACGTATTTCGAATGATGTTCGAGACTTGGAGAGTTTCGATTAGTCGAAGCACTGATTATCAAGTTGTGATAATAAACATTGAGAATAAAACTGCTGTATTGTAGTATTACTCATGTTGCTTGGACTTGGATAATGTCTAGAATCACATAATCTTTTATAATTACTTAAGCCTGCCTGTTCTTGGATGCCCGGGACTCGGTCGATTCCGGGACCGTTCCGGTCATTCTCGGATAGATAGACAAGATTTCTGTCTCATTACACAGCTATGGCATCTTGTCCTTCTATTAACGGTTTTTCTTCGCACCGAATTAACTCGGATATACACTCGATTATCGATTCCCTTCCCATATTACCCCATCTATCTATCCCTCTAACCAGACCATACCAGAGGTGATGACCCTGTCAACCTTTCGTCGTTCTGACTATCTTGGGGGCGTACGTGCCTTTACTTAGGAAACTCTTCATATAATGCCATCCCTGCAGTAATAAGTTCTGCCCAATAAATTTAGTCCTTAAGACGTCGGTTTAAAACTGTACTGCAGAAATTCATTGGTCACTCACTTTCTTCGTTTTATAGTCCACTTTCTCTCACATGAATAACCGATCATGCCCAAGTCCACCCAGTAGCGGGCACGAACAAACACCCGGTAGATCGACGATTTTTATTGACAAGAACCTGAAAGGCAATCAACTTATGAATAACGTTATAGTTAGCTATACAAAATGTATGGTTTATGGCTTATCTAAATTAAATATCGACTATAGCTTCAAGCTTCTGAATATTACCGTATTTACCAATTTTTATTGTCCTATGACACGCTCGAGCCCACTTGCGTCTAAGTGATTCGTGACTGTTCTACCCATATTGGAGCAACAAATTTCTCTGCTTTGGGGGCCGGAGTTTATCTGTCAAAGGACCCGGAAATTTTCTACCAAGCGGTCAGGTATTACACTGCCTAGGATACAGCAATTTCTTTGCATAGGGATCACAAATTTCTTTTCCTAGGGATAGGAATATCTCTGCCTAGGTGTCAGGAATTTCTCTGCCTTGGGGGTCACAAATTTCTCTACCCATAGGGGCCAGGTGTTACTCTGCCTATAGGGGGCAGGAATTTCTCTGTCTAGGTTGCAGGAATTTCTGTGGCATGCCTGACCACGTTTCTAATTCACGTCTTGACGTACGGCAAATGATATCTTTTGTTCCTGCGCTTGTTCGCTCATTCATTCATTCATTCATTCATTCATTCATTCAGTGGAGTTTGATAAGAATTCTTACAATAATAATTTGTGAAACCTTGACCCGAGCAAATACTTGTCGATAAATTTTGGCAATCAACTATAACTGGTGGACTGGGTGTAGGCGGAAAGCAACCAGAACGCAACCGAATATCTGATTCGAACCAGTTTCAGACGGAAACCATTTTATGGCAAAGAACGCCAAAGAGGGAACAAACATATAAGCGAAATATAAGGGAGAGAGGGGCAGAGAGAGAGACAGACAGACAGAGACACAGAGAGAGTTAGGCATAGGAAGCAGTCTGTGGACATATATAATGCAAAAACACCAGACGCAAAACTAGTGTAGGCTATTGAACAGAGGTTGGTAAGACGACAAGGGATTCAGATTATAAGGTACTCGACTTTTTTTTAGAGAAACATAGAAACACCCACTCACATAAGTGAATGCATCTATTAATAAATCTTTTAATAAATGCATCTGCAGTCGTGTGAAAAATACTGCAGACATTTATCAGTTCGTCGAATTCAGACTACAATGTATATCTTCTGTTCGGTTTTTAAAGGTTACACGCATAACTAAATATAACTATCTTATGCCCAAAGAATCACTTAATATATTCATATTATGTAAAAATATGCATATCCTTTCATTAAATACACTTGTGTACATATATTTTGATTTATATATAGTCTATGTACATCTATATATTATGTTGCGCTGTACAGTAACCTGTTTGATGAAACGATGGGTCTCTTGTCCAACGATTGTAGTTTCGAGCCCACTGAGAGGATCTCGTGTCTACCAACATTTCCCGGCACCTCAGATTCACATTTCCCTGCTTCTCAAATTCACACTTCACGGCACCGCAGATTCACATTTCCCTGCTTCTCAAATTCACGTTTCCCGGCACCTCAGATTCACATTTCAGTGCGACATTATGCGCCTTTCACATATTATGATTAACTACTATAAATATTAATACAGACAAATCGAGATATTGCTAGTAAAGGCACTCCATTCAACATTCAGTGCGCTAATTACTTATTAACTTGTTCCTACTACCAGTCACGTCATTGCATCTCAATTCATCCGATTTTTCCTTTACAGTTGCTGAATCTGAACCGCCAACGAGGGCATACCATCTCCGCTGTCCACCCACCCACCAACCAAAGATGAACTGCGAGATCCCAGAGGGACTGAGCGAGATGCTCAGGGACTTCACAGTCGCCGTACTCAGGCACCGTCCCCAACACCTCTACGAGTTTGCCGCAGACTACTTCGCCAAGGTGCGTAGCGCCCGCTCCTCCAACTCTGTTCCCATGTACATCGTGGTCCAGGACGACGCCGACGCCCGAGAGCCAGACCCAGCCATCTTCAAGCCGAAGACCGTCAAGCAGAACCGATTCGGGCGACGGCACTCCGTCTCGGCCGAGAGATACGACCCGGAGGCGGACGAGGAGGAAGATGGAGAAGAGGAAGAGAAGAGGGTGACGACATACGCCAAGAACGACGCCCAGCGACAGAGGCTAAAGGACGCCGTGGGAGGAATTCTCATCTTCCGATCGCTCGAACCGGAACAGATGAACGACGTCATCGACGCCATGTTCGAGCGAAAGGTCATACCGGAAGAGCACGTCATCGAACAGGATGACGACGGCGACAACTTCTACGTCATCGAGAGCGGCGCCTATGACGTCATGGTGAAGATGGAGGGAGGAGAGCGGCGCAAGGTGCATCGCTTCGAAGACAAGGGCAGCTTCGGGGAGCTGGCCCTCATGTACAACATGCCCCGCTCGGCCACCGTAGTCGCCGTCACGCCCGGAACCCTCTGGGCCATGGACCGGAAGTCCTTCCGACGTATCGTCCTCAAGAGCGCCTTCCGCAAGCGCAAGATGTACGAGCAGCTACTGGAGACGGTTCCAATGCTCCAGGCCCTGGAGAACTACGAGCGGATGAACCTGGCCGATGCCCTGCTCTCCGTGTCCTTCGCAGATGGCGACTGCATCATCCGCGAAGGGGCCGACGCCGACGGAATGTACTTCATCGAGGATGGAGAGGCCAAGGTGACGATCACCAAGGACGGTAGGGAGACGGAGGCAGCGAGGGTCCTCAAGGGCAGCTACTTCGGAGAGATGGCCCTGGTAGAGAACGTACCTCGATCGGCCAGCGTCTACGCCCTTGGAAAGATGAAGGCCGCATTCCTTGAGCGAAAGTGCTTCGAACGACTCCTCGGTCCTTGTCTCGACATCATGAAAAGAAACATTACCACCTACCAGAAGAGTTCATAAGTTCATTGGGCAGCTGAAGTCATAGGCCGTAGACCTAGCGACATCTCACGTCGTACGGTGGAATTAAAAGGCTCGAACGGAGTGGAAGTCCGCCGCAGAACTAACGTAGTAAGAAAGGCAAGAACTCTTTTCAACGATGGTCACATTGGACAGAGACCTTTCTGGTCGTCTTCAGTCCATCGTTTCCCCTGGATCTCCAAGCACTGACCTTTGACCTGCGGCAGCTTCTATGTGTGTGTCTCTGTGCGCGCGCGTGTGTTGCAGCGCATAATATGACAACAGGGTTTCGTTATTTTGTTATAGCCCAACTTATTAAGAGACCAATCGGAGGAGAAGAACGTTCCTGAAAATGTGTTGGACCAGTGAAGGCTTACCAGAGTAGACTGTCGTGAAATTGGATTTATCCTAATTGAGGTTTGGTGACGTTGGAGCATAGGCCTACTTTATTGGATGTAGGCTTGCCTAGTAATCGTAATCGTAATAGTAATTTCCTAACTTCAAAAGCGCCAGTCGAAAGTCAAGCGAAGGGCATAAGCTTATTCGCGATCGCTGCGTCAAATCAGTAGGTTGTCAATTGGTAGTCCGAGGAAGGGCAGAGTCCGGTTTCCAGAGGGTCGAGAGCCTAGACTGGATTCTCCCCCTCATACATTGTACATTTCATCCATCTTGTCTTCCTCGTCGCTTTTCAACATCAAGCATAACGGTTGCTTGACTTAGACCTACAGATAAAAGGCTAACTTCTATTTCCTTGGAGAATCGATGGTTTAAACTCAATGAACTGGCTGGTACCTTATCTGTATATTCCTCCTTATCGATTTCTTCCTGTTCTTCACTTCCTGCTATCCTGTTGGATCTCCTCCTCCTCCTCCTTCTACTCATCCTTCTACTCCTACTCCTCCTTTTCCTCCTTCTCCTCTTTCTCCTCTGTTGCGTGTCGTTGTCGCTACTCCAGTTCCAGATACACTCGCCACAGCCTTTCGCCTTTTCCATCTATCTGACCTTAGAACCTGGAGTTCGAAATGAACCGTATGACGCTTTCCTCGACGATCTTTCTTTGCCTAAGCACATATTCATACGCTAGCTGGATCCCAAGACTTTGCTTTTGAAAAGAGAGAAATTCGGATGATTGCAATCAAATAGAACTGATTGAGAATGCCTCCAAATCTATCCAGCAATTGTTCTGTTAGATAAAGTGCGTTCCTGGACAACGTTCCTATAAGTCACGGTAACCTCATTGGTCGTGTACATGCCTCGTAGATTCCCATAGAAGGTGTCTGATAGATTTCGAAAGATTATGGACCCTGCCGAACTTTGGAACGAGGATGCCATCGTGTGCTAGTTGTATAACCTGTTTTGCATAATGTATAATGTATTGTTTTACAAGTGCAATATTACAGTTGGAAATATTTCAGTTGAATGCTGTTTATAGGCTTATTTGCTTTGATAACTTTAGTACCGCAGAGTTGAAAGATAAGATGGGTAAAATGCCGAAAACTTTTAAGTTTTGGCATAAGTTACGACAAAACATGAAGAAAGTATTTGTTAATAACAACAAATTTATCAACATTTCTTCGGAACGAGCTTCTCTCTCTCTCTCTGTCTCTCTCTCTCTCTCTTTCTCTCTCTCTCTCTCTCTCTCTCTCTCTTTCTCTCTCTCTCTTTTGCTCTCTCTCTCTTTCTCTCTCTCTCTTTCTCTCTCTCTCTCTCTCGCTCTCTCTCTCTTTGTCTCTCTCTCTCTTTGTCTCTCTCTCTCTTTGTCTCTCTCTCTCTTTGTCTCTCTCTCTCTCTTTGTCTCTCTGTCTCTCTTTCTCTCTCTCTCTCTGTTTCTTTCTCACTCTCTCTCTCTTTCTCTCTCGCTTACTTTCTCTCTCTCTGTATTTCTTTCTTTCTTTCCTTCCTTCTTTCTCTTTCTCTCCTCCCTCTCTCTCTCTTTCTCTTTCTTTTTCTCTCTGTCTCTCCCTCTGTCTCTTTGATTCTCTGTTTCTCTGTCACTCTGTCTCTCTGTCTCTGTCTCTGTCTGTCTGTCTGTCTCATTCTTTCTTTCTTTCTCTGTCTTCCTCTCTCTCTCTCTCTCTCTCTCTCTCTCTCTTGCTCTCTCCCCGCTGCCTTTCGGAAGCGCTTGAAGACTGTCCTCGGTTCTGTTAAGCTTTGTGTTGAGTCGTGAGCGCTTCTGATTTGAGTGGCGCTATATAAGTGCTCCATTACATTACATTAGCATCAATCAAACAATTAATTATTATCAGTATCAATGACAACTTGAATTTCAGCAGCAAAAGACTCATACGGTTGTAACTCATTCCTAACATTTCTTATGAGTAGATGGCTAAGTTTCAAGTAGGATGCTCGCCTACTCTACAATCTCTTAGAAGACATTGTTAAACCTCAGCGGCGTCTTTTTAAAAGACGATAACATCATAGCGTCTTAAATGGGACATCAGTAGCTATCGGGTTTGGCAGCTGCACGTTGTTACTCCGAATATAAATCGTCAGCGTTTAGGTGAACATTTGCAATATGTCGAGACTGGCGCGCCATTCGAGCGATCTCAGTAGACGCGATAGGAGACCAGTTTGTCCTCTGCCGTCGATCTGTGTGTGGTGCTTGCTTTGCCCTTGCCAGTTCGACAGCTTGCCTCTCTGCTGCCGTGTCCTTCTGCCGACTATTCGCTCTTGTAGTCGAGATTATACATCTGTAGCACTTCGACTGAATAATCGGAACTATAAGGATGAACGACAGAAGCACGCTTGTCACTTAACCATCTGCTGTCAATCCCAGCGACTACGAAATTGCGCTCTCTGTCTGTCTCTCTGTCTTCCTCTCTGTCTGTCTGTATGTCTCTGTTTATATCTTTGTCTTTCTGTCTGTCTGTCTTTTTGCATGACGTTCCTCTACTTCGCTGCGTATGAACGTCTGACTTGATCTGTCTATATGTTTTACCTGTCTGTCTGTCCGTCTGTCTGACCTACCTGGCGATCATTCCTACTGGTTGTTATTTCCGCCCATGCACACACCCACCCATCCACCCTTCGATCCATCCATTCATCAATCCTTCCTTGTTTCCTTCCCTCTCTCTCTATCCATCCATCAATCCGTTCCTCCCTCTTTCCATCCATCCACTAATCTACACATCCATCCATCCACCCATTAATCCGTCAATCCATCAATCCACCCATTCATGATTCATCTACCATTCATTCATTCATACAAATGCATACCAGTAATGTCTCAGCTTCCAACCCTTCAATTAACACATCAAGGCCATTATAAGAATGGAAACTGGAATATACAACAAAGGGCTGTGAGGCCAACCTTGAAACAATTGCCTTGAACGTCGAATACAATCGTATATATACCCTTTATATATACATGTATATATATGTGTGCATATATATACATATATAACGTGAGAATTAGACGCGGCTATCAGTCGCCATTCCAACACAAAATGTCTGCATCGTAGTTGAGGCAAGTGGACCAGAAATACAATAACGCAGCTATTTTATCGAATATCGCAACCGGTTCAGACCGGTTTCTCAATGTCATTAAACTGTCAGGGTATATGTATTGAGTTGAAGTGGGCTTATCCAGATTGCCTAGTAAGACCATCGCGCAGTTGAATGCCTGCAAGGTAGTACAATTCGATTTTGAAAGACCAATTATTTTTAGATATTTCAAAAACAAAAGTGTATGGCATAAAATGTCAAAATGTTAGTTTTTATACCTTATAAAGTCAAAGTTCAAGATTTATTTTAATTGGGATATGTGACTTCACGTGCCATTCTTCGCTCACTATTAAAGATACACTTTTTATCACCATCCTACTGCTGCTCGTGACATGAAATGGCGACGGTAAATTATCTTTGAAATAAATAATATAAAACTTCTACAGAGACGCCGAACTGACTGTAATATCAATTTATGTATTTGAGATAACTTGTCGTATTATGACGTCTTTGCTACACACCATAAACTATGTGGCTGTCTTGATGTGAATGTAGTTAATAGTTATATATCTACGCATGTATATATGTTACAGGCAATATGTTATATATATATATATGTATATATGTTACAGGCCATATGTTATATATATACATATATATATACATATATATATGTATATATATGTAGATATATATATATGTATATATATGTAGATATATATATGTATATATATATATGTAGATATATATACGTATATATGTAGATATATATATATATATGTATATATATGTAGATATATATATATGTATATATATGTAGATATATATATATATGTATATATATGTAGATATATATGTGTACATATATGTATATATATATATATATTTATATATATATGTATATACGTTACAGGCAATATGTCAAACAGGGATTTTGAAAAATTCCTGAATTCTTTTGTTTCAGGCTATCTTTGTAAAATCCACCGCATACGGTTAGGATTACAGTTAGGGTTAGGGTCAGGGTTAGGATCAAGGTAAGGGTCAGGGTCATGGTTAGAATCAGGTTTAGGGTTAGGGTTAGAGCAGGGCTAGTGCAGGGTTAGGGTTTGGATAGAGTTAGGGTTTAACAAACTGCATAGGCATTTTACAAAATCCCTAGTTTCACACATTGCCCGTATGCATTTATTTAATTATTTATTTGTAGGATTTAAGAATGTTTTGTAATTGTAGTTCAAAGAATTTATACGGCATCGTCAGTAGCAAGCAATTTCTAGGACGCAATGCAAGTATGCATGTATGCATGTATGCATGTATGCATGTATGTTTGTATGGATGTATGCATGTATGTTTGTATGTATGTATGTATGTATGTATGTATGTATGTATGTATCTATGTATGTATGTATGTGTGCATGTTTGTATGTATGTATGTATGTATGTGTGCATGTTTGTATGTGTGTGTATGTATGTATGTATGTGTGCACGTTTGTATGTATGTATGTATGTGTGCATGTTTGTATGTATGTATGTATGTATGTGTGCATGTTTGTATGTGTGTATGTATGTATGTGTGCATGTATGTATGTATGTATGTGTGCACGTTTGTATGTATGTATGTATGTATGTGTGCATTTTTGTATGTATGTATGTATGTGTGCATATTTGTATGTATGTATGAATGCGTGTATGTGTGTAAGTGTATTTCGTCGCGTTCATTTCGTCGCAGATCATTTCGTCGCATTTTAAAAACGACACTAACCCTAACCCTGACCATAACCGACCCTCGCCATGTTTAACCCCGACCCTAACCGACCCTCAGGATGCTTAACCTGACCCTAACCAATATGCGACGAAATGAATTGCGACGAAATGATCTGCGACGAAATGAGCGGTAACCTAAATATGCAATGTTCAAGTATGTATGTATGTATGTATGTATGTATGTATGTATGTATGTATGTATGTATGTTTGTATGTATGTATGTATGTATGTATGTATGTATATGTATGTATGTATGTATGTATGTATGTATGTATGTATGTATGTATGTATGTATGTACGTATGTACGTATGTACGTATGTACGTACATACGTACGTACGTACGTACGTATGTATGTATGTATGCATGTATGTATGTATGTATGTATGTATGTATGTATGTATGCATGTGTGGATGTATGTATGTATGTATGTATGTATGTATGTATGTATGTATGTATGTATGCATGTATGCATGTATTTATGAATGTAGGTGTATTGTGTATGCAAATATACTTATAGCGTCATACATGGTGTGGAAGACGCTATGTATTTCGAGCAGCGTTCAAGTTCTCGTCATAGGATAACCGGAAATTGCATCGACGAGCAGAGAGGAAAAGAGAGAGGGATAAACTGCTTTGAATTTACCTGTGCTTAACTATCGTACGTTTGCGCTTAGTTGTAGTATGTTTGTCTGTGTATTTGATTGGCATGCTGCGTTTGTCTCTTTGCCACATTCAATCTGTGTTGTGCATGTTGAGATTGGTCGTCTAGGCAATGGTAGTGGTGATGCAGGAGCATTGGGAGTGGCAACGCGGAGGCGGTCTAAAATCTAGGAAGTAGAAAGTCTTGTTAACGCTAGTCTTCCGCTTAACTCTGACAGCTTTATTTCCAACAGTAGTTGAGCTTCTCTCTCGCCAACGAAGCCACCCACCTTTTCAGTCATCAAGTCCCCATTTCTTCGTAAAAGGGAGACAGTGATGGTACGGATGAGGCCTTCAGGCATCATTAACAACGCATTAATACTCAGATTAATTGCAGTCCATTTATTGATCACAGTTTTAACAAATACGCAGACAATTGACTTTAGATCAATGATTGTCAACTCTGAAGAATCCGATTGGGTTCCACTATTGAGAATTTTGGGGCAAGATCTTTACCAAATCGTAAACATGACACTGGAGAAGACCTAAGACAATAAGCGAACGACAAAGGAGATGGATTGGGCATATGGTGTCACATATTACGAGGCGACTATCTACTATGAAACATCATGGAAGAAAAACGAAGAGATAAAGACCAGAGGAAGACCGAGGACAAGGATCTTGGACCGGATGATGGAATAAGAGAAGGACGGAGGAGATCGAAAGCAGAGGGAAATGGCGCCATTGAACATATGAACCTGCCGAGAAGAACAAGAAGAAGAAGAAGAAAAAGAAGAAGAAGATGAAGAAGATGAAGATGAAGAAGAAGACACATGAGAGATGTTGAATAGACATTAGAGTCAAAGACAGTGAGGCTACGGAGAGCCAGAGTAGATAGGAGGTTAAAGAGCAATTCGAAACAGATGAATAGTGCGCCGAAAGTTGATCTGCGTGAAATTACAAGGTCTTCAGAAATGCGTGGAGAATTTTACCCTAGACCCAACAGGGGCGGATTTAACAATTTGTCGCCAACAGGTCAAGATTTCTATGCCCCTCCCAAAATTGAAATTGCATATTGAAATCCACAAATTTTGACTGAGGTAATATTAGGAAGAGAAACCAGCAATACAAGTATGTTTCTAATTAAAAATGAAAATAAATAAAAAGTCTTAACTTAGTGAGTGCCATAGTTTAAACAGCTCGGCACACTGATTATACATTTCTTCCTTAGTCCTCTGACCTGCTATAATTTACTTTTACATCTAAACATTTTTTGATCCAACTTTTTCCGTCGTTTGTAATATGCGGCCCCTAGGCCGGGGCCTTGTTTGCCCAGTGGTGAGTACATGTACGGCGCTGCGACTCA
Organism: Bimastos eiseni; assembly: GCA_959347315.1. Lineage (NCBI taxonomy): Eukaryota > Metazoa > Annelida > Clitellata > Crassiclitellata > Lumbricidae > Bimastos > Bimastos eiseni. The sequence goes on along the minus strand of OY365813.1, from coordinate 3,540,215 downwards.
ATCATCGAGCCACATCGCGAGTCCAACATCATGGATATGGACCTACTCTAAAGATCTGCGCCATTTTCCTCATCCTTCTATATCTCTGCTCTGTCATTCCGATCTCTCCTTCACTCCTCCGGCGAATGAAAACCAACTCTTCTGGCGATTGTATAGTGATAGTACTTCTATACCATCCTCATAAACGATCGCCCCCGCTGCAGTCGCGTTGGCCTGACATCCAGCATTCTTGTCTATATCACCGAATTGGTTCAAGCAACGTGGCTACTGTGAAATTTATACGATGCAGCATGAGCTGGTCTTCCTTAAGTACTTTTGTCTGACACTGAGAAACTGTGGTGATTTGTATTACATTACAAGACAGTGTCCTATCCTCGAGCAGTGAACGCAATATTAGGACATAATAAATATATGCATCGGTTGATGGGTTCATAAAAGGTGTTTTCCCAGCCAAATGCTAATTCCATCGAAATACCTCGACTCCTCCTACGGCTTCTCCCATCTTCCCGAGTGTCATTTTCTCGATTCCCTGGCGATGCAGTTAGTCCAAAGCTGAATATTTCAGAACCTTCCCAATGGTTCTCATCCCAACACCCACGCGCAGTCTAATCTCCAACGAAATGAGATAAAATGTCATAACGTCTGCCGTCGCATATACAGCATTTGCAGAAGAAGTCCGCGTTAACTGATAGATGCATTCGGAGTGTAAGCTATACATAAGTATATAGGAAGTTGTGGACTCGTAGACTGTTAAGACCTCGACGGGAGAACTGACTGAGATTGGCAAATGAGAAGAGGCGAGTCGAGTGCGAGCTGTAGACGTCTGAGTAGTCGCTGTCTTAAGAAGAGGAAGAGATCGACCTCTGAGAAACCGATTTATACATTTCGAATTGAATATACGTATAGGCTCATTAATTTTAGCCCTCGATGGCGGCTTTTGAGACTCCAATGTAGACACTATGTACAATATGTCAAATCAATCAAATCAAAGAAATTTATTTGGCTGATCAGAATTATATATAACAGCTTACAGCGAATCCACAACAAAATATTAAATAAGTCTAATTCTAGATGACAGACGAGAGAAGGAGTCATGGAGTGCGTAGGGATGATGAAATTAGCCCAGGAGACCCAATTAAGGACCAAAGGTCCCGCAAGTTAAGGCAACCTAGTAGGATAGGTTAAAAAGAAAAGTGAGAGCCGGTAAGAGAAGATTAAAGGGAGAAGATAATAGATTCAACAGTGTTAACATAAAACTTAACTAGTCTTAACTAACAAAATGTAGCTAGCAGGTGAAGAGGTAGGTACAACAAAAAACGCAACAAAGGATTAAATGATACGTGTTATGTAGAGAAAAATACATTCAAGTAGCCAAGTAGAAAACAATTTTTGCAGAGCGCCAGGGTTGCTCAGTACCCGAGCCAAGATTGAACCAGTACATTAATTTATTTTATTTTAGCACTCAATCAGTCCAAAGATTGACCGATATATTCATTTGACCCACACCCCATCACTCCTTAGCCCCTCTGAGTTAAGGATCACAGCCCTTCAATTGTCCTTATTTTGGTCGAGAATATGGGTAATTATTTTGGTTCTAAACGATTTAATGCTGCATGACAATTAAATGGTGGCTGGAATAGCATTCCAAATTCTGGCACCCTGGCATTTAATAGATACTAATCTAGCATTAGTTCTAGCATAGGGAACCATTAAGACGTGAGGACTTCTTATGGCGTGATGTATGGAGCTCATGTTATAGCAAAAGTATTGGGGAAATATATTAGGTCAATTTTTTCGACTATTTCGAAACATAAAAATGGCTATTTGTAATTTATAGATCTGGATAATTGATAGAAGCCTATTCGTTTTAAATACTTCTCTTGTGTGAGCATTAAATTGCAACCCGGCCATAAATCTTATAGCTTTTTTCTGCATGATGGATAATTTATTGAGATTGGATGTGTATGCCGAGGCCCAGATTATAGTACAGTAGGTGAGGTAGGGATATATGAGCGAGAAGTAAAGAGTAGAACGGGCTTTACCAGGTAAAATTTTGGTTAATCTAAAGAAAATACCTAAGTTTTTGGATATTTTTTGGAGATTGCACTAATATGCTCCTTCCAAGGTAAGTGCTGATCAACTATGAAACAAGCACGAGGTGACCTGGGTTATTGGAAAATTCATTAGTTTGATTGGCTGCAAATTTTCAGGTAAGGCTTTCTTATGAGAACGAAAGATTATGAAGTTTGTTTTTGCGATATTAAGGGATAGTTTATTAGTACAAAGCCATTCAGATACCAAGTCCAATTCTACATTAAGTGTATTAATAAGAGTGTGGAGAGATCTGTGAGAGGCAAACAGATTAGTGTCGTCTGCAAAAAGAATAAAGCAAATATTAGGTGATACATTTGGAAGGTCATTAATGTATAAAATGAATAACAGGAGACCTCGTATGGATCCTTGAGGCACACCATATCGAATAGGGTTCAGAGGAGAGTAGGTATGATTGCAGTAGACCAGTTGGTTTCTATTATTTAAGTAACTTTTAATCCAGTTAAGTTGGGAGCCACGAATTCCATAATGGTTAAGTTTCAGTAATAGGATACCATGATCTATAGTATCAAAAGCCTTAGCAAGATCTAAGAAAATACCAATCGCATACTCATTCTTATCCATAGCTTCAGTGACCAGATCCTGCATGGAAAGTAGATGCATATATGTAGAGTGATTAGACTGGAACCCGTGTTGGGAGTGAAAGAGAATTTGATGCTTATCGATGAAATTTGTCAAACGGATGTGCATCGCCTTTTCAAATATTTTAGAAAACGCCGGTAAAACGGAAATTGGTCTATAATTTGCAGGCGAATTTCTAAGCCACTTCTTAAAAATGGGGACAACCTTGGCATCCATTAAAGCCGCTGGAAAAATTCCGCTATCAAAAGAGCAATTTATAATTTTCATCAACGGAGTAGCTATATGAGGTAAGCTAATTATCATGATGGATGGATCAATGTCATCGATGCCTGCCGATGGCGATGGCGAAGTGAATTTCCAATTGCTAATATTTCTTCAACTGATATTTCAGTAAGCCCAAAGGATGAACAGTTGGGGTTCTTTAAGTAGTTAAGCGGTTGAAGGGTGGAGGGTGGAAAGTTTTTTGCTAAAGTAGCCGCTACGTCAGTAAAATAGTTATTACGCTCAGTTGCAATCTCGTAAGGGTTATCCAAAATCTTGCCTCGTATGTTTAGTTCTTTTATGTAGCTATCAATAGGGGACGTTCCGTTATATATAAGGTCTCGCAAGATCCTCCAAGTCATTTTTAGGTTATTGCTATATTTCGTCAACTCAGTTTGCAGATAGCTTCTCTCTGCTGCCGTCTTAAGTTTCTTTAGTTTATTTCTATAGTTTTTATAATTAAGTTCATTTAGTGGTGTTGGGAACCGAATCCATTTGAGGTGCAGTTTTTATTTGGTTTTACAGGCCTTGAGTAGGCCAGATGTCATCCAGGGTTTACGTATTATTTTATGCTTACTGGTGGGTTTGGTGGAGTAATAAAATGCATCATTATAAGCTCTCTTATAATCATTTATAAAGAGATTATAGGCCTCATTCGCATCTTCTCTCGCACAAGCTTCCTTAGTCGAGTTCCACTCAAGTTGAGAAAAAGTATCTAAAAGGCAGTTGTAGCAGCATGACTGAAATTTCTCTTCGGGCGGCCAGTAACGACCTTTATCGAAGGAGTGGTGTTAAAGCATGCCAGGACTGGGAGGTGGTCGGAGATGTCAGATATTAGTATTTTTGACTCAGAGAAGTTAGGCCAGGCATTGGTAAATATGTTATCAATAATTGAGGCTGTAGATGTAGTTATGCGAGTAGACTTGGTAATAAGGGGTAGGAGATGGTGAGAGAGTAAGCAATTGAGAAATGCTTCGGTTGGCTTATGGGTTTTAAATTTTAACAAATCAATATTGGAGTCGCCCATTAAAATGCTTGGCTTTGTTGAGAATTACAGATAGGTGTGCCTCAAGTTCGGGTATAAATTTTTGTACATCATGCCCTGGTGGTCTATATATAGTTCCTATTATTAAAGACCTTTTACCCTGAGATATCCTTATAGATTGCCTTTCAAATGTGGGGTCAGCTGGATCAAGGGACGTATCCATAATAATTTCATAGTTAATATCCTGTCTTATAAGGAAACCAACTCCTCCGCCTACACTCGTCCTCCGTGGTTTATGGATAAAGTGATATCCTGGGATAGACACTAAATGGTCCTGATCATCCCCCAGCCAGGTCTCCGTCAGAGCAAGCACCGTCAGCGGAATTTCAGATAGGAGTTCTGTAATTTCGTGCACTTTTCTCGCCATGCTGCGACAGTTCAAGTGCAATACAGAGAGGTTGTTTTGAGGTAAGGCCACATGATCGACAGAAAGCGGGTCAATGTACATACAAGAGGGAATGAAGTCATTTAGAAAGTTGTAGTCTGGGTCAAGCTCAGCAGAGTTCAATAAGAAGCGATCGTTAACTTCGTCATCAGAGTAGTCCAAGTCATTTTCATAATCATTGTTCAAGTGGTGCACAAGGTCATTGTCTGATTCATTTCCCTCCAGCGCATTAGACATTAGCCCGCTCCTATAGACAGTGTTGTCAGTGGAATAGACCATCACGCTACATGTACATTCAATTTATCCATTGGCAATTTATTAGTTACTCACATTATGTAACACGGAATATCCAAGCGGCAGAACAGAAAAGTGAAACTAGGAACCTTTAGTTCACGGAGTCAGAAAACTAACAATCCCAAATGCAAACGCAAAGCAATTGGGGAAAAATATATCACAAATTATACAAGTCAAGTAATAGAATAGTAAAGATGTAAGGAACCTCTAGCTACGTAAATAAAAAACTTATAACACAAATGCAATCAGAAAAACATTTTTAACACGGTTAAAGCACGACAAGCAAACAACAGTGCTGTTCATGAAAGAAAAAAGGAGAAAAAGAGAAAATACGAATAGAAACGAATATAAATGCAGTACCAGACAGCGCCGTGTGCTGTTTACAGTAAAGCACAACCGAAAAATAGAACTTTACTGGGTCCATTATAATCAGAACAGGTGATAATAAAAGCGATGAAAACGAAAAAGGGAATGATAATCAACTAATAATGAAAATCAAACTGAAAAGAAGTGAGAGGGGTCAGACACGTCCCTTCTAACTAAATTTTGGCTGGTAATGGTACGAATTGCCAAGATGACCTAAAACAGAATAGGCTTAGTCAATAATTGGGTGATGTGATGTGAAAAGAAAAAACCATGCTAAGCCCAGCCAATACAGGTAAATTTCCATATACCTGGAACTTTGAAAAGGTCAATAGGACCCTCAATCCACAATCACAGGTTAACTGCAGACAAGTAGATAGATGGACTGAGGTAGTAACATAAAATAGGAGGTGGTGGTAGATGCTTCATTGATCAGTAGAGGCCAGCTCATTCCAGTTCTCCAGCTCCTTCAATGAGTTAATCCTCATAGGTTTCTCTTGGAGCATGGCTGTTTCTTTATGAAGACTTTGCCAGCCGAGGTCCAGGTTGAGCTGAGTTTGTGAGTTTTGACGAGTTGTGTCGCCCCGGCATAGATCTGGGAGTTTAGGCGTGTGAGATGTTCCGAGATGTAGAGTCCTGACGTTCCTGTGGTCTTTTGATCCTTTAGCAGACGTCGAGAATGAAGGACATCATTTCGCATTAATCTGGTAGCGAGACCAATGACGAGTGGTCTATGAGTCGCCTGGCCATGGATTGGGAGTCTGTACGCAAACGATATATCATAGTCTGCGATTTTCACTTTGAGTCGATCCCGGCACATTATGTGGAAGTCCGGTCCCAGGGCATGGAGTCGTTGCGAATTACCAGCTGGCGTCCCGTCGAGGTTCGACTTGGAGGGATCTTCTGGCAATCCGTGAATGACGAGGTTGGAGAGTCTGTGCTGATTATCCATATCGTCCATTCGTCCACGTAGGTCAAGATAGTCCTGTCGGAGGGTTTGCAACTTGGTTTCGTATTCCAGCGTAAACTTTGAAAACGTCGCGTCCGTGATTTCCTTGACAATGCTTCCTATGTCCACTGTAATAGCGGCACTGATTTTTTTCACCATACTTTCGACAATACCCTCCACAAGCGGGGTTATCTTTGTTCTTAGTTGCGCAAAGTGGGCGTCAACAACTCTCTCATCCTGTAAGGCCTCGAGTAAATCCTCGGTTCTAAAGCCTCTTTTCGACATCTTACG
>OY365813.1:3513933-3528933 GCA_959347315.1 Bimastos eiseni | reverse complement strand
GGGCCAGAAATGGCCAACTCTTTGACATCTCTGTTTTAATCAAAAGTCTGCAAACGCACGAAATGTATATACATAGGGGAAATTTGCAATAACAATCAAAAACATCGATGTAATATTATTCGATCATAAATATCAAAATATTGTCGAAAGCAAACAAATAATTGCCCGATAGTAACTGAAGGCCGAGCAAGAAGAAAACTCAATGGGAATTAAGGCACTTACAGAAGTATAGTAATCTAGTTATGAAGCCATACCCGGGTGAAATCATTAGTCTGGGAAACAGAACTGAAGTGAACACACGGACGCAGTTGTTGCTCAAAAAAAAATCCAGCCATCAATTAATCCATCCACCCATTCATCCATCCATAAATCCATCCGTCCGTCCATCCATCAGTCCATCCATTCATATATCTATCTATGATAGCTTGTCTGACATAGCCGATTCCAAATCCAATTCTCATTCTCACTCTAGAGGTAACATAGTAATAAATGTTTCTCAGCCTAAGCTAGTCAGCAATGCTTTAACTTCACAACGATTCTCCGTCATTCTGTAGATGGCAGCACAGAGCATTTTCGGTGTTAATGGTCACCTCTGCCCAATGTAGATGTTAATTTGCTGTTGAGACCGAAATATACAAATACATACATAGATACATACAACATTCACCAAAAGTAAACTGGAATAAAAAGTCGTAAATGCGGATGGTAATCAAGAATTTAAGCTTTTTTTCTGTAGGCAGGCTCACACGGAGCCCGTATAGCACCCAACTTTCCATAATTTTGGGACAGATAATTATGTAGCCCATTATGGGCCATCTTAATGAACTACAAGTTTCTCGAAAACAAGGTTTCAGAATGCAAAGCTCTGGAATGAAATTTTCCAGAATTGAAAAGTTCTATTAAGCAAAGTTCTGGAATATGAGGTTTTGGACAACAGAGTTTTGGAATAAAGGGTCTACAAGTTTTTGGAGTAGAATATGCAAGGTTCAAGAAATTGCAACGGAACGGGGCCTATTCGACAGTGACCAGGATGACGACTTGCAGCCCCGTCCGATATGGAGATAGTTCGAGTTGCAGTCCGCTGAGTAAGGCTTCAGTGATTTGCTGAAGACTAACCATTTAAGGTTTAAATAGTTCCTTTCTCGATGACACTTGGAATAAGACACGCTTGTTCGAGAATCCTTTTTAACGTACAACGGTAAACAGTACTTCTGTAGCGCCTATTTGGAAACAGTCCGTATCTCAGTCCCTCAATACACCCTACGTCGATAACTAACGAGTAACTGCAACGCTACGTCAATGACAGACGGCGACTACTATGCTACGTCATTGGCTGACGGCAACTACTATGCTACGTCAATGGCTGACGATGACAACTATGCTACGTCAATGGCTGACGGCGACTATCGCAAATCTACGACGACTATATCCACGACGACTATCGCAAAACCACGACGACTATTCGTGCTACCTAAGAGCCGAGACTGCAAGGCTCCCCGATGACGATCTCCAGACGACGACGATGATTCCGATCTTCCAAGCGACCACTCTCGACCGAACAACCGATTCCTTTTATACTAACTTGCTGTTGATAGTAGATAATACACAGTAGATAGGATACAGTAGATAGTAAATAGTAGACAGACTATAGTAGATTGTAGATAGACTACAGTAGATAGTAGCTATCCACAGTAGATAGTATAGATAGTAGATACACTATCGTATGTAGTAGATATCTACAGTAGATAGTAGATAAGCGTATACAACAGGTAGATACCACAGTAGAAAGAACACAGTAGACAGGTGTACACAACAGGCAGACATTACAGCAGGCGGACACTATAGGTAGGTGTACCTCTGAACCGTTACAAAATTCTAGAATACAAAGTTCTAAAATACACGATTCCGGAATTTACTCCCACAATCAGTTTGAACTGCACTCAGAAACACAATTTTCATGTAGAGGTCTATTCCGGAACTTTGTAAGCTAAAGTGCGGTAAACATTTGGTAGAAATAAAGAATACGCTTACTTACTTACTCTGATACATCGATCGGAATCGTGCAAAAGTGTCAGGTGACTAGAAACATAAGCTATAGAAAGAGAAAAATTGTCTGACATCTATAATACATGACTCTTGTCTGAATTGAACCCAATAGAAACAAAGGTCGAATCCATTTATAACGACTTACTGATAAAATGGTCAACGAACTGAGGCGTAGCATTGAATGATATTCATGAAGACGATAAGAGAAAAGGCAGGAGTAGGTGTTCGAGGGCAGACAGAGGACAGATGGAAAGAGTGAGGGACAGAAACAAGTGAAAGGGTCAGTAAACATTGTGGACTGAGAAGGAGGGAGAGAGAGAAAGAGGGAGCAATGGTAGGAACTGATTAGGACACAATTATGTAACTAGAGAAGAGTTCAAGAAATCGTTGGATACACTAAAAGAAATTGATTGACGGATGGATGGATGTATCAATACACAGACAGACAGACAGACAGACAGACAGACAGACAGACAGACAGACAAACAGACAGACAGACAGACAGACAGACAGACAAACAGACAAACAGACAAACAGACGGACAGACAGACAGACAAACAGACAAACAGACGGACAGACATGCAGGCAGGCAGGCTGATAGATACATGTAGATAGATGTCCTTGCATTTGTATTCTCTCGTATATTTCTTTATAATCGGAGTATCTGCACCCATTCGTTCGATCCTCGCACTTCTTCCAGGAAGGGTTCCAGGCTTGGCACTGGCTCTGATAATTACGCTACCCGACGACGCTTGCAATGTCTCCCACGTTAGCCACCTTTTATCAGGGTTCCTGCTCAGCCTTTCCACGTCGCGTAGTGCATATATAGGTGGTACTTCGGAAAAAGCCTAAACCACTGATGGCATGGTCTGAGTATGCACTCTCCTACTTCACTGTTTCGACCTTCGCCACCTTGAGATGTGGGTAAGACTTAGAAGGAGTAGGCCTATCTATGAGATGAAATAAATAGTCTAATAGCTATAATTGTGATTAGTGATTACATGCGCTTAGTGATTGACAAACCAGCATCTTTGGTCACTGTCATATGAATTTAATAGTCATATAGACGAGGTTCAATACAACACAATGTAAATATCATTTATAGAGCGCCTTAATGAAACAGAGTCTTACTTTAAGGCGCGTTACATAAACAGTTTCATCAGTCATAATAAACAGAAAATAAATGGGTTTTGAGACAAGACTTTAAAACTTTCATGGAGGAAGCTCTGCGCACTGCCTCTGGTAGGGTGTTCCATTCAGCTGGCCCAGCTATTTCAAGCATTCTGTTGCCAAACTGCAGGTTCGATCTTTTAATAACAGAGTCCCCCTTTGAAGCAGTCCAATGGTAGCATACGGTGTGACCAAGACAGACAGGTAAGGTGGGGCCAAACCGGTCTTGATCTTAAACAGCCTGAATGGGAAGCCAATGAAGTTGACGTAGGGAGTGCGTATTGTGTGGTCACGGTGGCCAAGATTTATAACTAGACGTGTCGCAGTATGCAGAACAGAGGTGAGTGGTGTAAGTGTGGATTTGGGTCGACCAGCAAGTACTGAGTTACACTAATCAATTCTTGACATAACCAACGATTGGACTAAGACACGGAGACAATGCTCATTCAAACAGCATTTGATTTGACGTACTCGGCTATGGTGAAAAAAACAGGCTTTGGCAATAGAAGAAATATGATTACACATGGAGAGTTTGCTGTCAAGAAGTAGACCAAGGTCTCGAACAACATCATGGGGCTGCATCAAGTTGTCAAGAGAGACTGGATGGGTCAATGTTGGATCGGATTCGATGGTCAAACCATATCAATTCCGTTTTACTTGGGTTTAGCGTCAAGCGCATGGATGCACTCCAAGACTGTATATCCTGAAAGCACGCAGTAAGTCTAGCTTTTGAGTTTTCAAGATTTGAAGTCGACATTTTATGTAAAGTTGGGTGTCATCACCTATGGATAAGGATGTCATGACAAGATACAATTCTGGAAATGTTAGAAGTGTAAACAATAAAGAGTCGTGGGCCAAGGATGGAGCCTTGAGGGACATCAAAGAATAGGTAGGCAGAGTTGGAGATGTTGGTACCAGTGCGAACACTGAAGGATCTGGACGTAAGAAAAGACGAGATCCAAGGAAGTGTAGATGCAGTGATTACAAAATCTGCTTGAATTTAACACAACACCATACATACCACCAGCCAACAAGGCCCCGGCCTAGGGGCGGCACATTTCAAATGGCGGCAAAAGTTGGATTAAAAATGTAAAAATTAATTTTAGCTAACCGCCTAGGCCTACATGTGAGGTCAGAGGTCAAAACCCGCCGTTTGTCGGCTCCTAGTTATTGAGACAAAGGCTGAAATAGGTAAGAGGGCTCGAAAACACAGAAAATCCTTTTGATGATATATTGTTGCAAACAATTTATGTCTTCTTTCAATATCTGAAATTAAAAATTCAATGAATTCAAATATTTAGTTGTAGAAAATTGACTTTTAATGCACTTGGTGTCAAGATTTCCATTGCTAAATATGCATGCTTACAGAGGTGAACTACCTAGATTTCACCATAATTTGCAAAGTATAGTAACCAGATTTTGATGCCGTGTGCTGTATTTCATACAGAATATAGCCCTTTATTGCCTAGTTGCCATAATTTTACTAATGAAAGAGTCAAACGAGTATAATTTAAGTTAGAAAAAAGCTATTTTGATTCTGTAAAATGTTTGGAAGCACATGCGTTGTAGAATATGATTCAATAAAACAGTTAATTTAAGCTATGCGTTCACGTTGTTACTATTACCATAATGAAAACACACTGATAGAATTATTCGCGGTAATCGAAGTAGTGGTAGGGGTGGTTGTGCTGCTACTGGTGGCGGTTGTAGATATTTGTTATATCTAAGTACCTGAATCACGAAGTAGGCCACACGGTACCTGGACACCAGAGACCTGCGCCTTGCACTGGATGCCCCATAGGATGTCATTAATGAAACGGTGACGCATGGAGCTTCCAGATGCCGCCCTACAATACAAGGTCATGCAGCCTCATGCTGACCTTCGGAATCAACCAAGTCGTCACCCTGACACTTATCGGAAATATACATGTATAAGGCAAGGCGAAAGGTCAGTCTTAGACTGCAGGGCTTTAAATTACCGCAGGAGAAGCATGTATACACGACCTCTTGCCGTAGGCAGGCACGACCGCGAGCTGGTGTGTGCTTGTCCAATCCCACCCCTCCTCACGTATTGGTACAACCCCCATTTATCGATCATGTTCCTAAGAGTCTACAAAGTCTTGCAGCATCTCGTTCCTGCTTGGTTGGGCATAGAAATCTTGGCTAGGGGTCGGCAAATTTTTGAAGCAGCCCCTTGTTTAACAGTTTCTGGATCAAATGAAATGATATGGGCGACGGTGTTTGGCCCAATTAAAGTCTCAACGAATTGTCAAATCTTCGTGTGCAAAGATTCAATATGTAAAAGCGTTGAGTGGACGCGTCAGTGAGAGGTTGACGGTTGTCAGCCGAGAAAATTCTGTGCTCAACATTGAAACTTTCGGATAGTATACCATCAGCTTCATTGTGAACTCGAGGAAGTAAATAAACTTGGTTAACCGAAGCGTGTATTCCTAGTAGCGACACAATCTAAAGTAATATCGAGCAAGTAAACATGTATGTATGCATGTGTGTGTATGTAAGTGTGTATGTACATATGTATGCATGTATGTATGTATCTATGTTGCGATTGCTGTTAGTTTATGCTAAGACTCAACAACAATTGCGATAGATGAAATGTTGTTTTGAGAACAATGGACGAAGAGTTTGTTCTCGGGGAATTTAAAGAGGCGACTTTTCGAACGTTGGCCAAACCAGCGATGTGGTATCGAGATCCGCGGTCTTGGTCTCGAGACCGGAAAACTGCAGTTTTGATCTTGGTCTTGGTCTCGAATGCATCGGTCTTGGCCTTGGTCTCGGACCTTTGGTCTTGGTCTTGATCTTGGTCTCGAATGCGTCGGTCTTAGTCTTGGTCTTAAAGGAACGGTCTTGAGATTGGTCTCCGTCTTAGGTTATTTACTTCATCAGAGCAATTTCTTTGACATTTGTCGGTTATTTTCGATTAGAGACACCGGTGTTTAGGCCCTACGCGATTGTTGTCGATTTACGCATCTATATATACATGTTACCGCTGGCAAAAAATTGCATTTGCAACGGAACCAGCCATTTCAAAATTTGCTTTCACAAATTTCAAGGTTTTGGAACAATCTAATAATTATGTGGTCGTCCACGTGTGTTCACTATTAACCTACAATTCCGAGTACAAGTAGGCCTATGTCATTCAAACGGAACGTTAATCTACCTGTCTTAAAGTATTTAGCCTACCTATCGTATACTGTAATTTATAGTGTGATATGCTCAGACCGAAGTCAAGGGCTGAACCCCGCAAAAGTTCAGAGTGACCGGTGAAACTGTCTTCTGAACCATTATTAAGATTAGTATTCTTCAGCAATAAAATTAATGTTTTAAACGTGGTACTCCGTTTTAGCGTCTTAATATATTGAATTGTTTATAAAAAAAGCATCGGTCTTGGTCTTGGTCTCGGACCATCGGTTTGGTCTTGGTCTCGGACCACCTGGTCTAGATCTTGGTCTTGGACTTCTCGGTCTTGGTCTCGAGGTTTTGGTCTCGAGCCCAACACTGGGCCAAACAGAAATGTTCTAACAGAACAGGTTGTGAACAAGGCTTTGTCTGAACATTGGATGGGATAAAGAAAACGAGCATTTGCAAGATTGGAGCTCACGAGTTCTGCTGAGGAATTGGTGGACCAAGAACTGGTGACTGTCGATCTTCAACAGAGAATAACCAAACCCAAAAGGGATGTTGAGTAAGCTGGCCTAGGTGGTTTAAAATAATTTAATTAGAACAAATGATGATTCATGCCATACACTCTAAATTCACTGGAATGCATGTCTGACCATTGATCATCTATTGATATCTGGCTAAATTAACTGAATTCTGCTGAACTGAACTTCTGATCAGAAACTATAGAAGGGCCCATTTGTCTTTGACGTATGGGATTGATTACTACTAGTGACGGGGCAATAAACAGTACTAAGCAGAGGAACATTGTACATACGCGCACGCACACCCATTTATAGGCCCTATATGTGTGTGTGTGGAGAGAGACAGAGAGAAAGAGACAGACAGAGACAGACAGACAGAGATACAGAAACAGAGAGAGAGACAGATACAGAGAGACAGAAAGACAGACAATGACAGAGTGTGTGTTTGTGGAGAGAGAGAAAAAGAGAGACAGAGACAGAGACAGACAGAGATACAGAGGCAGACAGAGAGACAGACAGAGAGACAAAGAGATAGAGAGACAGAGAGACAGACAATGACAGAGTGTGTGTTTGTGGGGAGAGAGACAGAGACAGAGAGACAGGCAGAGAGAGACAGAGAAAGAGACAGACAATGACAGAGACAGAGATACAGAGACATAGACAGACGGACAGAAAGTCAACAGACAGAGACAGAGAGTGGCTCATGATGAATCCCGGTGGATTGGCCAAATAACATGGGCTTCGGTCTGTATTATTCTAACGGTTGTGACGCATGGTCTACGGCGGCTCTACAGTCTGCGGCTATGGCGGGTGTTATCTCTTCATAGTAAAAAACAAGGATCCATCATAAACATTAGGTATTACGCATTCTGTCCACCGAAGAGTCATCGTAACAGCTTGGAAGGTCTGGCATTTGCTTAGCAGTCCACTCTGCCTAGCGTGAAACACTACACACTTCTCTAAGACGATCAGTCGAACTATATACATCAGGGTTGCACACATGTTGGCTTATCGATTATTTGTTTCTTTGGTTTTTTACGAAAAACCGAAAAACCAAAAAATTTCAATTATTTGGCTTTTGGCTATTTTATATTCAATTAACTAATATTAGTATTATATTACTAATTGAGTGCTATTCAGTCAGAAATCAAGCTATATTAATTATGTAAATAATTTGGAGCTGTGTTTGATGCTTTTTGTAACAAAACTGTTGTGACAAAATCCAAAGGAAAACAAAAAAACAAAAAAAACAAATAAAACAAAAAAACAAAACAAAAAATCAACTCGACCTCTGTAGGTAAAGTTCTCTGCACGTGTTATTTTAATTGCCTCTCTCTGTCCGTCTGTCTGTCTGTATGCCCGTCTCTCTCTCTCTCTCGCTCTCTCTCTCTCTCTGTCTTTCTCTATCTCTCTGTCTCTGTCTGTCTGTCTGTCTGTCTGTCTGTCTCTCTCTCTCTGTTACATACACACATTAAATGAGAATGACATTGCTTTAAAAGAACTTTATATTTTGCTTTTTGATAAAAACCTCCCCAATTAACCTTCTCCACAACCCTAAAGATGCCATGCTCACACTGGACAGACAACCCTCTTACCTTCCCTGAACATGTAATTAGCCTCTCACATTCCGCCTGTCTTCAACTCAGGCGTCTGGAGGCCATTAGCAAATCTATCTAGGTCTACTCGTTCATCTTGACTTCATCAATTCACGCATCTGTCTCGCTGTCTGTTCTCAAACTGATGATTGCAATTCTCTTCTAATAATTATAGCCCCAATCCCTAAAGGTCCGCTTCCCCTATCGAGTCAGTTCTTAATGCTGCCGCAAGATTTATTGCTATCATTCCAAAATGCTTCCTATTTTATTGTCAATCAATTGCACGGGCTTCCTCTACCAGCTCGCATTCTGAATGTACACCAATAAAATAACATAAGAATAATGAAATAATAATAATAATAATACTCCACCTACTACTACTACTACTACTTCCCCTACTACTATATACTACTACTGCTTCTCCACCTACTCCTCACCTACTGCTACTACTACTCCACCTACTACTCCTACTTCTCCACCTACTACTACTACTAATAATAATAATAACAATAATACCCCGCTGCTAATTGGCTAATCGGGGAAATGGGAATCGGGGAACCCGAAAACCCCGGAAATCGGGGAACTGAGAAACTTTTACATTTCTGCAGATAAAGTCAATATTTTTACAGATTTGGCATCCTGATGTCGTGGACACCGCCATGACCTATTTTGTTTTGCAAATTTCTGAGTAGTAAGGAATGTGTTTTCATCGCACTACAACAACCTACTAAGCGCGGTTAAAATTTATTGGGGAACCTGACATTTGGTCTGAAATCGGATCAACCATGTGGATGTAGCAATGCAAACTGGTGATATACCGCCCGTAACAAAACAAACTAGGTACGACGACGATGTTCATGGTGGTTATTTTTGAGGATAGCTATGATAATGACACTGATGATTATCATCAGGTTGATGAGACAAGTATGAAATTAGGCAAGTGACTTGGCTTTACTTCATTTTTTAAAAATTGCTAATTCTGCAATCCCGAGCCGGGCCACTTAAAATCCACCCACGGGTCGCATGCGATCCGCGTGTTGGACAGCACGGCCTTACGGTCTAACACTACCTGTCAAGCTTCTGCTTTGTAGTAACATGTGTTTTTTTGGCTGGAGGTTTTCTTTCAACTTCTAGCCTTTCTCCCTTTGAGCACCATAGCAAACAGCCGAAGACCCTCTCTGCAGAGATTCCCCAGAAGGGAATGTTACGAACCATCACGCCCGGAACGTAGTAGGCCTAGTCTGTTTTATTTTTGTTTTGAATTTCTCCCTCAGTGCTGGGGAGAATGAGAAGCCGGAGGATACCGTAGCTTCTCCCCATCATCTCAACGCCAACAACGTACTTAAACCAGGAATAGCGGATCAGGGATTACCCGATCACCAGCCTATAGGCCGAGAGCCAGTAACATCGGCGTCACGCAACCTGGTTAAAATACATGTCAGGTATTAAGCCGACAAGTAAACGCTTTGATCTTAGCCAAAAAACGGAGACGAGATAACGACGTATTATCCAGACGTCTTTTATAGCGTGCCTGGGCATCTAAAAAAAAGTTTTCAACGACAACACTTTCTAACGGTAATAGCTATTTAATTCGGTCATTCACAGAAAAGTTACTTCGAAATATGACAGCACCCCCACTCCAGCTACTACTACTACTACCACTCGATCGGCCACCAACCACTAACTACTCTGTACTAACCAGATCTGGTCTTAGTGCACCAGCAAACACACGCACACATCGACGACGACAGAGAATTCGGCTTCCATATCATCATATAATGCCTAGTTACTTATCTCTATACGGATAGATACATACATTCATTCATTCATCCGTCACAATAGGGAAGTATGTATTCAGCGTCAACTGGCAAAGTCACGGGTCTTCCACCACCATTTTACATGTTCCAGCAGTAGGTGATTGTGACTCACCATTGGATTACGAGCTTCCTCTTTGTTTTGGTTCCTCCGTTGAAACAAGGTCCAACCCTTCAGTCTACCCTCTACCACTGCTTACAGGTCACCTGCTATCATGTCCTCCAGTTTGGTGCGAAGACGACTTGTGGTTCTGCATCATTGGAAGACGATGAACAAGCTTCATTTTAACGATGCTGTGTGATAAAAAAGATCACTGTCGTCGCCCTCCTCCTTTATCCAGGCTTGAGACTGGCACTGCCAGAGTAATAGTAGTGGTAGAGTCTTTGTTCAGTATTCTTTATCGACTCTGTTTTGTCCATGGCGGCTTCTTCCTCTATGTGTTGCAACGGACAATCACATTCTTCCATGGATCTACAACAATAAAACCAATCTTATAGTATACAGTCTCAAATACTAACAGACATTTAAGAGGAATAATTTGCACAGGAATTAAATGTCACAGCATTAAATTTTAGATCTAAATGATAGATAAATAGAGAAGAGCATCTCCTTAAGCTAATCTGAGAGGCAGTAATCGGTGTGAAGTGTCTGTGACTTCATATCTTAGCCTCAGCATATGAGAGCGCGTGACAAATTCTCACCCTCACCGTATTATCCTTCCACCGACAGTGTACGAGTAATATACTCATCACAGCTCAGTTGGTAAAATGGCACAAGTGGAGCAGAAATCTCGATGCAAATCTCTTCACTAGAGAAGATTTGAATCTCTAATCTCTCTCTTAACAATCCAGCACACATCCCACAACACAATCGACTTGCTCAAGGTCAATAAGCAGTAACTGCCTCGGATAAGGATTGAACGCGCCCTCTCCGTGTTACAGGTCAAACGCTCTATTCAGCCAGTCACTGTTATGTGAAGTGCAAATTGAAATCTCAAATGTAAACAAAGCCCCAGGAGCTCCTCATACCAGAACACCACTGGAGCATTTCAGGTTTCTCAAAAACCTTTCTTTGCTTTTCTTAGGAAAATCATAGAAACATATGCTGTTCATGTCAAACTTTTGTCATGATCCTCGATAATGGAACTACGGTAGATCAACGTGTTGTTGTTTTGGCTAGCACAACACAAATCGGTCATTTTGTTTGCTTGTCATGATGATCCAGCGACTCGTTTGCCATATTGTTCCATGCACGCACGTGACCATGTCCTCTGGAGCACACTGGCCACTGCCATTATTCAGTTACCTTGACATCCACGATAAACAGTATATATAAAATTATTTTGTTCTATCTATGAAATTCATTTTAGTATTATTTTTATCAAAGGCATTCAACAAAAATATAGAGCCAATAATAGAAGCCCTGCATTCAAAACAAACAGCAATTTATAAGATTTATTAACCAGTAGACTGAAATTATGATATCGAGAAGAATCCTGATAAAAAATAAATTGAAATTACAATGCAACAGTTATTTCATCTCGTAAAGCAAATCAATAGTTAATAAACTTAATATAGCACAATAAGGTGAACAACAGATGAGGCAGTGCGAGAGACGAAATTACACAACTTTAACAGTTATGCCTGAATATTTATAAAGTCAACTGAGGCAGTTACTGCATTAATGCTTTAAACCAACAATTATGCTGGATGACTTATAAACACGAGCTCAGTGAAAAGCGTGTTTAAACCTAACAGCAATTGCCTGAATACTTTAAAAACGTCTCAATTAGATAGGTGTCCTCGTTCTGGCCAATCTGTAAGCATAATAAATATTCGAAGGTCATAAGTTATTAATAGAATGGGAAAAGGGGATATTCTACTTCAAAATGAGACCAGGCAGGCGGGAAATCTCGACCCATAACCTAATTAAACATGATAACAAAGATAGCGAAATCTGAGTCTAAATTATGATTTTCCGTCTCGTAACATTTTAGGGCTTTTGGTAAAATGCTTTTTTTGAAACATTTATGAGTCTAAACAACAGTTTTATATATTATTTGTAATAAATATATATTTTTGTAATCGTTTCTGCATTAATATCAATTACGAACGGTTTGAGGTTTCCCTTCATTTTTTTGTCATTTTAAGCCTGATTGTATCTAGCTACAAGCGACTGTTTTGGTCAAATTTTTCCACATATGGAAGGTGTATCGATGAAAGGAATCGTGCAATTAACCACGTTCATTCATTCCAGCTTCCATTTAGGAATTAATATTTGCATCGATCGACTTCCTAGTTTAACAACATTTATTTCACCTTCTAATTAAAGAAGGATTCCTCTAATTTTTCCACCTTCCATTTAAGCTAGAATTATGTCCACTAGTCCAGCTTCTATTTCAAATAGTCTAGTCCTATCCGTGCGTCTGTCATGGCGAAGGAGCATAGCCGACTCTGAATTCTGGCAGGCAACCGCCTGCTGGAGACGAGGGTCGGTGACCAAGCACGGAAGGGCGACAATCCTCCGCCACCGGACGTCCGTGCCTTGCCCATCCGGGTATAGTGCCAGCCGGTGCCAGTCCCAAGTCTGGACAAGGAGGTGGGAGACGCCAATAGCATACATGCTCCAGTGCGGCGTAAAACAGTTATACCGTTTTCCCGGTTTGATACGTTGACGTCGCATCTATAGGCCAGTTCTAGCGATACTACTTTCTTTCGTTACACACGAGTGAGATCAGCAATGTCAGACGCAGCATCAGCAACGCCTTTGGCAGACTGTTCGAGCGCCCACGACGTTCAGTCGGCGGCAGCTAAGAAGGCTGGCGCTAGGAAGGCATATAAGGTCGTTTTCTGGTCGGTGGCACGCCCGGCCGGTCGACTTTGCAAAATCGGCTCTTTTCAGAGCCACCAAATGATAACAAAAATGACGACTACGGCAGCAGCAGCTAGCTACAACTTCCATCAATGAATCAATCCATCCACTCACTCACCCACTCTCCCTCCCTCCCACCCACCCATCCAA
Source organism: Bimastos eiseni (assembly GCA_959347315.1). Taxonomy (NCBI): domain Eukaryota; kingdom Metazoa; phylum Annelida; class Clitellata; order Crassiclitellata; family Lumbricidae; genus Bimastos; species Bimastos eiseni. The sequence continues at coordinate 3,515,624 of OY365813.1, read as the reverse complement.
CCAACCGACTAACTAACTACTAACTAACACTCGCACACACACACAGCATTCTTAGGTCTCACTCCTTAGTATTATAGTGGCTATACGGTCCACGACACCGCCCTGTTACCTGCCTGCCTGCCCACCTGCCTGCCTGTCTGCCTGCCTACGTATATTTCCCGTAATTAGTCAATTGCATACATACTTAGATACATACATACATACATACACACATACATACATACATACGCGCACACGTACAGTCAGTAACTGGCACCCACTCACCCACACCCGCCAAAATGCAAAAACCGACCGACGCCCGCTTCACACACAATAGACGCACACGATTTCCGCGTCGAACTCAGCTTGACTTTAACCAATCAGCGTACAGACAGCTTCTCCACTGAAACGCATATCAGCAGGCCGATTCAGAGCATAGGCTCATTCCTGCCTAGGAGAGGGTACCGATCGTTCGTTCGCTCAAGATCAACATTTTCTCAGCATCGACGAAATGACTCGTACGAAGCAGACTGCACGTAAGTCCACGGGAGGCAAGTCTCCCAGGAATCAGCTGGCTACGAAGGCTGCCCGCAAGAAGAAGCCGCATCGTTACAGGCCCGACACGGTCGCCCTGTGCGAGATCCGTCGCCACCAGAAGAACACAGAGCTCCTCGTCCGCAAGCTGCCCTTCCAGCGTCTCGTCAGAGAGATTGCCCAAAACTTCAAGACTGACCTCAGATTCCAGAACTCGGCCATCATGGCACTGCAGAAGGTGAGCGAGGCCTACCTCGTCGGCCTCTTCGAGGACACCAACCTGTGATCCATTCACGCCAAGCGCGTCACCATCATGCCCAAGGACATCCAGCTCGCCAGGCGAATCCGAGGCGAGCGTGCCTAAGCTGGGCAGCGGCGCATCGCTGGCGTTCGTTCGTTCGGACGTACGTAACGCAGAAGAAACGGCTCTTTTCAGAGCCACAAAATCTTAAATTAGGAAATCGACAACGACAAAGACGCTAATCATCATCATCGCAACCACCACCTGTGTTTAAACCAATCCAAACAAAGCAACACACACGCCACGTCCTACTTCTTTTATCCAAAACCAGTCTGTCTCGGCTGCATTTCTTCTTTCTCTTCTATAACGACGACGACCGTGATGATGGCGACGATAATCACAAGCTTAATGGTAATAATAATAGCTATAGCAATGACAGGCGGGCCGCATGCGATCGGCGTGTTGGACAGCACTGCCTTACGGTCTAACACTACCTGTCAAGCCTCTGCTTTGTAATAACTTGTGCAGTTTTTGCTGATCGGAGGTTTTCATTCAACTTCTACCCTTTCTCACTTTGAGCACCCTAGCAAACAGCAGAAGACCCTCTCTGCAGAGATTCCCCAGATGGGAATGCTATGAACCAGTACGCCCGTAACGTAGTAGCCCTAGGTTGTTTTATTTTGTTTTATTTCTCCCTCAGTGGGACCACTGGGGGAGGTACTAAAACCAGGGTAGCGGATCAGGGATTATCTGACCACCAGCCTAGGCCGAGAGCCCAGAGGGCCTCACGCAGCCTGGTTAAAGTACATGTCAGGTATTAAGCCGACAAGTAAGTAAACGCTTTGATCTTGGCCAAAAGGCCGAGAAGCGATAACGACGTATTATCCAGACGTCTTTTATAGCGTGTTTCGGCATTTTAAAAAAGTGTCCAAAGACA
>OY365813.1:3294322-3509322 GCA_959347315.1 Bimastos eiseni | reverse complement strand
TACATACATACATATATACATACATACATACATACATACATACATACATACATACATAGATACATACATACATACATACATACATGTATACATGCATACATATACATACATCATATATACATACATATATGCATTAAAGCATCCTTATACACATATACATTCATTCATACATCATTATGCTCATGGAGACTTTCATATAAGCGTTCATAGACACATAACTGAAATTACACTCAGACATAAATACAGTCATGAAAACAGAAACTGATTTAATCAGTTTCTGATGCAGTGCTCTTCCTGAGCAGCGTTGGTTAAACCTTCCTCTGGTGCTTGCTGTCAGTATGTGATTGAACGAGGGAATAAGTTAGCGAACGAGTAAGGTATAGTGAGTGATTGAGTTAGTGATTGAGTTAGTGAGTGAGTGATTGAGTGAGTGATTGAGTGAGTGAGTGGGTGAGTGAGTGGGAGAGTGAGTGGGTGCGTTAGTGAGTGGGTGAGTGAGTGGGAGAGTGAGTGGGTGCGTTAGTGAGTGAGTGTGTGGGTGAGTGAGTAAGTGCGTTAGTGAATGGTTTTGTGGGTCGATTCAATCGAGTGAGTGTTGGGGAGTGAGTAATAAGTATCTAGAGACTTTATACAGCGCCTTTTAGACGCCTAACAATTTATTGCTTATACTAGCCTTAGCTGACAAGTGCGCTATAACTTATAAATCCACTTCCTGACCCGCTTATCAATTCAAGCTGTATTAATGTTTTGAATCTCCCCATCGTTCTAACCCCACAATATTTTCGCTTTTGAGGACTTCAGATCTGCCAGACCCAACTCGCCATAAAACGATCTGATATAGCACTGTAAGATGGTTAATTATTGAAAGTTTTTCGTGTAATTATCTCAACCAACCTAGACATCAAGAATTCCCACTCGAGTTATTGACACCATTGAAATGCTATGCTTCGGATTGTAATGAATGGTTGCCTAAAGAATTATTATAATAGAGCCAGAGTGCTTCACAAATTATCAGCACATGATGATGATGATGATGATGATGGTGGTGGTGGTGGTGGTGGTGTTGCCGCTGATGATGATGATAAGGATGATTATGATATTGATGATGATGGCGATGATATTGATGATAATAACGACGACGACGACGACGATGATGATGATGTATGTGTAGTAGTTGACATCGTCGTCTGTGCTCTACTGAACTTTGACATGTATTTTATAATACGAGGCATTTGTTGGATCAAATCAAACAACTTAAACAACATCGTCCAGTGTTTCTTCACCATCATCACCTTCTTCTCTTTTTCCATCATCAAAATATCGTCATCAGCATCTTCGTTGATTTCAAAACGGCATCATCATCATCATCGTCAACATGATCATCATCATGATCATCATCATCATCGTTGCCGTCGTCATCGCCATCATCAACAGCAACAACAATATCATCATCATCATCATCATCGTCACCGTCACCGTCATCATCATCATCATCATCATCATCAACATCATTATCATCATCATCGTCATTGTCATCCTCATCCTCGTCGTCGTTGTCTTCAACATCATCATCATCATCATCATCATCATCATCATCATCATCATCATCATCATCATCATCATCAATAACGACAACAACAGTAATAACACTGTCATCATCAACAACAACTATAATAACACTATCATCATCATCATCGTCGTCGTCATCGTCGTCATCATCAGCAGCAGCAACAGCAACAGCAACATAATCATCATCATCACAACCAACGACAGCAACAACAAAATTATCATCAACAACAGCAGCAATAGCCCCCTCCCCGCCCCATCCCCCATCGTCCCAATGAGAATGATCGTCCTGGCGTTGTCCATAGGCTCCCTGCGTGTACACCAGCCACCCTTGGAGTCTGTCCATAGTCATTCCTAGCATTCTGTTCCAATCCAATAAAAGCAAAAATCAATTCGATGACTCATCATCATCATCATCATCATCATCGCCTGCGATTCGTTCATCCATTCCACTCTCATCTCACAGATGCCACAAATGCCCAGCAGCAGCACCACCACCACCACCAGCAGCAGCAGCAACAGAGGCATCTACTCACATGGCACGCTGCTCCACACCACGTCACCACCGATCTTCTCATCATCCCATCGAAAGCAACTTTTTATGTTCAGATTCCCAATGACATTCTCTACTATAGGCCATCGTCGGTCATCGTCGTCATCATCATCATCACCATCGTGACCCGACCCAACCCATTGAAAATAGCAATCATCAAATTTATATATGGGTCGCAGCGCTAAAATGATTGAGAATCAAACGATGGTTAGTTATATCAGAGATTTCCTTAAAACCTTAGGGCTGTCCTCTACTAAGCAAGTTGCCAATGCCTGGTTTAGCAGCAGTAATTGCAGTTTAACGAAAATGTGTGATCAGAGTTGTCGATGGGTTCAATTTTCATGACCCGACCCAACCCGACCCATTGAAAATAGACCCGACCCGACCCTACTTATAAAGTCACATATCTGACCCGATCCGTGACGAGCATGACCCGACCCAATCCGATCCGACCGACCTTTAATGCTAATTTTACTAATATTTGTAATCGTGAATGGATATAAATAGCTTGCCCTGTTAACACATAGACCTATGTTTTATGTTAGTATTATTATGTTATCGTGTTCTCGTGTCGTTGTTAAGACAAAGTGCTAATCAATCAAGTCGCAACTGGTTTAAGCGTATGATTTACTGAAATTGTTCATCATTTTTGGAAATATGTTCATCGACTGTCTTTATTGTTGAATAACTAGGTCTAAGTACTGTGTAAGTCACACTAGCTAGCGGGATCTAGATCTCTTCAGGGCCCCCAATTATTACCAATGTCATCGGAACCTTAAACGATTTTTTGTTACTGCTGTTATTCTGGTTATTTACAATAGCATATATTGATTGATTGATTGATTGATTGATAGTCAAATTTTAATGTCGTATAAACGCAACACAGTCAGACCGCCATATATATTAATAATATTGATTTGTGAGAACTTATCAGCGAAGATACCCTTCGTTTATTACATTTATTTTAGCCTAAATTTACTTTCTCCATAAAAACATGCAAAAGAATTCCATATATTATTAGGTAAGTAAGATTCTGGCTCGCATGTCCCAGCGTTGCATCCTCGGATAACTCATACGCTTTTTGTAATCAATTCTTTGACCTTATGATTTTTTTTAATTCCTGAGATTTTATTCCATACGAAAACTTGAGCCGAGTTCGGTGCTAAAAGGGAAAAATCCGGTGTTTTCCTAAGCTTTCGCGCTAATTCGTTAGCTATATTTAATTATTTTTGTTGTAATCAATTAGCACCAAGGTCAGATGTGGACCGCAGTTCGCTAAAGCGATGTTAGCTTATGTAGGAGACTTTAATCGCATGCTTGTTCGGTCTGTGCACAGGGAGTCAAAAAATCGGACACATAATATGCGCCCGATTATAATTTGTCTCAGAAATCAATCTCACGTGTCATTTTTGAATTGACGCTGTGATAGCCTTTGGGAATCTTCTGCTGTTCTTTCCACACTCAGGTGCCTTGACCCAATCCGCTCCGCCAATGAAGGAATGCATAGAAAATGTAATCCGTAACGAATCATTATGAAAGCACAGAGTTGAAAATTAAGCTCTGCAAGAAATTGGTGGATCGAAATGGGTCCGGATTTCAAACCGACCCGCCCCGCCTAATATGCAGATTTTTATGACCCCGACCCGGCCCGGCCCGGCCCGGCCCGACTCGCGTGTCGACCAGTCCGGTGGACAACTCTGTGTGTGATAACATGATCATTAGCGTCGCCCGCGGCCCTCCTCCTTCATTTAGGCTTGGGACTGACACTGTCAGAAAGGTAACAGTGGTGGTGTTAAATAGCCTGTGCCTGGTTTAGATTGTCCATTTGCCATAATTATGTTCTTCTTCTTACGCTTTTTGTATTCCTTAAAATCTAGTTTCTTTTCGCTTATTGCATGATGTTAATCAGTAGGCCCTACATGTATGTCGAGAAGACGCCGCCTCCTATCTGAAAGAAGTCTGTCAGAGTCGCTATACGTACAATGTAGAATGTTTTGCTACAACTGCACTACACATTATAAGCACGTGGTTGGGCTTGGGTTGCTGCGGGATAGTTAATAACCTGGACGTAATCATTATTTATCAACTAAAGATCACTTTGTTCTTAATTGGACTCTGAGGCCACATTCATTTATTCATTTTGGAAATTAATAAAGCGCCCCGTCAAGAAGACTACTCAGAGGTGATCCCAGCAGGCAGTTCACTCCACTCCAAACAGCAGGGATAGATAACTAGTGAGTGTTACCCGCTCTCTCCTCCGGTCTCAGAGGTGCTACAGGTTCCCTTATCTCAATTATTATTATTATTATATTTATTATTATAGCTTTATTAATTACATTTTACCACCATCTCAAGAAGTTTGGACAGCAACTATGCATAAAATATTTACTTTTTTTTCTGTTTTGCATACACACTTGCATATACATACATACATCTATGCCATTTGTCAGCTATCGACGGGAATCCGTTGGTTGGTTCCACACTCGTGCGAGGGTCCACCACTGATGATGCATACACAAACACATGCATACATACATAGTATTACATGCTTACATTATGTATGACTAGAATGTACAACACAAATCCAACCACCAAGTGTGTAGGCCGACATAAACATGTCTCCAACGTATACTCCATGCACCGCATTAACAATACAGAATCAAAGTCTATGTAGACATCTGCATTGGACATCTATAAGAGTCTGGCTCTATCTTGTCTCTCTCTTTCGGTTCTATAGGACAATCGGTGCGGGTCTTGACAGACGGGCAAGAGAAACCAGAAAGACGATTACTATTCATCACGTCACCGAGAGATGCTGGTGAGCAAAGCACCAGCTTCGTCGTCGTCGTTTACGAGGCAGCAGAGAACCAGCGCGTGGCTGATCACGTGTATTCTTAGGTAAATAATATGGTGTGTTTTATTGTTATTGCTTGAGAATACACGTAGTCAACTCGGCTCTTTCAACTGCTACTGCTATGTATCGCTGGTGAGTGGTGCATATATGAATTCATGGGGTATATTGGGCATATTATACCCAATATATCCCTTGAATTCACGTGCGTACGTCGACAACGCTAAATGAGGTCTTGGCATATAACATAATATGTAAAACATTCGCCAAGATTACGGGAATATATATATTTTTTCCTGTTTCATATTATCGCTCATTGTTGAACCGGTTATTCACTTAAGAATTTTCTTTGAAATATCATCTGAGTTTGCTATTGTTCTGCATATTTACTTGCTTTTGACCATTGCGGTTATGTTTTATGTTTATTGTTTATGACTGACAATTTACTAATAAACTAATTAAGCATTTTGCTACTTCTGTCTCCTCTATATATCACTAAGTATGTAATCATAACCAGCTGCTGTAGACTTAAAATATGAAAGGGCTACCCTGCCAGCGGGATCTACGTTAGGGGTATTATCTTTTTCCATTTATTCCCTATCATTCTACTTGTCATAATTAAACTCTGTAATAGTATGTCGTTTGTCTGGCAGGATTAATAAATAAGGTATGTATGCATGTATGTATGTATGTAGGAATGTATGTATGTATGTGCATGTATGTATGTGTGTGTGTATGTGCGTACGTACGTACCTACGTACATACATACATATGTACGTATGTGTGTATTTATGTTTGCACGTTTATAGATACAATATTGCTCTGATACGACAATGACAGTGGCAAAAGGATGTAGTGAACTTGAGACCACTGGACGGCGAGACCAGCGTGTGTAGTCAGCATACTACACAGTTGCAAAAGAGAAGAAAGTGGTAGGAGGTTATTGACAAGAGGGATGAATGATAGTTTGCGAGGGCCAGCCTGGGACACATTCGAGCCATTTATTTTATATTTTATATCTAATGGCACAGAAGTGATTAGACACAGGAGGGAGAAACGGTCAACGATCAGAGGTCACTTGGTAGAGATGAGGAATCGGACTGACTCGGTTAGACTCGGTTGGTCACTTCGGTTAGGAGACGCCATGTCGACCCCATGAGGGAGGGGGTAATGTCCAGTGCATCTGATAGGAAGGGCGGCGACGATATAATCAGCAAAGCATCGCTGCGTTCGTTATTAAAACATGAAGATCCATGGTGTCGTCGGAGATCAATGAAAGCTCATAAGGATGGAGGAGACGACTGACGATAGACTGAACGACCAAATAAAGGACCGAACGACTGACGGTCAGGCAACGACCGAACGACCTATTGACGGGCCGACTGACCGAACGACTGATTGACCGAACGACCGACGGACCGAACGACTGACTAACCAAACCACCGATAGATCGGCTATCCGAACGACAGACTGGCCGAACGACTGAACGATTGACAGACCGAAGCACCAACTGACTGAGGGACCGACTGACTGACTGGTCGCCCCTTCGTCAGTTAATTGTGACCGCCTCGTCGGCGGTGGTTGAGCGACGACTGCTCTCCCTAGCACATACCAGATGCCGTTCGCCTCTTGGGACGACGATGGAACATCGGAAACCCCTAATGGAATACTTTCAAGTCGATGCATAATCATTGACTGGTCGAGAACAGGGAATCACATGAGTAGGCGCCTTTTTCAGGAATAGAACGGGTGCGTTATTCATATATACACAGATGGCGGAAGCCGTGGATGAATGGATGGCAAGAAATAAACAGCACTAGGTACACAGTAATCTGCTTACAGTGCGGAGCCGATGATAACACTGACCAGGTGACTGAATATTGTTCAGGTGGCTGCGTGTTCGTCTCGCATTGGTTAGATCAGTTTTAAAAACCATACTTTGACAACTGATGCAACCAATCTTTACCAAAGGTTGTGTTAAGTAAAGATTCATCAGTTAGCCTAAACAAAAGCAAAGGTAACCTAACCCAACCAAGGGTAACTTATAACTCAACAAGTCGAGGCTAACTTTATTCTATTATATTCCAATCTTTTCTTATTATGGTCAGGGCCGTACCGAGGGAAGGGCCAGCGGGGCAGTGGCCCAAGGCGCAAATGTGGAAAGGGCGCAAATTTCAGGATGGAATAACTTATTATTCCATAAAATGCACTATTTTCAAAATGCGGGGCGCCAGATTGATGCTATAGGCACAGGGCGCAATTATAGCTCCGTACGGCCTGACTTATGGTCATAAATATATATTATTATTATTTTTTTCCCGATTCTAGCCGGTTGCATTGTAGGCCTACGGTGGTCGAACCGCGATTTGCACTCTCTCGAGAACAGAGGCGCATGGGACAAAGGCCTGTGCTCTAACCGACACAGCAATAGGCCAATAACCATTGTTACATTATCCGCATAAATCAGACGCTTATACGTGATGAAGAAGTGTAGCCCCGATATTGGTCTTGTATAATCGAAATCGTAATCTCCAAACTTCTAAAACTATTTATTTGTTTGGTGGGTGCCCTTGTGTACCGGTATGGCCGCGGTACGGCGCCATATAAATTGTCGTTTTTACTATTATTGTTATGATTGAAGCGCCACACGAAAGCCAAACGCAGGGCACCAGCTTCGAGCGCTGCGTCGAATCCGAGGGGTTGTGCTAGTGTCATTGGTGCTAGGAAATATCGACGAACGGACGAACATAAGGACGGATGAACGGACGAGAAAAACTGGACATGAGGGGGTGCTTTTGAAGGACGGAGGGGGTGCATTGGAAGGGAAGATGCGAATGGTCAGACGTCGCCTTAGCGGTTGTCGCCACCCCCCCGGCGAGCAACAGCGGCTTGGCCTGCAGGCGCTGGCTAATCCGAGTAATAAAATTCCGCTTTTCTAATCGGATCTGACCTTTGGCAAATCAAACAAAGCGACTTGATCCGACCGACCGACCGACCGACTGGATCGGCGAACCGGATCGAATTAATCTCTCGGCTGCTGAGAGACGCGGCCACCACCCCCGCCGACGACGAAGCAAACGACAATGTTTGCGCGTAAAAGATATATGCGCAGGAAGCAGATGGGGAAGAGGGAGGAGGAGGGAGGACGGCGAGAAGATAGGTTTGAGGAGAGAGAGGAGGATGAGGATTGGGAGGAGGAAGAGAACGAGGAGGAGGAGGAGGAAAACGAGGCGGAGGAAATGGAAAAAGAGAACGAGGAGGAATAGTGCGAGGAAGAGGAGGAGGAGAAAGAGAAGTTGGAGGAGGAAGAGAACGAGGAGGATGAAGAAAACGAGGAGGATGAGACGAAGAAAGAAAACGATGAAGAATAGTGGGAGGAAAAGGAAGAGGGGGAAGACGAGGAGGAAAACGAAGAGTTGGATGAGGAAGAGAACTAGGGGAGGACGAGGATCAAAAGAGGACTACGAGACATAGGTGGAAGAGGAGGATGAAGAAAAGAAGGAAGAGAACGCCAAGGAAGGAGGAGGAGGAGGAGAACGAGGAAGACGAAGAGGAGGACTGGAATAGGTTGAAGAGGAGAAAGAAGAAAATAAAGGAGAGATCGACGAAGAACAGGCGTACATAATTAATTATGTCATAATTACTTGGAAGAATTAATAAGACGATGTTGACTATGCCTTCCATTCGCTAGGCGGCGTTGTTTGTCAAATCACATGTATGACGCACTGTTAAATTCGACTTCTGCAACACCATTTGGTCGTCCGCTCCTGTCATTCTTGAATAAAACCATACTGCGGCTGTTTGTATTTAATAAAACGAACATCAGTTAACAAAATATAATTGTAACTGTAATTACGACCATTTATATAGCGCCGTCGGTAGCAAGCTACTTCTAGGGTGTTTGCTTACAAATAGTTTACAAAATATAAGAGGAAGAGGCTAGAGTGTAGGTGTACTGGGTCTGTCTTTCTCTTCGTGCATCAGCTGTGTAACATAGGCCCAGTACGTAGGACTTGCTGTTTGAACGCTGCGTCATCTACCATCAACGAGAGACCACTGGACGGCGAGACCAGCGTGTGTAGTCAGCGTACTATGTGATAACATAGATCATTAGCGTCGCCCTCCTCCCTTATCCAGGCTTGGGGCTGGCACTTTCAGAGTGCAAACAGTGGAGGAGCTGATCATCGGGTGTCACCGACGGCAGTTCATATATCTTTACGCGGGAACCAAGGAGTCTATTAATAGAGGAAAGAAGGGTTAGGCCTACTCGTAAAATTTCCGTTTACACATTTTACTCTTAAACATAGATGTCGCCCCAATTTCAAATTTACTTCTATTTCGAAATATGATGTTCTAAACCTCTAAGGGCATTTATTATTTTTATGATATCGTTACGCTTATTCGTCAATTTATCTTCATAGTAAACTAAAAGTTACTGAATCAGCTTGTTACGTCAAAAAGATGTGAAACTTCTTTCTCCCGATGATCGCCCAAAAAGTAGTGAAACGACATTTAAAAGGTGTCGACTACACGCCATCCGATGATCTATGTCCTCGACAATTTTTTCGACCATGGTTCATGCCTTCATCTGTTACTGCATTGACTACTGTAACTCATTGCTCATCGGCCTACCAAAACTCCGCCTCACTCCGCTCCAGTCTGTACTCAACGCAGCTGCTTGTTTGATCGCCTGTCTTCCTCGTTTCTCACATATCTGTACATTCATGACTCAACATCTTCATTGGCTTCCCCTAACTGATAGGATTCAGTTCAAAATCCTCTTTCTTACATGCATAGCGTTTCTGGGTCTAGCTCCATCGCCCTCATATCAACTTGGGTAACCACCAATCTGCTCTGTCTAAACCCTTCAAAAACAGAATTTATCATCATTGGCCTCCGTGAACAATTGAACAAACATACCTACCCCTCCGACCTTCTTCAAACAACCCCAACTTATCCTATGTCTTACTCTTCTTCTGTTCGGCAATCTTGGAGTCATCTTCGATAAGAACATTACCTTTTCTGACCACATCACTCAGCTATCGAAATCTCGAACCTGATACATGCACATCCGCGACCTTCGTCGATTGCACCCAATTCTCAACTACAAGACTGCATGCATAATAGCCAAGTCAATTGTCCACCCAAAACTAGATTATTGCAATTCTCTCTTTCATAAGATTGATTCATCACAAATAAGACGCCTCCAAACAATTCAGAATGCTCTTGCCCGCGCAGTCACTAAAACCCCAAAACACCATCAAATAATCCTTGTCTTAAAATCACTTCATTGGCTTAAAGTTCCTCAACGCATCATCTACAAAATTGTATCTATCACCTACAACGCACTTTAAACCTCTCAACCCTCTTACATTCGTCAACTCCGTACAATCCAACCGTTCATCGTCATCTTTCCCTCTCTCGACCTCTAGTCTCATCGTCTCTGAAATTCTGCAACCGCTCCTTAGTAGGGCCCAAAAGAACTCCGTCAGTTTGCTCATCCCCACATTCCACCTGCAAATATAACCTCTCCTCCGCTTTCACTCTCGTCTGCTACTTTCCATTCACGCCTAAAAACCGAACTCTACAAGGTGTCCTATCCAGATTCTACCCCTGTACCACCACATGACCACCTTCATCACCGACTACCACCGTAGCACCATGCTGTCTCCTCGGCTTGACTCCCTCTCCCTAGATTTCGACTCGGCACCGAAAGAAACGAGAGGATTGGCTATTGCGGACCTGATTGGTATAGCGCCGGTGATAATCTGTTCTCTCTGATGTGGCTTTTGAGGGCGCTGAGAAATTTTCGAGGATTTGAATTTCCATTTATTTATCTTTGTGATCTTATCAGGCTATCTCGGCTACTTCTGGACGTCCTTTCCGCTCATTAGGCCGTCAGGACCTTCTACAGTACCTCTGTATGGAACTGCCACAGCTACGCATCGTGCCTATACCTCTGTTGGCCCTTTTGCTGTGGTACAGCCTTCATGTTGTGATTCGTGCTGCAATCTTATATAGTAGCAAAACTGTTTCTGCTCTTAAGAATTTTCTTTTTTCTAGGGATTTTCGCACTGGGAGCGCCTTCGATTAGGTTGTGCTGTGAGAGGCGCTTTATAAATCCGTAAATAGAATAGGATTAGGCCTACATGGGAATTTCCAGTCCTATGCATATTGATCCCCGAGTGGGAACTGGGTGTGGGGACAAGTTGAATGATGGGTCTGGGTATATAATTACTTCCAGTATGATCGTGAACATTACATAGCACCCATAACTATGGGCTGTATATGGGTTTTAGATGGGGATATAATATGGGTCCTGTGATGACATGCCAATTGTGCACTTAAAATGTATATTTAGTAATAACACTAAAAATAATAATAATAATAATAATACAATGTATGCACCTAGGGGCAAGAACAATAATAATAATAAAAACAATAATAATAAAAATAAAATAAAATAAATAATTATAATAATGGAATACTAACAATAAAAATAATGACTATATAAAAGTTCAAAAATGACCATACTGACAATAGTATTAATTTTAGAGTTCTTCATAGGATATAAGTGCAGGGCACCAGTCTAATCCCAGACACTGTCAAGTCAAAAGGATTCTCCAGAAATACCATAGAAAGACCAATCTCTCTGATCGCTGTTCTAACAATCCAAAGTGCAACCTTCTATATGATCGGAGAAAATGCTAAGCCAGCTTCAGGTTTTAAATCTTCTAAAGGCTAATTAATTCTTAATTAATTAATCAAGATACGATATACGATGACAGACATTGTCTTCAAATGATGCACAGATCTGAGATCCACAATCCAGCATGGGCCTCACACGTAGAAACATCATTAGCTGTAGAAACTAATTACATGTGTGTCTAATATTAATGTCTATGGAAGTAAAACACATTATGATACTTCACGAAGTCTGTACGTTCTGTATTTTGAGATGAAATGAGTGTAGGTATATATAGTAACATACCAAACAGTGCGCATATATGATGTTTTGATCGGTTTTGTATATAAAACTTAGTTTCAAACACTGTTGGCATGCCAAAGACGATAAACAGGTATCCAGTGTGATGCTTGTTTTTAGCTTCGATCGAAGAGCTTTAAATATTTGTGCTGCAATAATCACAAGAAGAATTAATCACGCCACAGCCTTCATTGCCTACAACCCTTAGAAAACCCTACTTGAGCTAAACGCAGGCCGATAGAATCAATACAATCCCTCAACATCAGATTCCTTCACAAAAAGGTTCCACACAGTTCTCGACCCGTGTACACAAGGTCACCGACTCACCGCCAGCTCTCCATAAACGTTACCACAGCTCCACGCTGACAAACTTCTTTCAAGTCCAACCGGCTAGCTCATTCAACGCTAACCAGTTAACTTATTCAAGTCACACTGGCTAACCCCTGCCAGTTTAACCTCTCCAGTCTAACTGGCTGACAAGTTCCAATATAACCAGTTAACTGATTCCAGTCACACTAGCTAACCACTGCCAGTTTAACCTCTCCTGTTTAACTGGCTGACAAGTTCCAGTCTAACCAGTTAACTTATTCCAGTCAAACTGGGTGACTACTTCCGTCTAACCACCTATAACAATCTCCAGTAAATGCAGTAAACCACCGCCAATTTAACCGCTTCCACTGGTCTAACCGGTTTTATCCTTAGGACCGACGGTGCCAGTGAGGGCCCCCTCTACGCTGGCGTCCACCGCCTGCATCCAGCTCTGTCCCCTCCGTCCGCCATGCTGCTGGTTATAGAGAAGCAACGACTGTTGGATATCGGAAGGCAGAGGAAACCGATCCGCCCTTCGCTTCACGTCCCTGGCCGAGGGCAGAACTCCCACGGCCCCCGCGCAGGCGGCGTCCATCCCTTGGGCGAGGCTGGCCGTCTTGGGCCAGGCAGCGCCGCCCCCTGCGCTTTCCGAGTTGTGGCGACGCGTCTTATGCGGGTGATGAGTGATGGGAAGTGCTGATCCGCCGGTTAACGACTGCATGTCCAACACGATGTCACTCTGGTGTCTAGAGAGCGCACGACCAGAGGAATGGGATCTGAAAACAAAAGCGAATTCGTATTTACCGTATCTTTAGATTTATATAGCGCCTCTCACAAAATAACTATTCAGAGGCGCTCTCAGCAAGGAAATCCTGGGGGAAAGAAACGCCTTCAAAGAGCGAGAAACCGATGGAAAGAAGCCAGTCATTAGTTTAGCCCTCAATGATGGAAGTTGGTCATTGCAGGTAGATGGGCCAACAACAGCAAACGCCCGATGTTGGGTCAAGGCAGTCTTAGTCCTAAACACAGAAAGATAGACCACCATTGGTATGCGAAGCGGCTTCCTCAAGCACAGAGGAACATGGAGTGAACGCTCTTATCTATGCACATAATCGAGTCAATGTGACTATCTACTGCCATAGACACGTTAAATCGAAAACGTACATGTACGCAATCAATCAATCAATCAATCAATCAATCAATCAATCAATCAATCAATCATTCAACCAACCAACCAACCAATCAATCAATCAATGAAACTTGATATAGCGCCATTTCCAGAATTCTACTCAGAGGTGCTGTGCTGCTTGTGCTAATCGGTATGATGTTAATAAGATGAAACAGTCATTCGAACACAAACACTACTCGAATATTAGATTAGAATAAGAGTCACTATTGGTAGGCCACGCACTCACGAAGAGCCCAGTCAACAGATTCTCATCCAGCGCGATGGTACATTATTCAAAGTTTCCTCTGTAGCGTGATAGCGGAGGGGAGACGACAAGCAATGGAGGCAACATACACAGTGAAAATTACAGATCTGAAAAGAAGGTCTAAAACAGAGGATGTCATGATGGGCCCAAACCCATAGCTTATTATGTGCAGAAGTCCAAGTCAGAACTGCTACCAGATGCCAGAATCATTCTCCAGCCTTCTCCAAACTTTTCCAACCTTCACCAGCCTTCTCCAAACTTTTCCAACCTTCACCAGCCTTCTCCAACCTTCACCAGCCTTCTCCAAACTTCTCCAGAATTCGCTGAGAGAGCGCTATATAAATGCTCGATTACATTACAATACACGAAGATTTGTGGCGAGAGGTTTGTTGACAAAGAGCATTGTGCTGTAGGATTGGAATTCATATGGCAGTAAGAATCAGTATCATTGTAATTTATTGTATTCAAGTATTTATAGAGCACCTCTAGTAGGCTTCTCCAACCTTCACCAGGCTTCTCCAACCTTCATCACGCTTCTCCTTCCTTCACCACGCGTCTTCAACCTTCACCACGCTTCTCCAACCTTCACCACGCTTCTCCAACCTTCACCACGCTTCTCCTTCCTTCACCACGCGTCTTCAACCTTCACCACGCTTCTCCAACCTTCACCACGCTTCTCCAACCTTCACCACGCTTCTCCTACCTTCACCACGCGTCTTCAACCTTCACCACGCTTCTCCTACCTTCACCACGCTTCTCCAACCTTCACCACGCTTCTCCTACCTTCACCACGCGTCTTCAACCTTCACCACGCTTCTCCAACCTTCACCACGCTTCTCCTACCTTCACCACGCTTCTCCAACCTTCACCACGCTTCTCCTACCTTCACCACGCGTCTTCAACCTTCACCACGCTTCTCCAACCTTCACCAGGCTTTCTCGAATGGCTAATATCTCAGACGTAATTACCAAAAGACTTTACAACGAGGTAAACGTCTACATAATGCCTCTCTGTTCACTGAACTCCACTGAGGGATGATACTCTATGTCGATGGAGGTAGATTATAAAAGAGTAATTCATTCTATTCCCTCTCATAACAAAGCTTACATTTGACCATAGATACTTCAAATCCATTCATTTTGAATTACCATATCCAACACCATCATATTCAACTGTATTCACACAAGTGGAAATGGGACGTTGAAAAAGTACAGCATTATGTTAGCTTAACATTCATTCATTGATTTCAGAAATTTCTATAGCGCCTATTCAAAGAAAACTACTCTACCAAATTTAAAACATGGGCTTTAAGTGCCCCAGAAGACATCTAATACATGTAGTAATAATAGTTTCAGTTTAACAGAACTGTGTAATAACAAAGGTCATTAGCGTTCTCATCCTTCAGTATCCAGGCTTGGGATTGGCACTACCAGAGTGCAAGCAGCGGAGGAGTTTCTAATACCTGTCGTTACGAGTGAACACTATACAGATTTATAGTCAACGAATGCTCAAAAAAAATGAGGCAATTTTAATGCAGAGAACAAATAACTCAGAAATGCTATTTGACGACGTGTTTTGTTCCTCCTGAGTTCATATGGCATATTTTCTAAAACAATAACAATAGTATTGTTGTAATGTATTGAATTTATAGAGCGCCTCCAGTAGGGTGAACCATTCGGCCAGTGCGCAAGTCCCTGCGAGAAGAAGTGGGTTTGAGAAAAGCACACAAGGATGAGAGGCTGCCAGATCGGATTTTAGAGAGAACAGATGGAGAAAGCCCATTCCACAGACAGGGACCAATTGAAGCAAATGATCGAGCAGTTCTAGTAAGAGGAACCAAGAGGTCAAGTCAGTTGTACGGATGAAGTGGACTGAGGGAGGAAGCTGAATGAGGCCGTTGTATTACGTCAACCAGGTATCTCGTCGGAGCAAGACCCGTCCGAGTT
This sequence comes from Bimastos eiseni, assembly GCA_959347315.1. Taxonomy (NCBI): domain Eukaryota; kingdom Metazoa; phylum Annelida; class Clitellata; order Crassiclitellata; family Lumbricidae; genus Bimastos; species Bimastos eiseni. Next base: position 3,493,679 of record OY365813.1, on the reverse strand, counting down.
TTAATCGTCAACATACCCGACAAAAGGTCTGTAATCCGAGATTTCCAGTGGCGTCGTCACTGAACCGGATTTGTTGGCGTCCTGGCATCGCTTGCTCCTCCGCAGATCCCTCGGAGCCAACCGGGGCGACGTCTGCACGCTCCCCCCGCTGTCGCTACTCGATGACGAATCGCGACAATGCTCTCGATTTCTCTTGATGATGGAGTCCTTCGGGAGGGGGAGCGTCTCGTGGAACATCGGGGAGTCCGGTCGATTGAAGGAGTCTTCCTTTGTCAGCTGGTGACGCCGCTTTTCCACCGCCTGGATCTCGTGACGCACGGTGTCCGTCACCTCCTGTGGATCGGAGTGATGACTGGTGATGGGGGTGCTGTCATCGAAGGCATGTTGCTCCTTGTGCGAAACACCCACTCTCTTTTTAGACAGAGTTCCCTCCTTGTTAGTGCTTTTCAATCTTGCTGGTTTCTTCGCATCCATGTTCAAGTTTGATATCACTTCCTGCTTTAACGCATCCTTTTTGGACTTTGCAGCCGATGCTGTGGATCGTGGCAAGGTGTCACCAGTTGTGTTTTTGTTCTCCATGACAACAGAAGTGAGAACGGCCAACGCGTCGTCGAGGGCGGCCATGACAGGCGATACCTCCGACTTTGGAGGAGAGAGATTTGTACGGTTATCAAGACTGGGATATTCTGGCTGTTGGATGATATTCACTGGAATTGATTCCTTTGATGTAAACACGAAATCACGTTTAGCTGAGTCATGGTTTTGGATAACGGGTTTGGGTACAGAAAGTGGACAGAGTAGCTCGCTTTTTCCAGCCAGATGTTTTGAGTCTTTAGCTAACAAGGCCATTTCTGGTTTTAAATAAGCTGCTGAAGTCTTTGCAAGTTCAAAAATCTCCGTCTCCTGAGTGATTTGCTCGAGCGAAGCCGTCGACACCTTGCTTTCGGTTCCACCTGGATCGACAGTTTCATCAGATTCATCTAACTCAGATACCACCTTATCATTCCCAGCCGAATTATCATTCTTGTTTGGAGGTATGCCTAACTCATTCTGGTTTACTGGTGTGCTGAGAGGACAAGAATCAAACACAGTGAGCAGAGGGCTGGGTGACAAGGAGTTCTTTTCCCGATCCACTTCCGTCACATTCGGTGGACTGGTAGATTGTAAGGTGGAAAAGGTTTGGACATTGCCTGAGGCCAAGTTCTGGAATGGACCAGGCATTTTATCCACATGTTTCTGAGATGTTTCTCTTTCTGCTGAAACGGTCACAAACGTGAATGGTGCAGATTCCGTGAAGAGCCTCACGTTTGATTCTGTCCTCAAGGGAAGATATTCCACAAGTCCTGCATTTCGCAAATTGGTAGACGTTTGCGGTGAAACCTTTCTAGGAGTTGAAACTCTGTTATCTGATTCCAACAGTCCCGATACGAAAGATATCTCTTTATCGACCGTAAAAATTGCTTTGTCCACGCCACCTGGGTAGCTGAGACCTTGAGAAACCGTGAAACTATATACTGGTTCCGTTGCTGTCGTCAGTATGACCGGATTTTCATCAACCAGGAGATCTTTTGCTGGGAGTTCAACTAAAGATGAGGAACTGGTTGAGTCTAAGCTTCTTCGATCAGGAACTGGGGTGGCAATCTCTGACTGTTCAAGGAAAATGGTCTGTGCAGATGGGGAAATGGTCTGTGTAGATGGGTAGATGGTCTGTGTAGAGTGGGACATGGTTTGCATAGATGGAAAAATGGTCTGTGTAGATGGGGAAATGGTCTGTGTAGATGGGCAGATGGTCTGTGTAGAGTGGGACATGGTTTGCAAAGATGGAAAAATGGTCTGTGTAGATGGGGAAATGGTCTGTGTAAACGACAGGGATATAGTTTGTGTAGATGGTGAAATGGTCTGTGTAGAGGGAGAAATGGTCTGTGTAAAAGACGGGGAAATGGTTAGCGTAGATGGGCCAGTCACTTTCAAATTGTTGTTGACAACATCAGCATTCTGCTCGGTTTTCCTCTGCACAAATTCACCAGGACAAGAGCCTGGAATCTTTTCACCACCCAATGTGACATAAGTAACACCAGAAGACTGATCCACTTTGCATGCTATGGCTTCCTTACTTAAGTCAACTGTGGCCACAGCAAACGCTTCCTCAGGCAGAGTGCATTGGCTGCTTTTGATGTCTGGTTCATCATCGACGTCGAAAAAGGGGAAATGCACTGAACAAGGAGATGGGGGACCAAAGACGGGCGTAGAGCATGGGGTTTTCTGAGAGGAACTCGCTGCAAGTGCGCCACACGGCTGCATGACCACCTGAATGTTTTCCAAAATATCAGTGAAGGTTTTCGTCTGAGAACAGCACGTGGAGAGTTGGATTTTAGACCGAGGAACTTCAAAATTACTGTTGTTATCAGTGCTCACCAAAGAGGCATCGATTTCATTTTCATTGGTGCTACCCTTGGCAATCACAAAGGCACTTCCCGTGCTACCCTTAGAAACGACAGCATCTTCGGCTGACTTCCAAGCAACAGAATCTCTCACATCCTTGGAATTGATCGAGTTACCGTTTACAGCATCACCAGCCAACCCTACCTCCATTACACCACCATCATCCAACACAGTTACTTCTTGCAGAGCATCATCCTCACCAATCGAAATCTTAACAACTTCTGTACCCTGAGTGGACGACCTCGTACTGTGTGCGTCGCTCTCACCAGACTCACTCTTCCGCAGCCTCTGTCGCCCAGCATCCCCTTTCTTCTCGACACCCTGCAGTGATGATGATGTGCTTGAAGCCCCAGTTCTATCAGAGGCAGCATCGCTGTGAGAAACAGCTTCATCACCAGCTTTTCTCGGCGAAATAGAATTCCGCACTTCCAAAGCTGCCCTATCGCTTGGAGAATGAACGGCCTCGGATTTCAGAAGACTGCTCAAAATGGTTTCCCTTCCGTCGTCCATATTCTGTCGAGTCATTGCTGCTGGTCTTGAAGCCCTATCAACCATGACATTAACACCAGTTCTGCTCTGGTGATCAACCTTGTCATGACTAGATAATGGTGAAGAGAATTGCTTTCTTCTGGCAGAGAAGACAGAATCAGAGGCACCCATAGTTTGCGGCTGTGTAGTCGTGACTTTTCTCTTGTCTCGGTCTGTTCTAGATCGATACAGATTGCTGTCGTCAGACGTTGACGGTCTTTCGTGCATTCTGTTGGGATCAATACCAGGATGTGACCGTAACGGACCCATGTCAATCCTTGCCCGATTGTGTTGAGTCTTTTCCAGGATGTGTGCGTTCTCGGTCTTTTCCAAGTTGCCAGACCCAGAGAAGCCTGCTGGAAGGTGGTCGCATGTTGTAGTAGCCAGCAAAGAAGGAGCCTTTAACCTTGTGTGTTCCTTGGAAGCCGTAACTGGCTCCCACTTTGAAATGCTTTTGGCGCATGTAGATTGTTGGCTTGCCTTAGCAGACGCAGTAGTACTAGGCGCTTCCCATTTCAGGTTATGCTTACTCGGGGCAGTTCGCTCCAACTTTGGGCTACTTTTCGGGGACGATGTCAGATTGCTTTTCGCAGACGTTGCTCTTTCCCATTTTGGACAGCTCTTCGCAACAGACGTCTGATCATGACTCGATCTAGCTTTGGGCGATGACGCTTTGGGCGAAGATATATGCTCAGATCTTTTAGCACCTTTCGACAATGGCGTCCGATCCCACTTGGGGCTACTCTTCTGAGTTGATGATGTCTGCGCATATTTCGGGCTTATCTGCTTGGAAGGTGAGGAATGATTGCTGGCTAGAAACGAACTAGCCTTTGGCATCTGAGAATCTTTTGATTGCTGTGTCGCCGCGTAGCGAGCAGCGTCTGGAAACGCGGGACCTCCGCGGTGGGAGGCATCCACGCTCGGTAAGACATGATGGAACAGATCGGTAACAGATGACAATTCCTGCGATTGGTTGTTGGCGTTACTTCCTACTTTCCTGTCAGTGGAAAACAAATGCCTTTCAGAAAATTTCGGGCTAGCATCATTGGACAACAATGAGTCATCGTTTTTGTAAGACTTGCGACCCACATTCAATTTCGGTACTGACGTACGTGATAAATTATCGCCCCTGGAAAGTTCTGAATCTTTCGAGGCAAATGACAGAGATGGATTGGTGTGTACACCCAGCGAATGGTCTCCCACATCATTGCTGGCGTGCTGCACGGAGACACGTGGAAGGAGAGATTTCGCAGACGATTCTGAGGGTCTGGCGAAACCAGGCTGAGCAGGTAACTTTGACGGAAGCTTACTGACGACTTGGTAAGTGGACGACTCCGGTTGCTTCACAACTGGCGCGCTGTTTGCCTGTTCAACGTCAAGGCTTTCCGAAGGAACATGAGCGTTCGACGGAAAAAACCTTGACGGATCAAAAACGCCGACAAGATGAGGTGGAATGACCTGGACGTGTCCTCCGGCCATTCGACGTCGACACACACCCTCCAAGAAATGAGCGCTCTCCGCTTTATCCTCTCCGCTCATGTTCAAAGCTTCCTTTGAAGCATCTCCCGTCTTGTTTCCCTTTGTTCGACTGCCAACCACGTGAAATTGTCTATCGCCATCGCTGCGAAGGGGACTGCCGTGTCTTCTGCCGGAAGGTGGCGACGGTGTTCGCTTGGGATTGCTATCGAAGTGTTTCGTGCGAGCGAACCGGGGCGAGGGCGAAGGGTGGACCTGCGTTGCGTCGTTGTTCAGCTGCAAGGGGTTCTTTGGCTGACCGGAAGACTCCATCTTATCGAGATTGTCATAACTGGAAGCGCTCCCGGTCGAAGAGAGAACAGAGCGTGGCATCAGCATTCCACCGTCATAGTAAGACCATGGTCGCAACTTGGAAGCAGAGTCTGTGAAGTCTTTTCCGCGAGGAGGCAACGTTATTACCCTCTGAGGTGATTCGAGAGGGTCGGGTGGTGCGTTCGATATCGTCAGTTCGCTGTCGACTGTACTTCCGGCGAGAGAGGACGACGTGCTCCCCTGACTGTCTCTGCGGATCGGTCGAAAGCTGGAAAACATTTATCGGGTTTAAATTAAAATAAATTAAATGCAGAAATCTAAAACAATTATTTTACAAAAAATGACCAGAAATGTCAAATTATAAACCCCTGGTTTAAATTCACCTATTTCCATGGGACACTTGTGCGGCTTAGTAGTTTTTCTGCAAAATATACTATAAAACTGATGAATATAACAGCAACAGCAGCAACACCAATAATGACAGCAACAACAATAATGACAGCAACACCAATAATGACAGCAACAACAATAATGACAGCAACAACAATAATGACAGCAACAACAATAATCACATCAAGAACAATAATCACATCAAGAACAATAATCACATCAAGAACAATAATCACATCAAGAACAATAATCACAGCAACAACAATAATCACAGCAACAACAACAACAATGATAATAATAATAATAATCATATGATGACTTTTATAGCACCTTAGCACAGCCAAAACTATTCTTGAACTTTATTGATGCAACATGTAATGAAGCCAATCACAGGAGATTACATTTGGATTGAAAATGATAACATTGGAGATATAAGTTAGTGTGGATGAAGTGGATAACTCTTAAGTACTCAATAAATATTTAAGTTCAGTGTTTACATTTGAAGAATGAGGAAATATCTCCAAGCCTAACCAAGCATTTTTTAGAGTAGCAACTGGGTCAGTTAACTACATTAATAAGAGCATAGGCTGCGTCTCTAAGAAAGAAACCATGCGGACCGTGGTTGACTTCCCGATGCTGGCTTATTTCGGAGATGCAAATATCGGGTTAGCTGAAACGCAGTGTTAAGTGGAGAGCCACAAGGATCAGTGCTTGGGCCATTGCTGTTCGTACTCTTTATTAATGACATAGAGGATGGAATTTTATCTAAAAGTTATAAGATTACAGATGACACACGACTCTGTAGAGCAGTGGGTTCTGGGAAACATGGAATATTAGCTCCAAACAAAGCAACACGATGACACAGATATAAGCTACTTGAGAAGCAGAAAGGACATTAGGGCAGGAATTCTTCAATGTAAGAGTTGTTGACTTGTGGAATGCCTTGGATGGTAAACACTGCCACTGCTTTTAAGAGTAAGCTTGGAATTTGTGCTATTAAGCATTAAAGGTCAATTTGCAGCAGTTTTAACACAGACAAAAGACCTATGAATTACTTAAAACCTTTGTCATGTTATTTTATTATGTCAAAGCCAAAGGAAAGGGAGCTGTCCAAAAATAAATGCTAGTTATATGATCTGTAACAAAAACAGGTCAGTCTTGAGCTTTGATTTCAATGTCTCCATAATCTTAATAAACGTGATCACCTTGAAAACCATATTGAAAATCCCAATAATTGCATGACAACTAAATTAATAATCATCACGAATCACCTTTACAAACCATAATCATAACATTAACAAACCGACCAAAACCACAACTGTCGATTAGATATTATAAAAGTCAAGAAACTAACAACACTGAAACGTTCTCAAAACCACATTCAGTCATTCTCGTTGTTTCATTAACGAGTTCTAAACCTACCATGCTGTCTTCATCAGCTCGAAATAGACGGCAATAACATCAGTCAATCAATCAAACAATCAATGAAACTTAATATAGCACCTCTTCAAGAAATCTACTCAGGCTACTATTAGCAAGAACCCTTGGTACACCTTTCTTACCCAAGAGATAAACTATCGCACTCTGGTGGAAAGCCGGTCGACGTCTCGAGGGTGGCGTAGATGAGGGGTTGCTGAACTAACTTCTCGGAAGCCGGATGAAACTCAGAATTCCGCTCAGAATTGAAAGGCACCGACGGCTGCTGTGGGAGACGCTTTGACGAATTAATTGCCAGGCCATTCTTGGACCCTCGAAAAGTGCGGTCCAAGGTCACGCTCTTCGACGATGGAGCAACTCGCACGAATGCGGACGCTGTGACACAAGAAATTCAATTCAATTTAAATCTGTTCAATTAAATTTATTGTTTCCAGTAAGCATGATTTCTCCAATAAGTGAGTACAAGTGAAAATTAACTGTAATATAAATAAAGGAGCTGAGATAATTAGATGAAAACTATTATCAAAAACAAATAGAACCCAGAAGGGACTGAGTTACGTTTTATGGGTGCAATGAATTAAAGCTTCAATCAACAGATAGACGGATACAGAACATAAAATAATTAATAAAACTCTTCCAGTGCATGTAAGGACAAACTCAAAACATAGAATAACACTCTCAACTAGTAGTGGTCACATTTCCAAGAGCAAGGTCATGCACCAAACTGATAATGATAACACTGACATTGCAACCAAGAAATCTTGCTACAGTAATATAAGGCTGTTGTATAGCTGTCGTTTGTGTGATGGACATTCAACCAAGAGGTTGCGGGTTGAAATTCTACGAGGGCAGAAATTTTAGATAGTTATGTTCCACTGCTGCACCTAGCCCACTCGACAATAATGAGTACATTGACCGTATGCTGTCGGTGGGAGTATGTACTTTATTGAACCACCAGCAAACACACTGCAGGAACATCATATGTGAACAATCAAAAAATGTACAATCACAAAATAATCATAACGAGCAATTACAAAACGGACATCGATGGAGTTGTGAGAGAAAAGAGAAAGCAAGCTGGATAGTAATTATGATCACCTCTAGGCATGAACCCAGTTTAGATTTCTTGCTGAGTAAGAGTACCAAGTTTTGCGAGTTGAATTTTGCCGAGTTTGAGTTAGGAGTATTTTTTTAAAAAGAAGTCTCATTCTCTGATTTTTAGTTTGGCAGTTTGTACAACTGTTATAGATTCCTTTAGTTTGCCTCAGTTTACACTACTAGTAAGTACTAATAGTAACATTATTTGTGTTTTTAGTTAGGTCGATTTTCGATGTGCAAATTAAGAATCGATTTTTGTTTTCAAAACATAAAATCGGAAAGATTGAAACTCGGACCCAATGCTTGTCAGAGACCGAATTTATGTCGAGTAGTGTAAAACTCGGGACGAGCCGAATTCCAAGCCGAGTATCGCTAATCACCATAGGAATAGTTTTAATTGTGCGCTGAATTGCCAAATGAAAGGTTGGTGGTTCATAATGCCCTAGAGTTATCTGCACCACATGTGCTCCTAGACAACTCCGCCATAATGACAACACCTACTATACATATTTCAGTGTATTTGGTGCAGCCAAACATTCGTATAAGGCATCACAGCTGAACCATACGCAATACAGGGTTAGGATTCCAGGCTGTGAACATCTTAATGCCAACACCATATCCATAGACAATGAATTCATGTGGATATAGTCAAGGACAACATATGCACTCTATCTCCTGTCTATACCCTTCACATTTATACCAAACATATATACAGAGCACTAGAGGAACCTTTAGCAGCGGACGAGCTGCCACATGAAATACTTCTGTCAGCCACAGCAGTGATATATAATGGTAAATGGAAACACAACTAATAAGATGTAATAGATATAAAAGTAAGTGGGAATACAACTAATAAGATGTAATAGATATAAAAGTAAGTGGAAACACAACTAATAAGATGTAATGGATATAAAAGTAAGTGGAAATACAACTAATAAGATGTAATGGATATAAAAGAAAGTGGAAATACAACTAATAAGATGTAATAGATATAAAAGTAAGTTGGAATACAACTAATACAATGTAATGGATGTAACAGTAAGTGGGAATACAACTAATAAGATGTAATAGATATAAAAGTAAGTGGAAATACAACTAATATGATGTAATAGATATAAAAGTAAGTGGAAACACAACTAATAAGATGTAATGGATATAAAAGTAAGTGGAAATACAACTAATAAGATGTAATGGATATAAAAGAAAGTGGAAATACAACTAATAAGATGTAATAGATATAAAAGTAAGTGGGAATACAACTAATAAGATGTAATAGATATAAAAGTAAGTGGAAATACAACTAATAAGATGTAATGGATATAAAAGTAAGTGGAAATACAACTAATAAGATGTAATGGATATAAAAGTAAGTGGAAATACAACTAATAAGATGTAATAGATATAAAAGTAAGTTGGAATACAACTAATACAATGTAATGGATGTAACAGTAAGTGGGAATACAACTAATAAGATGTAATAGATATAAAAGTAAGTGGAAATACAACTAATAAGATGTAATGGATATAAAAGTAAGTGGAAATACAACTAATAAGATGTAATAGATATAAAAGTAAGTGGAAATACAACTAATAAGATGTAATAGCAATATGATATAACAGCAATATTAAGATGTAATACAATTTTACTCACAATGTGTCTCACAGCTGTAAGCCACATCAATATGTATTGTATTTAAGCATTTATATAGCGCCTCTAGTATAGTGAACAATTCAGATGCAAAAAGGCCCCACGAGAAGTAGCCTGCTTTGAGAAACGTGGAAGAGGATGAGAGACTGAGAGATAAACATTTAGAGCAAACAGAAGGAGAAATGGACCAATTGAAGTAAAGGATCGAGACACAGCCATAACAGTTCTACTACTGGGAACCAGAAGGCCAAGTCAGTTGCAGTAAACAAAAACATCTATACTTAATGTATTTTGCCATTTCTATAGGCACATCCTCCTCATGTATATGTGTACCTTACATAAAGGCGAGGCTTTCAAGGTCTGTGAAGTTAAAATGTTCATGAATGTAAGCAAGTCAATATGTAAGCAAGCATGTGTGCCTGAATGAGTACATTAATGAAGCACCTTTAAGACACCTCACAGAAAATCTCAGCAAAAAGTGTGGCCGCAATAAATGTCTGCTGTTTCCAGCCTTTTTTGCACCTACAGACGAGTCTCCTTACGTGTATCTCTGGGAAGGCTTATGTTCTCCAGTCTTTTCCGTTCGCATTCCTCATCATCCGGCGTCTTCACTGTCGAGGAGGCGTCTGCTTCCGACGTATCTGATGTGTGCTCCCGAGTGATGAAACGCCTCCGACCTACACCACAGTAAAGGACAGTTACTTTCAGAATACTCAGACTCACATCATTACCATTGTAATGTAATTTAATCGACCATTTATATAGCGCCCTTTCAAGATATCTACTCAGAGGCGCTCTCTGTGCTGCCCAAATGATATTAAATGTCACATGATCACATAAAATCAGCTAGCTAAATTCTGCACAATCAGCTGAAAAGAGTCACCACAGGTGGGCCCTCGCACAAGCGTGGAACCAACCAACGGATTACTGACGACAGCTGGCAGTTGGATGTTCAGAGTCTCTGGCCCAAGAAATTGGATGAGAAAGAGAGGGGAGGCCATAGAGTAATGGTTAACACATTTGGGCACAGACCTGGAGAACTACCGTAAGCTCGATACCCATATGCCCCATAAAGTTGACTAGTCCTTTTTTGCTAGGCAGCTGCATTGGCTAAATCAGGTTATAGTATAATAGGCACCTTGCATGGTTGCCGACAGTTAAAAATGACTCCTGTAATAACTTGTCATCATTTGTTCATACTCTGTTTCTAATCAGATTGCGGTTTGACAGCTTGAAATTTAAAAAAAATTATTTTTATCATTATTATTAATATTTGTTTAAATTTTATTAATATTATTATTATTATTATAATGGACCATTGGGCAGGGGAGAATATGTGGTTGGCAGCAGAGTGGGGGAAAGAACACTGGGCAGAGAAAAAGCTTTGGGCAGAGGACCTACCTTTGAGCGGTCACAGGAAATACATGTAGTTGTGAGCACTGAGAACAGTGGAAAGAAAGAGTCATAGGTAAGGGAATTATAAAGACCAAATGGAAGTAGGGGAAGAAAAGCCTTGTTGAAAATGTTGGAAGTGAGGCAAATGACCAATTGGTAGAATCAGAATCATGAAGAAATTGAGAGAGATATGATTAACAATTCAGAGGGATGGATGTTGCAAACATCTCCTACCTCCATATTATCACAAACAGAGTTCTAGCAATTACAGAGAGCATCGTCTTAAGTTAGCTCGAGAAACAGCGAGAGGTATGAAGCCTTTGCGACCTCATTTAAGTAAGTAAGTAAGTAAGCATATTCTCTATTAGACCACCCTCAAATGCACAATAGGTTACAAGAGGCATAAATGATATTGAATTTTAAACAAAGTCGTACAAGATTTGCACAATAAAAGTTCTCTTGGCAAAGGCAGCCACTCTAGTTAGGGTAAGATCATGTGGTCTGGATCGCATGTTGTGTGGGGCGACCTTACAGGGAGGGAGAAGGTCGTGAAGGACGTGACATGGGTTCAAAGCAGAAAAGAGTAGAGTCAGTTTTATAGTGATCAGTGTTCTTCAAAAGAAGGATAATCAACAGAAGGAAGCCTCAGCATTTGATAATCCACAGTGACAACCTGGGTCTGGCACCACCAATGTTTGCGTATAATCTGCCGTAGGGGTCACACAGTTTGATGTCAATATAGCTTTTTCTCTTCAAAAATTATAGAAACTACTGATCATCAATATTGACAAAGGTGTACAACTATAGCATAGGACCAGTTTCGGACCAGTTTCAACCCAGTGGTTGAAAAATAGATTGCTGTTTGTCGTAAAAATAAAGAGACGGAAGAAATTAAGGCCAGGTGTCATTGACCAAATAACTACTTAGGGTGCCTTGCTGAGGAAAAGGTTGGAAGCCGCAACACCAGACTATCAGAAACTCATCTATATGTGTAAAAAGTATACTGCTGATTCATATCCCCTCCAGCAACATCAATGCTTTAAGTCATAAGCAAAATTTCCCCATTTTTTTTAACAGAAGGAACTTGTTTACTATTCTATACTCTGTAACAGTCAATCAATCAATCAATCAATCAATCAATCAATCAATCAATCAGTCAGTCAGTCAATCAATAAATCAGTCAGTCAATCAATCAATCAATCAATGTGAAAGCAGCCTCTGCCATTTCACTATTGCCCAAATACCTTTAGTCATTAAGACAATTTGACAGATTAATTGAGAGTAGGCCATAATTATGATCTCAATATTACCCAACTGCATTTAGTCATCGAGACAATTTCACAGATAAAATCAAAGCAGTCTATTTTACGTCTATTACCAAAATATGCAGTCATTTAGACTACCTGACAGATAAAATAACAGTAGTCTACCGTTCAATGCATGTTGAAAAACATTTAGGTACTTGGAAAAATTCAACAGATAAAATCATAGCATCCCGGTTAGTATGAAAACAGTTAATCGTAGGCAAACTGTTCATAAACTCCTGTATGCAACATATGCAATAATTCTGCAACTTCTTCAAAGGTAACAAATTCATCAAACGTATTAACCGATCACAGATTTTAGAAAGCCCAGCAAGTAAGTGTTCAGTTAATGATGGCTCACAGCCAAGAAGGTACTGCGCAATTCAAAAAAAGGGAATGCTCCCAGCGCTGGTAAGTACTAAGTTTACTTAGCGCCAGGACAGGGTAACTTACTTAGCACAGAAATAGAGAAGTTACTTTGAACTAACCCTGTCCACTGTGGGGCGTTCAGTTGCAGGTAAAGCCAGTAAAATCCTGTTCCGGATCAGATCGGACTCTGGTTCAGATGTAAACATTTTTATCGCAAGCTGGCAAAGGTTGAAGAAGTAGCAAGGCTGCATATGATTTACTAGGACCCACAGGCCAGCAACCTATAATAATAATATCATTGGTGGAAGCCCACGTCGACTACTCAGGCTGATGCGAATGGGCGGATGGCCTCCAGAAGGTTATAGAACTCTGGGTACATGGAATAACTGGAGAAAACTCACTCAGACACACCCACCAAGAGATGAAGCCGAAACGTGTAGGCCTACTTCATCTTACTGGCTCACCGCAAATGCTCTGCTACCAGAGCATATTTTGAGATCTTGCTTGCTCGGATAAGCCAAATGATAGCCTCAGAAATTGGCCAGGAGAGCTGATGGAATGACTTATAACATTCCAGCACTTAAAGAAATAACATAACTAACTTGAACTTCATGTTTGAAGGAACATTTCAGTTTCCTACCATCATTCAGATTCTTATGCCTTTTGTAATAGGCAAAGCAGGTTTCATCAGTACATTGATATTATTTCCATCTTTTAGGCTTCGTGAAGAGGCGCCGTATAAGTTAGTAGCTGAAGTAAACTCATCATGTCTTTCTAATGCCACTAGATCATACTAAAAAGTTCAATAGTGGCTTCTAAGAATGATCCAGTGGTACTACATCTAATGGGTACTAGCAAGATCTCGTGGCCAATCAAGATTCCTAGAGGTTACCAGAAACTATCTTGTACTCACTGGATAACAGAAATATGTGACATGTTCCAAGTGGTCATTTGTACCAGAAAAATACAGACTTTAGATCTAGAATGCATGACTCAACAGTGGTGGGATAATGTGATTGCCTAAACTAAATGTACGCCTCAGAAAAACTCTCTTCCATTACTCGTTTTTTTTATAGATTGTCCTGTAAACTGGTGGTTGAGTTCGGATAAGTCGGAAAAACAATGAAAGCTCAATTCTGTAACTGTTATCAGATAATCAGGCAAAGATTCCAATGATTGCAATGCAGTATCCAACTCCCTGCGTCAAAGAATACAGGAAAACTGCATCAGTAATACTTAAAGAAACCGAAAATACGAGTGTAGGTGCACGTGTCTCCGTATTCAAAGGACAGAGAAAATACTACTCAGCTGGAGAATGTTAAGCAGAGGAAAAGAGAAGCACAGTTTGAGAGGCAAGCCCAGAGTAGGCTGAAAATAACAATAGCCCACCCACTAAGGAGGGAGGGAGGTTCACAGTGCCACGTCGATTATGCATCCTCATTCCTCAGCAAATAGGAAACGTTTTAGTGGTTCAAAGCTTTACAATCCCTTAACTCGCTTATCGAAACGGAAGAATCTGCTGCTGTATTTAGCTTAGCTTAGCTATATAGTGTAGTTGTTGCCTTCACAATATCCGCATTCTGACTGTGAATGGTAACAGTAGTAGGTAGTAGTTTCAGTTTAATGACACCGCGTGATAACAAGGGTCATTGGTATCGCCCTCCTCCTTATCCAGGCTTTGGACTGGCACTGTCTAATTAATTTTATTATTACTATACCAATGTTTAACGACATCTTATAGCAACATGGACTGTTTCAAGACGTCTTAAAGGATTTTTAAGTACTTCAGTTCCTTTTACATAACGTTTGTAATCTGTTTTCTTTCTCTTTTCTTGTCATTAATTCCGTTTCTTGATGGTTGCTGAAACAGCAGTATTTGATAGTTGAGAGATGTATGTTGTTGATCTTTCATACCAGTAAAATCATTCATATTTATATATATATACATATCTACACACAACATATACATGAATAATTATTCATTTAGCCATTTGCCTTTCTTCTTTTTGGTCTGAAGGTTCTTTTTGACCTTATCGGTTCTCTTCTGCTTTCATTTTCTTTATTTTTTCCCCAAAAAGGTTCTGTTGATGGCCATATTGGCTCTTGTCATTTAAACATAAAACAAAACTGGTTCTCTAGTCTCAAGCGCCATGGAGCCTCTCCATGAAACCTACTCAGAGGCGCTCACAGCCACAAGGCCACAACCAACTTAGTGTGATTAGCCCAATCAGTGAGGCATTGTGCATCAAACATCAAAGCTATGGAAGCTTATAAATAATTGTAACGGGAATAATATTATTGTTCATAATATTATTGTACATAATATTATTGTACATAGTAATCACCGTGACTGGATTTTTCTCATGAGCCAATGGATTGTGTTTTGAAAATTCAATCCGCTTGTGATAACTTTGCTGTTTTTCATGAAATAGTATAGTAACCAGTGATAACTTAGTTGTTTTTCATTAGTTAATTATTAGTAACCATTCGGCAAGACTCGAAGAGGCTGTGACAATTAAAAATTTTACTGTTTGTCTTTTTCACTGGAGTATTAAATAGGAAGGGCTTAAGACAAACTTAAAAAGCAGCATCAATTACACCAATTAAAAAGTCTATCCTGCTTGTGCAGACCAGGGCCAGTTGGCAATATTGAAGGACAATTAAAATTAATTGCAGCAAGAAATTACCTGGTCAGACACAGTAAAATAACATTCAACTTGCTGTCTGCATGATTTTCACTGATATAGCAATCTGCTTAACTTCATGGAGAACAGGTCTATTTAAAGGAACCAATAAGCTGAACGAGTAGGCTATAGAGTCGTGCAACCATCCGGGTATTTGAAGAGAATTAGCATAATTGAAACATCTGCATGAAAACGACAACATTGTGAACAGACGTAGCAGTTCAGGCAACACGTACCCAGTGCTACCCTTGACTGGAGCCTGGATCTGAATTAAATAGCAAAGATAAATGATGTTTCCATGACCAGAATGTAGGTAACTGCATATTAGAAATTCTCAGTCTGATCGAATCTCGATTCGAGGTACAGGTTTGAATTCTAATGGAAATCGCAATTTGGTACCAGTTTGATATGCAGCAGTCATACCAAGTAACACAGTCATATATATAGCAATGAAAGACTGATAAATTTTTATAACTCTGGTCAAATATCAATAAAATTAAATATGAAGTTTATTACTGGGATTAAAATAACACAAATCGAAAATTTAAAATTTAAATCAATTATAAATACTGTTCTGTTCTGATTCCAGGCTCATTAAATTCAGTCATGCACTTGAACTGGGTTCATACAACATCAGAATAAGAAATCTTTATATTGAGCCCAAACCAAAGTTTCAGTATTTGTTTTGGAAGGATTATAATCAAAGCATCAGTTCATTGAGTTTAAACTACAAACTATGAGTTACCTTCAAATACTCAAATACATTCAGAACAAATGATGTCCAAAATGTGAAAATAATTGACAACCGATGGAGACGTGAACTGCAGAATAGTTCGTTAAATGTAAAACAAGGACTTGTAACACCAGGAATCAAAATAACAGAAAACATCTGTATTAACTAAAATATGTCCGGAACTTTAGAACGGAATTCACATTTCCACCATCTGTCGTTGTTTGTATAAAGGGCCATTCCAGAACTAACAGACACTACCAGCAAAATTAACAGACCATCTAAGAAATTTAACATACCATAAATTCACTCTTCATCCCACAATTCATGATACTTCCAGAAATCAATAGACTATTCCAGAAATAACAGATACTACCAGAAATTAACATCTCATTCCAGAACCAACATATATTTTATGAAATTAATAGGCTATTCCAGAATGAACGAGAAATTTCCCAACGCAAACTCCAATCCAGAGCTAACACAGCAGTATATGAAACCGTTAACCATAAAAACTTTAGACCTGGATTTTATGAGTCTCTCCTTAGTAACACGCATACTCCCTGCATTATCCATTATCCTATATATATGATGCCTGAAGGAAATCATACTTCTTCCTTCCTCGCTCAATTCTGCTTTCAATCCCAAATCAGAACTTCAGAGGATGCATCTACATCATAATAAGTAGATAATTTCTTGAGAGCAAATAACAATTTGGTTTACAACTCCTAAATCAGGGTCTACCAGATTCACACGTGATAAAGGTCATCACTTTCAGTCTCAGATAGATATGGCCAACAGACATTGCTGCCGACAATGTATACATACATTGTAGGGGCCTATATGGACGAGTTAGTTACTGTTTTGCAACAGCTGATGGAGTGTAATGGAATAACTGATGGAGTGTAATGAAATAACTGATGGAGTGTAATGGAATAACTGAGGGAGTGTAATGGAATAACTGATGGAGTGTAATGGAATAACTGATGGAGTGTAATGGAATAACTGATGGAGTGTAATGGAATAACTGATGGAGTGTAATGGAATAACTGATGGAGTGTAATGGAATAACTGATGGAGTGTAATGGAATAACTGAGGGAGTGTAATGGAATAGCCCAGGAAGTGTAATGAACTTACTGATGAATTGCAATGGAATAGATGAGGGAGTGTAATGGAACAATCTGGATGTGATTATCAAGATTATCACGATTTCTCGGAAAATCTTTGAGTTTGATCCCTCTCATGCCGCACTCTATGCCTCCTCGTCTGGGATCCAATCTCGTTCCTTTCTTTTGCAATCAAGCAAGAGTTAAAAACAATGTCCGAAAATCCATACGATCATTATCAGTTAGTCTCCTGGCCGCAGCTGACTGCTCTTCTCCATCAAAAGCTCCTCGTCGCCGCCGATGCCTGCCTCGCTCGCCGGTCCCACCGACCGATCGACCGAGCGCTGGGGACTCCCTCCGTCAAACCATCACAGATCCATTCAATTAAGTAACTCGTCCAGGCCACCATTTGAGAACATGTTGAGTCCTGGAGATAGCCAGCAGCCTCTGATGAAGATTCACGATAAGCATGATCACGCAACAGTTCGATGAGAGTGAAAGAGAGAGGTTTCCTGGGGCAGGGTCACTTCCCCCATGTCAACGAAAGGCGTCGCCTAGTCTCATCTCTTGAGCCATTCTCACTATCATCAGTTCCTGATTCTGGAAGTAATTTGGCAATGATGGGTAAGAATAAATAACCTCCACTGTCCTCAATCATTCGTCAAGTCTGTTGTTCCCTTGGTGCTAGTCCAAGTGATGTAATGTTCTCATTTTTACAATATATATATATATATTTTATTTATTTTTTTCTATTAAATATACATAATTGCAGGTACCGTAAGTAAACACATATGTACAATTATACTTATATAATTTGAAAGAAACCTGTTCATGTTTAGTGTGCAATTAGCCAGCAAAGAAGCATGCATATAATAATAAATGTACTTGCAAATGTACAAATTGTATTGTAATGTAATCAAGCATTTATATTGCGACGCTCAAATCAGCAGCACTCTCAATGGGCGTCTGTGCTTGGGCCGAGGAAAAGGAAAGTCTTAAGGTGTCACAGAAACAGGCAAAATCAGAGGGTCAGTGAATCCAGATGCAAAGACTGTGGAAGACAGTTCCAAGCTGAAGGACCAACATAGGCAAAGCTCAAGCATTGTATTGTAATGTAACTACAGTACATCATGTATGCATTGCATACTGTATCCCGACATTCATATTGTTTGACAAAAACTCTCTCATTCAATTCTTTCGTGATGTGCATGACGTCAAGCAGTGCAGAGTAAAAGCCAAGGCATATAAAATGGAAGCTGGATTTGATGATGCTCCTCCTTACAGGGCTTTCGTCAAGCATCCCATGAATTGGCCTTGAATTTTTTTCAGTGAGCCCTGAGTTACAGAGGACAACAACCTGTCAACAACGTATCAAAACAAGCACTTACACTCAATCAATGCCAAATGGAACCAAGGGATTTATGGATGTTGAGTGTTGATGTAGAGGCATCAGAAAGTTGCTCCAAGCAAAGATGTGTTCAATGAGTAAATGTTGAAAGGCAGGTACTGTATTATTCTAACACAGAGGTAAAACAGTTCAGGAGCTGACAGCCCAGCCCACACTTCAATGGGCGTTAGACAGGACCTGTATGGATTTTATTTGGGTCATGATAAGAGAAAATGGGTTCCATACATTACATTACAATTTGTTTCTCCCGCATCTCAACCGTTATATTTGACGAACTTCATTGGCTCCTTCTCCATGCTTTTATACAATTTAGAACTTTTATTCTAATCTTTAAGGTTCGGCGGTGGGCCCTGAGCTACCTGGTTGACGTAATACTTCGGCCTCATTCAGCTCCTTTGCTTCAATTGGCCCCTCTCTGTGGAATATGCCTTCTACATCTATTCACTCTAAAATTCTACCTGACAGTCTCTCATCCTCTTTTGCTATCCTCATAACCTGCTTCTTCTAGTGGGGCTTTGCGCACTGGCAGCAGCACCCTACTAGAGGCGCTCTATAAGTACTTAAATGCAATACAAATGGGCTAGATTAGGGCAAGCTGGCAGTTTTGTGATGAGCAGTAAATGTTTTCTGGTGTTCTCATTTCAAGTGGATAAGTGTTCAATGCAAGTGGTCGACTACATGAGAACGATCGAAGCAAATCGCTGTACAGGGACTAACAGATCTGCATAGACAGAGAAGCAAAGAGTTAATAAAAAACGCTTTTCCTATTCACTTACATAACAGAAATCCACACAGTAGAAAGCTCAGGAAGGCAGAGAAAACCATGCAACAGAACGTTGATGGTGCTGCGCTCTTGCGTGCGCAAAGGACCTTACACACAGGAGGCTCCTACCCAAACACTGCCCAACAGTCAAACCAATCTGCTACCGTGCCCTCAACAGATCAAGACCTGTTTGTACAGCTGGCACCAGTCATGCACCTGCTACTAGGCAGTTGAATAGCTTACATTCAGTAGCATACCTGCATTCTTGCTGGAGGCCATTCCAAACGAAATCGCTATGTGAAGCAACGTTTCATAACAGCTACTCCTCGCAGCTCGCTACCGATAACTCCATTTTTTTGGGTAAAAACACCAGCGAACTTGAGATGGGAAGCCGGAAAGGAAATCACAGATAGTGGCAGAAGTAAGTGGACTAAGGTCTTCGTTATTTCTTTCTCATGTGTTTTCCTGGCATTAAATCTCCACCACCTGCAACTCACAGAAACAAAACAGATATGGGTAAACAAAACTGTTGCAGTTGTAGCCCAAAAATAGCCCAACCCGTCTACACATGCGATGACACATTAACGCATCATACCAAATAAACAAAATAAGTACTTTGTTTGCCTACCAAAATAAACATAGTTAAGCTTTCAGCAGGAAATACCCAAAAACAAATGCTTGAGGTGGAATGCACAACTCTCTGTAATATTCAACACCAACTGGAAAATCTTCCAGATTACAACATTCGAGACACAGCTTCTCACAAGTGGAGCACACTTCCAAAGGTGATTCCCTTACCTCAATAAACCGCTACATAAATGCGTGGCCATCTCACATTCGCATATCGAACGAACAGCAGAAGAAATCTCTCATCGGATAGAAACCGAGACATGGTTTGAGGCGTGGGTTAATTTTGGCAGTGGCGTTATCGGCTGTTCTGCTGGGCAGGCAAAAAGGAGGTCACAGCTAGCCAGAGGAGGAGGCAGCCTGCGACGAAACGAGGTTGAAGGCGCCTGGTCCTTTTAATCTGGTGATAGGTAGCCGATTGGTTGGACTGCTCTGCTTGTAACACGGACAGCGCAGGATCGATCCTCCCTCCTCAGAGACAAGACAGCTAAAGTCTGTGTATTATACATATGGATGATAGGGATCCCTTTCATTAAGTAATTCAATCGTAAATTTTGATCAGTGCTATATGGATTAATGCTTGGTCATTAGTCCTAATGACGATCAGTTGATGAACAACAACAACAACAGCAGCAACAACAATAACAATAATAATAATAACATTAATGAACTTGTATTGGAGCCAGGACGAATGCTCACCGATGTGACCCATGACACACTCGAGACAGGCGACCTACTCCAAAGACTCACGGTAGCTGTCCTGCGAGGGAACGCCATCTGTTTTTCGTCAACACTGCCATGCTAAATGATAATAATAATAATGATAATAATAATAATGATAATAATAATAATAATATGAATAATAATAATAATAACCCACTGCGAAGACTAGCCATTTTAGAACAACGCCCCTAATTTATTTAATCCAAAGGAATCAAAAAATTTATTAAAAAACATAAGAATAACCAAGTCGCTTTCATGTGTACCTTTCCTTTGACCCCTGAGACGAGGCCTGACCTTCCGAACAATTAAATAATTAAAATCTCTATTTCAATATTCACTAAGTCACTGGGGGGAATGAAATACCTCAGGACAAAATAAATAATAATAATAATAATAACAATAATAATAATAGTAACTATAATAATAATAATAATAATACCCTGAGCCCTGCCAATAATAACAATGGAATAGTTCTGTACAATGATGATGATAATGATGATAATGACGATGTTAATGATGATGATGAAGTAGAAGAAGATGATGATGATAATAATTGACAGTAAAAGACGGAGAAAAAAAAATTGACAGAAGAATACAACTTTGGATTACAAACAGAAAGGTCTTTGCAATCACCTTTCTTACATTGGAAAATAAAACATCCTTGTTTGGCTTCCAATAATTTGATTTTGGCAAAACTTATATACATTTTGAAACGAGTTGAGACCATGAGCAGCTGATATCCTTTTGAACCTAATCTGTCACGAGCTCAAATCAAAAGCAGTAAGCATCCTCCTGAAATTCATCCATCATTCGTTGAGTCAGATAATATTCTTAAATTGGTCTGTCATTAGCTGAAGATATAATCCTCAAACTGGTCTTTGGTACTCATGACTCCTCTGCCAGTATCCTGGTGGACATAAGATTGAACCCTGATGGGTTCTATAGTGGCATGAGATGAGAATATGGATTTTAATTGTGCCCCATGTTCTCATGCTGGCTGGGTTGAAACCAGGAGCAGCGATATTAGGGTAAATACTCTATGAAACGGTCACATTATCAACTTAAAATTAGTAGATATATGCTTGAAGAATCAACGAATTTTGACTAATTGAACTTGGACAGCTGGAAGGAAGGTTTAGTGGCCCATAGTCTGGTCAAATAAGGCAAAATCACTTGTAATGCCTGATGTGTATTAGGCAAATTGGGTTCTCAGATAAACCCCAAAGACTAAGAGATTTAAACCCCACAGACTAAGAGAAAGAGATTATCCGAGAAATAAAGATAACCTGTGTAATCACATCCGGATTGTTCGATTGGACTCCATAAACTGCTCAGTCTGGACCCAGCCGTAGATGTACAACGAACATCTCAAACGGAGTCTGATAAAGGTCTACACTCTAAAGCAGCGTTTCCCAAACGTTTTCCGAGGACTGGTTATTTTTATACTTCTCCTTCGTGACCCAAAAAACATGATAATGATGATGAAAATGATAATGGTGGTGATGATGATGGTGCCAATGATGATGACCCATCATCAACACAACCACGCTCAGTCCCATTATGACAATTTTGACTGAATGCGATAAAAAAGTCCTACAGTAACACCAATAATCAAATCACTCTGCCTCCACTCCCTCTGCTGAGCAACTCCAAGAGCTAAAAATATTCATAGCAATAAAAATAATTATCTCGATGATAAAACACTAATATAATAATGGGAAAAAATAATGATTTACTGCCTTTGTCTTCCAAGGCATTTTCGCTCTGCCAGATTTAACTTACACTGTACCTTGGGGCAAAGTATAAATAATACTGATTTTAAGAATAATAATAATAATAATTATAATAATACACAGTGTGGACTTGTATGTGAGTATATAGGCCTACAAATATGTTCTCTTTGCTTTTATTATATTGTCATATTTCTGTTTCTGTTAGACTCAATTAACTATGGCTCATTGTTTAAAGCATGCATACATACCATGTATGTATGTATGCATAAGTTAGAGAGTACATTTGAATATTCTTTAGTTGACTACCAACAAGCAAGCAATATTTTACAAAGTTATAATAATGATAGCAAGAATTTAAACAAAGTCATAAAAACATTGGCATGATAAAAGCTCTCTTGGCATCTTAGGCATCAACTCTAGGAATGGTAGTCAAGTCGTCTGGAATCTCCGGGTGCATGTCGTAAGGGGTGACCTATCGGGGAAGGAGAAGGTCAGGAAAGATGTGACATGGGCTTAAAAGGAGCAAAGTCAACTCTAGTGCAATGTTCTTCAAATGAAGACAATTCAACAGAACGAGCCATTTACATTCGTTTTCAACTCTGTTTTTAATTTTTAATTCCCTCTCCTGTTAGACTTTGCATAGACTGAGCACTGGTGCATAACACTAGACTGTTTATAAAATACTAGAAATAACAGTCTGTAGTTGACCAACAAATAACTGTAGTTGACCAACAACCTAGATCCTATAATTATTAAGGTGAATAGGAATAAAGATAAACAGTCAGGACCTTTGCACCGTCTGTTGAAATAACTGTAATAAACACACGATTACGATTACGTTTACGTCGTCACCTGAACTCATCTGACTTGTTGGGGTGGATCTCTGACAGACAGGCAGAGAGGCAGGCAGACAGACAGACAGACAGACAGATTGAAACAGACACAAACTCATACATAGGCCTATAGTTAGAGAGACACATTATAGTTATAGAGTTATAGTGAGAGGCAGACAGACAAAGTGAGTGAAAGAAAACGAAAGAGCAACAAGGACAGAGTTAAAAGAGAGAGAAAGAGAGAGACAGAAACATACAGGCATATAGAGACATACAGAGAGAGAGAGAGAGAGACAGACAGAGACAAACAGACAGAGACAGAGAGAGAGATACAGACAGACAGACAGAATAGAGAGATGTTGATTAGGATACCGAATGCACGATAAGATACTCTGAGGATACATGAACGCATGGTCGGCGATGACTCAGAGCGGCCTCTGAGTCCCTAGACATCGCCTAAGAATAGACCGGATGTTAACACCGTTGTTACCAGCCCTAAGCAGGCAACAGTCTGATGTACATCGCAGCAGCCACTGCAACCAAGGAAGCAGAGGCAGGCACCGCAGGACCCACACAGCCAACGATGGAGAAACCAAGAAGGAGGCCTTCCAACCTATAGCCCTACTCCCATCTCTCTCTTTCTGTCTCTGTCTGGCTGTCTGTCTATCTCTTTATATGCAGTTCTCCACTCCCATTTTTAGACTCAAGTAGCCATTATAACTGCATCTATCACATGGTGCTATGAACTCCACTGTGGCAGGAACGGTCATGCTTAACAACTTTGAATCGTTTTGGTGTTGTTGGTGTTGACATGGGGTGACCTGAGTTTGAATAGCAGGCCGCTCCATCTGTGAGATGCTTCAAATGCTGTGGAGAGTTTCAGTGCCCAGGCACCATTGGGAATCTGGGTCAACTCGTTTTTCTCCAGTCCATCTCTACACCAGTAAGAACAGCACGGGTTGAGAGGTCATCATTATCGTTATCATTGTCGTCGTTGTCGTCATCATCATCATCGCATCATCACCACCACCACCCACACTCGTCCTCGGCTTGCTCAACTTCTTCCTCTAGATCACCCCAATCATAATCATCCTCAAGTTCATAATTATCATCACCATCATCATCACCACCAGTCATTACTACTACTATTTCCGGGCCCCATCTCATGATCATCAAAACCTTAATCCCAATCAGTCAATCAATCAATCAATCAATCAATCAATCAATCAAACAAACAACCAGCCAATAAATCAAACAATCAATCAACCAATGTGAACCTGATATAGCATTCCTTCAAAATATCTACTCCTAGGAGCTCCCAGTCTGACCACAACTTAAAAAAACGGATTTCAAGATAAATCTGGGTAGAAAGAGCCAAGTCGAACCAGTGTCAACACGCCAGAGCACAACCCCCATTCTTCCATCTCTAATGACAATCATTAACATCACCAATCAACATCTCATCATCATCTTATCCCATCTCAATTACTCCTTCCGTTGCCAATCACCCACCAAACTCTGACCTTTGACTCAGCCTCCTCTATTTATCCCCGAAGTGTCATCTCCTCTCTTACTAACCCCATCCTCTGCCCAACTCTCGCCCTCAACGACATCCATTCGCTGCACCCCCACTGGACCTACCGACTCAGCGCTCGTGAATAAGCCTGTGCCCTGGCTATGGCTCTAGGGTGGCGCTTTAGAAGTTAGGAGATTGCAATCATATTCCTGGAATGTTCATGGAAGAATGAGTTAGCATGCAACAGGTGCAAGGTATCCCAGTGCAACATCAGACAACAGTGCAACACAGACAACAGTAAGAAAAGCTGGCGTTGCCTTTAGTGGCAACATAAATCTCGCTGGGCCTCGGCTGTACAAGCGAAGCTTGTCAGAAATATGAAAATAATGTTGGAACTTAGAAAAACAGAAGCTTCCCAATGCCTGACTAGTAAATAACTTAGTATACAGGTCAAATAGCATGCCTTAGTTAAGACTTGACATTTCTCCCTGTATAACCATATCAATTTATTGGTCCAAAGAAATGTAGAAATTAACATTAGTTCTAATGCTTACTTGTACAAATGCATTCCCACAGCATATATGTGTACGTAAAAGTAAGTAAGTAAGAATGTTCATTACTGGACAACCAGTTAACCCACGATAGCTTACAAAAGATAAAAATAGTAGCTTGAATTTGAAAAAAGTCGTACAACACTTGCATACTGAGTAAAGATAGTTCTCTTGGCAAAGCATCAACTCTATGTAAGGTAAGGTCATGTGGCCTGGAAGGTCACCTCTGTTGCATGGGGTGACCTTATGGGGAGGGAGGGAGGGAGGGATGTGGCATGGTTCAAATAGTACTAAGTGGATAAGAGCAATGAGGAATTGTCAAGAATAGTAAGTGTGTATGTATGTGTATGTACATGTATGTGTGTATGTATGTGTGTATGTATGTGTATGTATGTGTGTATGTATGTGTATGTATGTGTGTATGTATGTGTGTATGTATGTGTATGTACATGTATGTGTGTATGTATGTGTATGTATGTGTGTATGTATGTGTATGTGTGTATGTATGTGTATGTATGTGTGTATGTATGTGTATGTACATGTATGTGTGTATGTATGTGTATGTATGTGTGTATGTATGTGTATGTATGTGTATATGTATGTGTGTATGTATGTGTATATATGTGTGTATGAGTAAAAGTTAGCATGCGTATGCAGGTGTTTCTTTTCATATTATAGTTTTAGTATATATATACATGTATATATATATATATGTACTATGT
Organism: Bimastos eiseni; assembly: GCA_959347315.1. Lineage (NCBI taxonomy): Eukaryota > Metazoa > Annelida > Clitellata > Crassiclitellata > Lumbricidae > Bimastos > Bimastos eiseni. The sequence goes on along the minus strand of OY365813.1, from coordinate 3,467,883 downwards.
GTGTACTATTTTAAGTATCTAATTTATACATATATGTATGTACATATGTGGCTGTTTTCCCATAATGTCCACTTGTATGTAAGTATGTGACATATGTGTATATGTGTACATATGTATAGTGTATGTATGCATATCGAAGGAAGAAACAAAGGCAGACAAAGACAATGCTGAATAAAAATTACAATTATAAGAAAAACGAGGTAAGAAGCATGTAAAGGATGTACTTGAACTGTTGTAATGTACTTGAACCATTGTAATGTACTTGAGCCATTGCAATGTACTTGAACTGTTGTAATGTACTTGAACTGTTGTAATGTACTTGAACCATTGTAATGTACTTGAGCCATTGCAATGTACTTGAACTGTTGTAATGTACTTGAACTGTTGTAATGTACTTGAACCATTGTAATTTACTTGAACTGTTGTAATGTACTTGAACCATTGTAATGTACTTGAACTGTTGTAATGTACTTGAGCCATTGCAATGTACTTGAACTGTTGTAATGTACTTGAACCGTTGTAATGTACTTGAACTGTTGTAATGTACTTGAGCCATTGCAATGTACTTGAACCGTTGCAATGTACTTGAACTGCTATAATGTGCTTTCTAAGAAACCCTCTTATAAGCATTGTAGGAACATCTATCTAAAGAATCTGCACACATAAGAGACGCGCAAGTAAACTTACACACATCTGTAGGATACCTAAACATGCAAAGGATGCACAATTATCCATATCTAACTGGATTGCTAAGCATCTGTTCAAGGGAATCTGTTCACATATAGACTTTGCTTATTAAGGGTCAACTTCTTGGAAAACCTTACCACCTGACTACCATGAATATTCTCTAAGTAATGAACTTATTATTATAATAAGATTTTCAAGGAAAATAGGACAACAGCTGGTTTTTGACCTTGACTTATAATATGCTTCGAACATTCTATAGATTTCGCCATTGGGTTACTTTGGGTGAAAGTTTGCTTAACTCAGGCAGCAACCCAGACATGCAGACAGACAGTCATGCAGACATAGGTAGACAGTCATGCAGACAGTCATGCAGACAGAGAGAGAGAGACATAGGCAGACGTACAGGAACACCAGACTTACCGAATCAAACACAGAAAATTAGAAGCCATGATTTTTCGGACAGTGTGATAAACATAATTCCCCATACCAACTGCAGATAGAGGAGGGTCTAACTAGCCCATCCCACCCATTCCAGCTTAACGGATGGACTCCCAGCTGGGCGATAACTTCCCGACTTCGACGCAGTTTCAAACGTGACGTCATTGTCAGCGCATTAGCCTGACAAAGTAATTCACACACTTCAAACCAAAGATACGAACAGGAGGTCGTAGGCTGCAGAAACCCCTTAACAGTCGACTGAATAGTCCGTGTGCCAAGTGACTCTTAGCATCCACTAACGTAATGCACTGCTGATAATCTGGATGAGCATTGAATCGTCTTTCTTAAAACGCCTAACTCACTGCAGGGTCGTCGTCTTTCTTTTTACCCTCTTTTCTTTAACTTGGCTTGCGTGAAGTTTCTCACGAACGTTGGATCGTCGGTTCATCAGAGTTCTTTCAACTCTTTTTTTCAGTATGTTTCCGTCGACCTGCAGAGCTGAAAATTTGCAAACATGTAACGCTTGCATGACAATTCAATGTATCAAATTTTTACGGACGTAACTCAAAAATTGAGAAACAAATGACAAAAAAATGCACAAAATTAAATATCGTTTACCCACTCGAACGAGTCCTCCTTGACGAGCTCCACTCTGGCAAGTTTACATTATAAATGATCTCTTAAGGAAATGGATCGATTGCGCCATCTACCAGATCACCAAAAGTCAATAAAAGAGGGTCCCAAAAACTCATGTTTTTACTTTCGCTTGCTCTGTCTCCATCCAAACTTGATCTATTTATTTTCTTCTCTTTACTGACTGGGGTAGTGGAGGGGCATAGAGTAATGTCTAACACACTGGGGTGCAGAGTTCTATTCCCGTGGCCCCATAAAATTGACTAGTCCTTCTTTCGCTAGGCGGCGGCGTTGGGTCTAAATTAGATGTATAATGCAATATATACGCCTTACATGGCTGCCGTACAGTTAATTCGACTCATGTAATAATTTGTCGTCATCTGTTCATGTCACTATATGTTTGCAATCTGCAGTTTGTCAGTTTGAAATTAAACAAAAATTATTGGTATTATTATTATTATTACACACTGTTATCGTAATTTTATTATGTAATCATAATCTTGAAATTCCATAGCTGTGCTTAGAATCTAAGCACCGGAGACCAGCTTATTGGGAAACACATACCCGGAGAGGGTTCCAGTCCGACTGGAGCGGGAAGAGATGAGAGACAGCATTTTCCACGAACTGTTAGGGTGTACACTGACAGCAATACCATTTCCTGCTTTTGCCTGTGTTCATATCTGAACTAACCTTCCACCTTGACCTTGGGTTCAAGGTCACTGTCTGCACTCAACAGAGGTTAATTCAAACAGCAAGGAGACCGACATTCAGTCGTAAAACACAGACTCTGTCTGACCTCCATCATACCTGGAAAAGGTCATGGAATAGCACATGCCTTTATGTTTGTCCTGGTACAGCTACGCGCATGAGCACAACAGCAATGAAAACTGTTCTAGCTACTTTACATTCTAACGTAATGTAAATGCAGATTTTAATTATAAGCTATTGTGCAGTTTTACCCAACAATTTTACGTCTTAAACATTATAAACAATGGATGGCCATTTCTTTAATAGCTTTGACACCCTTTCTAATTTTATAAATATATATACAACATGTTATATAAATATATACCATTATACCTATATATAAGTATACATATATTCAATTCATTTTATTCAAGCTGTTGATAGCAAAATAGGAATAAAATACCATGACCATCATTAGCAACAAATGGGAACCCATAAGGGATAATAGTCCCGACCACCTAAGTAATTAATTAATTAGGCAAATGGCAACCAAAACAGAGACTTTTTTGATCCACAGAAAGCTATTGTGTACAAGCGAAATCTTTAATAGGTTCAGACTAAAATGAATGATAAAACTTAATTGAATCAAACAAATCAATCAAAGGATTGTGCCATTTAAATAATAAGCAAAAAAAGTGTTGCCACTCAGACGATGGCCCAAATCCCCAGATCTATTGATCTCAGCTGTAACCGTTAAGCTGGCCAACATCATCATCGTCAAGTGAAGTAAGATGGAACATAGCATGCGTAATTAAAAGTAAATGAGAACAAACACAAGACATAGCAAAACGGAATAATACAAAAAAGAAAAGACAAAAACACGGAAGTTAAAAATAAAAGAAACAGACAAAAGGAACAAATAAATATTAGCAAACAGTTAAGGAACCAAACAAACGACGCCTCCTTTAGAACTTTGCACTATGACTTCTTGCATAGGCAGTATACAAAAAGTGGAAGATAGACAGTTCCATGCAGCTGGGCCAGTTCACCTATCCGAAAATATACCTGAAATAGTTCCAGCAAATCCCACTCGGATAATTACCTTTGTGACGATCAAGGTCACACTCACAAAGGAAATAGATCAAGGTCACACTCACAAAGAAAATAATCTTTAAAGGCCAGGTGGTAATTGCTGGTAATAAATTAATATATATATATATATATATTCTTATATATAATCTCATATATATATATATTCATGCATATCATTGTACATATTCCTTTATATATATGTATATATTCCTGTGTAAATTATATGTTATATATATTCCTGTCTTCAAACGTCCTGCAATCTATCCAATCCAATTGTATCTAATCTTACTTCCATTAAGGCCTGCTCCGTGGTGGAGTGGTAAGAGTCCTGGACAATTAATCCAGAGATCAAGGGTTCAAAGTTCAGCCAAGGAGCACACTGACTGTATACACTGACGGCGGGAAGATGAGATGCGAGGGAGAGGAGTGGCCATCTGCCCTAGTATGCAGAGGCTAAGAAACTTATGTCGCCAACACTTCATGCCCATGGCTGCCTGAGGGCTGGCTCATCATATTCTTAATTCTACCATCTGCAATATCTCTATGATGTCATTATCATAAAACACAATGTAACAGCCTCGGCTGATTTGAGTGAATAATGATAGAACTCATATTCAGTTGATATTTCATTCGCGCCTTTAAAAAACCTCAAAGCCCACTCCAAGGACGTCACTACAAGGCAAAAAGATTGTTCCCCAACAATCAACCACAAGTGAAAAAAACACGTCAAAACACCAGTCTACAGACACAAATTCCAGATCCATAGGCAGAGCAATCATAGAAATCCGGGCTCCTAGGCAGGGCAATCACAAGCTTCTAAACTATTTCTGGGCTCAATGAGAAAATTGAGTACGCGCCCGGCCCGGGTCCCTAAAACATCGCCGGGCCCCTCGACATTTGCCCCCTCCCAAACCCCTCTCTCCGTGGGCCTGTCTATGAAAACTGCAAATGGAGTTCCTAAGACAGAATCTCTAAAACAGAGGTTTTCACACTGTAGTCCACGGACCCCTTGCCAAGGGGTCCGCAATCAGGTCCAAAAAACAATAAAAATAGTACATTTGCAAAGTTTTCATTTTCATCATAAATTATAAAAACAAACTGAGTGATCTATGCTTTCCATGGTTATTACTTGCTGATGTCTAGGTACTCTAGTAACATTAGTTCCTACTGGTGCTATTTTTAGTGCACATTATTGCAATTGTGACGTACCAACAGAGACGCCATTGCTGCTAAAAGTAAATTCTTTAAATATAATATTATTATTTTTCAATGTTCTTCTTAACCATGGATACATTTTTGAAGAGAAAAGCTGATCAGAAATCTGAAGATTCTGACGACAAAGATAAATACGAGAAAAAGAAGCAATTCCGCAAGTATAATCCAGAGTATATTTCATATGAGTTCATAATTTCATTCATTGGAGTTGGAAAAAATGCTGTTCAACCTATTTGTGTTATGTGTGTGCAAAGTATGTCTAAGGAGTCATTGAACCCTGGAAATTAAAGCATCACTTCACGACACTTGCCTTGGACTTACGACCAATGCATGCAGATATTGCCGATAAGCCAAAGAAATACTTCGAGTGACAAAAGGAGCTGTACTTAAAGCAGAAAAAATGCAAAATATAAATCAAGACTAAACATTGAGGCTGATGTTTGTCGCGCATATGACCAAATTTAGACAAACTCTGCAGCGCAAAACACGCACACCCTTCACACTGAAGCAAAGATCATTGTTTATTTTAATAAATGTCTTCAGTAACATAATATGTGTATTTTGATAATTATATTTTGCTTATCGGTTCATTCTGTTGCACGGTTGAATTGTGTTGAATCATGAATGACAGTAGTCAGTAGTGGATTAGACCTACATAAATAATAATGTCGATTGGCCAAATTTATTGAATAGCGGTCCGCCATAAAACCACGACATGCTGCGGGGTCCACAGCTTTAGAAAGTTTGAAAACCTCTGTTCTCAAAGACCAAACAGCTCACTTCATGAAATTGTGTCTCCTGAATATCTCCACTTGCCTTGGACCTATCTAGACAGTCAGACTGCAAAAGAGATGACCTATGACCTTAACTTCCGGTGACAGGAAGTTCAAGTAATGACATTAAGCCCCACCCATCCACCAGGTCATCCACTCAGACAAAAAGAATTCAGCCTGCAATGAAGACTCATGGACCAGGACACAATTAACCCCAGTCTATTAGATGACCTTAATGACTCTCATTGGCTTTTCAACTCATTTTGCAACCCCTCCCCACTTGTTCATTTGAATTGACTGACTCAGGGTTCTAGAAGAAACAGTAATCCTAAACGCCAAGACCTCACCTATTAAGGCAAGAAGTAATGGTATGGTACGAACCTAAGGTATTTTATTCCTTATTTACTCTGGGTTGTCCCGCTGAGAGCACTTCTGAATAGCTAGTACTGTAAGAATCCTTATCCAAATTCTCAGATACGATACGATAAGGTATATGTGCATAAAATATATGGTAATTACTTATCTGTTAAGCACATTCAGCACAGGTATGGTATTGTATGGCATGTAGGGTATGTGATAGCCTAGTGACTAACATTCAACTGGTCAAGTATGAGGTTCAAATCACAGCCAGAGAAGAAATTCATTTCCAGATTTCTTCTTTTTCATCTTCTTCTTCCACTATTTATTTGCAACTTGTGGTAATATTTTATAAAATGCCTATTTGCTATTCGATACAAAAAACACAATTTGAGAAACGTTACAAATCTAGATAACAATACATAAAATTGTTCATACATTTGCTACATTTTTTCATAACTGTACTAATTACGACCATTTCTATAGTGCCACAGGTAGCAATACAAATGGTTGCAATACATTTTTTTCGTACATCTGCCATTTTTTTTTATACATTTTCACAATATGTTCATACATTTGCTACATTTTTGCATACATTTGTTACATTTTCATACATCTGCTAACATTTTTCTGAAAAATGTGCACTTTTTTTTGCGTTTGCTGAATATTTACATGCATTGCTAAATGTGCACCATATCACTGTGTCCATGTTGCACACGTAAACTTTCATGAGAAAAAAGCACAAGACGGATTCCTCATTTTTGATTTAATAATTTAATTATAAACCTGTTAACCAGTGTTCACATTACTTTAAACCAGTTTCTTCAAAATAAACACCTGACGTGTACAACAGTTCAGTATTCCATCTGCCCAAAATGAATTGCCATAATAAACCCTTTGGTCCGGTTCTGTTTGTATGGACGGTTTTAATGGCCTGACTGACTGGAAGCCATGCATAATTAACAACAGCAACACCGGCCGAACAAACAGCACCTAAATGGGTGGGTGCTCACTGCATCTGCGGCTAAATAATATTAGAACTCACACACATAGGTAGTTCATGTTCTCAATCGGTCGAATCATTTCGCACCAACCAAAATAATCATCCTACCATCACCAGTATAACTGTTCTCATCCCTTCATCCATTTGTGTCCTCTCTTCTTGTCCTCCTCCCTGTCCTCCTGCTTTGCCTCCTCCTCCTGCTCCTCCGGACCTCCCCTTCCTCCTCTGCTCCAGGCTTCCATTAGTAGTTACCACTGCCTGGACATAGGATTAGGATGTTGAGAACATATCCAGTCCATCATCAGAATGATCAGACCCGTATCAATGGTGGCAAACAGCGTAAAGCAGTATGTACATCATCTAATTTCATCCTATATGAATGCTGAACAGTGAAACTAACAAAGGCAAAATGGCAGCAATGGCCTGCCATGGTCAAATGAATGAGCAAGGCCAATACAGTCAACATCAGTGGGTGGAAGCTTAACACCACTATCATCGTCTATAAGTATGTATTGTATATATATATATATGCATGTATGTATGTATGCATAGAAAGACATACAATTTAATATATGTATATATTTATATATGAATCAATGCATGAATGTGGAGTTGTGGACACTACCAATGGCACCTTTAAGTACCTCATAAAAGCACTGCACTATCTCTTATAGCCTCACAGTTAGAGGTTGGATGGGTCCTGAAGTCTTATAAGAGATGGCATTGTTTTCACTGCATCTGGCTCACCTTCACATAGCACAAATGCTAAGCCCATGCTGTAGTGTAATGGTAAATACAGAGATAACTAAACAACAAAATGTCATAATTATGAGGGAGGATTGGTTGTAGTAACGAGGACTGCACGGGTTCGAGCCCATCCAAGGTAATTGCTGTATCATATTGTATCGTATCTTATCGATGGATTTATATAGCAGCTCTCACCATGGGCGTCCGCAGGGGGGCGCAAGGGGACGCATGTGCGCCCCCCAGGATTTTGCGCATATTTCCAGAGATTGCGGCGAAATTTGATAATTTGATTATAATGATTATTTTAACACACATTTTGCGCCCCCCTGGAAAAATTCCTGTGGACGCCCATGGCTCTCACAGTATAACTTTTCAGAGCTACAGAAACTGCAGAGGATAATGAAATGACTTTTAAGCGTGAGAAGCCGATGGAGAGAAAAAAGTCAATAGCTAAGCCCTTAGGGATGGAGGAAGCTCATTCCAGGTATAAGATGAACCCACAACAGCAAACGTCCGGTGTTGGGTCTAGCCAGTCTCAGTCCTAGTAACAATAAGATGAAGGCAAGCAATAGATCCACAAAATCAAGAGATTTTCAACTGTGTTGGGACCCTGAGCCTTGACCTTGCTGGGTGCTTCACTCATAGTTGCTCTGAGCCATTGATGGTCTATTGCACACTTCTGATCTATGGAGGAGGGCAGCATCAAAGTGCAGTTTGTATTTTAAAGTATTGTGTTGTTTAATGTCACTATTGTTTTACCCCACCGAAAACAAAGAAAACAACTTGGATTGAGATTATCAGGAAGTCGCTGAGCGGCTTCATCAACGCATGTACCAGAATGACATCCATATTGATATTATTTATATACCGCCAGGTATATCAATCACAATGCACCACCCAGCATTAACTCTGTTTCTATAAAGTTCATAGGACAATATTACCATTATACCTTCTCCTATGTCCATATAATTCATATGGTCCCAAATAGTAGTATTTCACATGCCCTACATAAAGCGTTGCTTTAAAGGTCAGATCAGCGCCTCCGAGTACAGATCCTAAAAGGGCGCTATATAAATTTAAAGTGCTTGATCGATCGATTCTGTGCCTGATGATGATAATATACGACAAACTGAGACTAGTCTTAGTGATGCACTGAAATTTTGCACGATCATTTAACACGGATGTACTCACCTATGTTACCATATCAAAATGTCACGTGTTTGAGTTCGCCTTCAGACAACGGGACGATCCGTGTGGACTTCCCACACAAAACGCGGCAAATACAACTTTATTATTGGGCGCAGAAATTGACAGTGTCTGACCTACGAGAGAGCCCGGATATCAATTGCTTTTCTCCAGGAATCTTTCGCTTCGAACGACACGAGTCACGATGAAAACAGCCCGAGATCTGCCATCCCAGAAACCTAACCCTAGATGACGCCCTCCACGAAGGATACTCTCGCAGACGCTCAAACTTCGCGAACTGCACAGCGCCAGGCATCGTAGCCAGGCCAACAGAAGCAGACGAGCCATAGCGTATCTAGGTCGGGTCAGACTGCAAACAAGGCCGGTGAACTCTGCCCTTTCGGATATTTATAGAGCGGATGGTAGCGACGTCATCCACAAAGTTGTTTATGAAACACTCAGATGCCAGTAAATATGGCGCAGGTGGTGCCATTGCCAAAATGTACGATGGCGTAAACTTGCATCAGTTGCCGAGTTTAATAGGTAGCCCAATTAGAATTTCCGCCCCAGTTCTCCATTATAACTTACAATAGTTGGAATGACTTACAATAATATTAATAGCTACAATTTTCAACGAGGCAATCACCGCGCAATGGGTACCGTGAAGGGGCCCACGGGGACACGACTCCCATCCACTAGGAGCGGGGCTACACGTACCAGGGTTCCTTTGACGATGTTTTAAGCGAGATGAATGGCATTCTCGATCATTCCGTGGACATCTGCGCTATGTCTGCACAAGCTGTCGAAACTCTGTGTAATGCGGTGCCAGTGGTATCGACCTAGTTACATTTCATGGAATAAACTTCTGCAAAGTAGGCATTCCTTGTAAAAGGGAGACTTCCACATCCTCAAATAGCTAATTTGATGTAACCCGTTTTTTCACAGCTTTTCGGTGAAAACAAATTTGTGATGAGGTGAGGTACAGCTGGGGTGCATGTGCAAAGCTGTTCCACTATCCCTCAGAGTTGATAAAGACAGAGCAAAGAAGACAGAGGAGGTGTGCGATTATATGATGCATAGGACAACATATAAAAAAGCAAGGTATGGCCCCTCAGCCCTGGAATTGGCAGGATCCAGATTGTCGCCCACCTTAAACAAGACCTGCTAAAGGTGTGTGATAATCTGGAACCTGCCAATCCCAGGGCTGAGGGGTCATACCCTGCTTTATAGGTGTTGTTGTCCTATGTCCTGTGCCCCAATAGCCTTACAGCAGTTAATGATGTGTCATCATTATTGTCACAATTTGCCAACACAGGCATCAATTTTATACAGACGTACTCAAACAAGATTATGATTCTAAAATGCAAGTTCATGTATATATGATCGATTTATTTAAAGCATTTGTTACATTTAAAGCATTTGTTACAACACACAATTTTGTCAAAGCATCTTTCAAGCAAATCTGAATCATTATCATTGGTGAAATTCACATATTATTATGCTAAATCGAATAGTATATATCAGTGGCAAAATCCACATAATTCATGCTAATCTGAATAGTGAAAAGAATTTACTGGTCATAAGTTCGCAATAATCAGTGGTTAAATTCCTACATTTTATGTTATTCTGAATAGTGAAAAGTTGGGTTGCCAACTCTGAAAAAGCTCAATCCGGGACATTTCCCAGTTCACACTACAATGAAAGTTTTATGCAGTTCACTGTTCACACCCATTCATAAAATAAAGGTACTAGCATTAAACATAAAAGAAACCGCATTCCACTAGGCCAGCGTTTCCCAGTCTTTTTTGGCTGTAGAACCCCTTTTATCTTAAAATGTTTTTGGCGTAACGATCGTAAAAAACTGAACATATTCTCTTATAGATACAGGCAATTATATATTGAGGCTTAGATTAGATTAGTACCAACACAAATATCGATGACAATGGCATGAATTACCTTTCATATCACGTTATGCACAGACGTTAAGCAAAAAGCCACCATTTGCTTATACTGAAAGTTTTCCGCAGAACCCTTCCTTATCTTCACTCCACGGAACCCTAGGGTTCTGCAGAACACAGTTTCGGGAAATGTTGCACTAAGCTTATGAAGTCATGAATTTTGAATGAAGGTCGATTAGTCGAAACACCTATGATTTAAATTATGATTATGAATATTGAGAATTAAAATTTTGTATTACAATATTGCTCATGTTGCTTGAATTTGAATAATGCCATTCAATTGCATAATCTTTTGTAATAATTTATCCTAGTACCTATTCTGGTATTCTGGGACAAAATAAACATTGCCCAGAACACAGGACGACCCGAGTCTATTCCGGGACTGTCCCTGCCATTCTGGGATGGTTTGCAACTCTAGTGAAAGGCAATTACTGGTCAAATATTCACTATTATCATTGGAGAAATTCACACATATTATGTTAATCTGAATGGTAAAAGCAATTACTGGTCATAAGTTAGCCAGAGTTGTTAAATATGACAAAACTTGAAGATCCACAGCCACTGAGCACTTCAAGCAGTTGTCACTGTAAGCATTATTTCTGTTCTCAACAGTGAAATAGTGATACCTGACTGATGCATTGGTATGTCAGTGGATATAGACAAAAAAAATGCTAAAAAAAATAGTCCCATAAACAATATGTGAATGCATACAAAAGTCAGATCTTCATCTCATATGTAATTGTCAAATGATGTGAAGTTCCTGTAAATATTTTCAGTAAATTCTGTTTACATGAAAAACGGGTCACTGAGTTCTCAATTCCGACTGAAATTTTCAGAGCTACGTCAATCAAGATCGTACTCATTAAAATTCTCGGTTTGTGATTCATCTTCCTGCAGATCATCACATCCATCCGGGTCTTTTCCTTTATCCTCATCCACTCCAGTCTCTTGCTCCTTAACATCTTCCTTAAGTTGCTCCTTTGTCTCTTCCATGTTTTTGTCTTCTCTCGTTTCGTCATTCTTTGAACTCTCATCGTCGTCGCATCGCGGTTCTGCCGTGTCACAATTGGCAGCACATCTGTTTGTAGCATTCTCCTCTTTGTCTTCCTTTTCCTCCTCCTCAGATTCTTCTTCTTCTTCCTCATCTCGTTGATGCATTCCCGTTGTATCATTCGTCTGGTCCTCTTCATCCCCAGCTGGTTCGCGGTCAGAGGTCGCTTCGCACTCCTCCTTTTGCGGCGGGTTTTCGGAGTCTACTTCCATCTTCTCTGCATCATTTTCGCTATGTTTGGCATTTTCATGCGACTGACCATAACCCAACAAACTTGAAACCTACAATATGTAACGAATAACAGTTTCTGGTGTTAACTCTCATAAGCATCCTAAGTTTTCTTGTAAATAAAAATTTCTATTAAGATATTTCAAACTTTGACCGAGTCTTTGTAATGGGCTCACTAGGTAAAACCAATTTTATGCATACAATAGTAAAACTTCAACTTCTTTGATTATTTCAAGTTGAACATGGTCTCAGAGAACATTTCCCAAAATTGGATACAAATCTTTGCCGACCCCAACTCACTATCTTGGTCAAATTTTGAAATATTCAAATAACATTTCGTATTAATTTTTGTGCCTCAAAATGATGGATAAACAGATGGAAACATTTTTATCAAGATCCAAAGTTGAAGCTGGGAGGTCTGGCTCATCTCACATGGAATGACCCCATGTCCACTCCGTCCACTTCGCTCGTTCAGTAGACTTGACCTCTTGGCTACTCAAACTAGAACAGCTATGGCTCAGTCTCAATCTTTTGTACAATTAGTCCCTCTCTGTGGAATGCACTTTTGCCATCTGTTTGCGCTAAAATTCAATCTAGCAGTCTCTCATCCTCTTTTGCTCTTCTCAAAACCTACTTCTTCTCGCCTGACCTTTTGCACTGGCAGCACTTCCGAATGGTTCACCCTACTAGATGCGCTCTATAAATATAAAATACAATAAAATATGTATCAGGACAATTAACAGGCCACCTACTAGGCACTTCAACTCCCAAAAACTGTCGCACCGACGTATATCTATTATCTACTAAACGTAAAGACATGCTTTACGTTCGAATTACCAGACTGGGGCTTGAACTGTTTTTCAGTGTCCAATCCACCAAGTCGGACAAACTGTCATAAATCTGAACCATTGTAGATCTCGCATTTTCCAGCGCAGAATTCGGAAGACCCTTCACTCTGATCACCTACAGATAAACAAGACCACCATTTTGAAATGCTGTCCATCAAATTGAACAACTGCTTGGAAGAACCTGGCCTGAAGTAGGCTAAAAATCAGCATAGATAATAAATAACTGCAAGCAAGGATGGCGATTTAAATGAATCAAAAGAGGATCATAAATGTAATTTGAAGATAAAAGATTTGTTGAAAAAGGCTGACTACTTAGCTTTTGTTATAAGTAAAGAGTGTGTGTTACATGCTTGTTTGTAGGCCTACATCAAATTGCAGGAGTTCATATTAAAGAATATACATACTTACTTACTTACAGTACAAAAAGAAAACAGGCAAAATAACAAACTGACCAAAACTACCTCTAACTGTAAAATGGATGTAAAAACATGCCACGCAAGAACACCAATGTGCTCTGCCTTGCCGATAAATTTAATGGAATAGGTCTTAAGAACATTCAACGCCAAATATGTACAGAAAACACGTAATTACAGTATCAACATCATATAGGTTAGTCCAGAAAGCACCTTGTTTATTTATTCACTCTTTAGGCGGCGCTATATAAATGTTTGATTTCAATAACATTACAGAACATCAGAATTTTTGTTCAAATGTCTGTATTAGAATGAAAAAGCCAGAAGGCAAATGCACTGATGAAAGATAATCAACAGCAATGAGGTTGAATTTCCTTGCTGTTGCACATTTTCCGTCAGCCATTGACCAGGTTTTGGAATGTCTGAGGCGATTTCCGGTTATGCCCTAATCGTAAGCATAATGTCACCCAAACCCAGCAGATGTAAATAACTCCTTAATAAAAAGTTGGAGATATAATAAAGATTTCAAAACCTGAAAAGTACACTTATCTTCATCTTTTAAAAGACACTAGAATAATAAAAATGTTCAGCAAATTGGAAAGTCGCTAAATTTGACTTAATTGTTACAGCAAAACACTGCTCTGTGCAAATTCACCTCTTTCGAAAAAACTTCTGACAGACTGTGTGCCATTTCTTGCAGTCTTCCAAGCCTTCCACGCATGGCCTCAGGGATGGAACCAACAGAAGATGATTCAATCCAAGAGAAAGAACTCTTCAGTCGTGCGGTCAGATGCCTTGCGGTTGCGATCGCCTTACGCTCAAAATTCTATCAAGGAATAGCCAAAAACAATTTCACATATTCATTCATTTGTTCTGTGTTTCTATGGCAATACTTCCAGAAACCTACTCAGAGCACTCCCAGCTCAGCCATGGCTAAAGAAAAAAGACTTGAGTGATTTATAAAATCTGGTTTGATCGATCAGAAGTAACAAGTGCTGCTACGATGGGATATAATTCCAAATTGAAGATGATACAACCGAGAAAGCTCGGCATTGCCTGGCAGACAAGAGAAAGCTCGGCATTGCCTGGCAGACAAGAGAAAGCTCGGCATTGCCTGGCAGACAAGAGAACTCATGGAACTAGGATTCCCCATGTCACAGAGCGAAGCTTCCGAAGTGCTACAATATCGGACACTGGGCTGTAGAGATCACGCGGGTAAGATGGAGTACAGACAAGGACGCAGCAAGAAACCAAGGTAGCGATAAGATATGAGATCTGTTGGGCCACAGGCAACCAGCTCAACAAATCGCTCATGTAGGCAGATAGAGAGGCATACTTGGGAATTCGTCCCATGAGCCGAGCGTAGCACCCGATCAAGCCACCCCAGAAGCCAAGGGGAGGCCAAAGAGGATCGAGCGACAGTGGTCAATTTGACTTGTAACAAAACATGCATATATTACTAGTGTAGTCATTTCCAGAGTAGTCATTTCTCATCCAAGACACTTAATAAACCAGCAATGTATAAAGGTCTAAAAGCCACAACTATATACATCACATGTCCTTTTGATGGACCAGCAAGACATTAATAGAAAACTTACACATTGTTTCATTATAAATTACACGAACTGAGATAACTGCTTAAAATCTACAAAACTATACTTCAATTTTACAAACTGAAGTGTGAATGGTGTCTAACACACTCTATATACACAACATAGGAAACAAATGCTAATCCAGACACTCACTGAATCATAATATCCAATCTGTTCATTAGCTGCGTCCTCAGTCACCCGATCCTCCATTTTGTTAATCTCCTGCCAATAGTACTGTAACTTATCGTGCGAACTTTTGCAACCACTTCGGGCATATTCAATCTACAAATAATAGAGGAAAAAAATTACAGAAAAACAACAAATCACACAGATGATGTCAGTAAAACTAAACCACAGCAAGCAAATTGTAAAAAGCTTAAACCTACACAAAATGTACATAAAGTTCTTAAAGAACTTCTTGGCTAAAGAGCAGAGGATTTCTTTGTGTAAAATTAAAAAAATAAGATCTAAAACCACAAATGTGTAATTTTTTAATTCACACTTCTATGGCCACAAAGACCCACCTTGCAAAAGCACAAGGGAAAACAAAAATAATAACACAAACTATCAGCCCATCAAAATTGGAATTTCAACTAAATTAATCCACCACAACAAATTCATCAAAATTCGTGGCCCTCTTGTTGTTCTACGCATGCACTCTGCTGCAGCCCAGTTGAAGAGCTTAGCCTATGTTGGCTATTCAGCTTGGAACTGTCTTCCACAGTCCCTGCACTAGGAATTACTGACCCTCTCACCTTGTCAGTCTCGGAGATGCCCCAAGTCTTTTCTGTTCCCTTGCCCAAGCACAGATGCCCGTTGAGAGCGCTGCTGATTCGAGCGGAGCTATATAAATGCTTCATTAAATTATATTACAAATAAACCTAAAACAAATGTTAAACTCCAGGCACTTACCAAATCCACGGTGTAGTTGAGCTGGCCAATGGTCTTCCTGGCACGCAGCTGGGCTCCTCTCATGCGCTTCATCGTCCGACAGTAGAGGCGCCTCTGGACCTTGCTGCCCAACTGATAGGCCTTGCTCAGAAGGACCCTATCAGACGACAACGTATTCTTAGGACTGGCCTCAACTCCACATTCTGAAAGAACAAGGACCCAATATAAGAACCCTGCACTCATTACACAGATTTATATAGCGCCTTCAATGTTGCTATTCAGGAGCACTCCTGAATAGCTGAAAAGAATGGTATTAGGTATAAAAACAGTTTTTGACATGTGTGTGGCCCATTGCCAGCTTGTAAACTTCCAGCCATGAAACATTAGCATTATGAACATTATTATTCCTAATGTAAACACATATTACAATTACTTTACTCCAGAAACGTTTGTTTCTTTGGCTGACACTTCTTCTTATTTACCTTTAGACAAGGGATTTATCTTAGGTTATCAGAATTCATCACCATTTACTCTTAGATAATGGTCTTGATTTAACTACCATCGCATTCAGCTTGGACCTGTACACAAAAGTGTGAACCCTTCATAAAATGTTGCACATGCAAAATTTCGAGTGTGTACTGTCTCCAAAAAATTAGAGGGAACACTGACCATGGGCATAAATTCTTAAGTGAGCCAAGTATGCTGTAAGCTGGAAACCAACAAGGGGCATATACCCAGATGATAACTTTTATACTGTATCTGAACATTTATATATAAAACCAACTGGCCTTCTCAAAGGCACTCGACTACAACCTACCTAGAAAACAAAAACCACACATAATGAGACGTTAACTTTTCTCAGTTTTAAAGTCTTCCTACAAAATACAAACAGATGTTCAACAAAGATAGAAATTGTCAATACCACTTGGGAGGTAGTCGTCCACATAGCGGTCAGCGATATCCAGAGCCAGATCAAACTTGTTGACCACTCCTCGACAGACCGGAGTGGACAGCACCCTGGTCACCTGGTCAGTTCCAACTTTTGCAGCTGTAGCCACAGTGTTTAAGCCATACGTCTTCATACCACTTATCTTCTCACCAGTGTATGTTCGAATGCCTATTACCTGGACATAACATCCAAAAGTCACATCAAATCCAGCTCACCCATTAAAAAGATAGATCTGCAGTTTTCAAATGGGAGATCATAGAAAATCCTATACATTGTAAATTTTGAAAAAAATACAAAACATAGCTGCAATTTCTCTACCTTATTGTAGCCGTAGTTCTTAACCGAGTTCACTCGACTGACAATCGGCTGAACAGCAACACAACACAGGTCTTTTGTCTCCTTCACAACCTTTTAACAAAAAACCACAATAATTAGCAACTTCAATTGAGCTAAGTCTCTAATACATAAGCTATATATATATATAACTAACCAATGGAACATAAAAATCAAGCTAGAAAATAAGTTTAATAATAGATGACTATAATGAGACAAAGACAATTTTCCATGGGCAAGCCTATGCCTGATGAAGCACACATTCCACAAACCTACCTGGACCCAGACAGCAAGAATAGTTTTATGTTAGTCATACTTTACTGGTCTTCTTGAAGTGTTCCACAATCGATGTCTAGAGCTTTTTGACTTACGCAGTAGAGAAGTCATTAAGAATGAAACAACAGTTCAATTCTATTCAATTATCGTTTAATTATAATCAAGCTGACAAACCGCAACTTAATGTACAGAGGCTAAGTTTAGTTAAATTAATGCACCTGAGTCAGACACCTGAAATTCTTCAATAGTTCCCCTAAGTTCACCTCAACACATATTTCTACAGAGGAGGCGAGGCATGAAGTTGCGGTCATCCTTGCGTGGTAAGGTGAATTCATGGGCCTGTGGCCGCAGGTTGTACTTGCTAGAACGAGGTGCAAGCAAGTGTTTTCTCGCGAAATGCTATGGTAGGCCTACTTAACTAGATATGTCTTGAATTTAACTTATGGGTACTGACATTAACACTGAATTTGATTAGAAATTAACAACACCATTTCTACCAAAATACTACGGCATCTCAGCGAGATAGGAAGCTCTTATCAAAATAACCAACACCAGAACTGAAGCCTTAAAATTCTCCATAATTACCTCATCGGTTGGTTTCGTGATTATGGGACAGCGGTCTTCCAGGAGGTCTAGCTGAGCGCAAGCAATGTAATTGAGAGCAACAACTACAAGAGAGCAAAGGTATTGCCTTAAAAACCAAACAGATCACCAGACATATTGAATACTAAACAGTCAAAACACTGCAAATAAAAGGCCTTCTTGATTCTCCAGTGCTGTAAGAACTCCGCTACTGTTTGTAGTCTGACAGTGTCAGTCTCAAGCCTGGATAAAGGAGGAGGGCGATACTAATGATCATTGTTATCACACAGTATTGTTATACTGAACAACTAACTTCTAGTACTGCAATCAGTTCAGACAAGACTCAAACCTGAAAGCGTCATAATTAATAGAGCACCCTATTAACTATTCAACCAATAAGGTATGAGAACTAAATTGCAAAGTCATAATGAACCGAATCTTTGGGAAGACATGGTGTCACTTAGGACAGTTCCCTACAACTGGCCGTTATAAATGTTCCATAGAGAGGGGTGGGAAAGATACATCGATGCAGATACATTGACGGCAAGAATCGAGGTCTCTTAGCATATAGAAGAAAGTAGACTCCGTACTGATTTGAGGATAGGAATGGGCTAATCACGACTAGAAGGATAGTCTTAGCACTGATTGGAGGATATGGACTAGAAGGGTCGGCTCAGCACTGATTTGAGGATAGAAAGAGCTATACTCAATTCATTAACACACTCCAACACCAGTGAAGAAGTAGCTGACAATCTTGGGTCAACAAGTGTCTGATCTCGATCCTCACCAGTTGGTTTGGTGATTATGAGACAGTGGGCGTAATGAACCGTATCTTAGACCAGACATGGTGGCACTCAAAAATTTTGCAACGGGGAGGTGGGGTTCATTAGAAATTCTGCCACCATAGTAAAACATACAGAATATCCGGTAACCTTGGGGTACGAAGGATTTGATCTGGGGCCTGCTGTGTTCCACGGGAGAGGGGTCGGAACAGCAATACTCAGCTCATTGACAAATTCCATCACTATTGTAAAACAAACCAAAAACGTAGCCAAAAACCTAGGGCAACAAGGGTTTGATCTGGGACTGGGGTGGGGTGACCCGTCACCCCATCCCCAACACGGGCATCCTGTTCACTCCCAACTGTTACTGTCCAGTTCAACTTACTCTCTTTATCAAATCTGGACACAACTGGCACTGCAGTGTTGACAATGGCACTCACTCCAGACTCTGCTGTTTCCAGCGTAAATCTCAGCAGACGGTTCCTCTCCTTTGTGCTTGTGTAGAATCCGCTCAACTGACCAATGGCAGTGGCCATGATGGGCAAGCCAAACAGACGCCTCACAAACTGGTCACCCTCTGGTGACTTGCCACTTGAAGTTACTTCAGACATCATATTCTATCACAAATGAATCAACCATCAATGTATTAATGAACTATCTTATTACAAAATCCATATTCCTTTAAATATGCCCTATGTGTCATTTGTATGCATTAGAAGTTCTTGACTTTATTCAACCATAACTGGTGAGTTAGAGTCAGAATATCAGTGCCAGATTACATCACTACACTGAAACTTTAAGAGCCTAAATATTATAAAACATGTCTAACACACTGAATTACTGTTGATTCAGGCAATCAACACTGTTGAGCTTATTCTTGTACCCGGTTGACATTAAATCAACAAAATAAGTCCTGAGGTTGCTTTCTGAAGGAGGTGGGATCACGATGAATGAGAGTATGAAAATGATAAGAAGTGCATAGCCTGAGGATAAAGAATAGCAAGAGGAAAGTAAAGAAAATGATGAGAATGAAGGAAGATGGAAGAAGAAGATGGAGGAAGAAGTACTTGGAGAAGATGCAATAAAGATGCGAAGAATATGCGCATTGCAAAGGAGACGCAATGAAATAAGTAATGGAGACTAAATAAAGATGTGAAGAAAAAGTGAATAAGACAAGATGGAGATGCAACGTAGACGAAACAAAGGGGCGAAGATGCGAATTAGACGCGAGGGAATAAGCAAAGTAGAAGCAATGAAGACGGGAAGAAGATGGTATTAGGACGTAAGGTGGACGATGGCAGAGGAAGACGACGGACGAGGAGCACGAAGGAAGATGACGCAATTCTTCTGAACCTTTCTGTCTTGTTGTATGAGCCATGCACTCCCCACAAATTAAGCCAATCTACCCGGTGAGTTGAGCCCTATCGTGTAATATAACAACAACCAATTAGAATCCCGTTTATCGTATTAGATATCACAAGTTATTATCATCCAGACACATCGCCAATCCTTGATTGTTTCATGAGCAATACGTGTCATATGATTTTAAATAACGAAGCAACTGAGGAAATCAAGAATTTTCTCAGATCGGCAGCGTTTATACTGCAACTACACTTGCTCAAACGATTTAGCCAGTTTAAACTCACTCTCAAAGGTCATCAGCTTAATTCAGAATTTACAGTATATGGAATATTTTGTAGCTTACTCGTATCACGAATTGCGCAGAATTTTATACAAACACCCACACGCCTCGTATCGGCGCACTAGATGTCAACAACAGCGGGTTGACTAACTGGCTCCACAGACTACAAATTAGATTCTGGGCTCAGTGGCGTTCAGATGACTCGAAATGAGTTTGCCATTCGCGCCAACTATGTGATTAACATAACGTAGCGTAAAATGAGTTTTAAGTGGTTCAGAAGGCGCCAAGTCTGTGTTAAAACTTAAAACCATTGCAAAGTAACATGGGACTTGCTTAAAAGTCCAAATTTTCTGGCTTCTTCGTAAAAGCCATGATAGTGTCCATTGAGACCGCGCTATAATCCAAATCACCGTAATCGTAATCTCAACATTATTTTCTACAGCGCCCACAAAACTTGACAAAAGGGAAGTCGCGGGAACCGGCTTATTCACAGGCGCAATCATTCCACAAGTTTACAACTCTTGAGCTGACGAATCTCTCCCTAAATTCCTTTCGGCTGCTTATAAATAATTTATATCCGGGTAGCAATCCAAAGATGGTAGAGTCGTAGACTATGATTAAACCATGTTTTGACAAAATGCAAAGTAACTCTTCCTTATCACTCTTCAGTGATAATCTTGACTGCGTTAGGACTTACTACTTAGGACAAGGGCATATGCCTATAGGTCATATAAAAATGTATTGAAAGGCCTCTATACATTTTGAGGTCATATTGGTGATATTGGACGTCTTTGAATCTGGTAGACAGGGTCTACCAGTTGTTTCATCTTCGCTATCTTGGACAACCATCTGAGTTGAATCAGTTGATGCTGCAAAGATGGTAAAGTTGTACTGTTGTAGAGATGCGGTTTCCGCGAGGACAGCGAATAAAGTCAATAAACTCTGCACTCAGGCACTCAGCTTCTACAATTGTGCAATCTAGTTTGCAACGACGATGGATACAACCTTGGAAATAATTCAAAGAACCTCTCCCAGAGTTGTTCTCCCTTTTCAGTGATAATCTTCTGTATAAATTAAACTTGTTTCCTAATTCTTATTTTGGTTGTCTAGCTTACTTACATCAATAATTATTGCCCGCGCATAAGAAAATGTGTGCTAGGCAGTGACTCAGAGTAGCTAGAACTCTTCTAGCTCAAGCACGGAGCTGTTGTTGCTAGCGGTACTTGCATGCGATCGTTTGCGGAATTTCGAGTTCGGACAAATCGTGCGAAAAAGTTGTTGTTTACGTGGAGCGGCGCAAAATTTGTCGGATAAGCTAGTTGATCACACACAGGTCATCTTCTTGAGTAGCCGATTACTGTCGAGGAATCCTACGATTGCGTCTTATTCGAGCCGGAATGGCGGCCGATCAGAATTCCACCGTCAGTGCCGTCGAGCTGCGGCATCTTGTGGTGGACAAAGACCCCGTGAATGACCAAGCTTTGCAGTCGGCCTGGGCAGAGAAGCGCCTCGTCTGGGTGCCCCACGAGGAGCATGGATTCTCCCCGGCCTTCCTGCGGGAGGACCGGGGCGACGAATGGTTGGTTCAGATGCAAGATTCTGGGAAGACGATGGCCTTTAGCAAGGACGACGTACAAAAGATGAACCCACCGAAATATGATAAAGTGGAGGATATGGCAGAGTTGACCTGTCTGAATGAGGCTTCAGTGCTGCATAATCTTAAAGAGCGGTACTATTCCGGATTGATATATGTAAGTGCTGCCTGGCTCTGAATTTTGGTTTAGACCTGCCTTGTGCAAGATACAACCAGCACTCTTGACAATTAAGCCTTCAAAGTACAATACACGTTCTGAAATCACATCCAAGGGTTAGGGTAGGGTAATAGAGCCACTTGTGTGTAGTGTTACTTGAGAGTCTATCAAGTGAAGGGCAGATACAATTATTGCAGTGCTTAGTTTGGGAACTGTTAAGTGAAAGTAGTTGAATGTTTATAACAGAATAATCATTTCACTCGATGACAAGTACATACATGTAGCTTCAAGTTTGCAGTCCAACTGAATTGTGGTTGAGTGATTTTACGAGGATGTGTCCTCAAGGCCGCTTTTAAGATGCACCTTTAAAGTCACATTTTACAGCATTTACGCAAACTTGGAACTTCTTGAAATTTGAAGCATGTGTATAAGCAGATGGCATTTTGAAATTGTACTATGCTTTTGGCCTCATAACATGCTGTTAATGGCCATGGTCCTTTGAGATTAAACCATTGCTAATTGTAAACATTTTTGCCTTTGTTGGTCCATATATGGACATTACCTATTGTCTAAATACCATAATTCTGAGGTCTAAGAATTTATTGGTCTGCTGTGAATGGTCAAAAGCAGTTGCAGAAAATGCAATCCTAAGGTAGAACTTCTTATTTTGAACTATCTTAAGCCTTGTTATTTCTAATTGACTCTAAAACATCTGGATATCTAATTGATCTGTCTTGCAAACTGCACTTCGGATTCACACTTCGATGTGCGCTTAGAAAAATTCATACTAACATTAAATAAAATATAAATTTCGGGTACCCGAAACCCAATTTCATTACCTGGGTAGTCAGCTTCGGTCGGGTACCCGTTGACAGCCTTACTCAATTCCCATGGGTTGTAAATTTGCTCTTGGTATTTATGCAGTTGTTTTCCAACATCAGAATGCAATAGAATGTTTTCTGACAAACTCAGTCATTGAATAGCTTGTATATTTAGTGTTTAATTAAATTCCGACCCAATTGTCTTAATGTGTAGATCGTTGTGAGGAAAGGAACCTTAGAATCAAGTTGCTTGAATCTTTAACTGAAGATTGGGATGGGTAGACGTCCAACATTTTGAAAACATAGGAAAAGAGTATAATTGCTTTCTTGTGCTGAAGTTTAGATTAGTTAAATTTGCACACATCTCTCGTCGTGTATATGTCAATCGTAAAAAATTATTTTATCAATCCCAAATGAATTTGTCTTTTCAGACGTATTCCGGTCTGTTCTGCGTAGTCGTCAATCCGTACAAACGTCTGCCAATCTACACGGAGAACGTTATCGAGCTTTTCAAAGGCAAGAAGCGCCACGAGCTTCCGCCTCACGTCTACGCAATTACCGACGGTGCTTATAGGAATATGCTCTTAGGTAAGAAATGATTCATGGTTGTCATTTCATTGATACTGTTCATCAGATTTATGATTTGTTTGTCTCAGTTAGAAATATTTACTATGACTCAAAGAGAATGTGGTATTTGTACTTACGTTGCTCAATGTTATCTGCCTGTCTGTAATGCACTTGTTTAGGTGTGAGCAGCACCTTTGATGTTATAGGTCTTGCTACGTACACCTCTGACTGGGTGGTACTTTATTAGGCTATATATATATGTTACAGGCAATTTGTAAAACCCTAACCCTACACTAATCCTAGCCACTGACCCTAACACTAGCCCTCTACCTAACCCTACCCCTAAATAGAGGATTTTACTAATTGCCTAAAACACAGGCATTTTGCAAAATACCTGGGTTTGGTTTACATGCATGGACAGCAACTTCCAACTTATATGGGAGGCTGTCTTTATAAAACAATGGGGTCTTAATGTGGTTGAGTGATTTTGTTGAAGTACAAGTTATATGATATCAGCAGTGTAGCAGCATTTAGGAATGGACAAATTACTTGAAAATGAATTATCAGTTTGCAGTGGAAAATGAATGGGGTTAAACCGTGAACGTGAGAATAAAGGACTGAAGTATTATTAGCAGTCAGTCATGCACAGATGGGTAAAGGTGTATTTCTTGATCTGCACAGAATGGACCAAGATTGTTTGCTCAATTACTTTACAAATATTGCAAACTTTGTAATAAGATGCATTCGAATATACTCTGCTTATGTCTGGTGTGATTTTTCCTTTCACTTCAAAGAGTGTCTGCAACTAGTGTCTGGCACTAAGGTCCAAAACTTGAAATTTAATGGATGCATTTAGGTCACAGAATTTAAATATAACTGGTGAGTTGCAGTAAGGTCACAGCCCTTGAAATTTAATGGATGCATTTAGGTCACAGAATTTGAATGTAATTGTGACGAACACTTCAGGACTTTAACACTTGGGACTAGGTATAAAGAAAAACCAGAAGCAGGTCGCCTAGTCTGACTTCCTTCCTTTTTTCTATTAGTACCTTGCACTGGGAAATCTTATGCTGTGAGAATCGCTTCATAAATGATCAGATACCTTAAGATTTTAATGCTCAGACATTAACTTATGACTGCCTACATGAACTTTACTTACTGGCTCCATGTAAAAATTGCTTGCATGCATATATGAAACACTCTAAATATAGCCTCTTATTTCACACGTTGAAATGGTGTCACGATAATCAGAGGTTTGTTGCATAAGAAATTATCACTTAATAAATTATAAAATTGCATGCGGTTTTACAACCTAGGGCGCTGGGGGCCATTTTAGTTCAGACTTGTCAGTAAAATCTGTAGCTGCTAGTTTTGAAGGTTGCTAGGATACACTTTGCTAATGTAGGCCTACATATTTTTGGGACTCTTGCTCGGATACACTTGGCCAATGCACGTACAGACAGCTTTCCATAAGCCTTCACATTTGCTTGACATGTTTCCTTTTAACCCACTTGTTGCTAAAAAGGCCATCGTTCTCTGTTTCTGATAAAATTGGCTTTCCATCAATATTTAATTGAAACATTGCTCCTCCCTGCGGTGTATAGATACATGAGGGTGTCTGCTGATAAAGTATGAACTTATCATGGCAAGGTGATACCTAAGTTTTCCACGTAAACATCCTTTCCATTCTGTCTGCTCAATGAGATTGTTTGCCCTTGACCGACCTCTTGCATTTAAACTCACTGACACCTTCTATGGCTAGCTAATCTTTTGGGATAAGTTTTTAAATTGGCAGGCACGAGTTTAAATATTTAATGTCTACTGAAATAAGCTGGACCATCTCTCTAACTCTAAAACCATCTGCCTTAGCTGTCTGCTTGCTTGACTCTTTGGATCTTGACCCCATGCCTATCAATTTTGTTTTGTTTAAAGCCTGTGAATAAGCTTGTTCCCTTGGCTTCTCTTTGTGTTCGCTGTAGAAATCTTGATTCTGCATGATGTGCTATTTTCTAATTGAATTTCAGTCGAGTGTCTCCAGTGGCTTGCAATTTCTCTGCTGCTATCTAGTTCATGATAGAACTTGCATTGACTGGTGCCTTGTGTATTACGATAATCCCACTATAGACGACTTTAGATTACATGAGGTTAGATTTGTATTGTACAAAAGACAGTCATTAATGCAGCACATATACTCAGTCCTGTGGCCAAGCGCAACTCCTTAACTGTTTAACTCACAACCCATTAATGCATGACTCTTGGCTATAGCCCTGTACACCTACTTCATTTAGTCTTAGACTTGGTTCCTCCCGCTCCTCTTGGAACATTGGTCAGTAAGAGCTCTCCATCTCGTACGATCCTTAGCAATCTCTTTCATGTCCTCCCAGTTGATTCCCATCTCCTTCAAGTCTTGTCTAACGATGCTCCTCCAAGTTTTCACCGACCTTCCACTGCTCCTCCTTCCATTTTCCAGTATCCATCCCATTGCCGCTGTGTGGCAACCGCAAACTTCGTTTAGTACATAAGAGCATTTGCAATATGCAAAAATATAAAAAGATGAAAGTGCAGTGTTCTTTAATTATCATTGTCAATTATATGCACTCACCAGTGGGCCTCTCTTCCTTTACTCAATTTTTCAGAAACGAACTCAACAGCAACTATGAGTGTATAAAAGTAATGTTCGTCAATGCCCAGGTATATATTACATTACATTACATGGCTTGTATTTGTGCTATTCGTCAATGCACAGCTATATATTACATTACATTACATGGCTTGTATTCGTGCTATTCGTCAATGCACAGGTATATATTACATTACATTACATGGCTTGTATTTGTGCTATTCGTCAATGCACAGGTATATATTACATTACATTACATGGCTTGTATTTGTGCTATTGGTGGAGGCCGTGTGCTCATGTCTGTACATCTGTTGAGTGTTACTTGCTGTTGTTGAACGCAATGTTTAACACTGGTGATATTTTGCAGGACCTCACACGTCCAACCGGCATAAATTCACCCCTTGAGAGAGTCACTGACTGAGAGAGACTGGCTCAAGTATTTTAATATGTGCACTATGCACATGCAGGCTGATGCACACAACCATGGACTGAGACTAACACACATGCATGCAGTGCCACACACACATCCATGTGTGTACAAAGACAGACACTTGTGGATTGACTAACTTCAGAATCATCGAACATTTACACAGTTACATGGAATGCCACATGGCGTAAACCTTCGTTTTGGGTAACCGTATGTTGCCAGCTCTTAGGAAATCTTTCCTTTCCCAATTGTAACTGTGTCAGATCGATTTGCTAATCGTGCCATAGGAACTTTGCGGACTTTAAGGAAATTGTGGGAATCATTTCATCCTGTTATCCATGAAATCGTTGCAGTGTAGTTTTCATTAGCAGAGGTCCTCTGTAGCTTGATCCACCTCCTCTTTCCTCTGATGAATTTCCTGAATGTAATCTGAATCCATGCCCTCAGACCAATACACTAGTATTGAGTTATTTCATCTGAGGCAGCAGACTGCAGATGAAGTTCATGAAACCAACGTATGTGTATGCCACAGTGCACCTTAATGGCCCATTAAAAGTGCTATATAAACTTAGGTGCTAGACTCTGACGCAGTCTTCGTTTCAATTAGGGT
Source organism: Bimastos eiseni (assembly GCA_959347315.1). Taxonomy (NCBI): domain Eukaryota; kingdom Metazoa; phylum Annelida; class Clitellata; order Crassiclitellata; family Lumbricidae; genus Bimastos; species Bimastos eiseni. Next base: position 3,440,725 of record OY365813.1, on the reverse strand, counting down.
CCTGTGGTTCACACGATGTGAAGTCACAGATGAAGTATGTTCTCGTAATGGACTTCTTCTTGGCCTCTCTGCTTCTTGTTCATCTGACTTTTATGAAACCACGTAAATCGAATCTCCTCTTAGTTGGCTGCGGTCTACCTTGTTCTAGAAACTTTGATTCCTTGGCTGATACGTCCCCGTATTTTATCTTAAGACAAGGAATTTTTTCTGAGGTTATCAGAACTTATCACCACAGACTTTTAGCTATCATCGGATTCAGCTCAGACTGTTGCATAAAAGTGTGAACCATTTATGAAACATTTATGTTGGTCATGCAAAATTTCTTGTGCACACTATCAGCAAAATTAGAGTTTACATTGCTCTGAATCTAACTGTGGCGCTATACAAATGTTAAATTAGTTACAATTAGCGTATGTGACCTCAACAGACTGGTAGGTGTTAACGGTCGTTGTCATTTCTGGACTCATCACAATATTCATGAATGTTTAGATCTAACCGAGCTCCAATCAATGGCTTATTGCTGTAATCAAATACATCTTGTCTGGCACTTGTGCTGTACTGGTACCATGTTGTTCCGATGGGTAGCGGACGCACAGCCTGGCCCCAACGCTTCCCACCGAGGGAGAATGGGTGAGACAGCCAAGGGCCACTGGCCTGCTGCTGTTGCCGCTGCTGCTGCCGATAAGAAATGTATTTACACGGCTGTGGGGCAATGGCCTGAGATTGATGAATCACAGCATGTCTGCTGGAAGAGTTGGGTGGATCCAGATTGGCGATTCCTCCAATGGCCAACTAATTTGGAAAATTATCCTTAATTGCAACCAGGTACTAGGTGCGATGAAGTACTATGGTTTGTTTAATTGTTCGTGAATGTTTCCCTTGTTTGTCTGTCTAGATGGGTTGGACTGAACTGTCAGTCTTAGAGCATGGGGTTCAAATTCTCTGGAATTCATAATGAATTAATGATCCTTAACACTGTCTGACAAACTAGTCTATAAAATAATTACATTGGCTTTAAGTTTGGCTGGCAAGACGACGAAAGAGTTGAGATCTCTCTCTAAGCAGGACACTGTAAGACTGTTTTTAATGAATGACACAGTGTTCAATATTTCAGGCTGCATTCTGGGCAAGATGGCGATGTTTATGCCATAACATGTATGTATATATAGTCAATAGTCATGAGAACTCACAGGTTCTGAGTTTATTTGGACCATTTTTTATTTGTGTTTATTTCAACCAATAAGTAATCTAATTATTTAATTGCTATGCATGTACTTTCATATCTTAGTCATTCCACAGACATGGACTCTCAAGGTTTTGTTCTTTCACCCCAGGTCGGTTCCTTCTCTATTTTAATTTAGAGTGCTTTCTGACAGTAGTTCAGTTTAAGGAGAAGACATAATGCCATATTGATTCATTGCTGTAAAATACCCGGCACCTACCTACATTGTTATTGGTGTGATAATGTTCTGATTGCAGGTGCCAATTGAGAAGGTTAATCTATAGGGCTTAATAAAATATATTAGACCAATGTAGAGATTTCAGGACCAGTTCCTTAGCACTATCTAATCTCAACTGAATGAGATAATTGAGACTGGTCGTTGTTCTCTATAGTTGAGGTCAACTTTAAAATGGTATACTGGAAGATAGAACTGCTGTAGCAGCTTAGCAGGTCTTCATCTAATTAATTAGTGTGTCAATCATTCTAATTAAGGGATCTGCTGAACAATTGTGGTATTTAGTTAATTTTTCAATGTATGCCTATCTGATAAATCTTTTAACTTGATAAAAATTAGAGAAGTTCATAAAATTATTAGTGTCGAAATATATACAAATGACGGGTGACAGGACAATAACCCACAGACAATGACCCCATGTAAACAAACCCCCTGGACAATAACCCCTGGACAATAACCCCCATGTAAGCAACCCCCAGACAATAACCCCTGGACAGTAATGGTAAGACAGGAATAGACAAACATCGGAAAGTAACTCAGATGTTTTTACCGTGGACTGAGATTGTCAGTTAACCAAACGTACCATAATGCACCATGTGCAAGATCCAGTGGAAATAGAAACTGACGAATACTTCAGTAATACTCTAATTGTGCTGGATAGACAGTACTATAGACAAAGCAGAGCATTGCTTTTATACGCCAGCCCCGAGGCAGCCATGAGTTGAAAGTGTTGGCGACTTCATTCTGTTTACCTCCACATACAAGGATGGCCAGCGGACTGAAGGACTGCCATTCCTCTCCATTGCCATCTCATCTTCCCACGACAGTGTACTCATCATGTCTGAGTTGGGTACAGGAGCAGAAATCTAGAACCCCCTTTCTGCATTTGCTGAGGAATTGAACCCCAGCTTCTTGATTGACAGTCTAGCATACTGACCACTGCTCTATCAAGTACCAGGATGAATAGATAGATGATAGATCAGTCAATCAATCAATCAATGAAACTTAATATAGTGCCTCTTCAAGAAATCTACTCAGAGGCGCTCCCAGTCCAACCTCGGCCAAATAAGACAGCTCTTTCAGAGTGGAATAAAAATGGGGTAGAGAGTTCTTAGGCAAGAGCCACAATGGTTAGCCACAAAGATCCAATGGTAGGCTATTCCAAGCAGTTGGGCTCACAACAAATATAGATGGTATAAGGAAGACTTGATTGGTCATGAACTAAATATGAGATGAGCTGCACTCAACTTGTCAAATAGCAGACACCAGTTGTATTGATTCATTATTCAGTAGCACTGTTGGCAGCCAAATGGTCAGATTGTTTTTACTGTGTTGCCTACAGTAAAAACTGTTTTAAAACACAGCAGCTCTATGTCAACGATTCCCAACTTGTGGCCCGCGGGCCAAAAGTGGCCCGCCAGGCCTCAAAAAGTGGCCCTCGACCTAACAAAGATATAAAAAATATTCGTGCAAAAATGAATATTTGGCAGAATAGTTATTATCTGCTATAAATTATTATTATATTTTGTTGACGTGTCACGTTTATATGTAGGTCTAACATCAAATGTATTTAGGCCTATCCATGTGTAATTTGATTCTATTCTAAAATCTAAAAATCTTTTAAAATGTAATATAATTATTCCTGACCTTGTGGCCAATCATGTCCTCCAACTAAATAAAAGTGGCCCTAAGTCGAAAAAGATTGGGAACCACTGCTCTATGTTATGGCAGGCTGCAAGGGGATAAATGAAAGTGAGTAAAATGCACGCCATAGTAAGACCTCATTTTTATGGGTTATCTTGGAAGTAGTAGTTTTGGTTTAACGACATGTGTGACAATAAAGATCATTAGTATCACCCTCCTCCTTTATCCAGGCTTGGGACTGGCACGGCCAGAGTGCAAGCAGTGCAAGTTTGTTGTCGTGGTACTGTTTCTAAGATTTGTATGATTTTGCTGCAAGCGGTACCAACCAGACTTGTTTAACGCAGTTGCAAGTCCTATCGAGTAAAATCAGAAACCCGGAGCAGCTGTTTTAAAATAGGAACGCCGATGGAAAGTACGTCAATGCTGATGAAACCGAGAGAAGTGGTTATCATTATAAGGTGCACTTATCTTTTGCTATTTCATTGTTCCACTAATGCTGTGCAGTTGGGATACATAGAGGTCTGTATTAGCCAACAGTAGGAGAAATCTCATGTATGAGATTTCTCAGTTTATGGCATTTGTGGGTAGCCAGTTTTCCTCTGCTTCCTTAGGTTGGCAGGTTTCTATGTTCTGTTGGCAGCTGGGGATCAAGTTCCACCAACAGTATTCGCTTATCAGTTGCGTTAAATGGGTCATTGGATGAATTGATTTACCTGGTTTAGGGTCCCTTTCTGACCAGATGGAACCCGCCCTGACCCAATAGAACCTTGACCTGACCTGCCCTGTTTCTGGTTCCATATGCTGACAGGTGATGGGCTGACGGAGGGTTTACGTGTCTTAGTCGGTCCTGATGTTGGGGGTTTGCGCCTGAATCCCCAACCCCGCTTGGAACTGTTCCAGATGTAGTTTTGTGGGATGGGGGATGTTGTAGAATGTTTCAATCTATATTTTCATGTGACCCAGTGGTTGATTGATGGATCAGGGCTTAGCAAGGCAAGTTGAAGTCCTTTGAGGGTGACTGCATGTAGACCTTAGGCCAGTCAACGCTGGAGTGTGCCGCGGGTGTAGTGTGAGTGCCTGCACTGTCTGATTCCTTGTGTTGTATGGGATTTACTGGTAATGTGATCTTCCATCTCTGCCCATTGCTCAGCCTCTTTTCTTTTTAGTTTTAATTTATTTATTGACTATTCACTGCACATCACTGACTCTCTCATTAACTGCTTGTTTGTGAATAATGGATTTCAACACCATATAAATGTTTGATTACATTACATTAGGTTAGAGTAGAGAATTAATTCTTTCATTCATTCTTGAGATTTATATAGTGCTCTTTCTGGAAACCTACTCAGAAGCGCTCACTGTCATGGCTGTGGAGGTAAAATGACTTGATTGATCTAGGAAACCAGTCTGATTGATCAGAGGGAACAAGTGGGAGTCCTTTCAGAATGCCTGTAATTGCTTTCTTGTGAAGAGGCACTAAACAGATTTACGACTGCGATTACATTACCAGCAAATATTGCACTCAGTTTATGTATAATATTATGTGTATTATACTTTTTAAGTATCTTTTTAAGTATCTCTCAGAAGTGCTTTCTCGGCATCAGCCTATATGATATAGGCTGATTACTTAACATTATGTAATAATTATCAGGTTGGCTCTCTTGGATTCACCTTTAAATTTTCTTTGAAATCTAGTTTTAAATTTACTTTGAAATCTGCTTTGCTTTTGAAAATTTGCTTTTGAAATCTAATTTGAAATCTACTTTGGAATTTACTTTGCAATTTTATTCAGTGTTTCTTGAATGTTGTTGCATTAAATTTACAGGGCCATGTGCCCATGTTTACAATGAATAATTGACCCATGAATGATGCTCTGCCATAAAGTGTACAGAATGTATTATTACCCATCAGATCAGTCTAGATGTGAATTCTGTTGTATTGCATGTCAGGCTAAAATAAAGGTATTTAATTAATGCACTTTCGGTATTCTTTTCCATTCCGTTAGACATGATGTTTAGGTGGAAAGTTGAAAGTCACATTAAAACTAAAGGACATTTTCTTGTGGTGTCTAAGTCGATGTTTAAACTCGCATTATGACTAAATGACCTTCTTATTTTTAATTTCAGACAGAGAAGATCAGTCCATACTTTGCACGTATGTTTCTCATTATTAATCACTTTATTAGTAATAATTGATATGAACTTTGCACTCTCTATTACATGAGGATGTTAATTAAGAGCATCTGGTATCTTGCAAATTGCTGCATGCTGAATTAAATTCTAAAATTTCTAATTGTCATTGGTTATTATTTGTTGTCGTGGTAACTGGCTGGTTGTCTTGGTAACTGGCTGGTTGTCTTGGTAACTGGCAGTCATAGAGAGTTTAAGTTGTTATTATGTGCTATATTTGCATTTGGGATATCCTCCCATCTGATCTGTTCTTTCCCCTCATGACCTGTCTAGTTTTTTCTATAAACTTCTCAAGACTTTCCTCTTTGATCGACCTGGGTCGGGATTAAAGCTGTCAACGGGTACCCGACCGAAGCTGACTACCCGGGTAATGAAAGCGGTTTTCGGGTACCCGAAATTCCATAAAAATCTGCGATGTTACCTGAGCATATGCCAGAAATATTTCGTTGCTCATATTGGCTGATTGCCCAGGCAATGAAATCGATTCTCGTATGCTCGAAATGGTGTAAAAAATGTGCAATTCCCTACATTTCCTAACTAAATATTCGCGCGGATCGACGGGTACCCGGGTCATGATTTCATCATTTTTTGACAGCCTTAGTCGGGATTGCCTCTGAATGGCTATCTTGAAGAGGCGCTATATAAATTGCATAGATTGATTGATTGATTTCCTCTTAATAAGCGATATTGATACTGTTGATATCACCTTACTTGTATTTATGCATTCCAGCCGTGAACCAATTTTATGACAATTTATACCCTTGCTGAAATGATTAGTTGAAGGTCCGTTATCTTGGCAACAACTAGTGTCGCTCTTATGAGAGGTTATAAATGATTGGTGGATAATGTTTGTGTCATGCTTTTGTTTCTGATTTCCTTGAGTGTTTAATTGCACAGATGTGTGATTGCTAATTAGCTTCATCTGGTACCTCTGTCTTGAGGGTTTGAAGTGTGGTTTCCATAGTAAAAATTTATCGTATTTAGTTGGCTAATACAAATATGTTGCCTATTTTTGGCTGATACAAAGAGGTTACCTTTTGTTGGCAAATACAATGAGGTTGCCTTTTTTGTTGGCTAATAAAAAGAGGTTACCTTTTGTTGGCAAATACAATGAGGTTGCCTTTTTTGTTGGCTAATAAAAAGAGGTTGCCTTTTGTTGGCAAATGCAATGAGGTTGCCTTTTTTGTTGGCTAATAAAAAGAGGTTGCCTTTTGTTAGCTAGTACAAAGAGGTTGTCTAGTATTGGATTGCTGCTTAGTTCTGTAAGCCATTGAATTGTATCACTAATGCTCACTGTTGATATCTCCTTACCTAAGTCACCTGTAGTTTAGAGATATCTTCTTTCCTGTGCCCCATTCTACATAAATTGGGTTTATGTGGCCATTTAATTAGGTTGCCTAGTGGTTATTGTGCTGAACTCTATTGAGAGGTCACGGTTCAAATCCTTATCAGGGAAGAATTTTTTTTCAGAATTTCTGCTCCATTCACACCCTTAGCTAAACTTAGCTGTGCTGGGCACTCTGACTGTACGCTTTTGGTTTGCAGATGAGTCTGCGAGGAGAGGACTGGCCACCCGCCCTCGTAGTCTGAAGTCGCTAACACTTCGTGCCATGGCTGCCTTTGGCTAGCTTAAGGGCTTCTGTTCCGTGTCTTTATATCCTTGTAGTGTCTTTAATAATGAGGATTCACTGTCTTTGCAATAGGTTTGATGTCTAAACTACGGACACTTGAATGAAACTGTATCTCTGGAGCAGTGTTGACCTATCACATGTCCTGCCAACGTGCTGTAAAATACATTGTACATATGGGTTTATGTGGCCATTTAATTTAGGTACTTTGGCTTTTGTGCAACTTTCACATTGATCTTCTGTGGGCCTGGTGTTTTGTCTTGATAGCCTCTGCAATTTCTTTCTCCTTGCTTTTTGGTTTTTATTTGGGTTTCGTAAATGCTTGTTTAATAAAGGCTTTTAATTGCTGACCTGTGTGAACGAGCCAAAGGTAATCTTGTTCACTGGAATTTCTGGTGTCGACTAGGCTTGTGTCAGCTTTGGTTGTGTGTCAACATATGGCACCTAGGACACTGTGACAGTCCAAGATATCTTGACTGGCATGGGCTTCTTTTCAAAATGCTTTTAATAGAGAGTGCTGTCTATATTTTGTGAATGCACCACTGTAATTAACTTAAGGTGGTTTAAGGAAATTTATTTTTACAACCATTTTGCAGAATTATGTCAACTGGTTGAGTCTCATTAGGTCTTTTTGTGTCCTGTGTTTTTTTTAGCATAATTCACCTACCTGTCATTTAGCTTTCAATCTAAGTCAATAACCCCTTACATGGGCCAAGTCCTGCACCAATTACCACCCCCAGCCAAACCCACCTACTACTTTCTCTGTTTCCCTAACCCACGGCCTCATAATCCATGGTCCTGGGTGAATGGCCTGCTGTGCAAAACATTGTTTGTCTGGATTCTATGTACTTTTTTACAGTGTTATTAGATGTCTAGATATTGTTTTACACAAAATTATGATTAGCAAATGGGTAATAAAGACTGCTTACTAACTTGCTTAATTTTGATCCAAGGTTATGAACATGCTGCATAGATATTGAATTTATATTCAGCCATTTTGGTGGTATACAAAGCTCAGAGAGAGACAGACAGACAGACAGACAGAAACAGAGAGAGAGAGAGAGAGAGAGAACATCAATGGCATTGCTGCAATACTTTCTAGCCATTAAAATGCTAGGTAACAGCAACTTGAGAGTTCCTTGGAGCATGGCTATGCAGAGGATGGCTATAAAGAAGATGGCTATGTTCTCTGTTGGCATCTTGGGTGCACATCCCTAGCAAGCAGCACCTTGAGAAGTCGTTGCCACGCTTGCCAAATTCATTATTAACTGACTGGAAATGTGACTTCATCTCTAACTTTATCAGACACTATACAATGTATACATGTTCGTTTTAACTGTGATATACAACATTTATATGGTGCATTTTTATAGTCTGTGATAGCATGACTGTGTCCATACATGGATATCTGTATTTTCAATAATTAACATGTAATAACTGAGCTTTGGCTGAGTAATTTAATGTGCACGCCATGCAGGGCGCCCATTACAAGACCACGATGAAGTAGTTTTGTCATCATTTCATGTCAAAATATGCATATACGTATTACATATGCATGTTTTGTATGTACAAGTTGCATAATTTTCAAATAGTTCTCCCTTTTGTTACGGTTTGGAGTCGAAATTAGTCATTTTGAACAGTAGGCAGTTTATAGGACTGCATTCCACACATGAAAGAAAAGCGTTGGGAGGCTTGCTCTTGCCATCTCTCAGATATTTGCTTCAGTAAGCCCCTCGGCTAAACAAGCTGTTAAGCTGGAGAATCAGTATTAGTCAGTGACTCCACTTCCCCAGCTCTCGCTATACACAATGCAGAAGCCATTGCAATGGATAAGAGAGATTCATTACCACACCACTCAGTTTGGCTTTCAGTTTGACCTTTGCCTCTTCAGCCAGCATTCTCCCATCATTCGTCCGTCCATCCGCAATGGCCTCTGGTTTCTTCTTATTTACCTGCTGCTGCTGAGAAGAAGAAGAGGGCGGCGGCGGTTGTTGAATCATGTTGTGCACTGGTTTTTTTATCTGTCAGAGGCGAGTCTGGCGCCGGCAAGACAGAGAACACGAAGAAGGTTATCCAGTATTTGACTTACATCGCGGCATCAACGAAAACACAAAGGCAGTCGTCCCCAGGACAGGTTCGACGCTCTGTGTTTCTGGACCATGCATTTACTTTCTTATAATTCATTCATTCATTCATTCATTCATTACAAAGAGTTACAACAGTTGTTTCAAGTTGTTAAGTACTGCCATGAAAGGCGTGATTACGTCAAGTCCATTACTAAGTGAGTCAGTTGGAATGAGGAGCACCAGAAGGCAATATCTCTCACGATGTCTCTTAGCAGCCAAGGTGCCTGTAACCACATTAAGATTCAATGCCTATTGTTATTCATTGGTTTTTTAATATCATGTTCATTAGCGATGATTGTGCTATTGTTATCTCATTGTCTGGATTTCCCTCTGGCTTTTAAATATGAGATTCTCTTCAGTGATGTTTTCTTGCATGATGTGCTTTGATTGATGTTATTTTTGCCCAGGGGGAACTTGAGCTGCAGCTGTTACAGACAAACCCAATTCTAGAAGCTTTTGGCAATGCTAAAACAGTCAAGAATGACAACTCTTCTCGATTTGTAAGTAAACCATTCTAACTTGCGATTTATGGATCTTCTGGCCTCAAATATAATATTTAATTATTAATTTGCTGCAGACCGATCTTGCTGTAAATTGTTCTACGGATTTCATTAAGAGAATTTACGAGTGTGTAAGAATCCAATTGAGTTTTATTGTTGCTGAAAAGGTTGTCTTGTTAGTTATATGGTTAGTTTGTCAAATGGCAATTAGTCACCATGATTGTTTTTCTTGGGACATTCTAAAACTTCATCAGCCATTTCCCTCGGATCATGCTGTGTAAGTTCCAAACAAGCACTCTCCCTGTTTCCTGCAAAGGACATTTCTTGAGATCGTCAAAATGGGACCAGATCATCACATGGACTTGCAATTTTCGCTTCTCTTTGCGGGCAAAATGAAGTTACTAACCCTTCGTACCCATGGCTTCCACTTGGGCTAGCTAAAGGGACTGGTCTGTTTCTAAATACACATTGTCTGTGGCTTTCCTCATTTAACCCTTGACTTGTTAATACCAGTCTCAATCTTTTGCCTGATGTTTCTGTATCGCTTGTTGTATTGCTAAATACTGTTGTCATAATACCCCCAGTTGGCTGTTAAAATAAATTCCTTGGCATCGTCACATGTTCAGGCTCTCACCCCATAGACCAGGATAATGTGTAAATCATTTTCCCGAAAATGATTTTCTTGTATCTTCCTTCCATCATTCCCTTTAGGTTTTCTTAGCATTTCATGCCACAATGACTGTTAACAAGCCAACCAGACACAATGTCACTTGACCTTTGTTATATTTGATTTAAGCTTACGAAGTCATTATGCTAGTGGTGGTCGATAGTACTTCCTAACATTCGGCTAATGCCTTCTGTCGCTATCTGGCGTGTGCCTACAACTTGATATCACTTGGCTTTAAGTGGTGCTTTCGGATCTGTTCCGTTGTCTTCCCACATCTGTCAATATGCATACATTTACTAGTGTTATAAATTGCATTCTTCCAAGATGGTAAATTCCTGTTGGTGTTGAGGCATTCCTTGGGTTATTCGTTCTGTGCATAACTTAGCTGGGAAGTAGTACCAGCACAAGATCTACGTTCAGTGTGTGATTCATGCCATTCATAAATTGGAGGTTTTAGTATGTGTATCGTATTATGCTTACGGTTCTATGCTTACGGTTCTATGCTTACGGTTCTATGCTTACGGTTCTATGCTTACGGTTCTATGCTTACGGTTCTATGCTTACGGTTCTATGCTTACGGTTCTATGCTTACGGTTCTATGCTTACGGTTCTATGCTTACGGTTCTATGCTTACGGTTCTATGCTTACGGTTCTATGCTTACGGTTCTATGCTTACGGTTCTATGCTTACGGTTCTATGCTTACGGTTCTATGCTTACGTGCTTACAACCAGTTATTTATTTGCTATGTAGAAGTGGAGGCATTGGATTTCTAGTGGCATTGGATTTCTAGTATTACTATTCGATCAATCAGTTTTATTTCCTGCAACCAACATATTGCAATTATGGCAGTATTTGTTTTAAGTTTGCTTACATTGATAGCAGTGATATTAGTAGTGATAATGGTATTATCATACCACCATTAGCGCCTCTGAATAGGTTGTACTGTGAGAGGCGCTTTATAAATCCGTAAATAGAATAGAGAATAGAATATTATGCATTTGTTTGGTATTATTTTAATATTTTGACTACCTTACATAATTGAGTTTTCTTTTATTTCAGGGAAAATTCATTCGAATCAACTTCGATGCCTCAGGCTACATTGCGGGTGCCAACATCGAAACTTGTATCCCTACTTTGAGGCATTTTTCTGCAACTAATATTCAATTCACTGTCAGTTGACATCTGAATTTAAGTCTTGTTTGTTTTGTTTACGTTTTTCAGCTAGTCAACTTATGGCCTCTGAATCCCTTGACTCTATTAGGCTCAATATGCCTGCAAATGCTTTTTATTTTGGTTTGATTGAAAAGCAAAACAGTAGCATGTGATGTTGACCTTTTTGAAACATTTAAGATGTTGTTGTGAGACACTTTGCTGGTGTATGATGCATTGCATCTGCTGTGGTGTGTTTGGGTGGATTGATGACTCTCGACCATTGATGTAGCTCTGTGATGTGTCAGAAATACTGCTAGATATCTTGACAGGAATTTCCTAATAACTATTGAAAATGTACTGAGGAGTGCCAGAGGCTTGAGTGAAGGTCTTCGTTGTGAGTCTCTTTTCATCAGTAGCACATGAGAAGCTCATCACACAAGATGCTCTTAAGAGAATCGAAATGGTTTCTCATATGATAATTATGGTTTCTAAGGCTATTGATCCTAAATTTGTGTTTAGAAAAGATGATATATTGTAACATAGGTTGTGAACTTGGTTAGGTGACCTGTTTAACACCACTCTGCTTAATGAGAAGTGATGTTACAAGTGTCCCCAATTGCTGATAACGCTGAACAAACTATTGATTAATGCACCTTACAAGAACTGCAACATAGTCTAATTTTGTGACTTTTTGCAAATACAGTACTTATCTATTAATACACATGCTGTGTTATAAGTCTTCAGCAACAGTTTTGTTGTGACTTAGATACATAAATTCTTAAATGTGATACGATAATGTTGTAAGGAGTTTCTATTGTAGTTTTATTGTCAAGAAAACGTACTTGCACCTTAAGTTTCCATAGTCTTATAGCGAGTAATGGTGTGACAGTTTCATTTGGTTTCCAGTGCTTCATATACTTGATAGTTTTTATCTAGTTATGTCTCTGTAGGTCATGTCTGCTGACTTAGAAATTAAAATACTCGTTAGTGGTCAATACAAGCACAGTTTCAAGTGCTCTTGTCTATGCTAATTACTATTCTTATGTTCAAAATCCATTGGTCGACTTGTGATCTCATGTCAAACCAAAGGTGCTGTGATTAATTAAGCAACTATAATTATGGCTATATCTTATCAGTACTTGTCAGTTACCTGGCACCTATATGTCTACAGTAAAGCACGGCTGTGAATTGTTAGTGTCTTTTGCTGTAGTTGGAACCACCAACATTTGTACAGTAAGGCCAACACGCCAATCACTAGAACAGTGTTTCCCAAATTGTGTTTGGTGCTTCTGTGGGGTAAAGACAAGGGTTCTGCGGAAAACTTTCAGTGTGAACAAATCTTTTATAGGAGGGTTTTTGCTTAACAACTGCATATAACTTTCTATGAAAGAGAATTCATATGTCATTGTCATCGATATTTCTAGTATTCTAAATCTAATCTGGGTCTTAACCTATAATTGTCTGCATCCTCAAGCATTTGTACTTACATCAGAATATGTTTAGTTTTGGACTGGGGTTCCGCCACAAAATTTTAAGATCAATAGGGTTCCACGGCCAAAAAAAATTGAGAAACGCTGATCTAGAATGGTGCACATCTCTTGTGTGTCTGTGGAGAACTTAGCTATTAAAATAATTGTGGTTAGTTGTTGAGAATCTCATACAGCAAATGGAAGATCACCTCTGATTACTCCCTTAAAGAGGCAGTGTATTAATGAGTAATTTATAATTACCAATTACAATTAAGTGATAGCTCTTTGAGTCATATCAGATGCCCTTCTGCATGAGGTCGTTATCAAAATCTGATCTTATTTATGATGGAATATTATAATAGGTCCTTGATCTGAGGCAACATCGTGTATGTAATATATCTGTATTTACCCAATTTTTGATGATGACATTCAACTCCTTTCTCTGTTGTAACTGGTTGTGATCTACCAACCTTTCAGAAATTAATGACTATAGGATCCTCTCAAGTCTCTACAAGAACACGAAGCCCTATCAAGCAGAGTGAAAAGGGTGTGTCTTAAGACAAGATGAAGATTTGGACATTATCATGTGATATCAGATTCATGTTGCCAAGAGATTTATACCAGTATTCCTGTGATTATGATGGTGGCTTATCTGGACAGGATGTGGCTTGTTTAGGGGATTGTGTCTGGAGTAACCTGTAGATAGCTGGAAGAAGACTGTCTGTGGGAAAGTGTTTGTGATTCATATTAGGTATGATTTATAGATGACAAGATACTGTGGTATTGTATGGCACTAAGAGGAGCTTGTTCCTATGTTAAGCTGGGGCATTTGCTGTGAATGTTAATAAGTAAGTAAGTATGTCCTTTATTGATAGTGTTCTCAGTCCTTCGTCTGCGGTTTCTGTTTATAGTGCACCAAAGTGTGACTTCATAAAATGGTTGTTTTGCTTTTGCCGTTCCATCTTCCACTGTTGTTTGCACTCCTTGATTGGCTCTTAAGATTTGCTGGAGAAGTCTCGAGCCGTTCGTCAGGCGGAGGGAGAGCGATGTTTCCACGTCTTCTACCAGATGCTTCACAGTGCTGTGCCTGCCATCAGAAGTAATTGCTATCGAGAGTTATTGCTTACTGCCTCATAAGTTCAGGCAGAATGGTTACACAATCCATGTGTTTATGCACGTGGACAGTTTTATAGACTTGTCTGGTAAAAAGATCTTCAAAAATGGACTGAATATAGATGAGACCATCATACTTCGTACATCATTTCAAGGTCTTAACTGTGTAGCTGAAAATTAATTTCTCCGTCGCAACAAAGGCTCGCAAATGAAAAGCTCTGACTGTATAGAAATCTTTTTCCAAAACGTTATGCGAATTTCTAGTTTAATGCAATTATTTTCAGCACATAATTTACTGTGGATTCAGATATATAGACTGAACCTCTCACTAAGTTAGGCCTAGTAAACTCAACGACCGATCAGTGACTATCCGATACCTCTGTAATATCATGAACCTGTAAGTGGCTGCATTTCGACAACGATATTTCTTTTTCAATAAACGAAGATACAATAAAGTACATTATTCTTGAAGTGGCACCACATAATTTTCCAATTGCAGTAGGGTTGGTTAGTGTGAGATGGTGTTCAACGAAATTCATATCTATTTAGTGTAACTGATTTCTTTATTTGGTAATTGCAGAGGAATGCCTTTTCGAAGACGTAAAGAGTTACCGTTACCTGACGCACGGTAACATTCCGGTCTCTGGGGAGGGCGACGTCGAACTATATCGACAGCTTCTCAGTGCTTTGGATGTCATTGGGTTTACAAAAGAAGAACAGTTGTGTAAGTACCTTTGGATCTGCACTTACCTCAATTCATCAGGAATCGAGTACTAATTTCTGGCAGTATGGACACTAGACTTTGGTTTGTTGTTTTTGGTGGTTTTTCCTAATGGTGACCATTTGATTGATGTCTTGCACAGTTCTAGAAGCATTTGGCAAATAATGAGCGACTGGGAAATTGTTGACGTTTTATTATGTAATCTTCATTTATTTAACAGGCTGACAATCCGCAGCAAATAACATTCATATACAAAGAACAGAAGAAAAATGAAAGTTATCTAATGAAAGTAAATGATGTAGGCCTACTTTGGCTATTAAAAAAGTAAAATTCTGGTTATAAAATATCTATTGTCCTTAAGAGGGTTGCTGAAAGGGGTGAGCCCTGGGTCGTAGGTGGTAGGAACGCCATGCAATTGGATGCATTCGTTTCTGTTAGATCATACAGCATTTGACAACATTACGTTACATTACATTACTGGAATGGAGAGGATACTGAAGAGAACAGTTACAGCCACATGGCAGCCCTGTTTGCTGTAACGTTTAACAATTGGCAGTTGCTATAATTTGGTTTATATTGTATATAGAAAAAGAATTATTGTCAAAGGGTGTAGTTACTTGTCTAATGCCATATTGAGTGTGTGCCACTGTGTGACTCCAATGAAATTTTCTGAGCAATGATTTTGATTGTACTTGTAGTGCATCTGATTTCTGTGTTTGGAGAAGCTGAAAAGCTTCCCTTTTCTTTTTGTCTGACTTTCCCATTTGCTGTGTATCTAGGCATATCACTTTGACTTGATAAATCTTCTTACTTCTAATCTGCTTCTTCTAGTAATTCCGGCCATCCCATAGTGGTTTTCCGTCTCCAGATAATTCTCAACTCTCGGTGGGGATCATTTATTATTTATGCCCAAGGTAGGACATTAAAGATAGTTTCTTCTGTTTCTGTGTAGACATACACAAGACGATTTCAGGAATTCTACAGCTGGGTAACATGCGGTTTGTGCAGGACAAGAATTCCGACCAGGCAGCCTTGCCAGACAACACAGGTCAGTTTCTTCTGCTATCTCATGTCTCAAGTACTCATCCTCTGCGAGTTTTCTAACTGTAAGTTACTCTGACATTTTTCAAGTAATTTTTATATATTCATCGAGTATTTTGATTGATTTCTGAATTTTAGCCTTGATGATGCTTCCCCAAGGCTCATTAATTTGACTTCGACCTCATATGAAGCGACCATAGATAAGGGCGCCTTACACACTTTGTTAATATCACTTTTGAAGCTATTTGACTTAATTAGAATGAATTTGCTCATATTGCAGTTTGAAAGCGGCTATAGACTGTAGTTGTATCACCCTTTTCAATGAGATCCGTATTTTTTACTTTTGCTGGTGGGATGAAATCATGTATCATGCGAGATTATTAATGTCTTCATTTGCAATTTGATGAACAAGAGGTTGTTATTTTGCACTTTTCACATTTCCTGTTTAGCCAAAGTATAATTTAAACTTAGCAACTCTTGATCCCTTCATAAAGACTGTTCATTGGCTGACTTGACGTTCCTTACCAGGCTACTCAAATGGCTTACAATTTTTGAACTCAATTTCTCTTAATTAATCATCTATTGACACATTGAGCATTATGATAAAACAGTTATTGATATGATGGAAAAACCTGTATTGATTTAATATAAATTATCCTGCATTATTCTGGTCTTTCTGCTGGCATTTCTATATCGCTTGTCCTTATTAGTACTTATTTTGATTTATTATTATTATTATTATCAGTTAATAGATGAATCATTTGGTTGTAGTTGCCCAGAAGGCCTGTCATCTTATTGGTGTTCCTGTGGTGGAACTGACCAAGGCATTCCTTCGACCTCGTATCCGAGTTGGACGAGAGTTTGTCACAAAGGCACAGACCAAAGAGCAGGTACCGCCAGTTTGTGTATGTGCGTGTGTGTGTGCTTGTGTGTGTAAGTTTGCCTATATGTGTGTGTGTGGTCATTGAGCAAAATTAAGGAAAATTAACTGGTAGAACTGATGCCAAACTCATTCAGTGAAACATCAATAGAAATTTGTATACTAATGTATAAACTGTATTCAAATATATAAACAGTTTAATTAGACTAAAACTCCTATGGCTATCTGTAACGCTTTTGGTGCTATGGGGACAACATTTTTGTATCCCAACAGTTATCCTTTTAGTAATTAGCAGCAGAGAACTCTTGCAATTCATGCCTGTATTTTTAGTTCTTATTATTCTTATTACCCAAATTTGATACCGCCCTTCTTCCAACATCTTTTGCTCAGAAGTGCATACGCTTCGAAGGCGCAATTGCCATTGTACTGCAGTAGCTCGGGCGCCTCGGACGAGGGTCAAACCCACTCCCTCATCGAACGCTGAGTGTTACGGACCGACCGCTCTAACCGATCAGCCACTCGCCAGTTGTCAGTGAATAGACACCATCAGTTAATGAGTGCATCAAATTAAAAGCAAATACTGAGCAGATGTGTTCAAGTAACAAGTTTGTTCAAGAAAATTTGTTTCCAGACATTTTTTTCCACAAGTTTTTTTCCAGAACATTTTTCACCCGAAATTTTGCTAACTCATTTGATGCCTCACATTTGTTTCCTTTGTAGGTGGAGTATTCGGTGGAAGCAATCAGCAAATCCGTCTATGAGCGCATGTTCAAGTGGATTGTTCAGCGCATCAATAAGTCCCTCGATCGTACGAAGCGGCAGGGAGCGTCCTTCATTGGCATTCTCGATATCGCTGGCTTTGAAATATTCCAGGTACATTGATTCACGTTATTTATATGATTTTTGTAAGTTGATGAAATTCATTCAGTCATTAAGTGTGTGTTTATTGCATCCCTGCAATAAATGGTAGTAGCAATTACTCAGGTATTGAATACATAATTTGAGGTAATGTACAATTTATGTAACGCCTTTTAAATAAGGCTGTCAATGGGTACCCGACCAAAGCTGACTACCCGGGTAATGAAATCGGTTTTCGGGTACCCAAAATTGCGTAAAAATGCGCAATTTTACCTGAAAATATGCCAGAAATAATACCTTGGTCATATTGGCTGAGTGCCCGGGCATTAAAAATCAGTTCTCGGGTAACAACATTCCATAAAAATTAGGGCATAACCGAGTAGACAATTTCTACCGAGTACCGAATCCGAGTATTTGGATGCACTCTTTGCCGGAGCCGGGTACGAACGGAATAGTAGCTTCAAATCTGGCCAGTGACTGGCAGTGAGTACCATCCGTAGGCAAAGCATAGTTAACCTGCCACGTGCACAGATACGGAAAACTATCTATTGCCTATGCAGAGTCTATAGCAATATCCTTCATATAGCGTATCGTCACATTCTAGGCTAGTTCTTGTTTAATTAATCAAAAACTTATAAGTAAATCCGTTAATCCTAAATTTATTTGATGAAAAAAATATTATTCTATAAAAAAAGATATTCTTTCAAAACAAGTTATTTTTAGCTATTTGTGGATGTAATATTTGCCAAGGCGAATACTTCCGAATAGTCCAATATTCAGCCGAGGCAATTTCCGGTTATGCCCTAGTAAGAATGCATTAATTTGCCAGAACATATGCCAGAAAAATATTCCGTTGGTCATATTGGCTGACTGCCCGAGCAATGAAATCGATTCTCGGGTGCCCGATATTTTGTAAAAATGCGCAATTTTCTACAGTTCCTAACAAAATATCCGCGCGGTCCGGGTACCCGACCATGCGGGTCGACGGGTACCCGGGTCGTCATCACAACATTTTTTGACAGCCCTACTTTTAAAGACATATAAAAAAATTGACCCTTTCTGCGATGAGACTGTACTGGGAACAAATTCAGCCGTTAAAGTGTTTATTGTATTTATGAATTACTATGGGGTTTCTTACAGTGCACACCAATCAGAGGTGCTTCCAGTGTAAGAGATCCAGAGAAAAGGAAGGGGTTTTTAGACAATGAAAGGAGACACTTGGCTCACCATTTGGTAAGGAGGATTGTGTTGATGGATGGAGCTGGTTCCATAGTGCAGGACCAATGAAGGCAAGGGAACGTGTTTTGCTCGTGGCTCATTAATGGTATGAACCGTGTTGTGTGTTTGCAGTTGAACTCCTTTGAACAGCTGTGTATCAACTACACGAATGAGAAACTTCAGCAGCTGTTCAACCATACGATGTTCATTCTTGAACAAGAGGAGTATCAGAAGGAGGGCATCAACTGGGACTTCATCGACTTTGGTTTAGACCTTCAGCCAACCATTGATCTCATTGAAAAGGTCCGTCTAATAAAACTTTATATGGTATTTTTTTCATGTTGGAATTAATATTTTGTCTTGATTTTTTAAAAGTTTTCTGTGCTAGTCAGTGGCTATTCTAATTCTTTTGGTTTTGATGATAATCACAACAATAGATTTTTTAGTCTTTTGAGGAACTAACAAATAACTGTGTATCTTTATCATGTGGACTATAGAAAGTGGAACACTGCATTTTGAAATCTAAAATAAAGGGACCACCTTAGACTGTTGTAAGTACACCTACCTCTTCCCGTCTTCCTATGATAGTTCTTAATGGTTGCCCGATTTCAATATGCACTTATGAATTTTGTAAATAGGGCATCATCATATTACACTTTTATTGTATTTGTAAAAATCTGCTGAAATGAAATTGAGCTCAATTGTGCATTTGGTTGATTTAGCCGATGGGCATTCTTTCGCTGGTTGACGAGGAGTGCTGGTTTCCGAAAGCGACCGACAAGACTCTGGTGGACAAACTGCTTGCCCAGCACACCAACCACCCAAAGTTTCAGAAGCCGGACTTCCGAGACAAGGCGAGCTTCAGCCTCATCCACTATGCCGGCCGAGTCGACTACAGCTGCGACCAGTGGCTGCTCAAGAACATGGATCCACTTAACGAAAACGTCGTCTCACTGCTGCAGGAGTCGTCAAACGACTTCATGCGAACCATCTGGAAGGACGGTCAGCAATGTTTCATCTTTTTTTTGGAGAGTGTGCAAAAGAAATTTTTTGGCAGCATGTTATAAATGGTTCATACTTTTGTGCACATGTTTGAGCTGAATGCGATGATTACTTAAATTAAGATCATATCTTAAAGTCTGTGGTGATAAGTTCTGATAACTTAAGAAAAGTCCCTTGCATAAAGATAAATCATCATCATCAACAACCATGGTCTCATCGCCCATAGGTGTCTCATGCCTTTCGGACCACTGCCTTGTGCTTGCTCAATTGATATCACAGGCCTTGTTTCCAGATCGACGTCCTAGCCATTCCGTGTCCTCTGCTGTCCTTGATCTTGTCCTTGGCATCAGATTTCAATCGTCTGGACTTTTTACTGCCAGAGAATCGACCTGCAAACCTTCCTACTTTATCTGGGATTAGGACTGGCACAGAAAACTGTGGAGAAAAACTGTGGTGAAAATAAATAAGGGAATATATCAGCCAAGGAACTGGCCATAGGAGACTCGACTCACCTAGTTTCTTAAAAACGTTTTGTGCGCACACTAAATTCTTGCGTGTGCTGGCTCCACGGCCCGTGTGTGTGCGCACAGCTTGGAGGGAACACTGTGGACGACTGTCTTTTATCGTGTTGTTGAGGTTTAGATCTTGAATCTGTTAATGTAAAAGAAATTGTTTATCTCAGTTCAATATGTTGCCGTTGTTGCTGAATTACCTGTTGTGCTTTTCTAGCGGAAATAGTCGGTATGAGTGCGACCGTGGCCAGCGACGTGGCGATCGGAGCGCGAACACGCAAAGGAATGTTCCGCACGGTCGGTCAACTGTACAAGGAGCAGCTCTACCGACTCATGCAGACCCTCAACAACACAAACCCAAACTTCGTCCGCTGCATCATTCCGAACCACGAGAAAAAGGTTTTCCTTCGCTTATTTCAAATTGCTCTTTGAACTGATCTTTCGAGATTTATAGTTCTTGAATTTACATGGGCTGTTTGAATATTTGTGGATGTGTGTTAGAACTTCTAGGTTTTTTTTTCGGGACTCATAGTTTATGTTACAGGTGTCTAGTTATTGTCTGTGCTCTTGTGTTTTTGAAAGTTGAATATATTTGGAAATACTAATTATTATAATTGAATGAATAATTTTAAGTGGTTGCAGGATAGGATTTTATCAGTTTATAACTCTGCAGTGTTTGAAATAGGCCAAGCAAAAATATTAAGGCCACTGACAGTATCTCAGATGTCTCTCTGTTGACTTGCAGCCTTATGACTGAATAATTAGTGAAAGTTATATTTTGAGTGTGAGTTTATGAAAATTGGCTAAAATTCCGCACTTGTGTCAGTTGGAAATTTCTCCATGTACCAACGCTACAATTGAGTGCAGGTTACTTAGTTCTATGGACGCATCAACTGTATTCGGCTAAAGAGGGTTAATAAAATGGATTGAAATGGACTCTGATTCTAGTTGTGGCTATGACAGCTAGAACCCCTTCTTTGGTATTAAATGAATATTGATTGATTAATAATAATAATAATTTTAATTTAATTTCAAATGGACAAACTGCAGAATGATTAAAATCATAATGTGAACGAATGATGACAAGTTATTACAGGAGTTGAATTTTAACTGTCGTCAGCCATGCAAGACGCCCATTACGTTATATATCTAATTCAATCAACGTCGCCGTCTATCCCTCGATCCTTCAGCTCTGCATCCCTTGCTCTCTGGCCATCCGCAATGGATCACAGTTGAACAAATATATTTAAAGTCTTTTCTTGGCATTTGTTCATACTAGTTGGTTTCAGATTGTTTGATTTGACATATTTGCTGATCTCGTGTTTTTTCCATTTTCTTTTTCAGGCCGCTAAGATCGACTCCCACTTGGTTCTCGATCAGCTGCGTTGCAATGGGGTCCTCGAAGGAATTCGCATCTGCCGTCAGGGTTTTCCAAGCCGTATCGTATTCCAGGAGTTCAGGCAGAGATATGAACTCTTGACCCCAAATGTCATCCCAAAGGGTTTTATGGATGGCAAAAAGGCGTGTGCCAAGATGGTATGTTTGTTTGTTCGATCCTTATCTAATCTAGTCAAGCCATGACTATTATATATTATAAATTTTAGCAAAGACTAACATAGATTTCGACCAAGTGCGTTGTTATTTGTATGAATCTAGGCCTGTGCTTCCCTATTATTAAGTTAATTCATAAATAATAGCAAGATCAATACTAGTGCTGAATGTAGTGAAGGTTAACTGTTCATTGGTTGCCAGCAGTGATATTTTTTTTAGCGGAAATAGGAATTAGAAGTAAATTATTAATTTTCGTTAAATAGGAATTATTTCAGAACGAAAATTATTGTTCTATGGTGTTTTTGTGGTACGTTGTCTATAGGCTATAAGTAAGACAATTCGTCATTAGGCTTAGCTATGTCTGAGCTAGAGTCTTCTCGTTTGGTAATCTTCGGCAATGCACGAAATATCTATTTATAGCTTCTGAGTTGACGTTGTGCTTCATAGTTTCTGTGAGTCTATCACGTGAGTTAACGGGGAGAAAGAAAGATAGTTAAGCTTTGGAATTTAATTCAGGTAAATTGGTCTGCACTGTAGGCCTACTGTGTTTTGTGGGACATCGCTTAACGCCAAGAATTCCAGCAATTTGATGGCGCATATCCATAAAGATTCACAAAGATGCCTATCATTCATATCTAGCAATGTCCCAAAAGAAATTTTTAGGTTGTGTAACAAGCCAGAACAGTCTAGCAGCTGTTACTTTGCACTGCTATCTTGATATCTGAATCGATATTAGGCCCTATTTGAATAAAATATCTTCATCGTTGAAACTTAAACTGAAATTATTATAGGACTTGAAATAAAACTGAAGTCATGTATAGAACTTGAATTAAAAGTGAAATTATTTCAGAACTTGAATAAGAACTGAATTAGAATGAAAATTGAGAATTATTTTTGGAACTGAAATCTCACTGGTTGCCAGTTACTTTATATATTCTAAGTTTAATGCCAGTGGCTATTCTGATGTGGTTGTGTATGATATCAACGTTTTGCTTTGTAGCTGGAAGCCCTGGAGCTCGATCCCAATCTGTATCGGATCGGTCAGAGCAAGATCTTCTTCCGTGCCGGCGTTCTCGCTCATCTGGAGGAGGAACGAGATCTGAAGCTCACAGATATCATCGTCACCTTCCAGGCGTATTGCAGAGGATGCTTCGCACGCAGGTCATTTGCGCATCTGTTATTGTTAGTGTGACTGAAAATTTGTAAAACGTTACTCAAAATCAGTGGAATTCCTTACAAAAGTCAGCGGCTAAGTCGAAATGGAAGGGTCTTGAAGCGCCTCGGAAACTAAGCAAGAGAAAGCATTAACAGAGGGAGACTGTTTCAGCTGGAGGGACCCACGTAAGCAAAGATCCTTGATTGAACCATTGCAGTGTCGCATGCGGGCGACCACCAGTAATCCACGGGCAGATGTACACACAAACACACGAGCACACAAAGGAACATACTCAAACACACACATGCAAATACACACCCATACATACACACAAGCAGACACAGACAAACACACTAACGCACATACACGCACACAAACACTCGCACGGGCACACACACATACATACATTTATTTCGGTGACTGAAGGGAATTTTATATCTCTAAAACTTCAAATAAGCAAATTAATAGACATTGTCTTAAATGGAATTTAATTGAATGAAGCATTATATATATGTACATATATATAATATATATATTTATAATATATATATTTATAATATATATATTTATAATATATATATCCTTTAGTCTTATTTTGAATGAACATTTAGGAAAACAGTGACCTTAGCATATTGACCAGTGACCACAACAATATATAACGACAAGATTGATTATAACCATTTGATAATATGTGCCACATTGGTTATATAGTCTTCATGTGCTTTGACTGCATCTTGCTACGTGCCCTGCATCATTAGATGACAGGTAAAGTCACCTCTGGCAGGCTCCCACGTGCACATAGAGCCTTAGGCATTGGATTACTAGCTATTCATTGTTGACATTACATTCAAAGTTACGGTGTTTGCTGTCTTCCACCAAGATATCTGGTTGACGTAATACTTCGGCCTTATTCCTCTCTCCGCCAACCTCGCTCGTTCAATAGACCTCTTGGTTCCTCGAACTAGAACAGCTTTGGCTCAGTCTCGATCCTTTGCTTCAATTGGTCCTTCTCTGTGGAATGCGCTTTCTCCACCTGTTCACTTTAAAATTCTATCTGGCAGTCTCTCAGCCTCTGAACGGTTCACCCTACTAGAGGGACTCTGCAAATGCTTAAATACAACACAATAGCTTATTGTTACAATTGCAATAAACTCTTTTTAGAAATTACCACAAACGTTGCCAACATCTAAATGCCGTTCGTATCATTCAGCGCAATTGTTCCTCGTACCTGAAGCTTCGCAACTGGGCGTGGTGGAAGCTCTTCACTAAGGTAAGACACTCTGCTTTTATCTATTCGATTCTGTGTTTGTTCATAGTAGTAGTAGTGTTAGTTTCAGTTTAGCGACACTGTGATAACAAGGATCATTGACATTGCCCTCCTCCTTTATCCAAGCTTGAGACTGGCACTGCCATACTACTTGCAGTGACAGAGTTGCCAAAGGATGTAGTTGTGGTTTCAGTTTGACGACATTATGTGATAACAGGGAGCCTTAGCGTCGCCCTCCTCCTTTATCCAAGTTTTGGACTATCACTGACAGAGTGTGACCAGTGGCGGGGTCATTTTCGTTTGTATTGTATCTTCAGATTTATGTAACATCGCTCGCAGAATTACTAATCAGAGGTGTACGCAGTACGGAGACCCTGTGGAAAAAGAAATGGCATTAAGAGTGAGAGGAAGATGGAGAGAAACCAGTCATTTGTTTGGTCCTTAGGGATGGGGAAGGTCATTCCAGGTAGATGAACCCGCAGTGCTCAGCAAGCACCTGGTGTTGGACCAAGGCAGTCCTAGTCCTAGGAACAGCATGATAAAGATGATTTATTGATCTGATAGCAGCATACCAACTTGAGCTACCTAAACTAAGGCAGAAGTTACTGTGAACTGAGTACGTGTTTGTTTTGGAATTGATGAAATCGTGTATTTGGTTGACTATATTGTATATAAATAGTGCTACTAATTTGTATCTGTAATATTAGACTTTTTAGGCTGCAGCCTTTTATAAAATTTATCTACCATAGATCTCTTCTGCCTTTGTGTTAGGTTAGACAGCTGTATCAACTGTAAAATTAGCTGTTTGGCACAGCACCTTTGAGATGATTTTGTACCATTACTTTAGGTTACTGACCAGTAACAATACATAGGGTAAGCTGTGTCAATAAGGAGTTACTCTGCACATGTGTGACACTCCCCAAGATGCTGTTTAAGTCTGCACAGGTTACTAAATTTTAAAATTTAAGTACATTCTCTGTTTAGCCAACTGCGTATCCACACTTTAAAAGCGCAGCATTCTAACTGGAAAGGCTTTTCGCGATAGATTGTCTTCCTGTGGAATAGCACGGTCATGCAGTCGTGGGCTTATGGAGTTGTTTGTGATTCTGGTTCCAGGTGAAGCCATTACTCCAGGTGACCAACACGGAAGAGAAGCTGAACATGAAGGAGCAGGAGCTGCGTCAGGTGGCCGATCATTTCGATCGACTGAAGACCGATCACCAGGAACTGGAGCAAACGCACAAGCAGCTGACCGAGGAGAAGAGCGTGCTTGTGCAGCAGCTGCAGGCTGAGCAGGAGCTGTGTGCAGAGGCCGAGGAGGTAAAGGCTCTATATAAATGTATACTCTGCTATACTCTATGTTGGGCATTGGTTAATTAGGACTGTGCAGTATCCACGGAGATTAGCCTTCAGCACCAGTGCACATACCTATAATTAATGCTCTACTAACTCCTTACATCCTTCCTTGTTGCCTATGATCATCAAGCATACGTCTTTTAGCTGAAGCGCGATACAGAACAGTTATGGGCTCTCCTGCATTCTATGCCTAAGAAATGGAATCAACGCCACTCTCTCTTTGTAGCTCAAATCCACTTCCTTCCTTCAAAAAGCTACTCAAAACTAACTATTTCTACACTTTCTAGGACTTGGAAATCTTCTCCTGGCAACTGACTATCCATGCCTCAGATTCACATTTCGGTGTGACCTTGCGTGCGTTACAAACTTAATTAATAAATAAATACCTCTGTCTAAGGACAATGTCTCGATCAATATGTTGTCAGCTGTTGACGGTAATTTGTTGTGTTGGTTGGTTCCACGGTAACCACTCTGGCGACTCTTTCAGCTTACTGTGCACTGTCTTGCTAACTGAAGCAAATATTTGTTAGTAAGGACATTTAGCATCAGTTACATGTAGGCCAGTGTGGAGAGTGCCTCTCAGTAGATATCTGGAAGGAGCGCTATGTAAATGCTCGATTACATTGCAATTGCAAAATGTATGCATGAATGGCTTGATCATGGTTGTGACGTGGTAACCCTGTCAGGGAGGAATTGGATGTTCTCTCCCTGCCTCACTTGGAAGATACTCTCAACAAATGAGTAACAGCGTCATATCTTACACATCACGTACGTATGGCAAAGTTTTGTGTTTTTATTAGATGTCCACAATTTAAAGGGGATTTTATCTGTTGTTTCGTTCTATTATCAGGCACGAGCTCTCCTGGCGACTCGTAAGCAGGAGCTGGAGGAAGTGTTGCGTGACATGGAGCAGCGAATGGAGGAGGAGGAGGAACGAATAAATAGCGTCGTCGTAGAGAAGAAGAAACTCCAGAGTACCGTTCAGGATCTCGAAGAACAGTATGTTGACCGCTTGAGTCTGTTTCCTAGCTGCGTTACTGGCATCAGAATAGGTCTGTGAAAAGAACAGAATCCTAATGCAATATGCCATCATCTGTGCGTTGTGTGTATTCTTCGGTTGGACTCTGCTTGCATGTAGGAGCCAGCCAGGGCAGAGGGATTAATAGGGGCAATAAGGAATTTTCCCCAAGTTCTCAAAAGAGACATTTTGCCAAACTGGATTCTCACAAAAGGCCAGCGTTTTCCTTTCTCTTTAATGGCTATGGAACCCTTGTGATCTTAAATTTGTTGGTGGAACCCATCCAAAGCTAAACATATTCCCTTGTAAATACAGATGCTTGAGAATGCAGGTTTAAGGCTAGATGACAGCACAAATATCGATGACGATGACATATGAATTCAGTTTGCAAGCTAGAATATATATAAGACGCTTTATAAATTTTAGAAAGTTACCGATAATAGATAATTATAATAGAAACTTTGTTCACAATGAAAGTTTTCTGTGGAACCCTATTCTTCACTTCAAGGAACCCTAGGAACACAGTTTGGGAAACGCTTGGCTAGACTGTTAACAATTCATTTGCTTATGGGCTTTGTGAAAATGGTATTTAGATGTTTAATTGCATTGATTAACTAAATGTTAATTGATCAACATCTATGATCGATTGTCTGGTGATGAGCTCTAGATTGTATAGTGCATCGAGCAAGTATTCATTCATCCATTCGTTTCAAGAATTTATATAGCGCCTCTTCAAGTGAAACTACTCAGCCCAGCCATGTGTGTTGAACTATTCTGCTGGAACAGTCTGCCATTCTGTTTCAACAGACTCTGTGCTGCGTACATTTGCTTACTGTTTAGACCTGTTCAATATTCTTATAGCAGCGCATTTGCGAGTTATGTACAATGCGCTCTGTTCAATATTCTTGTACACTGATCACAGTTTAATTGTGTCTCACTGTACTCAGGTGTGGCACGGTGGCTGATTGGTTAGAGTGGTCGACCCGTGACGCTCAGTGTGCGCTGAGTGCGAGTTTGACCCTCGTCCTAGGAGTCAGTCACTGTGTAGGGACCTTGAGCAAGTCCTTTGCGCGCAATTGCTCTGCATTACAACTGCAGTTGTACTGTCGAGGTGTGCGTGCACTTCTGAGCTGATTGTAAGAAGGGCGATATCAAATTTCAGTTGTATTGTATCACTATAGTGATATTTGTCAGAAGTACATAGTAGTTTCGATTGGCCTTAAATTAGGTAACAATATTTTGCACATTAATCAGTTGCCACAGACATAACTAAACAATAGAGGGAAGAAACGAGGAATTAAAGCAATGATTTTCTGTAGACTTGAAGAGGAGGAACAGTCGCGTCAGAAGCTACAGTTGGAGAAAGTTGCAATCGATGCAAAACTAAAGAAACTTGAAGAGAATCTAGCACAGCAAGACAGTTTAGCTGGCAAGGTATTATTATTAGACCTTTTCAATTCTCCTCAATTTCCAGATTAAATCCGGTCATATTCATGCGCCATTTCCTCTGTACATACGAACTTGTTGTTAACAAACTCTGGCATCTTTGAGCTAATAGAAGTGCCTTAAGCCTTTAATGGCTTTATCTATTTGGTCATTGAGGTATTTAACATTATGTTGGATTGTTCATCAACTTCGCTTCTACTTATTCTAATTCTGTCGCAGTGTTAATTATAGTAATCATGTAGACAGTTCATCAAAAAGATGTACTCAGAGTAATTACAAATTGTGTTATGTAATATGTAAAATTGTTTTGTGTTGATTAAAATTCTCATTGTTTAACTACTTAACATAAGGCAGAATCTTTCCATAGGCATACAGTATTGTCATGAATACATGCATTGATTATTTTGCATTATTTTTAGAAAGGCTGACAATAGACAGGTAGTTTCAATGGGTAATTTTTTTTAAATGTTTCAAAATTGACGACTTTCAGTTGGCAAAGGAGAAGAAATCGATGGAAGAGAAAGTAACAGAACTAACAAGTCAGTTGGTGGAAGAGGAAGAAAAGACAAAACAAGTAACGAAACAGAAGAACAAATACGAGGCGATCATCGCTGATCTTGAGGAACGCTTGAGACGAGAGCAAGAGGTAATAGTATCTTCTATTCTTTTGAGTTGATTTTCTACTTGGAGATTGATAGCATCCATGCTCGGTTAAAGTAGTGGCTTTGTTCAGGGATCTTCTCTGTAGCTTCTTTTGCAGCCTGGAATACTGACTGTCTGTCTGTCTGTCTGTCTGTCTTCTTGTTTCTAGTCTGAGTGAATGAACTTGCTGGCATTTTAATGTACGTCAATTCAGATGACTTTCACTGTAAGTCTCACTTTGGATATGGAAAAAGATGGCTCTTGCTGTAGGTCTCAGTTGGGATATGGAAAATCAATAGCTCCTGCTGTAGATTTCACTTGGGATATGGAAAATCAATAGCTCCTGCTGTAGATTTCACTTGGGATATGGAAAATCAATAGCTCCTGCTGTAGATTTCACTTGGGATATGGAAAATCAATAGCTCCTGCTGTAGATTTCACTTGGGATATGGAAAATCAATAGCTCCTGCTGTAGATTTCACTTGGGATATGGAAAATCAATAGCTCCTGCTGTAGATTTCACTTGGGATATGGAAAATCAATAGCTCCTGCTGTAGATTTCACTTGGGATATGGAAAATCAATAGCTCCTGCTGTAGATTTCACTTGGGATATGGAAAATCAATAGCTCCTGCTGTAGATTTCACTTGGGATATGGAAAATCAATAGCTCCTGCTGTAGATTTCACTTGGGATATGGAAAATCAATAGCTCCTGCTGTAGATTTCACTTGGGATATGGAAAATCAATAGCTCCTGCTGTAGATTTCACTTGGGATATGGAAAATCAATAGCTCCTGCTGTAGATTTCACTTGGGATATGGAAAATCAATAACTCCTGCTGTAGATTTCACTTGGGATATGGAAATGTTCGAATTGCCTTTGGCTGTTCTCAAAAGGTGGTATAGGTTCAGGTTCATGGGTGCTTACATAAAAATCACTCTCTTGCACACACTTACAAATGCACACACGCAGACACATACACACACACGCACACACACACACACACACACACATATATATATATATATGTGTGTATATATATAATATATATTATGTATGTACAGCCATAAAGAAAACCTTAAGAAGGATTCAGAGTCATTTATGGTTAGCCCTTGTTAAAATATGTTTCCAATTGGATGTTTGTTTTCTGTCTTGAAAAACAGTTGCGCCAGGAGTTGGAGAAGATCCGACGGCGCCTGGAAATGGAGCTGGCAGACACTCGCGAGCAGCTGATGGAGAGAACGGCTCAGCTGGAAGACCTCCAGGCACAGGTGAACAAACGGGAGGAAGACTTACAGCAGACTCTGAACAAGTACGTCTTAAGAAGATTTTTGAATACGATTATATTAAGTAAGCAGAAATGTCATGAAGTGAACTTTTTGTTATGATATGAACAAGACTCCTTTCAGTTCAGTAGGTGGCAATGCTGTCCTCTGCATTATTAAGGTTGCAATTGAATGGACTGATGTAGGCACCATGTGCTGAGAACATGGCCACCCATGAATGTTATTTACAAATTACAAGACTATATATTGCCTGTCCTAAGGTGGTCCAACATACGGCTCGCTTAAATGTGTCCGGCCAGCTGGTTTTTAGTGGAAAACACATTTCAAATGTTTTTATTATTTTTCTTTTGCAATAATCTCGTTTTAACGTAGCACAAAGGCACATGTATGAGATATAAGTGTGGCCAATTGGTTAGAGCGGTTGGCTCGTAATGCTCAGTTTGCATAGCTTTGTTAGCAGCAAGTTTGGTCTAGGCTACTTTACAACATCAACAACTGTCATGCAGATGCTACAAGTTGAGTAGTGAATAGCTTATCAACTGTGACATTGTCCGACCAGACATGAACTACATATTAAGTAAGGTTTGAGAAAAAACATTGGATGTACGAATGCAAGAGACATTACTCTTGTACTTCTTTACCTTGTTTTCATAGAGGCTTCTCTTCTCTAACATTACTTATTGTGTGAATGTGAAAGGCTCACTTGCTCGCTTCTTTAAATTATTTATCGAGGTCCTTGTTTGGATGCTTGTAGAGTTGAGGAGGAGGTGACATCGAAGGTCATGATACAGAAGCTGCTTCGTGAACTCGAAAGCCAGAAGCAGGAGATTCAGGAGGATCTCGAGACTGAGCGCGAGGCTCGAGCCAAAGCCGAAAAGCAGAAGCGCGATTTAGGAGAGGTAAAGATCGAGTGTAATGTGGACAGATCGAATGTAACATTGAAAGATCGAGTGTAATACGGACAGATCGAGTGTGATGTGTACAGATCGAGTGTAATGTGGACAGATCGAGTGTAATGTGGACAGATCGAGTGTAACTTTGAAAGATCGAGTGTAATGTGGACAGATCGAGTGTAACTTTGAAAGATTGAGTGTAATGTAGACAGATCGAGTGTAACTTTGAAAGATCGAGTGTAATGTAGACAGATCGAGTGTAACATTGAACGATCGAATGTAGTGTGGAAATTTCCATGGCTTCATTATTATAATCGATCAATCAATCAATCAATGAAATATAATATCATACTCTTGCAAGATATCTACTATCTACTAATGGGTGCTCCCAGTCTGACTATGGCTAAAGAGAGCAGCATTCAGTAAGGAGTGTTGCACAGGACGTGAATTGCCCAAGCACAGATGCTCTTTGAGAGTGCTGCTGATTCGAGTGGCGCTATATAAATGCTTGATTATGTTACATTGCAGTTGTTTCTATGAAATACTGCTTCCTGAAAGCACATTTCATTGAACAGATGCATTTGAGATGAAATCAGAACTCAAGAGACAATATTTTTGCAGATTTTAGTGGCAATTTATTATGGAACCTCAGGAAAACATATATCGAGGATGATTTCACTTTCTTCCTTCAAAAAGAGGCTCAAAACTCACAATTTCTCCTTGGCTTTAAGGATTTGTAAATCTAAGTGCACTTTTGCCTGGTGACGGTCACACCGAAATGTGAATCTGATGGCGGATAGTCCATATGTGTGTTACAAATATAATTGATGATAATGATGTATTAGTGCTTTTGTTAACCCTTTTAGAACCAGTGTTATTGATTATGCCTTACACCTTAGTACATGCTGGTCGTTAAAGCATTAATTGGCTATCATGTATTGGTGTTAATAGTAATTGGGTATTTTTCGTGATTGGTTGTCAGAATGACTTTGCGTATTCATTCATACATTCATTTGAAAATTTATATGGCACCCCTTCAAGATATCTACTATGTGATGTTTAATGTCATGACGAACTAATAATATGCCTCAATTAGCAGAACTATGCAAAGTAAGATGAAAATAGTCACCAGTGGTGGGCCAACACGCGCGTGTGGAACCAACCAACAGATTTCGGTCGACAGCTGACAGGTGGGAATTCAGAGCTTATTTAGTCAACTGCAGACTGACTTGACAGATGTAGGCTCTTGATAGAGTATTCCTACAAAACCTATTTGAAAGATCTTAAAAGTTACTGTATAACATTACATTACGTGTAATAACAGAATATTTACCAAGCTCTGATTCTGTGATTTCCTAGGAGCTTGAGTCGCTGAAGAGTGAGCTTGAGGACTCACTGGATACGACGGCCGCTGTCCAGGACGTTCGTCAGAAGAGGGAATTGGAGGTGGTCCAGCTGAAGAAGATGCTGGAAGACGAGGTGAAGAATCGCGACACTCAGCTCCAGGAACTCCGACACAAGCACACCCTGCAAGTGGAACAGCTCAACGAACAAGTTGACCAGGCCAGGAAGGTTTGTACCACCGGACTCTATTCTGTTCTATTCCATTCCATTCTATTCTATTTACGGATTTATAAAGCAGGTGGAAGCTCAGCTCCAGGAGACGAGCATCTAGCTGGCAGAGATGGATGGTGGTTGTCAGTCTTGCTGAGTCACTTCACGATTTTTGTCTGTCTGGAGTTGTCTAGATCTTATTTTGATACTTTGTTGCCACCTGTTAGGGGTGGAAATGGAAGGGTCTCATCACAGATTCAAAATACCTGGGGGGTACAGAAATTCCAGGCGACAGTTTTGACCGCATCCCTGTCTATTTCTCGATGTTGTTGTTTTTAATTTTTATGATTATAATTAGTCACCTAGCATAATAAATTGGTACCGACATAGACTGTGAAGTAAACAGACGGTCCTCTGATCGCGATGTTCTGCACCTCAGGACTTGTCCTCTTTTGGCTCAAAGGTCGATTAAGAGGGAAATTATCATCGCTCTACATTTCCACTTTGAGTCAAGAACTTTACTTTTTCTTAAGTAAGTAAGAATATTCTTTGTTATACGACCAGCAAACGCACAGTACCTTGCATAAGGTATAAACAATAGCATTAAATTTAAGCAAGGTAAAAGAACATTCTCATATTGAAATTACTCTTGACAAATATACCAACTCTAGCTATGGAAGAACTAACAGAAGCTGCAAATAGACAAAAGACACCTTTACTTTAATTGAACACTCATTGACTGCTGAGTGACCAATGGCCGTATGGTCAAGCAATGACCATATGTATATAATTCGTAGGAATACTAAAGAAACTGTGATAATTTTGCAGACGAAGGTAATGCTGGAGAAGGTGAAACAGACTCAGGAGACAACAAATGCTGACCTGGCAAGCGAGTTGAAGCAGGTGACGGCCGCTCGAACGGAGGCCGAGCGACGTCGGAAGCAGGTGGAAGCTCAGCTCCAGGAGACGAGCATCAAGCTGGCAGAGGTGGAAAAGACGCGTGGAGACGTCGGAGAGAAGGCAGCTCGTCTGCAGGTAGGACTTTCCTCTGGCTGTTTCCCAGTGAATGATGTGATTCTCTTTACTCATGTGGTGGCGAGATTGACAGTTTGAGGGTTAGCTTGCAGGAATGCCTAGTTTTAGGTCACCTGCCAATCAAAGGCCCTGACAGGATTGAATTATGCATGGTTTTTGCTTTGCAATCCCTTGTCTAACGACTTTCTTAACACTGTTGTTATGGTGCATTTCTTACCTATTTGATATAACTTAAAGGAACTCACTGTGTGTATTGACCCGGCGTCCATAGAGTAAAAAACGGCGTCCATAGAGTAAAAAACACTGGGTCTCAGAGCTGAGGAACCAAGTTTGATACCCGTATCCCTCATCCGACGGTTAAATTCGACTTCTGTAATAAATTTTCATCATTCGTTCATACGAATGCAGTTTTTGAGCTTAAAATTAAAAGAAAATTATTATCAGTAACATTATTGTTATTTTTAAAATTTGCCATGATGTGAAACAAGTTGTCTGTTTGCTGTCTAAGACGGAACTCGACATGCTGACGGCTCAGTACGACCAGACGGACGTGAAGGCGTTGACACTGGGCAAACAGTGCACTGCGCTTGAATCTCAGTTGGCAGAAGTGCAGCACACACTTCACGACGAGACTCAGGAGAAACTGGCCATCATGTCACGACTGCGCCAGACGGAGGAGCACGCGGCAGGTCTTAACGAACAGCTGGAGGAGGAACAGGAGGTTGTTAAACAGCTGGAGGCAAAGGTCAATGCTCAAAACCTACAGGTCAGTTGATGTTTTCTTTATTCTGTTATTTTTACTCTACATTATTATTAATATGACATATGACATCATTAGTATTACTATGTATTATTATTGCTTCTATTGCATTCAATTTCTATTTCTAATACTTGCAAAGTTTCTTTCTTAGCATGTCAGTTCGCAGCAGGACATTTCAAGATTCCTACTCATAGGTAATCCCAACTTAGGGGAGGGGAAAGGGTGAAGGGACTTATTGCCAAGGGTTGACCTAGAAAGGGTCAGGACTCAGAGGTAATTGAAAATTTCTGCTCCAAATATCTAGTAACACGACCAAGTTGGGCCAACCAAAGACGTTGTTTACTGCATGTCCCATGATGGTTCAAAAGCAATCAAATCTTTCTTCAATGTTCGTCTCCAAATTGCTTCGCATAGGTTTGTAATTTTTAAAATTGCAATCCTGTCGATAGCAAGTTACTTCTAGGATGCTTTACAAGAGACTCTGAACATTCAGTCAGCTGTCGACGGGAATCCGTTGGCTGGTTCCACACTTGTGTGTGGGCCCATCACTAATGACTATTTTCAACTTAATTTGCATAATTTTGCTAACAGATGTATTTCACTAGTTCACTATGACATTTTACATCATTTTGGCCAGCACAGCACTTTGAGTAGATATCTTGGATGGGCGCTGTATATAAATATGCTTGATTACATCACATTACATTACAAGACTATTCGCTGTCAGCCTAAATTAAATACTAATGCTTGGCATTACATAATGAGTAAGGTTTTAACTGGGTTTTTTAAAACTTTGTTGTGATGTTGTTTGGTAGATTATTGAATACAAGAAACGAATTGATGAGGATGCGACGCAGCTGACCGCATTTGAAGAATTCAAGAAGAGAATGACGAAGGAAAATGATGGTCAGCAGCATCGTCTTGCGTCACTACAGGAGGAGAATGACAAAGCCAACAAGTCGAAGAAGAAGCTCCAGTCGGAGGTCGAGGATCTGACGGTCGCCCTTGACAACCAACGTGCACAGTTCCTGCAGATGGAAAAGAAGCATCGGAAGTTCGACCAGAGCCTTGCCGAGGAGAAGGCCGTGTCCGAGAGGTGAGTAGTGCCTTTATATTATGCGGGCTGTTTAAGAACAGCTATTATCATTAGAGCGGTAAATTTTTCGCGGTAAAAACTTGATGAATTCGCAGCCAAAAACACAGAATTCACAGCATATTCATGGTCAAATTTGTAACTTAGTAAATCAAATTTAATTCGTTCTCGACTTAAGTTAACTAAGTAATCGACGATAGATTAATTAGTTACTTATCGAATTTAAGATAATTATTCACCGACTTATTTACGTTTTGCTGCTCCGTTGCCATCACAGCCCATCAACATCGTCGACATCTGTCAAGAAATGTCAAGAATTTGTGGCAAAACGTTAAAACTTGCGGTAGCAGATGACCACGAAAAATGTACAGCCCTAATTATCACTGACCATGTCATGGTCATGTTTCTATGATCTCCAAAGCTCTTCCTGTTTGTAATGTGTTGTGTTTTGTCAACATGATAAGATTGAATATACAAATATATCTATCTGTTGTATTGTGTCAGCATAGAGATTATTTCCAAGCAAGTGGTGCAAATGAAGCAATTTAGTTTATTATTTTGATCTTTGATAGTCCTTTAATTGCTCGATAATTGCTCTTTAGAATGAAGATCATTTGGTGGCTGTTGTGGGAATCATCTGTTGAGGAGAGATGATTTCCTCAGTGTTTGCATATATATAAAGCATTAAGTTCATTCCTTCATTGAAGACTAATCGTCTTAACATTTATCTGCTATTAAATCTTGATCAGTTGATGCCTGTTGCATTAGACACTGGCGGTGTTGGTACAATGTGCTAAGATTAGAAAAATTAGTTATAGACGTAAATTGTCTCTTAATTTTAAGGTTTTATCATCGTGGCTGGCATCGGATGCATTGTGTCTTTGGTTGTGAATGTTCATACCATCTGTTCAGCTGTTGATGGGAATCCATTGGTTCGTTCCACGCTTTTGCGTTTACCCATCGATGGTGACTCTTCTAGCTCCCTGTGCACTATTTTGCTAATTTTTTTTATGCTGTACATAAAAATGATTATAATAGGCAAGTACAGAGAGCACTTCTGAATAGTTATTCTGTGAGAGGTGCTATATAAATCTAGAATTACAATGGGATATAACGTAACTAGGAACAATTTCTGTGATTCTCTGATAGGTTGGCGAGGGAGCGTGACGCTGCTGAGAGGGAGAGTCGTGAGAAGGAGACGAAGATCCTGAGCGTGACGCGACAGCTGGACGAACTGCAGCAGCATCTGGCAGACGTAGAACGACTCAAACAGCAGCAGCAGTCGGAACTCGAAGATCTCATGTCCTCACAGGACGACGTCGGCAAAAATGTGAGGAGAAAATAATGACTTTGTCAAGAAAATCGATTTTTCGTGTATCATGAGTTTTATTGGAATATTTCTCTATGTATTTAGTCTTTTGGTAATTCCAGTGAGTGGTGATTTCAGTATGACGAGGATGTGTGATAACATTGATCATTAGCGTCATCCTCTTCTTTTATCCAGGCTTGGGACTGGTACTACCAGAGTGTGACAAGTTTTTCAGATGATGTGCTATGGGCTACTTTTTATTGTTGCTGTGTCATGAGTTGGGAGAGAGTGGAAAGCGTGGAACGAACCAACGGATTCCCATCAACAGCTGAACAGATGGTATGAACATTCACAACCAAAGACACAATGCATCCGATGCCAGCCACGATGATAAAACCTTATCTAATCACGTCATGGGATGCTGGTTGATTTCCGTTTGTTGGCTCTACATGGGTGCAGAAGCCCACCGCAGATGACCCTTCCGGTTTACTTACTGATTGATAGAACATCTGTTCTTAATGACATTTGCAATCAAGAGATTGCAAACAGTAGCAAGGGCTTCATATTACTTACTGTTTAAAAGCATCTATTATCACTGACCCTGTGACTATGTTTCTATAATCGCCAAAGCGCTTCTTGTTTATAATTCATTAATTTATAAAACTTATATAGCGCCCTTCAAGAAACCTACTCGACAGCATTCTCAGCCAGGCAGCTACCAAAACAAAAAAGAGGATACTAGAAGGCTGGCAGATGGTTCCTAGGGAGTATGGGCAGCGCTAGCGGAAGTCCATTCCAAATAATGTATTGTGTTATGTCAACTTGATGAGACAGAATAGTTGAATATATATATATATATATTCGTCATTTTGTGCGAGTAGGTTTTTGCTTGAAGTGATGTAAATAAAAAACTAATTTATAATTTCCAGTCTTTCTTTAGTCATGATATTTTTATTTTGCAGTCTCAATGAAACTTGTGAGCATTTTTGACAGCAAGCATTGTTACTGAGGCTCCTTTTCCGTCTGCTGATCACACGCCATTGTGATCTAAGCGTTCTCCTCAGTCCACCCTTGAACGTCATTTTTGCAGCCTGAATATCATTCTTGTGACATATCGTATTGTTCTCTTTACACTTAACCCTTTAATGACGGGCTGCATAGGTTTTCCAATACATTCTAGTACAAGCTTTTCGCTAAAGGCCTCACTCCTGGTCGAGCTCTGCAGCCCCACCCTTAGTGCTTGGGGCTCCTGCTCCCTCCCCTCCTCCGAATAGGGTCCCCCCCATTGTTCCTCATATACGCACTTCCATCAGGCAAGCTGTGCCTTCTCAGTGATAGGCCCTCGAATTGGAATGGCCTCCCTTTGACGCTCTGCTCCCTTCCTGTAGAACCTCTCTCATCTTAGGACGACTATATATGGCCGCGATTGGGAGCGCCTCTGAGTAGTCACCTTGAAGATTCACTATACGTAAATTTTCTTGATGAAATTCTCTTAGCGAATAAAGGGTTAACAGTTGGTTTATTTATATTATCCTGTCTCACAAGGTGTTTGTTTAATCTTACAGTTCTTGACCTTTCTCTAAAACTGTTCATTTTAGGTTCATGATTTGGAGAAGGCTAAGAGGATGCTCGAGAGTCAGCTCGAGGAGCAGAAGACGCAGATCGAGGAACTCGAGGATGAATTGCAGGCCACCGAGGATGCTCGGCTGCGACTCGAAGTGAACATGCAAGCGCTCAAGGCTCAACTGGACCGCGACCTTCAGGCGAAGGATGAACAGAGCGAGGAAGGACGAAGAGGCCTTACCAGACAGGTAGGCATCACCTTTAACACCCTCACTACCTTTCATATTATGTATGATATTTGTTTATTTAGAAAGAAACCAATCTGACAGATATGCAGAAAGTCCAACATGAGTGATGGTGAAATTGCTAGAATTAATTAGAAACTAGTAAATATTTTTATTTAATGATGTGGGGATAAATTGAAAGTCGTCTTTGGGTGGGAGAATATGATTGTGTGCTGTTTTTTTCATTCATGAATGGAGTGGGACGTAGTGGAGGTAGGAGTTAGTGAAGAACATACTTGGGAGAAGAGGAGTTTGGCATCTGCAATATTAGCAAGTTCTGAAACTGTTGGAAGGATTCTTCTAGGTAACCTAGGCGTTTGGCTCTTCTTAGGCAATGGATAAACACTGGAGTGCAGAGCTGAGGAACCGAGTATCCACCATAAGGTTGACGAGTTCTTCTTTCACTAGGAGGCGGTGGCATTGGTTAAATTAGATCTATGGAATATTAGGTGCCTTGTATGTATTCGACTCCTGTAATAAGTTGTCATCAATTGATTATACTGTGTTTCTGATCGTACTGTTGTTTGTCAGTTTAAAATTAATGAAAATTATTATTATTTTATTTGGAGTCTTTATAATGGAGCTCCATAATTGCTTTTGGGACTTTACATTGTAATTGTGAATCTGACTTTAGCTTCGTGATATGGAGGGCGAGTTGGAGGAGGAGAAGAAGCAGCGTCTGGTTGCAACCAACGCCCGAAAGAAGCTGGAGGCAGACCTTAAGATAATGGAGCAACAGGTTGACATGGCGACAAAAGTGAAGGACGACAGTATCAAGCAGCTGAGGAAGCTACAAGTATTCACTTCCATAGACATCGTACTCCGCTGCATCTTCTGTTGCATTCTTGTTTACAGTACAATGTCTGTTGGACAGATTTTTAACTGCTGCTTAATTTAATTATAATATTATATATATCAAGTCAAGTTGTTTTTATTGAAACCAAGATATATCAAAACTCAACATATATACAAGAAAATGCAGAACCAATGGCTCTAAGGGAGAGACCCAAAAGGGCCTAAGCCCCGCTTACAAGGCCCCCCCATATATATATATATATATTTATATATATATATGTATATATATATATTGATTTATGTCTTTATTAATATATATTAACATCAGACAAAAAGTTGCTGTATAAATTTCTGTTAACGTTCGATAAAAAGGTGCTATATAAATTTCTGCTAACATCAGATAAAAAGGTGCTATGTAAATTTCTGGTTACATCAGATAAAAAGGTGCTATGTAAATTTCTGGTTACATCAGATAGAAAGGTGCTATGTAAATTTCTGGTTACATCAGATAAAAAGGTGCTATGTAAATTTCTGGTTACATCAGATAAAAAGGTGCTGTGTAAATTTCTGGTAACATCAGATAGAAAGGTGCTATGTAAATTTCTGGTTACATCAGATAAAAAGGTGCTGTGTAAATTTCTGGTAACATCAGATAGAAAGGTGCTATATGAGTGTCTGGTAACGTAGATTCATTGCGTTCTTAGGCCCATATGAAGGACCACCAGCACGAGATGGACGTGGTGAACTTGGCTCGGGAGGAGTTGGCGAATGCGGCCAAAGAGAACGAGAAGAGGACGAAGGCTTTGGAGGCGGAGATGCTCCAGCTGAGGCAGGACCTGCAGACGTCGGAGAAGGCTCGCAAGGATCTCCAGCTGGAAAAGGACGAACTGTTGGAAGATCTAACAGGTGGAGCTGGGAAGTAAGTGCGCAACGGAACCCTTTGTATTTTTAAGACTTCTCTTTTCCCGCGGGGATTTTCGCAGTGGGAGCATGTGCCTCTGATTGGGTTGCACGATTATATGTCAGTTCTTTGTAAAAGTTCTTTGTAAAACAATTCATCATAGACAGTTCTTTGTAAAACAATTCATCATAGATAGTTCTTTGTAAAACAATTCATCATAGACAGTTCTTTGTAAAACAATTCATCATAGACTGTTCTTTGTAAAACAATTCATCATAGACAGTTCTTTGTAAAACAATTCATCATAGACAGTTCTTTGTAAAACAATTCATCGTATGCAACAATTCTAGCCCTGACTATAACCCTAGCATGCATAAACAACTGTTTTATGAAGAATTGTGCTTTATGAAGAATTGTTTTACGAAGAACTGTTTATGAAGAATATGTCGGACACCGGGTTGCGCTGTGAGAGGCGCTATAGAAATCCGTAGATAATGGTCAAGTTGTCATTATGGTAAAATGTGCACTTACGAATTTGGCAAGGAAACTATCAAATGCAGCTGTATTGTGTATTAAAAACTGGCTTGCAATAATAATAGGCATTGTTTGTAAGAGATTGTTTTCTTTTCAGGAGTGCATTTGCGGAGGAGAAGCGTCGTCTTGAGGCTCACATTGTTGAGCTGGAGGAGGAACTGGAAGAGGAACAGACAAACAGCGAGGCCCTCAACGAAAGAAACCGCAAGACGAGTTTACAGGTGAGATGCACTGCGATGTCATTTCATTGACATCTGCTTCTTTAGAAATGATCAGAGATCTTTTTCTGAAAGGGTAATGTGAGTTGGTCGAACCTGGAACTTATATGGAAGGGATATGAAGCCCCGCAACTATCATTACTTCACTCGTAATAATCCAGCAGTTTACAGTTTGACATTGGCAGAATTGCTTCAGAAGCTTTCTAAATGGTTTGTTTCCTGCTCAGAAATTACAACAAGTCTTGAGCGTTAATGACATTTGCATCTAGATAACGTGAATATCTGAACTAATTAGACTCATCTTTTTCGAGATTTGATACCTATGTGTTACTTAACAGGTGGAACAGCTTTCGCTCGATCTTACTTCGGAGCGCTCTACCCTGCAGAAGGTCGAAGGGGAGCGAGCGCTGCTCGAAAGGCAGAACAAGGAGCTGAAAGGGAAGCTGGCTGAGCTGGATGCTCAGCTTAAGATGCGCTCAAAGGTGACAATTCAGGCGCTCGAGGGTCGCATTGCAAACCTGGAGGAGCAGCTGGAAATTGAAGCGAGGTTCAGTGATATTGCGTTCAATTCTAATCTCATGCTAGAACATTTAGGTCAGAATCAATGGCAATGTCTACGGTTTGGTATCTCTCCCACGGCGTATTACATACAGGGTTTCTGCCATAGTTTTTCACTGCCTCAGTTGCACTGCCTCTGTTTACCGTTATGATCAGGTCACTGCCAATGTTTGATAATGGCCTCTCCGATCTGCGGCTTGGGGAACTTGGTTGTACCCTTTGCCTGCATTTCTATGGCACAGCACTGAACCTTTGCAGTGGTGGGTCCAACCACCTGGAGTGGGCTACCCCAAGAGTTTAGCCTCCTGCCCAGAAGCTCCTTATCCACAGTCTACTCATTACTGAAACCTCCTCCTTTAGCCTTAGTCAAACTGGAAGTGCCTTTGGGTAGATATCTTGAAGGGGCACCATATCAAGTTCCACAGATTGATTGGTTGATTTATTGATTGATTGGTTGATTGATTGATTGATTTATTGATTGATTGGTTGATTTATTGATTTATTGGGTGACAGTGGCAACGGAGGTATTTATAATATTTCTTGCACTATTACACCGATGACCATAGATGTCGTAGTTGCGTCGTCTTAATAGCCGTCTGTTTTTCTGTCTGGCCTCCAGAGAGCGCCAGAATGCCCAAAAGACCAACAGACGAATGGAGAAGAAGATGAAGGAGTGTACACTGCAGGCCGAGGAGGAACGCAGAAATGCAGAGCAAATCAAAGACCAGGTAAGAGGAAGATCACCCGATGCACTACGGCTCAGATGGAGAGTTTGAAGGGGGCGCTATACCAAGGGGGCGCTATACCAAGGGGGCGCTATACCAAGGGGGCGCTATACCAAGGGGGCGCTATACCAAGGGGGCGCTATACCAAGGGGGCGCTATACCAAGGGGGCGCTATACCAAGGGGGCGCTATACCAAGGGGGCGCTATACCAAGGGGGCGCTATACCAAGGGGGCGCTATACCAAGGGGGCGCTATACCAAGGGGGCGCTATACCAAGGGGGCGCTATACCAAGTATTTTTGATTGATTGATTGATTGATTGATTGATTGATTGAGATGGATTACGACTTTAGAAAGCAGCACGATAACTCGTCATTCTTTCTAATGGCAGCCATTTTGTCTGTACAAGAACCCCAAATTAAGTGATGTGCAAAGCTGATTATTGCATTAAGTGAATTTTCAATCGACGTTCTAACCTGTTAATTAAAACATGTTAAGTATATCTGTAATTTGGATCTGTTTGCTAATTATTATTCTGTGGTTTTTAATCGATCCAGGTCGTATATAATTGTCATATATGGATCAGCTCAGTGTTGTTTAAGTTAACTGAAAACTGAAAGTAATGGTAGCATTAACCGAAAAGTACTAGTTCTGTAAACTGAAATTAAAACTGAAACTGGATAGATATAAAAACTACAGCTAAAACTAAACTTGAAAGTTGAAAATTGAAATTACTTGTTGCTGCTTAGCCAGATGAATACCACTAATAATCAGTCAATCAATCAATCAATCAATGAAACTTAATATAGCGCCGCTTCAAGAAATCTACTCATTCACAGTCCAACCTCGGTCATATGAACAATAAACAAAAATAAACAATACATTGTAGCTACTTTTGTGGAATATGCACAGAACTAAATCAAAGCTGTAGAGTTTTGAAAACTAAAATTAAAGCTACAACTGAAAAAATTATGAAACTACAACTTAACTGGAAAGTTAAATCAAAACTGAAACTTAAAATAAACTGAAAAGTAAACATATTATCGAGGAAATTGTAATACAAGTCTAATATTATCTCATCGAATGATTTCTTTAGCGCCAATATTGTGATGCATGAGGCAAAGAATAAGGTTGATATGTCAATGTAAAAAAAATAGCAAACCGATTCTGTTGCCCGATCAAACGTCTGACTATCCTCAACGTTTGTGGATTTGCTCGTAGATGGAAAAGACGAATGCTCGAGTGAAGTCCCTCAAACGACAGCTCGATGAGGCGGAGGAGGAGTGCGCCCGGATAACTGCAGCGAAACGCAAGACACAGCGTGATCTCGACGAACAGATGGAACACAACGAAGTCATTCACCGAGAACTCGAACAGATGAAGACGAGGTTTCGCGTCGGCGGTGGATCAGTCAGCGAGAAACTCAGGTACGTACTTATTATCACAGATTTACGCATTATTACAGAACTATTTCAGCTTCTTATAACAGGCTGCTTTTTATACTATAAATTGTTATTTATTTATGTATTTGGAGGATTTATATAACACCCCTTCTAGAACATATACTAAGGGGCGCTTCCTAACCAAAACAGTACAGTCTTAAGGTCGACATAAAACAGTATGGAGTGGCCCCAGGGCACTAGGCAAAAGGCGACAGGGAGCCCATTCCAGGTTGCAGGGCCTGCAACCTGGAACGGGCTTGGTGCTGCCGTATGGAAGTCCGGAAGCGAGGGACTGAAGAACGAAGGGAGCCTCGACGTTGGACAGCATAGCCCCTGCAGGTACCTGGGAGCTGATCGATCCCTCTATGCAACGCCATGTAGCTGATGTTGCCAGAAATTTATATAGCACCTATTTATATTTATAGCTAAGAGTTACATTTGTTTGTCTTATGCATAATTTTGGCACAGAATTGTTATACAGAGCGACAACACTAAACCTGTTGTAATAATAATAAATATTCGTTTATTGATAAGCATGGAATGTCACACTGCAAACCATTACAATATGTTAGTTGTTTAGTACCATAGTCTCATTCAATCGAGCTTTAGATGATATTATAATAAATTATTATAATAAACGTGAGAATTCGTTGGAGATTCTACATAAGAGTTCTGTATAGGACTCGAGGGATGAAGTTCTTGTCATCTTTAACAGGCAGTCTGAATTTGTGTGGCCTAGGTCTCAGATCATAACGACTTTTAGCGACTGGTGGGAATATCGAACCTAGGACATGTGTACTTCTTGTCACAACTGATCGTAGAAGACCTTTGGCTGTAAGCCCAATGAAATGACATGACTGAATATAGACATCAAGTGAAACTTTAAGCAGGCCAATTGCAATATATGATGTGAATTATTTGAGTTACTCT
The DNA here is from genome assembly GCA_959347315.1 of Bimastos eiseni. NCBI lineage: Eukaryota > Metazoa > Annelida > Clitellata > Crassiclitellata > Lumbricidae > Bimastos > Bimastos eiseni. The sequence continues at coordinate 3,396,232 of OY365813.1, read as the reverse complement.
GATACAGCATATTCCTCTACTCATGTCTGCCTGTGGAAATCGTTTGGTTGTGTCTTTTAATTGAGATTAATTCCTCTGCTCAACCCTACAGAACTGCTGCTGTTTTCTTTTGTAGCAAACAGAAATCCAAGGAGAGGTTTGTACCGATTTATTTCTGATGTCAATGCAGTTAGTTTGGACAAAAAGTTATTTCATTATTGATTATTGAGTAAGAATAAAATTTCTGTTCATCAGAAATTCACTACCAGACTCAAATTCAATCAATCTGTAAATCAATATTCATTTATTCATTATTCCAAACTGTCATAGACAACTTGTTGCATCATCTCAAGTAAACAGTGTGTTGGAGTTTCATGTTTAGATGTGAAGCCTCTCAATGACTATTTTGTGGTGATTCATAAAAATTGGCAGGATTTCGTTTGCTGTAAAGTGCGATTGATCCATATTTTTAGGATTCTGTATGACTCATATTCTGAGGATGAGTATGATGATGTCGTTGAGTGAGTAGAATTGTTTGCTCCAATGTTAGTAGTTTACTAACACAGCAACAGACTGACTTATAACGATTCCTGGTTAAGATACTCTTGTTCAAACGTTAAAGTTCTCATTTCTTTTGTTTTGTTGGCAGCCTTTTTGTTTCTCGTTCTCAGGTTATTTAAGTGCGTTTAATAGTTTATTAACATACTGTAATAATAATAGTTAGTTATAATTAAGATGTCTCTTTCCTGAAGAGGAGCTATATAATGGATCTGTGATTACAATTACAGAAGCAGTTTCATTTGTAAGATGTGGTGAATAAGCGATAATGTGTTTTAATAACCATAATCATCTTTTTTTATTAATCCAATCAAACAGTGAAATAGCTTACAACAACAGTGGTCTGTACATATTCAGTGAATGATCGGGAAAATAGGGAAAGATAAAACACTCAATGTTGTTGGGTTGTTGGGTTATTTAATAAATTTGTAGCATAAAACTCTTGCAAAGAAGGCAGGAATGGTTGAGTGGGTGCTTGGGTGGCTGCTTGGGTGGGTTCCTGGGTGGCATCTTCTATGGGTGCCTGGCCAGGTTACCGATCGAGTGTTTTGGGAATTATGTAACAGTTCGTGAATTGACACATTACGAAACGATGGGTGGCATCTTGGATGGGTGCTTGGGTGGCATTTTTCGTAGTTTCTTAGGTGGCATTTTGGGTGGCATTTTGGGTGGATGCTTTAGTGGCATTTTGTATTGAAGAAGTTGAATAAATAGCACCCTCAGAATGTCCAATAAGTTTGTTTAGACCAGGGATTTTCGAGTGTTTTGGGAATTATGTAAAAGTTTGTGCATTGGCACGTTATGAAAGTGCGGAGTCTAGATTCTCATTTTGGTCGAGTCTAAGGCAAATGATGCAAACCGAAATCCTCTGCAGACATTCAACTCCAACACACATTACTTGAGATGATGCAGCCGTTTAGTTAAAATATAACACATGCAGGCAGCTTTAAATCAAGATGAACTGCAAATGCAACTCAAAGTCTTGATCCTGGAGTCCCATGCTTTTGATCAAAGCACAGAGCTCTATGATAGCAATTCGAAAACTGGCAATTGTAGAACTGGGAAGCCTTTCTTTTCGAATGTAGTCCAGATGGAACAAGTATGATACGTTTACTTGTTTCCCGCAGACTACCATGGCAGGCCAACTCAGTGAGGCGATTGCCGATGGTATACTCATTGCTGTTTAATAAACTATTCTCTCAACTAACTTTTGAACACACATCCAAGGATAGCAGGATGAATGGCTTTAACATTATGGTTAGCACCAAAAACACCAATGGAAAATTTAGTAATTAACTGTTAAAGAGAAATCTAATCCTTTTAAATTCCATTATCAGTATATCAGATCAATCAATCAAAATCAAAGATCTTTTATTTGCTTCCAGTATGTACAGTAGACTACAGACTTTCAAAGGTAATGTATGCAGTAGGTAGCAGAAGCAGTAATGTAACCAGGTGTTACTGTGGTAAGAGATCATCTTAATCGACGCCATATTAAGTGCATAGATCTCGGTGGTACGCATCTTGAGAAATAATATACCAAATACTTATGGGTACATTAAGTGCGTAGCATGGACTATGGGCATCTTAAGAATTGAAGAAGTACCAATGGGTGCCAAAGAGCATGGGTTCTAAACTAGCAACATCTTAAGAATTGAAGATATACCAATAAATTCCTAAATGTTTGGATTCTAAGTTATTAGAGTTTCTAGAATTGAAGAAGTACCAATGGATCCTTGAGTTAATTAATTCTAAACTATTAGTATCTTTCCTTTTCCAGGACATCGTCTCGGATGGCCGTCCCTGGTGTGGTGCAACCAGGAGCCGGTCTACCGCACGGTAACAATGACGAAGGATCATTCGACGATACAGCCAACGATAATGATTTGCAACAGCAAAGAGAATAATACTAAAGTTTCAGAACAATTTAGCAAGGCTTTCTACCTTTACATCAGTTCACACAGATATAATTAAGTTTAGTGATAATAATAAGTAATTTTATGACTAATAACAATAACTGCTGTTATAACAGAGACTATTATGTGAGCAGAATGCACCATGCCATAGCCATGCTACTTCATGTCGAGCATAACTACGTCCCTATAGAAGGACATATCGTGGCAATACATAAATGCTTGCATGTGAGGATTGAGTTAGTGTCATATCAATTTCTAAATACTGAGTTCGAGGGTGTTTTGTGTCGCGTTGAACTAACACATGCGTGTTGGTGTATGTTGTAAATGCTGGTATCACTCCCATTGACTTCCACTGTGTAAGAAAACCGAGAGCGGTCCTTATACGACCGTTGTCGCAAAATACTTTATATTTGCAGTTTCAGCTATGAACAAAGTAGTGTGATATTAACTACATGATCAACTTAACAAAGTAGTGTGATATTAACTACATGATCAGCTGAACAAGTAGCGTGATGTTAGCTACTCGATCAGCTGCAATTGATTTTTTTCAGATGCTTTCGTTGTCGTAGGTCAATGTTTGAGCAATTTTTTGTCGACACAGACTTCGTTTTGTTAAGAGTTGCAACGAAAAACTTGGTAACGTTGAGGAAGGAGTTTCTGTATAGTTGTCCGTTTTGTCTTGGCTGCTTATCCTGGGCCGTTCTTTCAGGCCGGGTGTCGGTTGATCCTGGGCCGTTCTTTCGGACCCGGTGTCGGTTGGTGCTCTAGCGTCTCTCATATTTTTACTGTCCGTCGTTTCTCGTCTGTCTTTCGGTGTGTGTGCTTTTGCTGTCTGTATCTCTGTCGATGTCTATTACTGGCTCCACTAGTTGATAGTTTTGACTAAGTGTTTATATTCCGCTGCGTTTACATCTTAGCTTTACGAGTTTCGTTGTTGCTTTCGTATCTGTCTCGTTTGAATCGTTTCTTTTCGCTTGGACATAAGCCAAGTTTATTTTTCGCTGATCTGCTGTTCTAAGTGAGATTCCTCGAGTGCTCGTCGAGGCCGTTCTGGATTATGGAAACTAATCGTGATGTTGCGTTAGTTTAATTAAGTTATTCAATTTTTTTATTGATATGATTCGTTTTCTTGTATTTTTGGGCAAACCAATAAGTTTAAGATTACCTCAAAGGTCCAGAACGAGCCAAAATCAAAGGTTTATTGGAAATGTGAGAAGAAGACTGCAAACAAAGGCAGGGAAAATAATAAAGGCAGAAAAATAGCCAGGATCAGAGGGAGGTCCAGGGGTGTCCATTCCCCAATACCAATTCTGCTTTTCTTTACTGCTGATTTTTCTTGCTAAAGTACTGTAAGTTTGTGCAAACACTGGTGCATTCAGACGTTTATGTGTCAATTCCGGAAGCTTTTCAGCTCTCTTCAAGGCATTGGAACATTGGACAGCTATTATTCTAATGAAATTTATAGTTATCTATAATTATTAGTCTTCACAGTTTTGATTTGCATTTTAACATTAAAGGTTATAAACTTATTTTTTTATATGACTTGGGTCATTTTCAGCTAGTTTCAATATTAAAGAACTCACCTTTTATAAATATTAACTTGGACTTTTTTACCCTTAAAATGGTTATTTTTTCCTTTCCTAGTGAAATTTGTATGATACGTCAGGCATGATTGCCCCAGTTTACTCTCCCATGGGAAGACCTAGAATAGGGAGACAGAGACAAAGATAGGGGAAAAACTATGTAAATTAAGTCTTTGGCAGTTAATAGTTGCTCATAAGGAAGTTGAACCTGACTTTTTAATTTTATGCATGCGATGAACCTGATTATAGATGTCATTCTTTTTCACGGCAGCCATTTTGTGTGTGCAGGATCTTCTAGTTAAGTGAAAGCTGATTATGGCATAAAGTGAAACTTTCACTTCCTTAGCTTTGTCAATAAACGTTCTAACGTGTCAATCCGAACATCATAAAAAGTAATTTGCATATGTACGATAATTATTATTCTGTGGTTGTATGATTACATTTGAGTTTTTTGGCATATTGTTAAGAAATTTCTTATATAATTTAGATATCCTCATTGGACATTTAATCAAAAATGCCTTTAAATAATTTTAAAAAATGTCTTAGTGCAGCTCACAATTCAAGCTACAGAAGTTTGAACTTAGTCTGATAATAATTTGGCTCTTTTGCATATCGTTTACATATTTCTTTTGTAATCTTAGATGCCCAGAATTTAAATCAAAAATATTAAGTCTGACTATATTTCTGTCAAAAATTTTCAGATTTGGTAATTGGTTGTGTTATAAAATGTTTCAACTGTTTACATATTATTTAGGAAATTTCAGTGTTTCCTGGTTGATTTGCATTTTTCTTATCTGCTTACTAAGCTGACACACAAACTTTTAGCATCAAATAATAGTACTGTTAAAAATAACATTTGGCTGCCACTTCATGATGAGGCAGTATAGTTTGATCACTTTGACGACAAGCTGATAGTTTCCCGTCATGTTTAGTATGCTCTTTTTGTTGAAATGTTATACAGTTTCCAAGGCTTTCAGCTTTGCTGTTATTTGATGAATTTACCAATTGTACAAATCTGCAATTTAATGATTACTAGAATCTTGGCTTCTTGTGGTAAATATTAATATGTTGGAAAAAAATGAATTGACTCTACCTTAAAACAGTTTATCACAGTTCTAGTCTTATTTATCGAATTTTGCAAATGATTTCAGTATTTGTGATTTTCATAGTCAGGTTTTTATTTGTCTGCGGAATTTAGCATGAGTTAATTCTTTTAATGAGATTGTAATTGTTTTATTGAACTTATTTGTCACATGTTTTATTTCATTCTATCAATCACCCAATGGTTGCTTTTCCAGATTTTAAGTTAGCATGAACTCCACTGACGGTTTCTTGTAGATTCGTGTTTTACCTCCCGTTTCATTGTTGGAGCAATATCAATGCCCATCGAAACAAACGCTTAAAGCTATTTTTCTTTGATATCATTTAATGATTACTGGAAAAAATTTAATGATATTTAAAAATTACTGTTCTCTGCCTCTGGAGTATTTTTATAGAGACATGTTACCTTTAGTGTAATTACTACAGTTTGCTTTACGCTAACAATTGTATCTTCTGTATATGGTTGACATTACTGCTTTCTTTTCTAATTATTTTGTGACTGACGTTCCTGCTCTCAACTATAAATATATTGTTCAACTGGCCACCTTAATGCTGATGATATACAGGCCTTAGTTCTTGGCCCATCCTCTGCCCAGTTTGCTCTCGCTAGCCGCACTTATGCTCTTTTTCCGCGTGCAACACTCTTGGATATTTTCTCATCACCTTGATGCCTGTGCCAGCCTCGTGAACAACACAATCTTCATCCCAAACTGTTTCCAGTTAGTATTGCAAGATTGGTATTGGTTAGATGAGTGTTTCGAATTGTTAGATATGGCTATGTTTGTTTGTATTATTTTAATTTATTATAAAAAAACTGCACATGAATTTTTTAGACAGTTTTTCTCGGACCCTTCTTGTTTAACTGCTGATTTTGTCAGACTATGTCGAAACTAGTTTTTGTTCTCTGATATGGGAGTGACGTGTTGAGCTGTGAATAAATAGCAGAACTTCTGTGCCAAGTGAAGGCGTTTCTGTCATTAAAGCCTCAATGTTTGTTGATTGTTCTCATCAATGGGTAGTTTATTCATTCAGTCATTCATTCATTCAAGACCTGTCTACTAAAAGGTCATTTGGTACAGCGGTATAGTTAGGACTGTTCAAGAGACCTTTTCACGCTATCTCTTGATGTTTTAATGGACCATATAATTATATGCAATTCTTTAATGTGTTAGAAGTGTACTATGTACCATGGGCAAGGATCCAGATGTTGCCCACAGGGCAAAGAGTATCAAATCCTTTTAGCTAGTTTGTGAGGCACCCGTATGGCCAAAGATGGTGAAGTCGTAGACTAAGATATGACACTTCCTATCTCGCTGTGTATTTGGTCTGTGCGGTGGTCAAAGCACAAAACCCACTATACCATTCGTTATGCGCCATGTAGCAAATGGTATGGTGGTATCTTAGCAACGACAATCAATTCCTAGGTAGGTGACTTGAGCATTCAGATACACAGCGGACATAGGAAGTGTCACATCTTAGTCTACGACTCTACCATCTTTGGTATGGCCATGTTGCAGCACCAAATATATTATTATGTCAACATCAACAACATACATGGATGTGTCTGCAGGTGTTGGTTTGCTAAACCTCCAGCTGTAATCTTAAAAAACTATTTAGGATCTCATAGGATCCCATCAATCAGTGTTCAATTCATTTAGAAGCCTCATGTCCTTATGCACTCCATAGTGAGCACCAGATTAATGAACTAACTGCAGTTGATGCGCTGCTCTCCACCCAAACTTCTCGATAGCCAAGCGCAGGGCACCAGCTTGCTCCCGAGTGGTGCATAAATTCTAAGGGGTTGTCCAAAGGGTAGCTGAGAGGAGGGTATGGTTGCTGATCGTGTCATTGTAAAGCGCCCCTGCAGCAGCATGGCTGCGTTACGCCGCTTTAGAAATCGTCAGTTTAATAATGATGATAATAATAATAATGGTCCGTTCGTCTGAGGGCAAAGTAGCTATTGGGTGAGTCAGAGTATAAGTCATTGAAGAGATGACATGTCAGTTTTGATAGCTCGCTGGGTGATATAGATCCAGAAGCCCAAGGCAGATGATGGGTGATTGGCAAGGATGAAGGAGACTTACTTCCACGTCTGTCACAATAAATAACATATAGTTCGAGTTGATGCGAGGAGATTGCTAGCTGGTACCACGCTGACACAGCTATGCTCAAGCCCATGAGGTTAGCTCTGCCTTCCATTCGCTAGGTGGCGGCGGGAAAAGCGAGGACAGACTGCCGCTTGCAATTAAATTCTGCTTTCTGTTAAACTTTCATCTGTTCATACTAATCGTGTAACTACGAACTTGTAACTTTGAATTAATAAAGATAACTATTATTACTACTATAATGAAATATATCGAGAGCATACTTTGAACCTCTGAGCTGCGACGTTTAGACCCACGCTGAGCAGGTAACCAATATCACGAATATAAAGAAGTCAAAACAAGTGTGGTCGGAATATTCGAAGTTAGATGTTCAGCTTTCTGTAATTATTTTCTTGTAAAGATAAAAATGGCTTTGGTAAGAGTTTACGTTAATTTTGACGGTTTTAAATTCGAGTTAAATTGCATTTCTATGGATTCTAATTTTTTACGTTATTAATGCCCGACTCGGCTGGGTGCGTTTATAATTTAGCGCTTTATGTAACTATGGGTGAGCGTCGCCATGCCGTTGGCCTCTCGCATGTTTAAACCTGTCGGACATGGGTCGGTCCGTGTCGAATCAACCAAAATCCAGAAATCTCCCAAAAATCCCATTTCAGAATTTGTCGATATTAGACCAGCTTATTATTCTATACGTTGCAGTCACAGTTAATAGGCTAGGTAAGCTTAATAAACTTATATTGCCTATATCCAACCTCCAGTTTCTTTTTGAATGTACTGAGGCCTGGTTTTGCACATGGGATAGCCAGTTCCAGTGATCCACAACTCTTTGGCTGATTGCAGGATGATTGCTGCAACCAATCACCCACCATGCCACATAGAGTATAAATTACGGGGAAAATTCTCAACCAATCTTTCTCGTGCTAATCCTGATGCTGACCAACCCTTTATTAAATGGAAACCAGATTGACGAAAAGAGTGTGAAGAGGAGCATTCATTTATTTATTTTTCTTGCAAAATGTGTATACATTATATATTACTGAAATTTAAATTCTTCTGCTGGTTGTACATATAATAGGCTGTTGCTCAGAAGGTCCAGGAAGCCAGAGAAGTCACCAGGATTGAAAGAATTGGTAAGATTTTACAGAATTGTGTGCTTTAGACTCTATATACATTATTTCCTGAATGTTGCTAGTATGCACGTCCGGTAATAGAAATGTAGTATTTTGCAGCGAAGACTTTAAAACTGCCTTCTTCTTTTGTTTCTCTGCCTCTTAGGCAGGTTCAAATGTCTGATGTGACCACTTCTCTCACTATTCTGCCTCGTCTTTGAGTTTTCCATATCCAGCTGTCATCATCCAATCCAACATCATCTGTCTTGGTCTTCCTCTTGTTCACCTCCCATTCATCTGTCCTTCTATGACTGTTCTCAGTAGTGAGTCTCCTCTCAGTGTATGCCCAATCCACTTCCTTTGTCTCGTTCTTATTGGTGCTTTTCCTCTCCATGGCTCCTTCATTTGTTTTCTTTTCCGTCCAGCTGATTTTCTCCAATCTTATAGTGTACCTAAAATATATTATGCATGTAGGCCATTTAATGTAATTCGCCCTTTGTCTTAGAACGTTGAGGGTAGGTTTACTGTGAATGATCGTGTTAGACCTGATGAATAAGCATTACAAACTGTTTTATTTTATATGTGTCTGTGGTATTTGTTTTTCCAGGTGCTCATTCCCACATCCGAGGTCTTGGTTTGGACGATGCGTTGGACGCCAGGCAGGTCTCGCAGGGCATGGTCGGACAGACGACTGCCCGTCGAGCTGCTGGAATCATCACGGAGATGATCAAGGAAGGCAAGATTGCAGGTCGTGCCATTCTCATTGCCGGCCATCCGGGTACCGGAAAAACTGCCATTGCAATGGGTTAGTCTGGCTATGGGTAATTCTTTCTTGTTAGCTATGATATTGTGCTTATCATGCACGAGTCCAGTGGTTATATTGCTGGACTGTCAGTTAATGGTCCAGTGTTTTTATCTCTAATGGAACTCACCATGATATTTTGTCATCTTAAGTTTGCTTGAAGGGTCACTCCCTGTGCCCTTTCATTAAGCTTTAAATAATGTCTTTATGTTTGAGTTATTCTGGTTTTCTGTCTGAAGTGGGTAGTTTTCTGTTATCACACTGAATCAATGATTATCATTTCAAATGTTCCAGGAGAAACTTCTGTTAAGGTCCATTTGGAATTCCAAAGTTAGTAATCAAAGTAGGCAACTATTGAAGCAACATTTCTGACTCAAATATGCTGGTGCAAACTCAGCTTGGGAGTAGGGCAGTGTAAATTTGGAAATAAGATTACGATGAATGCTGCTGTTGAGGGAAGGGTTATTCTTCTGTTGGCTCTAAATGTCTCAATCAAGGTTGTTATAATATTATGAGTTTATCACCCTTGCACTATCAGTAGAAACCGCTTGTCCACATGAAATATTATACCAAGGTTTAACAAATGCAGTGACTGATGTACAGAAGTCCCCATGTGATACATACATGGAGTTACCATGACAGATCTTTCTTTTTTTGAATAATTAATATTTTAAATTTAATTTACAGCAATGGCTCAGGCTCTTGGTGCTGACACGCCATTCACGGCGATGGCCGGAAGTGAGATCTTCTCGTTGGAAATGGGAAAAACGGAGGCACTCACTCAGGCCTTTCGAAAGTCCATCGGTGTTCGCATCAAGTAAGACTTATCTATTAATGGTCATATGTTGACCCATCGGCACAGATCCAATCGTAAGTCTTGTAACTTATGACTGGTTTTGTGCAGATGGGTCACATATCAGTCTTATATTTATAAGCAATCTTCCTTCTCCGACTCACTCTTTCATTTTAACTGGGAGTGTTTCTGCCTGTGTTCTTGCGGCTGTTCATTTCCCTGTGGGGCTTTTCACACTGGGAGGAGCGCCTCTGATCAGATTGTACTGGGAGAGGCTCTATTGAAGTCTGTCAATTCAATACAATATGAGGGTAAAATAAATAAATTAGTTGAAAATTGAAATGATTCAGGCATTTGTTGAGTATTCTAAAATGTCATTGAAATGGTAAAACAAGCAGATTAGGTCAGAGCATTTCAAAACTAGTTGTGGCATTAAATTTTTTAAATAAAAAAAAAAATTCAAGTCTTGAAAAGAACATGCACATTTAGACCTATGCTTACGTGTTTTAGTATCTGCAGAATGTGGCTTTGTTTTTTTAACCTGTTCTATATTTGACCACCAGAGGTAGTGATACAAAACAGATACCATGTATCTTAGTTTAACATGTTGACCGCTAGGGACGTGTATACACGTACCAAATTTGGTTTGCTGGGACGCTAGGGACGTGTATAGACATCCCATAAGTAAGTACCGCTCAGAGGTTATTCAGCGTGGCAGTAATATTTCCTATTGCGTATAAATTTTAGTGGACATGTGCTGCTACGTACTGAATGCATGTAAGATTATTCTAGACTATTTTTGGCACTGTCAGAGTGACTACAAACAGAATGAATTATGTGTCTTTGTTGACGTCGGCCATCTTAGTTTTTCGAATTACGGCACAATGTAAGAATTATTTCTTATATCGTGTCTTACGGTAAACAAAATAAATAAAACATAATAATATGTGAAAAAGAATGGGTATTTGTCAGGATATATTCGGATATTGTCAGGATAATTGGAAGGATCCGTGGAATTTATTTTGCCTAGCAAATGTACAAATGGTGGTTGCTAGATTGTGTTGCATGCTAACAAGGTGTTTGCTATAGGCTGTGGCCTAGTCTTTCCTTGAACTGTTTTCTGCTCATGACGACATTTTTGGCGCTGTTCTCATGAATCATGAATTGGATGTTATCCTATCAACTGCAGTCAAAGAGGAACCTTGCTAGAAGTGTGTGGTTTATACCAAGCCTCGAAGACGCAACGAAACGTGTATTTTCTGCAAAATTTGACTACTCTCTGTCCATAGCAGTACTTCAAACAGTTTCAAACTCAGAATCCTACGGTGTGACTTTTATGCAAACACACAAAAAGAAGTTATTTTTTTTATTCTTCAACCAAAAGAATGCAGAAAAACATGAAATACAAATTTATCTGCCACGCCTAACTAATAAATGTGTCAGCTGTCAAAGTGTTAAAAGTCAAGCCATTGGTGTGAGGCGGTGGTTTGATTTATTGATGCATGTAGACAATTAGATATTATCGTAGGTTAAGATTACCACATCCTGACTGTTCAGTTACATTACCTTATGCTGTGTGTCCTGACTGTGTTCTATATTAATCAGCTGTGCCAATAATTAACGATTTTAACTGTTTAACAGCTATAATTTATTAATTGTTACCTTTTAGGGAAGAAACTGAAATAATCGAGGGAGAGGTGGTTGAGATCCAAATTGACCGACCTGCCAGTGGAACTGTTAGTTGATTAATTCATTTTTTCTCTTCACATTTATTCCTATACAATTTACTGCAGTCGAGTTTGGTGATAATAGATATTGTTTTATTATTTATTTATTGCTAGCTTCATTGGTTCAATCAAATAAAGTAAATTAAAAAAAATATTCTATTGATTAAGTAGTTGCTGTGATCAATTGCAATTAAAAGAATTGCTTGATTTGTGGTAACAATTCTATGGCATATTTGTAAAAATCATTTTGATGACTACAGAATCGTTGTAACGTAACAAATATCTTGAGGAAGTTGGTAAGACAGGGTATTTTTTCAGACCAGACTATTTTGTATGGGTGTTTGTAGCTTTGTGATTGGCCACTCTTTTGGTTCTCTTTGACAGGGTGCAAAAGTTGGTAAGCTGACAGTGAAGACAACTGAGATGGAGACTGTATTTGACTTAGGCCAGAAAATGATTGAATCCCTTATAAAAGAAAAGGTTCAAGCAGGGTAACCGCCATTTGTATCATCTGTTTTGTGTTCATTCTTTTGATATTTCTTACATTATATGTTGAGGAATCTCGGATACCGTTTCTATACCGAAAATTGCTATTACTTACAATTGTCTTCCTGCAGATCAATGTTTTAGTAAGAGATTTACATTAGAGATTCTCATTTAAAGTCATGAAATGTAATGAAGCATTTCAACAGCGCTGCTCAAATCACCATCGCTCTCAACGGCGCTTGGGCAAGGGAACAGGAAAGACTTAGGGCGTCTCCGAAACTGGCAAGGTGAGAGAGGGTCAGTACTTTCAGGCACAGGGACTGCGAAAGACAGTTCCAAGCTGAGGGGCCACCATGGACCAAGCTCCTGGATTGGGGCGTAGCAGAGTGCATGCGAGAAACAACCTGAAGACCGCGTGGAAGATCGCAAGGCCCTTGCAAGGATTTAGGAAGAAACATTATTAGCATTTGACTATGGAACAGATGGGCAACTTGAGTATTGGTTCTTAGTTCGAAATGTCACCTACTCAATAGTGACAGTCAGAGGAATCTTATGTTTATGTCTGATTTTCCTATAATTTTATTCTGACATTCTTAAATCCATTATAACAGGATTTATTTATATATTTTATATATATGTATTTATATATATTTATGTGCTGTGGTTTAATCTGTTGTTTAACCTGTTTCTTCAGTGATATTATAACTATTGACAAGGCAACCGGAAAGATAACGAAACTCGGTCGATCGTTTACCAGGGCTCGAGACTACGATGCGATGGCTGCAAACGTAAGCCGCTGTTCTTACGTTCTGTCATCTCGTAATTTGTGATAATTAGGCTCAGTTGTCATCGTAGGACCCGGTGCATATTGGATGTGTATTGTGTATCGTATCATATCTATAGGTTTGCAAGGTTTCCTCTTGTGCATAGACTATTGAGGGCACTCTTAGTTCTGTGGGAACTTGACCACCTTCAGGGGTTAGGGTTGTGTGTGATGGGTAATCATATACTTTAGTTTCTTTGCTTCCTAAAAGCAAAGTCGAGATAATTTAGTATCAGGTGTCCATCAGAAGCAAATTTGGTTAAGTGCATAATTTGAGATTCAATCCATGTCTAGGTTGAGATAAGGTGGGACCAACTGTGTATGTAATTATTGGGTTTTCCTAATTATGATAATAATTGGGCTTATTTATGGTGGCCTTATTGTCGATTCCTTTGTCTCAAGTCACAAACAAAGGTCAATGAGATGAAGGACATCCTTTGTCTTGGGTTATTTGGTTAAGGGATTAAAGACATCAACTGGATATTCTTCATGGCACTTCGGTCGGGTATTAAACCCTGATGGAGATATCGAAGGCTCAGGTATTGGCTAATGGAAAGAGTTCAACACGTGTCTGGCTGGCTGTGTGTTTGGCTTTCGTATTATGAGAGTATAGTTGAAGTTTTTATCGTCTTCCAGACTAGGTTCGTGCAATGCCCAGAGGGAGAGCTACAGAAACGCAAGGAAGTCGTCCACACGATTACCTTGCATGAGATCGATGTTATCAACAGCAGAACACAGGGATTTCTGGCTCTATTTTCTGGTGAGAAATCATCATTTTCATGCATTTATGAAGCACTGCTGATCAACTGCGAATGAAGGGCTTGCTGGAGGGGTCCCTGAACTGTATGTGTTTCAGGAAGGGCTTCTACTCATACTTCACATTTTAGGGCAAACTCTCTTACCAATGAGGTACTGTGTCTCATGGTAAGAAATTGTTTTTTTATCTTGATCATACAAGATGCGATGGTTACCTTTATCATCTGAGATTTGATGGCTACCTTAATCGCCCGAGATGCAATGGTTACCGTAATCGTCCGAGATGCATTGCTTATCTTGATCATCCGAGATGCAATGGTTAGCTTTACCATCTGTGATGCAATGGTTACCGTAATCGTCCTAGATGTGTTGGTTATCTTTATCATCCGAGATGCAATGGTTACCTTTATCATCCGTGATGCGATGGTTACCTTGATTGTCTGAGATGCATTGGTTATCTTGATCATCCGAGATGCAATGGTATCTTTATCATCCGAGACACAACGGTCGCCATGAACATCCGAGATGAACTGGTTACCTTTATCGTCAGAGACGCAACGGTCGCCATGATCATCTGAGATGCAATGGTATCTTTATCATCCGAGATGCAACGGTCGCCATGATCATCCGAGATGAACTGGTTACCTTTGTCATCCCAGATGCAATGTGCAAAACCAAGATAATAGTGTGAGTTTTAATGCAAATACAATGTGGACAAGTTTTCATCTCGATGTTATTTTAGGTGATACTGGAGAAATCAAATCTGAAGTCCGAGAGCAGATCAACTCGAAAGTGGCCGAGTGGAGAGGGGAGGGAAAGGCGGAAATCATTCCTGGAGTAAGCTGCTTTTCAGATCAAGTACAATCAGTAATGTAGTGGACCATTTATATAGCACCCCTTCAAAATATTGTCAGAGGCACTCGGTGTGGTGGCCTTAATGATGTTAAACGTCACATGATCGAATAAAGTACATAAGTTTGCAAAACTCTGCAGAATAAGCTGAAAAGAGTCACCACTGTTTGGCCCACGCACAAGTGTGTAACCAACCAACGGATTCCCCACAGCAGATGGCAGGGATGTTGAGAGCTCTCAGAGTCTCTGGGCCAAGTTGCGTCAGTTCGGCTGATGGCAGCCAGACTATTAAGTTGATGAATTAGTGGCACTTTTTATGATGGACAAACATTGTAAACGAAGATGTAATATGACTCGTTCTCAACCCGTAAGAGCTCTAAATTTATGAAGGGAACGAAGATAATAAATGTAATTAATATACAGCATTCTTGTCAAAAGTGTCTCTCTGGTAAGTTTGTCCACCTAGGGATTATTGGGTGCAGTCTCGGCCTCACGAGTAGGGCTGTGTCCTTAACGGTGGAAGTAGTGGGCTCAATACACGACCCTAATCAAGCAGGAGAGCTGCAAAGAGGTTGGCGCTATTCATTTCTCCTTATCGTTTTAAAACCGATGGCAGCCAGACCTAACCATTAGGTTGACGAATAGTTGAACGCATTATCATCTGTGAAAGTGATTATTGTTGTAGAAGTTGTGCTTTTGTCTTGACAGGGTTCAGAGTTATGCTAAACTTGGAGAAGGTTTTTCATTGATTTTCTGGTATGTGTTATTGCTTTTAGGTGTTGTTTATCGATGAGGTGCACATGTTGGACATCGAGTGTTTCTCGTTTCTAAATCGGGCTCTCGAGAGTGATATGGCTCCCGTTTTGGTTGTGGCTACAAATCGCGGTATTACCAGGTGGGTGCTTATCTCATGGCCATTAAAAGCACAATTAAAGCTACACTGCAGTAGAATTAAGTAAGTAAATATGTACTTTATTGAACCGCTTGCAAACGCACTGCGGGCACATAATAATATGAACGTTCAAAATAATGTCCACTCTCAAAATAAACATATCAAGCAATTACACAGCAATTAGAAATCCTCAAAATATTTAGAGTAAAATAATGTACACTCATAAAATAATCATAACTAGCAATTATACAACAGACATCCCATGAGTAACTAGAGTAAATAGAAATCAAACAATACTAGGCCTAGTTACACTCACAAAAGGAATAGATTCAATTGTATTGCATTCAGGTGATAAAACCACATCGAGTTAGTGTGTCAGCGTGCGGTATCTCTCGATTATTATGTGAATAGGTAAAGGTGGCAAAAGATAACTGAGAACATGGCAAGGATTGTGTAGCACAGAAGAGAAAAGAGAGGAATCTGCACGGCCACTGAGGTCATCAAAAGTCACCTAGTTAAAAGGCAGAAACTTAAGCCGTATCAGTTTCCTTACATTTTCATTAAGACACATTCTCTGGCCAGCATTAGCAAAGTCTGACCATGCAGAGGAAGTATAGAGGAGGCGGGAAAGCGAGGTAGCTCGAACTACATCATATAGGTGCGTCCCCAACAGACCATGAGCAACAAGGATGCGTAGTGCATAGAGTGATTGGCTGACCTTTATACAGATCCAATATGTGGGTCGAAACTTAGTTTATCACTAGTGGTTACCCCTAATATAATGGATAATACCACCCTTTCCACACCTAGTATAGGTGGTGGGAAATTTGGTAACTTAGATCGTGGGTGGGTGCCAAAAATCATCTCTTTGGACTTATTGCCATTGAGCTTGAGACTGCAAGTAAGTGCCAATGTAGCTACATTTCCAAGTTCAGAGCCTGTAGTGTCTATAGCGGAAGCAGGAATCAGAATGTAGCCTGTTAAGCAATCTATTGCTGCGATGCACAGGTTTCAGGCCAGAAATAGTCACCACAAAGTTACGTGGTCCAAGCCCAGAACCCTGTATGATACTACCATTTATTTTACATAAGGCAGATACTTGGCCATGGAGCTTAGTACAATGCTGACGGTTTTGCAAGAGTCATAAGAACCAATTATACAGAAAATCAGGTAATGGCAAAAGAGCAAGTTGCTCAGATAGGTAGGAGTGCCTAACCGTATCAAAGGCATGGGAGAAATCCAGCGAGATAAGGCGTACATAGGGTTCTTCTTGTAACATATCTAGAATTCCACTTACATGATTATTCAAAACTTATATCTTTTCACGTCTTGGAAACTTTTGCACTATCTTTGCGTGTGCTTGCAATTATTTTGTTCTGGAAGGGATCATTCATATGTTCATTATTTGTGGTATCACCAGGTGGGTGCATATAGCTCATGGCCATTATAAGCACAACTAAGCTACACTTGCAGTAGAATTATTTACATGACTATTGAAATCTGTTCACATCTTGGAAACTATTGCACTATCTTTGCCTGTGCTTGCAATTATTTTGTTCTGGAAGGGATCATTCATATGTTCATTATTTCATTTAGAGCATTTATGTTATGCCTCAAATCCTTCCCAGTCTCTGTGATAAGGAACATATTTAAAGCAGTAATGAAGATATGCACAGTGTTTTAATGTAGTAGACTGCATTTCTAGCGGAAGACCCAAACAGAGAGGTTAGAATGATCAATTAAGTGATAATTGACCCACTGTGTTGCTTAGAATTCGTGGAACTCAGTACACTAGTCCTCATGGTATCCCAATCGATCTTCTCGATAGACTTCTCATCATTTCTACTACTCCCTACGAAGAAAAAGAAATTCGCCAGATTCTCAAAATCAGGTATGTTCAATCTGTCTATTTATAATCATTGACGTCATTTTTATGTGATTGACATCACTTATTTGGGATTCTTTTCAAACCAGTTTAGGAAGTTTCTGAAATTGGTTCTTCTGATTCTTTGAACAACATTAATTTAGTTATAATTTAAAGTTTTTATTTTTGCAATCTTTATGGTGTTATCTGTTGTCCATATCTTACTGGTATTTTCAAAGTGCAATTAAAATTGCTCTTGCAGTAAAATGCTTACGATAGCTTTTTAAAGATTTCTTTCCATGCATTGGAAACTGTTATGCAATCTTTATCAGGTTCTATGATTGTAGGCAGCCCTGCTGTCAATCACTGATAATTGTTGCAGAATAAGAGTATTGTTGTTCAGTTTTGGCATGACTTGTTAATTTGCTTTAACAGGTGTGAAGAGGAGGATGTAGAAATGTCCGACGATGCGTTGAGTATTTTGACGCGCATCGGCCAGGAGTCGTCTCTACGCTATGCCATTCAGCTCATCACAACAGCCAGTCTTGTCTGCAGAAAGCGAAAGGTTGGTTTCAGTTGTTCTAGGAGCGTGTATCTGTCATCTATCATATCATGTACAAGAGCATTGCAGTCTGTTGTTGATCTCTCCCTAATTGAACTATACTATGTGTTAGGGCATAACGGGAAATCGCCTCGGCCGAACTATTCGGAAGTATTCGCCTCGACAAATATTTAACTGACATAGAGATAAAAATAGCTTTTTGGATAAATTTTTTTTATAGATAAAATACTAGTTTTTCTTCAAATAAATTTAGGATTAACGGACCTACTTATAAGTAATTGATTGATTAAACATGAACTTAACATTTCATTGAATTTTCTTCAAAATAATGATGTTAATTTTATATTTTAATTTCTTTTGGTTGCTTTCCCGGGGCAACCAAATCAGTAATTTTCCCGCTTGAATTGGCTCCACTCACTTTCCGATAAACATTAGAGAGTAAAGATGTCGTTGATGACTTCGTATTTCAAATTTTATAACAAGGTTTTACATTTTTTTCACAAATAAAGTTATTAAATAATAAATATATTTTTATAGCCTAGAGTGCAATGATACGCTATATGAAGGAGATTGCTATAGACTCTGCATTGACTATAGATAGTTCTCCGTAGCTGTGCACGTGGCAGGTTAACTACGCTTTGCTTACGGATGGTACTCACTGCCAGTCTCTGGCCAGATTTGCCGCTACTATTCGGTTCGTACCCGGATCCGGCAAATAGTGCATCCAAATACTCGGATTCGATACTCAGCGGAAATTGTCTACTCGGTTAGGCCCTACCAAATACTCGGATTCGGTACTCAGTGGAAATTGTCTACTTGGTTATGGCGCGCTATGTGTAATATTCCATATTTAGGCAACTGGTGTGTATTTCTAACAATGAATATTATTAAACAAATTAACTTCTTTGCTTGTTCTTATTAATTTACAGACTCTTAAATTAAATTATTATTTATTGATTAGAATTGTTAGCTGAAATCTGCTTTGGTTTTGCCTTGAGGATCAGGAAAAGAAACAATGTTTTTCATCATGATATGGAGCTGAAGTGGGTGTACTCGTTACTTAAATAATATCAATTGAAGAAATGAATCTTTCATTTTAAGTCATGATGAAAGTTATTTCTTTTGGGAAAATGAGACAGTAGAGCGTTAGATAGTCTTTGTCCTTATTTGACGTCATCTTGACGGTTTAACTCTTTTAATTTCCAGGGCACAGAAGTAAGCATCGATGATGTCAAACGAGTCTATTCGTTGTTCCTGGACGAAAGTCGTTCCACTCAGTTCCTCAAAGAATATCAGCAAGAGTTCATGTTCTATGAGATGGGTGAGTTTCTCAAAGAACATGATTTTTTTACTTAGTAATATTTTGCTACTAAATAAGCACCGCTGTGACTGTTAACAGTATTGCTGAACGTTCGTAGTAAGGTAACACAATCAGATGCGTATATCAGTTAACTTATTTATGTGATTGAAGTAGTACTTGGGCCTCATTCAGCCTCCTCTCACCATCCACTTCACTTGTCCAATAGACTTGACGTCTTAGTTCCTGTTCTAGATTTGCTTTGGTTCAGTCTCGATCCTTTGCTTCAATTGGTCTGTCTCTCTGGAACGTGTTTTCTCATTCTGTTTGTTCTCAAACTCTGAGTGTGGTGGACTCTCATTCTCTTGGTTTTTTCTATTTACCTTGTGCACTGACAGCGCTTCTGAGCAGTTCACTATGCCAGAGGTGCTCTGCAAACGCTTAAATACAATATAATGTTGATACTGTGATAGTTGCATATTTGAGTATGCTGAACTGACTATGTATATTGATCATGGGCACATGTTCATCTCCTTTGTCACCTTGAGGTCTAAAGAGTGAGAAATTGTGATTTTCCTTGTGTAATAATATGGGACACAGAACTGTTATTTTATCAAGATTGTCAGGCATACTGCAATCTGATTTGATTTTGGCATCAACAGATCCGAAATATGCCGAAGCCGAACGAAGACCATGACCGTCATGTCAATGAATGCCATCCAAATTGGAATAGCTAGATGAATAAATGGTCCTGCTACTGTGCTATACAAATTGTCTTATTATTATTATTATTGTATCAAGTTGGTCATATTGTGTCGTTTCATTGGTCATTGTTTGTTGCAAGGATTCTGTTTGCATAAGAACTGTTTTACCAATGTGTGGCACAGTTTAGGTAATTGAAAATCAGTTTTATCCCATCTTTATTGTATATAATATGTGAGAGGTCTTAAGAATTTAAATTCACGTTGGATTTTATGTTAAACAGGTACCGATGAGGGCATGGAGACAAGCTAACCTAATCGTGTGTCCAGCATTGATGGGTTAATCTGCTTGGTAACCAACCGACTGTTATAAACTAGCGTAAAACTGACAAACATTCGGGAAGCAGCGTCCATTGTCTTCGGCTTCTGCTTTTGAGATGTTCGTGTTGCATGGTGACCTTGCAACTGCGTCGAATACTACCAGAGTACACTGAATGTGAAAATTGTTCTAATATGAAACAATCCAGAGTTAATGCTGTTCTATTAGAAGTCTTGAAATCATAACTGCTATTAGAAGTCGTGAAATAACTGCTATTAGAAGTCTTGAAATCTTAATGTTTTGTTTGGACTTGTTCAAGAAAGTAGATGTCTGTTGAAGAAAGCATTTCAACTTGACTTCTCTAGTGCTTTATCACTTTCATTACTCTTTCACTTGAAGCTACCATTGTGTGTTGCTTTATGTCACGGTTTCCCAATGTTTTCTATACCCCTAACCCCTGGAAAATGTTTGACAAATGTTTGCACCTCTTACAAAAGAATTATCACTATTGAAGATGCATACATTAAATTGTTTCGTTTTTGAACCACTCCAGAAACTTATTCTCACAATGTTACATGGAAAAAAACTTCCAATCTTTGTCTAACCCAGAGGTGTCCAACTTTTTTAGATGGTGGGCCGGCCACTGGCAATGTTTTCTGGAGAGTGGCAGGCCAGGATGCCAAATGCACCTAAGCAAAATAGGGTTAGGGATCTGATAGAGGGCTTGGAGAGTACGTCCCGATAAAATCTATACGGAACTAAATCTGAAAATGCTGCATTTCCTAGCATACAGTCGGTTAAATTAGGCTTTAAAATCTTAATTTTGATCTTCATTAATTGTCACAAACATCGCATAAATCTCATTAAGACGTAAAAGTGACATTCAAATTTTTATTCTCAAATTGTGTGGTCTTTAGCGGAGGGTCTGCTGGCCATAAAACTTCATTGGCAGGCCAGAAATTTCTCACAGCCAGCTCTTTGACACCTCTGTTCTAACCCATGTTTATCTCATGACAGCTTAACAATTTATGATGTAGTTTCAATGCATTCTCATACTTTCCCTCTCTGTTGCACCCTCTGAAAGGTGTGTGCACCCCAATTTTTGGAACCTCTGCTTTATGTGTTATGAAAAGAAGGTTGTATAAACCATTACCTAGATTAGAAAAAGTACCCGGATGTGTCGTTTCGATATGGTTTTATTTTCTGCATGTGACTTCTACACTGACTACAAGCATTTCGTCTTTTTGCAAACTTTCCTCACCTATTAGATTTAACTCATGCTTGCTGTCCTTAGCCTAGGGCAGTCCACATTTTATGTATGCAGCAAGGGTAGGGGTTTCGAATTTTGCGTACGGTGGCGGAGGTGGTTTCGAAAATATGTACATACGCAAATATAATTTTTTAATTATGACTTACACAATACGGAATATGAAAATCAGAACTGTAAACCCCATCACAGATTACATCCCTGCTTAATCAATTTTATGTAGATCTAAAACTGTTTAAAAATGCAGGTGGTGTTAGTTTTTATTTCTTCATAACAGTTAACAAATTTAAGCTGTTAAATATGATGCTTAGCAAAAATAAATAGCCTGTGGTAAAATCAATGTCTTATAGATGTCTTTAGCTATTTAACCTTGGCAATAGGGGGGTAGAACTGAAATGTACGTACGCATGGGGTGAGGGGTTCACGAAATGTTTGCAGTGGGGCAGAGGGGTCTGAAAATCCGATTTTTTGCATATGTAATATATGGATGGGCCCCTGCCAGTGCAATCGGTGTTTATGCTTTGATCTGTTGTTGGTTGCCTTCATCTTTGTTTGTGTTTCCACGTTCTACATATATACGTTTGTCTTGTTCGGATGATTTGTTCTCTTGGGGGCCGTCCATAAATAACGTCACGCACTTAGGGGGGGAGGGGTCTGACATTTGTGACGATGTGTGACGAGGGGGTATGAGTAATGTGACGTCACATTAAAAAAAAATTTTTTGATAAATTTATAAAACGTACTTTAATATTTTATAAAGCAATATAAATTTTTTCTTTTATTCACTAGATGTCAATAGCATAGGATTTCTGACAAAGTTTTGGTTCTAAATTTATGTTCTTTTTTGACGTTTATTATTACTCTGCCAGGAAGAGGAAATTGCAATTATTCTTTTATGCAGTCGTTCAATGTAGGCTACTCTATTAAAAAACGCATTATTTTCTAATTAATAATATTATAAAACGTAAGTATTGTAATTCCTGTCACTATTACGTTGCCCGAGAACTATTCTGGCGTATCTCAAAATTTGCCATTAAATTTCGAGAAAATCAACCAGAACTTCAGAACTTTTCATCCTGCTGTGGAAAAAAACTATAAGTCGTTCTACCGCAAAGTTTCAATATTGCTATACATAATTACTACTATTAATTCTATAGGTTACTTCTTTTTATAAGAAAAGAAAAGAATAAAAATTATTCTGCACATTGCATTTTTTTAGCATTAATAGACGATGAGTCTACGATTATTTTAAAATGATTTTTTATGCTAAGTTCAGCAATGTTTAAAAAAGTTAATTATTAATTTTTATGTTTTATTTGAAATTAAATGAAGTGGTTTTTTCTGGGGGGGGGTCAGAGCATTGTGACGTCATATTTGAGGGGGGTCAGACTTTTTGTGACGAAGTGTGACAAGGGAGGGAGGGGGGTCAAAAATCAGACAATTTCGCGTGACGTCATTTATGGACGGCCCCTTGGTTATTTCCTCACTTTGTGTTTCGTGTTGACTCACTTTTCACATCACTTTTCATTCGATCTAGACTTGGCGATTTGGAGAAAGAGAACATTCCAAATCTAAAACTGTCTTTTAATTAAAGGCTTATAGAGAGATGGGGAAGTGTAGTTATTCCAATTTAAAGTATAAATTTATGGTGCTTTGGCTCACAATTTTTTCCCTTGAGGTGAACCATTTGTTTGCCAAAACCTGCTGAGTGTTGACATAAACTTGTTATTGGCCCAGAGGTGAGAAGAAGAAATGTTAAATGGTGTACCGAGTGTGTGCATGCGATGGATTACTTCATAAGCCTCGCAATATTGGTTTAGCAGTTTTGGTTACTTTTTACAGCCTTCAAGTCCTTGCCAATTTCTGGATCTGGTTGTTATATGCCACGCTCTGAAAACCTGGCCGGTGCTAGTTTAAAACATTTGCCTGTTTAAAACCTTTGTAGTTTTGAGGAATAGAGACTGATGTGTAATCTAAATCATCTGGCCTTTTGTTCTATTATCGATATAGGATATAAAATTCTTTGCTATGAGACAATGGATGGGTTATAGGTCCCATTTATTGTCTGGGCTGCCTTGAAGAAGTAATTTGCTCAAACCTATTGACCATTGTAGTAAATTATAAACCACATTAATTCTGAAGAAGGGTGACAATCAGATTGTTATAATATGACATGCTTGAGGCGACTACACCAGGCAACAGTTCCTGGTATAGAAAACCACTTAAGCTAATAATATTATTGTTGAGGATAGAGTTCTCTTCCTGTCAGAGTTGTACTTAAACATTGTGTTGATTATTTGCTCATATTTATTAAAGATCTTAGAGTCTATATGATATACGTTCTTTGCATTTATATGGTGCCTTCAATAAACCTGCTAAGAGCTGATCATTGCCCAGCCAAGGCTAAAGAGAAGACGAGGGATTTATAAACCAGTTTGGTTGGTCATAGATAACAAGCGCAGCTCTGACGGGAAGTCAGTCATTCCAGATGGAGGAGTCTGCAACTGTTGCCAACCGAGAAAGCTCGGTGTTGCCTGGAAGACAAGCGAGTCTGTGGAACTGGGAGATTCCCTCCCCTTGACATGGAGCAAAGTACTCATTGCCTATGACGTCATACACTAAGCACCAGAGATAACACATGTAAGATGGAGGGCAACGAGGATGAAGACGTTTGAAGAGTGAAACCAAGGTAGCGATACGATATGAGATCCATTACCCAAAACATATTCACCCGTAGTCAGGGACAGAGTCAAATTGGCAACAAGAATCAAACAACAGTGGCAATTTTACATTTAACAAAAGCATGCTCAAGACACTGAGTTTACATTTTGGGATAGGCGATGATAAACATGCCACAGACCGTGAGAGAGAAAGGAAAGGTCTGATATAATTCAATGATGACTCTGATGCCGTCTTGCATGTTTAAGGCTTTAAGCATGGTCACTGTACAGTGCACACTGGTCTTTCTTGCGGTATTAGGTTGCTTCCTGGTCGCGTTCGAGGTCTTAGGGTCATGTTGGCAGTAAATAATTGTTAATTGCTAAGAGATCAGAGTAGTAGTTTCATTACTTTCTACTTAGATCAATACGAAAGATTGAAGATTACTACTGAATAAGTCGTGGGTACATTTTCCGGCGGCAGTATTATTTGCTTTTGGCGCACACAGCTTAATGTTTTGGTTAAAAAGATGGCTTTTCGAAAGACGCTAGAAAATGAAAATGCGGCTTTTACTCGGTGCTTTAGGCGCGCGACGACTTATTTTAGTTTCAGTTTGAGGCGTTTTCATTTTTTAAACGCATTCACTTAGGTGAATCATGTAGAAATTACGGTTATAGGCGAGTTTTATGCTATAATCGAACGTTGTTTCTATAGTCGGTTGTGGTGGTATCCTAGTTATGACTTACGATGTATCAAGCCAATTAAGGTTAGTTGTCTTGAAATAAATAAACGAGTCAAAACGACATGTTTGTAACTCTTGAGTCTCGTGGAGTCCCCAATCCCTATGTTGGCCTATCCCAGATACAGATGCAACGAAAGTCCTTTTCTGACTTTTATGTCCTCGGTGGACTCGGACCGTGACTCTCCACGAAGGTATCAGTTACGTTTCACGATTTCCGTAAGCCATGTAGGCCTACTAATGGGCTTGACCTTACCACATCAGGTGTATAATGTAGTTTGAAAATTTCATGTCGGAGCCAACTAGTAACTACAGTCTTACAGCCTACAGGAACATTTATATCATCCAGGCAAAGCTCTTGAGAGTCATAACTGTGTGAGTCACTGGGTACCTAACAAATCACTTGAACTGACAAGTCATTGTTGAGTTGCGTTATGAAAGGTAGTTCGCTTTTGATTTCCTACCTGTTGCCAGGTGTCCACTTCAGTCAAATGCTTCTTCGTCATCACGCTATACCACCCATCTGCTTACCATCCAAATTCAATCAATAACAGAGTGTAAAAAGTGCTCAGCATAAGTTCCTCTTTCGTTTGATTTGTTTTATGGAAATTTAATGTTAGTTTGTAGGCCTATTTGAGTATATATTGAGATAGTGGAAGGTATTGATTTCTTCTTAGTTTCAGTTTAGTTTTCTTGAAGAAGCTGAATCATGCTTTTCCGAGGATGTGGCAGCTTTTATGGCTGTTCAAATATTTACTCCCATAATCTGTATTTGCTTCTCATAATCGATATAAGTAGGCCTATATGCCTACTGCTAGCTTTGATTTTATTTTCTGGGAAATAGCTGATGTTAGAGATTTAGCTGCTGTATATTTAGACTGTTGATTCTTACCAACTGCATACTGATATCATCACGATGTTTTGTTGGTGATTGATTCACAGTTTTGTTGCCGATGAACACTGGTTTAACGTTTGTGTTGTATGAAGGTTTAAGACGAACTGTCTTTGAAGATGCAGAGAAGCAGGAACTCCAGAGAAAGGAAGGTGTCACATGATGACATAACTGATGATCAGGTAACTTTGTCTGTCACCAACTTTGTCTCTGCCAACACCCCATGATTTGTTGAGAACATAGAACACTCTACACTCTGTGATTATCCTATTGTTTCATATCTGATTAGACGTTTTGGCATGGTGTGTCTGGTGGCAGCAGTAAGATTGGTGTTGGTGGTGTTGTGTGGTGATCTTAATAGTGGATTTGATTGTGTTTAGAGTGATAGACAGTGATTGAATTGTCGGGAGGGGAATTGGGAGGTTTCAACTCCCAGTTGGTTTTTCAACCCTGCCAGTTATTACTGAAAAATTACCTTGGGGGTCAGTCAAACTCCAGATCAGTCTTTGGTGGTACCTACACCCTCAGTAACCCTATACACCCCATATATAGTTTTCAACTTCATAAAAAAGTGTTGGGACATTTTAACTTGTGAAAATTTTTAAAACCCCCAGTTCAAATTTGACAGTAGAAAGAAACTCTGGTGATAGGGTTAGGATTGATATACTGAGCAGTTGTGCTGGGAATGGTATAGTGTATGGAGTAGTAGTCTTCTCAATGGTGAGTTCTGTGTCTGTGAGGTGGGCAGCAGTGATATATATATTATATATATATATATATATGTATATATATATATGTATATATATTATATATATATATATTATATATAATATATATATATTGTATATATTATATATATATATTATATATATATATATATATATATATATAATATATATATTATGGTAACCTACTTAACCACTGTCAAATGATGTCAGCTCCACAAAGGGATTTATAACCAAACTGACTGCAATAATTTAGCTACTCACTACTCATAGAAACTGGATTCATTCATTTTGAGAATTTATAATAATAAAATGAATGAATGAATGAATTTAATATAGCACCCCTTAGAGAGGACTACTCAGAGGAGGAGCTCCTGATCCAGGCCCAAGCACCAAAATACAAAAGCAAGCCTAAATCAGTGTTCTCACCCCGAAGCGCCGCACCCAATAATGATGATGACGATGATGATATTGATAATGATGGATAATAATAGTAAAAATGGATGATGTACTTTTTTGCTCTTGCAAATTTTTTACTTATCTTCAGTTTAGAAGTTCTTTGTGAAACTTATGTGTTAGCCACATCAATAAAATGGTTGTTCTGATACTGTTTGTTATTAGATGTAGACTATAACTTGATTAATTGGATATAAATAAGATTTACCTATGAATATGATGCTTTTGCTAGAGTAGTTTGGTTGTAAGGTAACTTCCAACAGTCATGCCGATGTGCCAATGTTCACAGTCTGAAGCCATTACCGGTGTGTGCTTTCCCATTTCTGTTGTGCTAACCTACTCCTCAGTCCTACTCCACCAGCTGCATTGGCTTCCTGTGAAATACAGAATAAAATTTAAGTTGGCTTGTTTGAGGTACAAAGCCCTCATCACCAGTACACCTACTTATATTCATGCTCTACTAACTCCTTACATTCTTTCTGGTTGCCTGCAATCATCAAGTGCAGGTCCTTTAGCTGAGCCAATATGTAGAACAGTTATTAAGGGCTCTTGTGCATTCCATGCCTCTACTCCTAAGGAATGGAATCGACTGCCACATCGTAGCTCAGATGCACGTCCTTCTAAATGCGACTCGAAACTCACCATTTCTCCTTGGCTTTCAAGGATTTGAAGGTTTAGGTCGTGCATCTTCAAATGACGACTGAACATATCCATGTCTCAGATTCACATATCGGTGTGACCTTGAGCGCGTTGATTAATGATAAAAAGAGATGGGGAATTCTTTACAAGGTGTGGCGAGGTTTGAGCTTCTCACTGTTTCTTTCAACTTCACTTTTAGGAAAAGACATATTTTGAAGAGCATGTCGACTCTCATTCTAGTCGGCATAAAGAGCAGCAAAAGTACTACGGACATGCAAGCATATCGGCAATGAGGAAGCCACCACATGGAAAAGGCAATCCTGAGCAAGGCATGAGGGTGAGAGCTCAAGGTCATAAGACTGGAATAGTTCCTCCGACAAGGCATGACGACACATTCCGATCTGATCAGAATTCGGTTTCACGGGAAGAGGTGCAGAAGAGGAGGAGTTTGAAGACTGCAGCGCCACCTGGAAAGAACAGCGGACAGGAAACGATGCATAGAACCGGTTCTAAGAAGGAAAATTCAGATAAGAAGACTTCTCTTGAAAGGCTGTTGCAGGACCAACCAGACAGCTACAAGAAGTGCATCATGAGTGTCGATGAGAGGTGCTCAGTTTATGCAAGAGTCATCGAAGCCGGTTCATCTCAACTGAGGAAGATTGCAATATTTAGTCTGAAGAACAGAGGTCACAGCTTTCCCGATGATGAGGTTGTAGTGGAGTTATTGAAAAAGAAGGGCCAGGAATCAGACGATGAATTGGGGGTTATTCGTGAGGGTGAAAACATGCGACCAGGTAAAGTGGTCGGTGTCCTCAAAAGTGCCAACGATCTGGACAGTTGGGTGATCGAATGCACAGTGGATGACAGCAATACGAACATACTGAGACCCATCGACAGAAGTCTCCCAAGTCTGACGAACCTTCAGCAGCAAAGAAAGCCGGGTCATGTGACCGTCTTTAAGTTCAGAAATCAGAAGGATATCGTTGTTGAACGTCACATTCCGGTTATTTCGAATGCACAGATGCCAGACATTTTTCTTGTTCGTTATTTGTCATGGAAGGGTCAAGATCCTGTCGGGGCTGTTGTGGGTGTCCTGCCCGCCAAGGAATCGCTTCAACATGCTATGCACATTTTGAGAATTGAGAGTCGGAATCAGGTGGGATTTGACGAATCTGTTCAGTCGGAAATCGAAAACAACTTTCCAGAATGTTTCACTCTTTCAGACCGTGAGCTGAGCAGACGTCAGGACTACACATCGATGATGACGTTTACAATTGACCCGCCTGATAGCAAAGATATCGATGATGCCCTCAGCATCACGCAGATGGGGAATGGACGCAACGTCATCGGAGTTCACATTGCAGACGTTTCGTATTTTGTAAGATCAGAGACAGAGCTCGACAGAGTGTCTCGTAAAAGGGGAACATCGGTCTACGAAGTTGGAGGAAAGGATCCCATTGCTATGCTACCAAAGCGCCTCAGCTCTGAGCTCTGCAGTCTGCAGGAAGGTGAGAGGAGACTGACACTCTCTGTGTTCATGACGACAGACGAAAACGATCAAATCGTTGACGTGCAGCTGAAGAAAACGATTATCTGTTCCCGGTTCCGTCTGAACTATTCTCAGGTCGAGGCAGCTTTGAGAGGAACACAGGCAGCCGGCACAAAACTTCCAGATGAACTCTCAAAAGTCCTATTTGTCCTGAATCGAGTCTCAAAACGGTGGCGCAAAAATCGCGTCGGTCATGCGGAATTTTCACGTCAGACGAACAATTTGGACTTTGCTGACACTCCAATGGCGCATCAGATAGTCGAAGAGATGATGGTCACCGCAAACCATTATGTGGCCAAATATTTGCTGGAGCGTTTCCCTATGTACACCCCTTTGGTAGTACAACAAGTTCCAGATGAACCGGAGATTAAAGACTGGAGAAGGAGATTTCCTAGTGAAGCTGCGATCATCGAAATGGTTCAGCCATTTCATTTAAGTGTTGGCAACGTGAGCGCTGCTGTTAGAGATGATGTGACTGGTCTCAAGAAAAAGTTTGTATTGCATAAGCCAGTCTGGGAAGAAATGACAAAGTGTCTGACGGAGGGAAGTTTGGAGACACTCCAGTCCTTCATCTTGTCTCCAGAGCATCATCCGTGCCTCATCGTTGCTTGGTTCAACCTGCCTTCATTCACGAAGAAGGCCTTGCACGTATGTTCGGGCGACCGCGCACCCGACCAGCACCAGCATTTTTCTTTGAATCTTCCACAGTACACGCAGTTCACATCTCCGATTCGACGTTACCTCGATCTCGTAGTTCATCGACTGGTTCATCAGTCTCTTGATGATCAGGTGGGACAGTCGAGGTACAACCAGTCCAAAATGTCGGTGCTCTGCGAAGAAAATAGGACCATAAAGACTAGGGTAGGAAACTATGAATCTTTGGTTAAAAACACGCATTTTGCTGAGTTTCTGCGTCAGAAGCCGCTCGTCATTCAGGCGCTCGTAGAACGAGCGGTTGCCACTGGTTTCAGGCTGAACTGTCTTAAGCTAAGTGCTTACCTGAAGCTGTGGCCAGTTGATGTCGCTTTTCTTGGTGTTAGAAAGCTCAAGGCTGTACCGCAGCACCTCAGAGGAAAGGTGATATTGAGCTACTCATTGGGGATATACGATCTTGAATCTACTGCCGTTGTTTCATCAGTACATTCTGAAGAGCAGAGGAGTCCGGTGAAGCTGAGCGGTAGGAGACATGTCTTGTATACAAATGTGGCTGCATGGAAAGAACTTGTAGCTTCTGCCATGGAGGGAAACGTCGACAGGATTGCATCCGGTATGGAAGCAGTCGGTGCGAAGCTCGTCGATCCTGGAAAGACGATGAGCTCTGGCTTCGAAATGGACGTCTCCTGTGAGGGGAGTACAGTGCGGTCTGCAATTGATTTCACTCTTGCTGTTGCTGCTGGTGACGTGATTCAGGTTCAGGTAGCTGGTGAGGTCAGTCGAGGCAAGCTGGTGCCATTCGTTCAGCTGCTGAGTCTGTCTCCAACGATAGATGTCTGTCTCGAGCATCGATCCAACACTGGCAAGTGCTTTGCTCAACTCCCCGGGATCAGGAATGCATCCCAGATCGAACACGCGGACATCGAAGGCTACTGTGAGGCGTGGACGCCACTCATTGTAGCAGAGTCAGCAGAAAAGTCAATTGCAAGAAATGACTCATTCATTTTGCAGAACGTCAGCATCACTTGGATAAGTCGAGGGGAGGCGTTCTTCCAGGTTCCGGTCGAGTTCTGTCGGAGGCGCCATATCAGCATCTTCTGTGACATTGTAGCTGAAGCAGACGACGAAGATGTTGGAAGTGGTTGTGTCGGATTCGTGTGCCTTCGTCACTCTGGAATTCGGAAGAAAGCTCCGGAAACTGAATTGCCAATTGGAAACATGGTGGATTTGTCCGATCCGTTTACGTGGGTGGGACACTGCGTTGTGACTGGCGTCAGAAAGATCGCGAATGTGTACAAGATTCATTGTCGATTGAATCAGTCGAGCACCGAGGTTCCTCAACAGTTGCTGAATAAGACGGACTTTTCAAAGGCCACCGTTGAATGGATTTCAAACACACAAGTCGATCGGTTTGTAAATTTTAGTTTCACCTTCCTCAGAATGTGAACCTGAAACAAACTTATTCGTATTGGTGCAGTTGTCTTTGATTTAAATCTGGAAGGGGTACCTTATACCTCATCGTTTCAGAGTGCATTTTGTTAAAATTTATTTGTCATAAAATAAATTTCTCAAAGTTTTGCTGGCTCACATACTGCAGACGGGTAAACAATATTTTGAACTGGTCCATCCACCTAGTAGTAAATATATTTGTTCTTTGCACGATAATCTTTAAAAAAGAAAAAAATATCAAAAATATCAAATTTAGAAATAATTGTCTTCATAATTGATATTGGCTATTTCAATGATTGGCAATATGCTGTATAGGCATAATCTACAAAAAGTGATGTTGGTAATGATAGTGTGACAGTCACAATGAACACTAATGAAGTGTTTGTTACAAGACTGATTCATTTTGAATGTTTTTCGCTCTGTTTCAGGAACACTATACGAGCTTTGTGTCGAATGCGATGGACTGATAGCTTTGCAGCTGATGTTGCAATGGAACCATCAAACCTTCTCCCACTAGGTCAGTTTGGCTGTTCACACCCCTTCGGCGAGAAGGAAGTAAATTTAATCTTGCCGAAGGTGGAGGTCATTGTGGTTTTGTGGAATAGCGGAATCTTTGCACTTTTGACTTGCCTTTGTTCAGTGTTCCCTCTAAGCTGTGTGCAAGTGTGCGCACGCACACAGGTCATGGAGCCAGCACACACACACAAGAATTTAGTTTGCACACACAAATATTTTGTGCGACAATGATAAATTACGATTGCTTTTTACAAGACTACGTAAATCGAGGCTCCTTTAGCCGGCTGCTGCCTTCTGGTACCTTACTCCAGAAATTTAGGCTCTATTGGTTGTGATACATTCCCTTTTTACCGTTAGACAAGAGATGTTTCTTAGGTTATCAGAAGTTATCACCATAGACTTTTAGATATGATCTTAATTTAGCTAATCATCGCATTCAGCTTGGACCTGCACACAGAAGTGTGAACCATTTATGAAATGTTGCTGCACACTAACTCCAAGAAATTAGAGAAAACATTGATGGCATGCATCATCGATTTTTAATTGCTCATTGTCTGCTTTAGATAAAAGTTATACAGCTCTTGCTGCTAAGCACATGTCTAAGATCAAAGGTATATTCAGTGCCGAACAGCTGCGTCAGATAGGTGAGGCCCTCTGTCGGCCATTTTCCATGATCCACGGTTATGCCAGCAGTGGTAAGACTGTCATGGCTGCTCAGCTGGCATATCGATTCAGTCTAATGAACAGGAAACTGGCCGGAACTGAAGAGCAGCGGAGGCAAGTGCTTTGCTGTGGACCAACGGAAGGTTCTCTCCAGTCTCTGGCAAGTAAGAAACATTTGGTCTTTGTTTCTATTTGAGTTGTGCTTTATAGGCTGTACTAGGGTTTTTAACAATACTAATTAAAAGAATTGGCAATACCGAGACTTCCATATTAAAAGTTTTTTGGCAATACCAACACTACCCTATTGAAGTTTTGGCAATACCAATACTACCATATTAAGAGTATTCGGTGATACCAATACTAACTTATTGAAAGTTTTGGCAATACCCTATTAAAAGTGTCAACTGGCAATACCAATGCCAATACTTCCCTATTAAAAGTGTTGTCAATGCCAATACTACCCTGATGAGTAATGGCATTACCAATACCAATACTACCCTAATAATAGTATTAACATTACCAATAATATTTCTTATAAGTATTGCAATACCAATACTTTTGTCAATAGTGTTTCGATAAGTAAGTCTACATATATTGACATAAATATGTGATAATGATGTCTTATCAGCTATTTCCGTTCATACCAAGAATGAAACGCTGAGAAGATCCTGTTTGTGTTATAAAGCAGAATAGCAGCTATAATGTTTGAGCTGTGTAAGATGTTATTAAACATTAGAAACCATTGATGTGGTCTTGAGACTGCGGTCTTGGTCTCGAGACGGTCTCGAGAACCGAAAACTTGGTTTTGGCCTCGAATTGTTAGGAATTGTTAGAAACTGCTACTTAGAAAGCAATCATAGAGTGAAAGTTTTTATGACCAGATCTTGGTTTAGCTGAAATGTGTTTGTTTGATGTTTGTACATTTAGTCAATCATTTATATATTTTGAAAATGAAATCATTTGTTTTTCTGTTTTATCTTATTCTGCAGACAGTCTCTGTGATGAAAGTCTTCGTATCAACGTCGTATTTATTTGCAGTCAAGAGGAAGAGCAAAACGAATTTCCTTTACCAGGCTATTCAAAAAATTTGAAATGCGAGACAAAATGGTGCAATGATCAAACGGCGAAGATAAAAACGTTTTGTCTTCACCACCAAGTTCACAGAAGTTCCACATCCAACGGTGATTTGATAAGACTGATTGACAGCAAAATTGCTTTGAATCAAGATGTTGTTACTGATGATTTGTCAAGATATTTAGCGGCAATTAAAGAGGAAGAGTCTGAAGTATTGAGAAATGCGGATGTTTTGGTCTGCTCCTGTGCAACTAGCATACAGAAGCGAATTCTATGCAGCGCAAACATCATACAGGTTTGTGTATCTTTTAGTTAGAGTTTCTGCTATTTACGTCCCTCCTCGTTGCCTGTGATCATCAATTATGGGTCTTTTACCTGAGCCATGAAGCAGAACAGTGATGGGTTCACTTGTATTCCATGTCTCTGTAGTCTGCACCCAAGGAACGGAATCAACAGCCATTCTCTCTTCATAACTAAAATTTACTTCCTTCCTTTGGCTCAAAACTCATTGTAAACAAGTTTTTCTTCTTTACCAATCAAGCATCTTCTGCTGGCAGCTGACTATCCACACCTTAATGGTTTTAGGTTATCATGAATGATAGCCAAGCTTGTGCTGAACCATTATAGATGTAAATAAAATTGTTGGTTTTAGATAACCATAGATGATGGCCAGGCCTGTACTGAACCATTTATAATATTAATAAATATTGGTTTTAGGTGATCATAGATGATATCCAGGCTAGTGCATAGCCATGAAAGATTTTATTGGTTTTAGGTGATCATAGATGATAGCCACACATGTACTGAACCGGAAACACTGTTACCACTTAATCACCAATCCGTATGTCAGGTGGTTCTTTTTGGTGATGCAAAGCAGCTGAAGCCTTGTGTTGTTTCATCCACTGCACGCAAATACGGATTGACTCACTCCTTATTTGAAAGATATCTGGAAGAGGAGATGATGGCTGTGCTTACAAAACAGTATACTATGGTAAGCTATCGTTGATGCGTGCTGAAAACTAGAAAAGCAGATTTAAAATAGGAATTTATTAATGATAATAATCGTTTAATTTAAAACTGACAAATCGCTGTATGATTACAAACATCGTGTGAACGAATGATGACAATTTATTACAGGTGTCAAATTTAACCATCGGCAGCCATGCAAGACGCCCATTACGTTATACATTTTATTTTTAAGAAATGTCACCGCCTGGGGACAGAAGGACTAGTCAACCTTACGGGGGATACAGGTCTTGAAGAATACTATTAACAATGACTTTAACCCTGATCAATTGATGCTTTACTTTTATGATAACAACACTACTGAAATTACTGAAATAACTATAATTATTAGATTTGCCAGAGATCATCAGTAGGATGAGTATTTGTAGTGATGCTAATATTACTGGAGATGAACTGAAACTGGCTCAGTCCGAGTTTCGTAGTAAATGGATTCGAGTATAGAGCTTTTCAATTTTCTGTTTTGAAAACAAACATCGAAATTGATAATTTACAAAACAACAATTGGCCTAATTAAATATACATATACTGTGCCCGGCTAGAAAACGTATTTGCTGTCGATAAAAAAGTGATAACGGTTTCTGGTAATGACAAGACTGGGGAAAAAATCCAGATTCGAAACATGGTAATTACAGACTGCCTGGATTTAAATCAAGGACCTTTTACATCAAATCCATTTGTCCTAATTATCATCACTGCAAATAACAATCCACATGTGACCTCTGGCTATTTAATTTAGTGCTTACTATTTACTACTTCCTAGTGTAAACTGAGGCAAACCCAAACAATTCATACCAATTTTGCAAACTGCACACTAAAAATCAAGAGAATGAGACTTGTAAATATTCTACACTCAGACTCGGCAAGAAATCGGAACCCATTTCTTACCTGATAGCTACACTATCAAAGTCACTATATTAAATTTGCCAGAGGTCACATGTGGATTGTTATTTGCAGTGATGATAATTAGGACAAATGGATTTGATGTAAAAGGTCCTTGATTTAAATCCAGGCAGTCTGTAATTACCATGTTTCGAATCTGGATTTTTTTCCCAGTCTTGTCATTACCAGAAACCGTTATCACTTTTTTATCGACAGCAAATACGTTTTCTAGCCGGGCACAGCCAAGGCTTTCATACCAGAGACCAGTGCAAGGGGTAATATATTATACATTATTATTATATATGCAGTGCAAATATTCTGGTGGCCTTATGGCAGGGCAAAGACCAGTTCAAAAAGCTTTTTTACCAGGACATTACTCTGCTCTAGCACCGTATCTGATCAGCAGCAACAGAATATTTTAAGAAAATGCAAAGTAACTGTTAATTACTTTGTAATAACCTGATCATTTTATACCCTAGAATGCTGATGTCACACAGTGTACAGAAAAATTATGCACTGCTTAACCCAAGGCTGCAGTTACAAAACAACGTCCATCACTGTTTTCAAGATGGTCGCACTCACCTTAGTAGTAACCAAGGTTTGCCAGCACTTTATAATGTATGTGAACCGATATATATTGAGGTACATATTATTGTGTACGTCGCACCTATACTCATGAAATGACATACATGTTAACGCATACTGTTCAGTCAACGTGTTAATAATGATGTTAATGCGTACATGTTTTTCGGTTGTGGACCCGATTGCTTGGAATGGACTC
This sequence comes from Bimastos eiseni, assembly GCA_959347315.1. Lineage (NCBI taxonomy): Eukaryota > Metazoa > Annelida > Clitellata > Crassiclitellata > Lumbricidae > Bimastos > Bimastos eiseni. Next base: position 3,360,040 of record OY365813.1, on the reverse strand, counting down.
CAATTAGATATTTGGCTCTTGCCTAGAAACTCTATTTTGATTCGATAAATCAATACCCTTCAGACTCCAATGATGTGGTTCTCTCATTTGCAGCACGAATCCTTGCAGCATTTCCTTGCTACTTGTATCTATGACAACAACCCCAAGTCCAACGTTAGAAAGGTCAGAGCCAACTCTCGGTCTTCGCTTGGTGACTTCTGGCCAGAGGGCAGTAGCAGCGACAGGCCATTTCTTTTTCTGAATGTCGTCGGGATTGAAAGTCAATCACCTGGTGGAAGAAGCGGATGTGTGGCGGACATATCGAACGTGGAAGAAGCCAGAGTCGTGGTAAGCAAAGGTTTTCACTGGACTCTACGTGTGTGTAGGAGCCGGCCAGTGTGGACTTTTTCATCTGTCTGAGTGCTCACTGCTTTACAAAGACACGTTTTGTTCTTAACGACGTTAAGACCAGTTATGGTAAGCATAAGGAGCTACTTAATTAGATGCTGTATCAAATGTTTGCATGCAGACTTATATGGCAGATGATACAACAGAGGAGTTGTTGACGTACAGTGACAGCTTAACATATTACATGACGTTACCTCTTTGAGAAAGAAAACTTGCAGGTTTTTCAATGTGGTCAAATGACGACAGTCGATCAGAATTGCTTTGAAAGGAAGTCAGAGATGAAAGGAAGTCAGAGATGCCTATTTTTACCCTCTTTTATTTAGCTTTAGCTTGGGTCGTGTTAAGTTTGTCATGGATGCAGCGTAAAGTTTGTCATGAACGTTGGATCGTCCGTTCGTCAGAGTTCTTTCAACTCTTTTTTCGGTATGTTCCCTTCGACCTACAGAGCTGAAATTTTGCACACATGTCACGGTTGCATTACAATGCAATATATCAAATTTTTACAAACGTAACTCAAAAATTGAGAAACAAATGAAAAAAAATGCACAAAATTAAATATCTTTTAACCACTCGAACGAGTCCTCCTTGACGAGCTCTACTCCGGCAAGTTTACATTATAAATGATCTCTTAAGGAAATGGATCTATTGCGCCATCTACCAGATCACCAAAAGTCAACAAGAGGGCATCCCGAAAAATCCATGTTTTTATACTTTCACTTGTTAGCTCTGTAAACAAATATCTTGTGTGTTTGTCCTGTTGTCTTGAATGCTTTCTTCTAATGCTGTACAGAGTGGAGTTTCATTTCGCAATGTTGAATAATTTGGCCCTGTCAGAGATGGTTATATTGATGACTGCAGGTAGAGGTGTGTAAGCGGCTGACCGAGAAGTGCGCCCCTGAGATGGATGTTGCTGCGCTGTCGCCATATGAAGCCCAGTGCTTGGAGATCGGAAAGCATCTTAAAGGTTGCCCAAAAGTTGCAATATCCAGCTTCAATTCTGCTCAGGGTAATTGCTTCGTCTTCCGTTATATTTTGAGGGGTTGTGTTAATAATGTCCACTCATGTGATATTGTCCACAGCTAGTGATTGAATTGTAGGGTGGGTTGAGAGGGTTCAACCCCGAGGTCATTTTTCCATCCTGCCAGTTAATTCTCAAAAATTACTTTGGGGTCAAGCATCCCCAGATTAGGTTACAGTGGCTTATTGTATTATTTTAACACAGCCGTGAATCAAGTTCGTGCACCAAAAACCCACAGCTACCCTCTGCAATATAACCCGTATACTGGTTTAAGGTTCGTAAAAATTCTGGAATGGACACCTGGACATGTGAAAAATGTTCAACCCCCACCTCGTTCAAGTTTGACAATTGAAACCCTGTCCATAGCGTTTGTAGATTAGCCCATATATGCATGTTTTATGTTTGAACATGTATCCATATTTAAAACGAATTTTAGTCAAATTGAACACAACAGTGAAACTGATGCTGCTTCAAAATGCCTGAATTAAGAATCTGCCACTGTTAATGATGTAATTTTATTTTAATTCTTAATTATTTTAGAATTAACATTAATTAGTTCTTAATTATGATTAAATATATTCTCCAATACGTATTGTCAAATAAAAAATTTATTTTCATTATTTATTAATTATTTTTTTAAATAATATTTTATTGCTAATTAGTAATTAGTTGGGTTGGGTTTTTGTCTATGAGCTTAGAAAAATAATGAGTCTGGGATGTGAGCTTGTAGCAATTGACTTTGTAATTGTCTGGTTGCCTTTGATTGGCTGTTTTATTTCCTTTTTTATACGAATCAGACAGAACTGCACAGCATTGTCTCATTGCCTTAGATATTCAAAGGAGTGCAGTGTTAATCTGACAATGCCAACTGTCGGCAAAGAGAATAGTTTCTAACGTTTTAATTTAACGTACACTGATCTACCAATTAGTTATATTTAATACTTTACTTGACCATCTAACTACAGGATACTCTTCTCTCCTTTTCTTATGTAGCCAGCAATATGAATTGGTATGAAATGAGGTTTCGTGTATTCCGTGCCTCTGCTCCCAAGGAATGGAGGCGTTTGCCACTTTCTCTTTGTAGCTCAAGATTGCTTCCTTCCTTCAACAAGCGACTCAAAACTCAATATTTCTTCTTGGCTTTCAAGAATTTGGAAATCTAAAATAAAATCTTAATGCATCTCCTCGTGGCAACTGACTATCTATGCCTGAGATTCACATTTTGCTGTGACCTTGTGCTTGTTACAAATTTAATTTAATAAGTAAATAAAAAAATTAAGTTGCTGATGCAGAAGTTAGTTGATGCATTGGCACTTATTAGTCTGTTGTGTTACCTGATTACCTGATACCTGTGTTACCTGCCCATTCATTGGTTCTGTAGGTTAAGTTTTTCTTATCTTTCAGGTAAACACTGGAGTTATGTCATTCTGTCCACTGTGCGTTCACAACCCATTTCTGAGAAGCCGGACAAGAAGCGACTGCATTCCACTCTGGGTATTTTATGCGCAAAAAATACATGCAACACATTGCTTTCAAGGGCAAACGAGGGTCTCATTATCATAGGTAAGATCATTTTAATAACTATTACAATAAATATGTATTTTGATATATTGTTTAAAAGATAATGTGCACTGGATATCCAACTTATCTTTTGTCCTTTATGCCATTGGATTTGCTAACATTGAGGACTGGACTCTTCTTTGTGCCATGTCAGAACTAACTGTGGGGGGTTGCTTATTGTTCCTGGTCAAAGAAATTTCCAAGACTTGCATCATGCACTTTTTATGCTTTGTCTGCATAAATAGGCCGTTGTCAGACGTTAGAGGCTAGGCAGCAGTGAGGAGCCAGAATAGAGCCAGAATAAAATTACGAAATTATTTAAAATTATTTATCAGTGGTTCATAATGCTCTTTAAAATAAAAAGCTTATAAATTTGTGTTGCTGCTTTTTAGGCAACAAGGTCTTGCTCGAATGTGATGACAGCTGGAAGAAAGTGATTCAGTACTTTGAGAAACATGGCTGTGTGATGGAATCCGGTGAATTTTTGTCCAGCGTGATGAATTGAGTCGGTTGTTGCTCTGTAGAGTCTATATGTTGGTTTGTCATCCACTGAGAGAAGCTTTTGTAATCTGTGCTTTCATTTGACTGTGTGGTGATTTTGTTCTTTCACTGATTTGAGTCTTTGTATAGAATTGTATTTGTTGTTAAGCATCTATAGAGCACCTCTTATAGGGTGAACCGTTCAGAAGCGCTGCCAGTGCGTAAGGCCCTGCGAGAAGAAGCAGGTTTTGAGAAAAGCGAAAGAGTGTCATCATCATCGTCATCATCATCATCGTCGTCATCATCATCTTGCTTTGTTTTGGGTTTTAATAAGTGGATTTTGTATTTGGAAGAGATGACAGGCTGCCAGATAGAATTTTAGAGCAAACAGAAGGAGAAAATGCATTCCACATAGAGTGACCAATTGAAACAAAAGATTGAGCTGAGCCATAGCTGTTCTAGTATGATGATCCAAGAGGTAAATTCATGATCCAAGAGGTCAAGTCTATTAGATGAGCAAAGTGGACACATGTTTTCTATTTAACTTTTCTGTGTAATGATTTTTTATTCAGTGAACCGAATCTCTTTAATCGTTTGTGCTTTAATCAGCTTTTTAAATTCTGATCCTGCATAACTGTCTTGCATTATTTTTTGTATAACGTGAAATTAAAATTGTTATAATCTTGTGATAATCATGAATATCATCTTCTTTGATCTATCCATATCCTGCGTAGGCCTGATGGCTTAAGTTGTCGATGCCCAAGGCATCATTATCATCATCGTTGTCATCATCATCGTCGTCGTCATCATCTTGTTTTGTTTTGGGTTTTAATATGTGGATTTTGTATTTGGAACAGATGTGTATTTCAGTGGTTTTGTATTTCAGATTTGAGCCTGGCTCTTGTTTCAATTGCTATTCACTGTGGGCTTTTGTTTGGCTAAATTTGTGCTTGAATGCCTGTTGTTATGAATCACTTGATTTTGAAATCATGTATGAATACTACTTGTTCTTCATTGTATTGGAATACTTGTTGTGTAGCTTTGACTGTGTTTGCATTTTAATTCCAGCTATTATTTATTTGTTAGCCATTACATCGGGTTCATTTTTAAATTTGTCAATTACTATCTTGTAAGCCTATCCTCTGTGCCCATTTTTTCAAGGGCATCTCTTAGATTATTACTTTAGACATTTGGACTGTATGCCATCGTCATATATGAAGCTTTAAAACATTTTCATGTGCTGCAGAATTTAATTAGCACAAGTGTTCAGTTCTGTGCAAAGGTGTATCAATTTCTTAGCAGTCAACAGAGTCAGGAAATATCGTTTCTATTCTGTGTTAAAGTTTCTATTTTGGCTTTGAAATGGTAGCCAATAACATAAAAGCTACAAAGTTCACCTAAAGATATATATTAAATGTCATAATTATAATTGTAAAAGCTGTAATGCAATAATTGCAATGATATCATGGTGATTCTATTTCAATTGGACTCCTTTTTACAGCATTTGTGAATTGTGGTGTCTGTTGTCATATCCCTGTCATATCCCTATCCGTTGTCATATCCCTGTCATATCCCTATTCGTTGTCATATCCCTGTCATATCCCTATCCGTTGTCATATCCCTGTCATATCCCTATCCGTTGTCATATCCCTGTCATATAATATAGGCCTACATATATAATTGTTATCTATGTATATATATATCGAAACTATACATTGCTTCTTATTTTCTTGTGTACTGTGTAGTGCTTATATATATATATATAAATATATATATATATGTTAATAGTGTACGCCTATATATATATATATATATATGTGTGTGTGTGTATTAATATATGCAAGATCTATAGTGTCCATGTTGTAGGCATGTGGACTATAGCTCAAACAATGTTTCTTTTAGTTGTTTATAGTGGCGGCGCTGCATGGACGCAAAATACGCAATTACGTCCCAAAAAAGATTAAAAAATCACCAAAAATATTTCAACGACCACCTTTAAAGAAATAAAATAAATTAAAATATTTAACCAAGTAATTTGTAAATGGAATGAATTTTCAGAACTCAGAACATACTTAGTACCTAAGTTACGATAGCTAATATATATTACCCGCTTTCCATAGCGGACGATAATTGAACATTTCCTGTTTAAAAATGTACAGTTCAAAAGTGCGTGCCAAATTTTCAAGGCCAACGCCGCCACTAGTTTGTTTAAAGATGCTGCTACCGGTTATGTTGGTGGTGGTGATACTGCTGCCGATAATGACGTAGACTTTGGAAATGACAGGAAGGGACGGTCCCCTCCAAAATTTCAAGTGGAGGGATGGAGCTGCTTATATCCCCCAATATTTTCAAAATATTTTGAATTTCTTCCGTGTCTTTCACTGTTCATACTTTTTTGCTGCATAAATATTTTGGAATTGTATTGTTATAAACAGCTGTCCTCTAAAATCCTATTGTTTCGATCAGTCCCCAAACCCAGGATCAAGTCTCCGCCTACGGATGACGACGACGATGATGATGACAGGATGTGGCCTTATGCTCGATACCGGAAAACTGCGGTCTTGGTCTCGAATGCATCGGTCTTAGTCTCGGTCTTGGTCTTAAAAGAACGGTCTTGGGATTGGTCTCCGTCTTAGGTTAGCGTTCTTGCTCATTTGCCGTATCAGAGGAATTTTGTGATATTTGTCGGTTATTTTTCGATTATTAGAGACACCGGATGCTAGGTCCTACGCGATTGTTATCGATTTATGGTGTGCTGGCCATCTATATATACATATGTTACTATGGGGAAAAATGCATTTGCAACGGAGCCAGCTATTTCAAAATTTGCTTTCACAAATTTCAAGGTCTTGTAACAATCTAATAATCATGTGGTCGGCCACGTGTAGACACTATTAACCTACAATTCCGAATACAAGTACACCATTCAAACGGAACGTTAATCTACTTGTTAAAATGTATTTACCTATCGTGTAGGCCTACTGTAATTTATGGTGTGACATTCTCAGACCGAAGTCAAGGGCTGAACCCGCAAACGTTCAGAGTGGCCGGCAAAACTGTTTTCTGGGCCATTATTAAGATTGGTATTCTTCAAAATTAGTGTTTTAAGCTTGTTATTCCGTTTTAGCGTCTTAATATATTGAATTGTTTATATGAAAAGAGTATCGATCTTGGTCTCGGACCATCGGTCTTGGTCTCGGACCACCCGGTCTTGGTCTTGGACCTCTCGGTCTTGGTCTCGAGGTTTTGGTCTCGTGCCCAACACTGGATGATGATGGTGATGGTGAAGGCTTAGGCACCGACAAGCAATCAGGCTTACGCAGAAGGTTGTAAATAATATGTTAAACACCGGGGCACGTCATCGTGGCCTGATGTGTCTGTCTAAGGCTGCAGAGAAACGAATTCCAGGAGTGAGCAGAGGTGCTTAGTATGAAGGTCGAGACGATAGGCGTATCAAGGAGCCGCAGAACACGCAAGAGATAGATCGCTCCATGAAACTCATCTGTGTCCAAAATAATCAGAAGCACTTCGAACCTCTTCACTCGACCCCTTTTAGTCCTATTGGTAGGCCTAAATAGGCAGACATGACTGCAACTAGCTCATTCAAAAGATAAGGCAATATAGGCTATAGCCAGTGTTGGAATCGATGTTATTCTCCGGTAGAATTCACTAAGAGAGTTTATCTAAACACTGGTTGAAAATGCACAGACGTATGCACATGGCATTGTATATCCAGCCAAAAAACGTACTGTACATAGACATAAACTTACCTATATACATATGCGCATATGAACACATTTCATTTATAAATATTCACACGTAAGCAAATATATATGCATATATATATATATGTATATATATATATATATGAAATAATACACAGAACTATACTTAGCGTCTTGTCAGGTGCTTAGAAGGCGTTGTATAAATTATATTGATGCATTTCAGACATAATGATATTTTATATATATATAAATATATATATACAATCTGTGTATATGCAATGTATATTTATATATAGGCTCTATACTACGATATACGTAGGCCTATTATAGGTCTGTAAAGATACTCAAACATATTTAAGGTAGATGTCGCACAGGTCACTGTATGTTCTCGTGTCATAGCTTATATATTCTCTAAGTCCCATATAGATTATGTAATATTAATATACAATTATACAAAACTATGTAACATATGCGGTTCAGTATAAACACACACACACCAGGGATGTGGTCTCGAGACCGCGGTCTTAGTCTCGAGACGGTCTCGAGACTGGAAAACTGCGGTCTTGGTCCTGAATGCATCGGTCTTGGTCATGGTCTCGGACCATCGGTCTCGGACCATCGGTCTCGGTCTTGGTCTCGAATGCGTCGGTCTTGGTCTTAAAGGGGATTGGGTCTTGGCCTCCGTCTTAGATTAACGTTTTTGGTCATTTGCGGTATATCAGAGCAATTTTTGTTATAGTTGTCGGTTATTTTCGATTATTAGAGACACCGGATGTTTTGGCCCTACGCCATTGTTATCGATTTATGGCATGCTGACCATCTATATATATACATGTTACTATGGGCAAAAATTCATTTGCAACCGAGCCAGCCATTTCCAAATTTGCTTTCACAGATTTCAATCTTTTGGAACAATCTTAAGATTTCTGTGGTAGGCCACGTGTAGACACTGTTAACCTACAATTCCGAATACAAGTACACCATTTAAACGGAACGTTAATCTACTTGTTCAGATGTCTTAAAGTATTTACCTATCGTATGCTGTAAGTAATTTATAGTGATGTTCTCAGGCCGAAGCCAAGGGCTGAACCCGCAAAAGTTCAGACTGGCCGGTAAAACAGTCATCTGGACCATTATTAAGATTAGTATTCTTCAGCAATAAAATTAATGTTTTAAGCGTGTTATTCCGTTTTAGTGTCTTAATAAATTGATTATAAAAAAGAGTCTTGGTCTTGGTCTCGAGGTTTTGGTCTCGCACCAAACGCTGACACACACACACACTCACTCACGCACCTACACACACCTACACACACACACACACACATCTACGCAGATAATGCCTCTTGAAGTGCATCAATATTTTACGTTATGAATCGAAACACACCTATTATGATAAGACCCACCCTTCGTCTTCTTCCATCGCTCGTTTGTTGGTTTTAAGAATCAAGAACGAACGACTGGGGCAGAGGAGGTACGATGGTGGGCGCTGGCTTTCATATTGCGACTGGCTGTTATTGTTCCGCGTTTTCCTAGATCCCTCTCTTCTCCTCTTTCGTCTTAATCGCTTTTCCTTCGTCCCCTCCGGCTCTCAGCTGCTCTCCACGTGCCTTCACGGCGTGGGTTGCAAGGGCAGGGCTCTGATAGGGCGTACGCGGTCCTGGTCGGGTCTGGCACTCACGCAGTTATCGTGGCTCGCGATTCTGTATAAACAACCGCCCTCCCTTTCTCCCTTCGCTCCTCCCTCCCTCCCTCCATCCATCCATACATGTCTCTGTCCCTCCCTCTTTCATCTATTCTTTCCTTTGCTCCCTTGTTTTTATTCTCCCTTCTGTCCAATTTCTTCCCTCTCTTCCATTTTTCTTTTTTCCCTCCTTCCTTCCTTCCATCCATTTCTCCATCCAACCGCACAACCGTCTGTACGTCCAGCCATTCCATCCCTGCCGTCTCTCTCTCCACTTTTCTTTCTCCCCTGTTACCTTCCATTCTACCTTCCTTCCTTCCTCCCTTCTTCCCTTCCTTCCATTCATCCTTCCTTCCATTCATCCTTCCTTCCATTCATCCTTCCTTCCATCCATCTATCTTCCCTTCCTCCTCCTTTCCTTCCCTCTTTCCATACATCCTTCCCTCCATCCATCTATCGATCTATCTTCCCTCCCTCATTTCCTTCCTTCCATCCATCTACCAATTCCCTCCTCCCTCTCTCCCATTAATCCTTCCATTCATTCATCCATCCTCCCTTCCTCCCTCCAGCCTCCATGCGGCTATTTCCGGCACAGGATCAGAGGCCTGTCCTCCTCGGTCGGTGCCGAGACCACGAGAGGCCAGCGCCTCCGTAAACGAACAGCAGCGTAGAACTAAATATGGTCAAGAGCAACCAAAGAGGACATGCGGACGGTCAGACGGAAGGGTGCGCGCTGTAGCAGAACCTTCCCCCGCCGGAGGTCCGTGATTTGCATAAAAGGCGTGGCCAATGCATCTGGGACCGTTCTCCGCTCCACACAATCTGGGCGTTCAGCAAGTCGCACCAGGTGGGATAAGAGGTTTTGGTTCGGTTGACGATCTATAGCAATCTCGCTCGGTATACGGTAGGGTTGAACCGAGTCTAAATTTCTTGCTGAGTCCGAGTATAACGAGTTTAAATTTGCCGAGTCTGAGTTTAGGACTCCGAGTCAAAGTTTCGAATATTTAAAAAGTCTTGATTTTCATCAATTTTTTTAGTTTTTGCGTTGCTTACACTAGGAACAAGGATTTTAAATTAGTGTATATTGGTCCTTGCAGTAGGAAGTTGTATAGGCAGCTAGCTAGTAAGCGCTACTAGCAGTAGCATTTATGTTTTTAGTTATGTAAATAAAAATAACAGTATTTGTGTTTTAATTAGGTCATTTCTCGTTTTGTAATTTGATGAATCTGATTTTCGTTCCAAAACAGAAAGTAGGAAAGATTAGTACTCGGACCCATTTTATTCGAGTTCGATTTTACGCGAAGTAGGCCTGCTACGAAATTCGGGACGAGCCTAGCAGAGTTACGAGCCGAGTTTAGGTTCATCTATAGTACGCCCCTTTGCGTTTTTTACCCAAGCTCTTCAGGTGCGGTTTACACCTTGCAAACAGAACACACGGGATCGACGCACGGCAGGGCCATCTACCAAGCGCATGCTTAGGTAATCTGGGATTCTGTCACCTAGACAAACGCTCTTGACTTACCGACTCCGCTGCGTCCAGTCGACTTCTGCCCGGTGAGGTCGACCTCTCCTGCCACAGAGCCACTTCTCATAAGTCCTGCAAGTACGTCGGCTTCCACCTGGTGGATTCTGGGGAAATTCCAGAAGCGCATTCCACCCCCGGATCGATTTTGGAATCGCCCAAGAAGTTGAAGTCATAGAAGAGGTCGCGTTTAATCGCAGCTTTCGTCTGGGATCAACAGGTAGGTGTGAACGGGCGTGCGTCCGTCCGCATGCAAGCGTCTGCTCTAGTTCGGATTTATTATTTGAGAAGGGCATCTACAGCAACTCAATGGTTCTTCTAAGTGCTAACTTTAAGTGCTTTAACTGATTACTATCTGTTAATAGTAGGTCTATTTCTTCCAAGCGACTTGATATCGGTGCTAATGCTAAATACTATATATCAAACTACTTGAACTTAGTCATAATATTTCTTCCAAGTACCTACTCGATTTCGGATCACGATATAGACTACTAACGCTAAATACTTCATCTAAATGCTTTTGCTTTTCATAGTATTTCTACAAGTAACTTGATTTCTGATTACAAAATACTAATGCTAAATACTTTATCCAAGCTTGGTCATAGTATTTATTCGCCTACGTGTGTCCCACCAGCTCTAACTGCTTCCCCTTTCCTCTTCGGAAGGAGCTGCTCTCTTTCTCCTCTGTTGCCTTCCGGAAACGCGTGAAGACTTTCCTTTTTCCTCTTTAGCCTTGTGTTGAGTCGTGAGTGCCTCTGATATGAGTGGCGCTATATCAGGCTACATACATGTTGGTTTTTTGGTTTGTTGGTTTTTTACAAAAAAAGACAGAAACACCAAAAATGGCAATTTTGGGTTTTTTAAAATATTTTTTAAAATTTACTAATATTACTATTATATTATTAATTGTGTGTTATTCAGTACGAAATTAAGCTTAATTAATTATATGAACGAGTTGGAGCTCTTTTTCATGCTATGTTTGATGCTTTTAATAGCAAAATTGTTGCGATGAAATCCATGGAAAACTAAAAACCAAATAAAACCAAAAAACCAACTTTTGATTTGAAAAAATCTTGGGTTTTTGCATCCCTGCGCTGTATAAGGGCTCCACTACATTCTAAGTAACTTGATGCAGCATTACAATATGGGCCTGTACATGTAAGTTCTCTAAGTCCTATCTTACGCTCTGTTCATCGTCTTAGCTCTTGATCCTTTTGTTCCTATGACTAAGACTGCCTTGGCCCAACACCGTGTGTTTGCTGTTGTGGGTCCATCTGCCTGGAATGACCTTCAACCAACACTATGGGCTAAGCTAATGATTGGTTTTTTCTGTCGGGGTCTCACTCTTAACAGGCGTTAATTTCCACGCTGAGAGTGCCTCTGAATAGTTATTCTGTGAGAGGCGCTATATAAATCTAAAGATACGCTGCTGTCGTACTAGGCTGCATGATAAACGTGCTAAATGTGAGTATGGGGGCTTACTAATGCTAAATACTTCATGTTAATACTCAAACTTTGTAATAGTATTTCCTCCACTATCCTCAACAATTACTGTCATTACGCATTTCTTAAGCGCCACTATCTAGTACTCGCTGCGTCAAGTCACAGGGGTTGTCGAGAGGGTAATTACGAAGGTAGTCAAAGTCCGATTTCTCATCGCGACTGGAACCATTTGACAAAGCAGAATAACACTGAGAATTGCGATGGTGGTAAATTCGCCTGCGACCCAAACTGTCAACGCAGTGACTCGTGGTAAAACTCCTCCGCATGGTGGTTGAAAGCAATTTCATTCATTCACTCATTCCTTGTGAAGATTTATATAGCGCCCTTTCGAGGTATGTGTGCTACTCAGGAGCGCTTCCGATCCGAGCACGATTGAAAAGAACAGTTTAAAGGCGAAAATGAGGTCTCATGATTCTAGCTGGTAGTACGCGATACGATATTTGGTAGTTGGTTAGTAGCAGAGGAGAAGATCACATTTGGCAGGTGGAGGAGACACCCAATGAGAGGGGTACGAAATGGGGTGGACAAGCGTTTAACGTGTCCCCTCTCTGTAAAAGGTGGGGACTTGTTCCCTCGGCCCCCCTCTGGGATCGCCGCCTCTGGCCAGTAGGAAGAGTCCTCAAATGAGTGTATCGACTGTACACTGTTTGAAGGATGATCAAACTACGTGAGAGAGACAGAGACAGACGGAGAGACAGATAGAGACAGAGAGAGACAGAGTGGTGAGACAGAGAGAGAGCGAGAGACAGAGAGAGAGAGAGAGACAGAGACAGAGACAGAGAGAGAGAGAGACAGAGAGGAATGGTCACTCTATCCGGCATATGGCGAGATTTATAGAAGATGAAATCTCCGAGTCTTCATATTATATATAGGCATATGAACAGATGGTCGCATCTATAGCTATTGGCTGGTTCTGTTCGTTGGCCTCCCTCTGCCTTGCCTGCTGTTCAAATCCGCATGGACACATACATCCATGCATATATTTACATACATACACACGCATACAAACTCGCATGTAAACTTAGCGTATATATGCATCGTTTAGGCCAGCCAAAGAGCGCTTTTGAGTAGTTATCTTGAAGGAGCGCTATATAAATGTTCTTCTGCACACATTGATGCATGCATACATACATACATACATACATACAGACGTATATATATATTTATTTATTTATTACTGAAATTTGATACCGCTCTTCTTCCAACATCTTTTAGCTCAGAAGTGGACACACGCCTCGACGGCGCAATTGCAGTTTTTCTGCAGAGCAATTGTGCGCGAAGGACTTGCTCAAGGTCCCTACACAGTGACGCCTCGGACGAGGCTCGAACCCGCGCGCTCAGCACACACTGAGTGTTACAGGCTGACCGCTCTTACCGATCGGCCACTGTGCCACACATATATATATATGTATAATGCATACGTTGTGTAGCTGTTTCATGTTCCTAACCCGTTATACCTCATAATTAGTAGCATCTACCTCATGATGTAGATATATAGGCCTAAGTTAGAAGGGCAAATGTGCGCTAACAGTTATTCTCCTCGGTAGTAACACGGAATCCACGGTGCAGACTCGAACACGCAGCTGTAGGATTGCATTCTGAGCGCTCTACCGAACACTATTGGCAAACATTACTGCTATTGGCAGAGAAGGTCATGACTTTAAAGCAGATCCATAAAGCTTGTTATCGGTTTCCGGGTTTCTGTTGCTATCGAATGAAGTTGCGAGAATTGCATTTCTCCTCTGATTGATGTAGAAGACTCCGTTTAGAAAGGCCTCAGAAACACTCGGATCAGGAAGACTTATTGTAGCTATGTCGGAGTCTGGCCAAATTGATTCCAGTGTAGCAAACAGTACTCTCTTGAATAGCTGATTAGGGAATGGGAGTTTGCTTTGGAATACGAAGTAAATGATTGAGGAGTGATTGAGAAACAGACAGACAACAGACGCACAGAAACAGAAAGACCAACAGACAGACAAAGAGGGAGAGGGAGAGACACACACACTGACAGATAGACATACATAAAGAGACATATAGGCAGACAAAGAGAGAACGAGCTAAGTATATAATAGGGAGTGAAATTGAGAGCACTTGAGAATACGAAAGTGGGGAAGAAGATACAAAAAAGGGAAGAAAATAAGAAAAGAATTGAGGAAGGAGGCTTCAGAAATGCAAGGAACGAAGGAAAGTAAGTAAGGAAAGAAGGACGGAAGAAAAGAAAACAGGGACGGAAGAAAGGAAGGTTTGTTAGAGAGACGAGAGTATGGTATTACGTAAGACGAAGTTGTCTTATGATGTCTGTGAGATTGTGAACGACGTTCTTCCTTGGTCCTTCCTTGAATTTTATGCAACATCATTGCAATGCGCGAAAAGCCGTTTAACCGCTTTATGTTTGTTGAAAATAAGTTTCCTATTATCGTTTCTGTCTAAAAAGAACCGAATTCTGATCGATTTGATTACAGAATCCCTCCTCAGCTCCGAACCATTCACCATCCTCCAACGGAATAAACCAAGATGTCGGATGAGGAAAGTGATAGGTAGGTTGAATGGATTAAACTACTCGGATCTCTATCGTTCTTTTAGTAGGGCTAATGCATATATGTATGTAAATATATATATATATATATATATACCCGACGGTATATATCTTATTACCTTTTCATATTTCCTGTTATTGCCTTCCGCGCGCGGAACATTGACTGGCGCTGCATTTATCGTGCCAGCCTTTTCTTGCCATATCTCGGCAGTTCCCAGGGTTGAGTTTTACGGCAGATTTTTCTTCTTCTTATCTTATCGAGGCCACCAACAATTGCAGATGTTGGTTGCGAAACGACAGAGTTTCACTTCGTCCAACTCGATCCTTTTCTTGCCGGTTGTTTTTATTTCGGCGTTTGTTGAAATCTTTATTTTCATTTTTAGCTGTTCATATATTTTACTTGCATCCGTGTTTCTTCCTTTATTTCTATTTGCCAGTTTATCTTTCTTTTGTGCCTTTAGACCTACGCTTTCATGTCTTAGTATCAATTTTTAGACGTATACTTGGTAAATGGAAATATTTGCGGATAGGTACAATCTACAAGAGGAGATAATAATTTCGTTCAATGCGTCTGTATATTATGGCAGCAAGGCTACCGAGTTGAATTAACCATGCTACTACTAGACTCAGAAAATAGGCTTAATTTGAAGAATTCACTTGGTTTGTCTATCAAGACATAGATACGTACACCCAAATGCATACTTACATACATACATACATATATACATATACATACATACATACATACATACATACATACATACATACATACATACATACATACATACATACATACATACATACATACATACAGAGTTGGCTTGTGATGAATAAAGTGTATTAATGAGTGAGCTATGGCTAGTGAGTGTGTGTGATCGTGTCAGTAATGAATGACTGATTGATTTAATAACTGAGTTGTTGAGTTAGTGACTGACTGAGCAAGCGAAGGAGCGAGATTGACAGACTTAAAAATACATTCAGGGAGACAGCCAAGCAGATGAACGAACACAAACATAATCACACTGAATGATTTGTGAATAAATTATTTCCCTTAAGTAGATTCCTGCTCAGAATTCCCCTTCTGTGAGTGCAAGAGTTCTATCAAGTTTCGCCATTGCACGAGCAAACAGAGCTCTCATGTGAGTGCAATATTCTTCTTGAGTTTCACCTTTGCACTTGCACAAGAGAACAGTAGCCCAATATATAAAATGTAGTCTATTATTAGGGGTCAGCCGGGTAGACAATTTTCACCGAGTACCGAATCCGAGTATTTGAAAAATTCTGGATGTACTATTTGCCGGATCCGGGTACGAACCGGGTAGTAACTGAGTACCAATTCTTTGAATTTTTTTCCATGTCCAAAGCTTGATAATAGAATGTTCATGCGAAGCATTCAATTTCAAGCATGCTCCAGTATCACATACGTGAAATATGACTTTGTTTTAATGGACTAGTAATAAAGTAACCAACAAAGAAAAACAGAAAACTTCAAAAACATAATATTGTCAAAATGACAAAGTAAAATTTAAGTAATCCTTAGTTAAATTAAAAAATTAATTTTTGCAACTATTTGCGTGTTAAGTATTTGCCGAGGCGAATACTTCCGAGTAGTGATGAAAATTGAGATATTCGGCCGAGGCGAATGTCCGAGGCGATTTCCGGCTGATCCCTATCTATTATAGTTCACAGCGTACGTTGTTAGATTCCTTGATCCTATTTACTCCTGGACAGGACGTGAGTTGTGGCTGTCAGAAGAGGAGGATTATCTGTGAGCACCTGCTGAGAGCACGCGGAAGTGGTCTGAGATCAAGAGTAAATAGTCTGAAGAAGAAAAATCCAATCCTTTCCGCAATACAGATCATCGCGCGATTGGAATGGAACTCTTCTTCTGATACTCGAATATCGCATGTAACTGTCACTGTGAGTTTGATATAGCGCTACTCCAGGTTATCAAACTAATCACACGCAGTTATCCTCCGCATGGGCTAACAATATTGGAGAAAAGGAGGGGCAGAGGATATCATATCAAGGCCTAATCGAAGCTCACAAGATTATCACTGGAAAGGAGGCACACTGCAGAGGGAGAGGTAACTTGAATTAGCACCAAACTAGACAACTCGAAGAAACAAGTAGGTCTGTGACTTATTAAAGCAGCAAAAGGAATATTAGGGCATTCTTCAGTGCATGACTTGTGGAATGACTTGGATGATAGTACTGTCTCAGTGGATACCATCATGGATTAATTTTGAGATGAAGCTAGAGGAAATTGGCTATTAAGCACTCCAGGTTTATTTGCAGTAGTTCTAACACAGTCTATAAACGTCTTCTGAAGCACTTAAACCCTTGCTACGTTACGTTATGTAATGTTTATGTTAATGTCATGGTATGTTACGTTACGTTTTGTAATGTTTATGTTAATGTTATCATCATGGTATGTTACGTTACGTTATGTAATGTTTATGTTAATGTCATGGTATGTTACGTTACGTTATGTAATGTTTATATTAATGTCATGGTATGTTACGTTACGTTATGTAATGTTTATGTTAATGTCATGGTATGTTACGTTATGTAATGTTCATGTTAATGTCATGGTATGTTACGCGTATGTTATTGGCCTGTGTGATGGTAAGCGTCATTGTGAATGCTTAACATTTCAGAGAGACTGAAGGCGAAAAGGCTCTGAAGGTAGGCAACGTTTTCCTTCCTCTGGTAGTCATCCTAGCATTCGTCGTGTTAGGCTCCTTCAACAGATCGGCTGAATCCCTTCACTCGGCGATGTCTATTCGCGTTCGACGAGTCTTTTATTGTTCAGGTTGAAAGGGGGCCAACACGCCGGGGCTCCCCACGGGCTAGCAACGACCGCTGAGAAGGCGTCGTCATTCGTCGCTCCATCCATCAAGTGCTTCTGCACTCCCTCTAAGCACTACTCCACTGTTTTCCTCGAGGCAGTTACTCCTCCACTGGTTGGCTTAGGATTTCTGGTCGAGTCGACCTCGGAAGCAGCATCTGCTGACGGTTATGGGGAGTCTAAGTTGGAGCATTATACCCATCGGGTTCGGCGCCTGCTTTTAACTCCCCGTTCACGATCCGTCTACTTCAAATCGCTGTGTAATCTTTAGTCTCTTTCTAGTATGCGCTCGCGTCCACAGCCTGGCACTGCCTTTAGACAAGACTTAGTAGACTTGTGGCTGACGGCTTCATGCTGGGAAGAACAAAGGCCTTTTGTAATCTAACCATACCAGTTGAAGCGCTGTATTTCTCACTCCACGAAACGAGAAGGCCTTTCTTTGGGGATGAAAAATTCCGAGGCTGTTGTTCACGTGACCTTGCGGATGACGTCATCCGGGCTCTTGTGCACAAGATGCCCATCTTTATAATAGAGGATTGAGTGAGAAGGTCGTAGGGTCAATTACCACTGATGAGAAACTAATTATCCTAGCTTTATTAATTCAGACTGACGTGAGCACATTATGAGTACAAGTCACAACATGAACACCGAGTTATTACTGGTGTCGAATTTAACTATCTGGTAGCCATGCAAGGCGCCATCAATCCGCCCTAGCACTCATTTCACCAAAGCCTACGGGCAAATGAAAGGCCGAGTCTATTTTTTTGGAAGGATGTAACGGGAGTCGAACCAGCGTCCCTGCTGATCCTCTGCCCTTTCAGGTGTGGCATGGTGGCCGATTGGTTAGAGCGGTCGGCATGTAACGCGAAGAGTGTAATGTTCGATCCTCGTCCGAGGTGTCACTGTGTCCTTGAGCAAGTCCTTCGCGCACAATAGCTCTGCAGTACAACTGCAATTGCGCCGTCGAGGCGTGTGTGCACCTCTGAACTAAATTGTAAGTTGTATTGTAATGAATTGCATGTCGGAGTCTTACTATACTCCTAGACCTTCTGGCTGCTGTCGCCTATGTCTTCAGTTTTGTGTCGTTAAATGGTTGTCGTACAGTTTTTGTCCTAATCCAATTAAAACAGTTTGCGACTTGACAGCATTTGTTGGTTTGAAGCAAGCACAAGCACCAACAATAGTAGGCCTAATACCAATCAACGAAGGAGTATTCCAGCATAGCCCTATAATTATATATATATATATATATATATATATATATATATATATTCACGCTAGCCTACTTATTCATTGCTCTGTTGTATAAATTGGAGGCGTCATTTTTATCCTGTAATTGTAAACTCCGAACTTCTAAGGTTATAAGGTCAGCCGAAAGCCAAGCGCAGGGCACCAGCTTATTCACGAGCGCTGCGTCAAATCAAACGGGTTGTCTAATGGGTATTGGGTAGTCCAAGGAAGGGCAGAGTGCGATTGCAAGAGGGCCAGAGAAGACAGAGTAGTTATTAATGTAATGTAAATCTTGGATGGTGAAGATCTCGAGTTCGCGAAGATATTTGGTCTTGGAGTATTGTAGGGAGTTGTAGGTTAGCGATAGGACTTTGAAATGGATGCGGTCAGGTATTTTAAGCCAATGGAGCTATTTAAGAATGGGAGTGATGCAGAGGGTCGGAGGCAAATGTCTCCAATTTCAGGTTAGGGGGTGATAGTTTTTGAGTCTTAAGGGGATATCTTGCCTTCCTCGAGGGTTTTGCCTCCATCATTCAGAGGGGAATGTCACCTCTGGAGTGATGCGGTGGTGTTTATGCATTCTGGTGACGTCTCTGGGTTTTGGAGAGAGAGGGGAGTGGTTGGGGAGATAAGGATAGGAATTGGTCGATACCTATTTAATGGGGTAAAGTTGCGGCGTTGGGTATGTGGAGGCCTATTCTGTTGGTGACTATAGTTTATTGCAGTTTACCCCATGTAGTTGATTATAATCGATTGTAGTTAAGTGTAGGTAGGCATAGCTGGCTAAACTAACGAATCGAGAATATAGTCGCTTGTAGTCAATTGTGGCTCATTTTTACAATGATTGTCGTCTGCAGTAACTTTGATTGATGGTTGTGATTGAGTGTAGCATTATAGTCTTTGATTGCTGCTCTGTCGTTTGATTGATTGTGGTTGAAGATTTGGTGTTAGCATCATTTTTTTAGTCCTATGCACACGTGAAGGCATTAATTTTCATTAAAACCAATTTTTGTCAATCGCAGTTGATTGCTTTTGATTGCAGTTGATTTTCATGCTTTGCAGAAGAGGCGAGAGCAGAAAGTAGAATCTTCTGGACTGGATGATGGAGATCACGAGCTGCTGCAGCAGAATAAGGTCGAAAGAGATGAGATGATGAAGGAGATTAGAGAACTGCGTGAGCGCAGCGTAAGTATACCTACGTTTATCACGGGCGCACTCTTCCTCGGCCTAGCGCTCCAAAGCGATCGGGAATCAATTGGTACGTGGTGTTTGGTCGCTGTATTGGGCACGGGATGTTGGTCAGGAACTGTAATCAGTGCAGTTGATTAAGAGGAGGAAATTCTGGGCTTGTAGTTGTTGGTTCAGAGTGTTATAAATGGCTTTTTGTTGTATAGCACTTTATATAGCGCTTTTGTGAGCACTTAGGATTGGAATGCTGGATGGTCCTATAAGTCCAAGGTTGGTCTGGCGGGCGCCTGATTCATGGAGTGAGTGATTGGTCGAAACATGGTCATGTCAATGGGGGAAAACAAGATGGAAAGTGACGACGAAGCAGAAGGAGATGGAGAAGGAGCAAGAGTAAATGCAAAGATATGACAGATTGTGAGCATGTGAGCAAGACGTACAGAAAGTAGTGTCACGAGGACAGGTTTTAAAACGGAAGTGACGTCACGTGACCTGCACGTAGTGCCTTGCTTTCCACTGAGTCTATGGACTGCTGCCTTATTTTACATGTAGCTTGCAGGCTGGCGCCCCACTTTACATGGAACGTGCAGACTGGTCCACTGTGGGCGTAGTCTGCTGGCCGACAAAAGAGCGGTGGATGTAAACTATATTGGTTGAAACTTGAGACTAATGTCTGGCCAACATGATTGACAGATGCATGATCCACACAAATGGCCAGATGGACTCACAATGACAAACAGACAGATTCACGCACACACACGCAAACAGATGAACCTACAGATACTTACAAGCTGACCCTCAGAGGCTCAGACTAATCCTGAGAAACACAAACACACAAATAAAAAACCCTCAAGACCCAAAACAACCCCAAATTCAATCAATATTCAATTAAACTCCGCAGTAATCAGCCGAAACCGAATTAGTCTTGTCAATTTTATTTACCACATTTATTAATTTAATGCATTTTTATGTATTCTAAAGAATATTATTTCGTATGTTTAGCGAGTGTTCATGTAAAACCGTTCACTTCTGTGCATACATCTGCGACGTTGTGGTTACAATGCAGGAAAGGCGAAAACAAGAGCGTGAAATCGAGGAGAAGCGACTGGCGGCCGAGAGAGCCGCGGAAGATGCGAGAAGAAAAGGAGAGGAGGTGAGGAGTCCTATACTCATATAGATGGGGCAAAGAATCGATTAGCCAGCTGCTGCTGTTGGAAAAGCATTGGGGGTCGCCGAAATTATATGATAAGATGATGTTTGGCGGTTATAGATTAGTAGCGCTTATAATGGATATTTGGTTCGGGTAAGTTAATCAAATAAAAACGGGCGTTGGCTAAAATAAATTATTTCATTTGTAACAGACTTTGTTTTAACTTTTTGACAGCTAAAATGTCGCAACCGAACTTATCGTATTCGTAACTCATAAATTATTGCTCGAGCACTACTCAAAAGATGAGAGCAGTGGCGTAGCGAAGGGGGCGAAGTCCATATTTGGTGTCCGGAGATACCGCGTTAAGACTATTTCCGGATGATAATGATAACGGAAGTAGACAAAAGATCTGGAAACAGAAGAGATGGGGACGATAAAAAATTAAGCTAGAGAGAAGACAAGTTGAGAAAAGAAGAGCTGGAGATTAATTCCAACGTTGGACTTTACTTTTGGATTTAGTATGTTCGACAATTAACCGTTTTATCCAATTGGAATATTAAGACTTTAGCTATCTTAAAAATATATACTGACAAGCGTCAGTGATTGGCACAATATTACTTGGAAAATGGAAAAAATATTGTGTTGAGTATTTTCAAAATACTTTTGAAAGGTATTTTATTTCTTATTTTCAAACTATTTTTGAAAGAGATTTTTTATTTATTTTCTAAGCACCTGCAAAAAGTATTTAGCCCATCATCGGAAAATGTGCAATGAGATAATTCGCGGACTATATCAATGGGTTTTTAGATAGCGCCTCCATTTAAGCCTACGCTGTTTGCTACATACCAGAACACGGGTGAGCACTGTACATAGCCTACATTGGACATGTAGGCTCGGGCTCACATTGCCGATAAGCGAGATTGCTTAAGAATCCACTAAAGCGGCTAAACGATTGTGTGGGTAGCCAAGACTAGTATGTAGGCCTACCAGACATATTTAGTAGGGGTATATAGATTAGATTAAATTATGATCCGGGTTTAACTAAGCTGAAATAAGTTCTTGAGTGTGTATCCAGTTACATCTCGCTTTACAGGAAGATCGAAAGCGCAAAAAAGAGGAGGAAGAGCAGAAGAAACACAAAGACAGGGCACTGAAGATGGCCGAGTTCGAGAAATGGAAGAATCCGCCCAAAGCCAATTTTGTCATTTCAAAACGACTCGCAGCAGCTTCCGGGGAAGATGTACGAAATGATTTCTTAACTCACCTCAGCAAGGCTTTTTAGGCTTCCAGATAAGCTACTTTATGACAATTTAAGAAGGAATTAATTTCCTAAGAGCAATTTTGTGACAGCTAGCTTGATATATTATAGGCCGAGGTCTATTTAATTGACAGGTTTTTCACTCAAATTAAGTCTTATTTTAAAGCATTGCAGTAACTTCTATAGTGGGGTCTGCAGTAGGCCTAAGTATATGTTTATGACTACTTCTGCTAATATGAATGAGAATTACTAATATGCCTACATGTGCTGTTAACACGATTTACAAATAACTTAATGATTTAATACTGTATTTCTTTTTCCGCTTGGATTTTTGGTGACGACATTCACGTTGGCGTAACTTCCGTTGTTGCTTCAAGGATTCTGATCAAGTGAGTCACACAGTTATGTCCGTTCTCCTTGTATCGTTGTCACAGTTTTAACTTCCATGAAATTCGTCTCCATATTTGTGCACTGGACGTGGAAAGATTCCATCCTTCTCAATCCTTAAATTCACAGATATCCCACCAATATAGCCGCTCAGTCCTCTAGGCTATTTCGCGCTCCTCTATCTATCAACCGTTTAACTCCAAATTATAGTATTTCTTGTGAACCTTATTTGTGTCTCGTTCTTCCTACTGCGACCACCAAACCTTTCTCGTTTCAGCCTGAAGCTAACTTGACAGCTTCTCTGTATGCCTAATTTTCTCTCTGGCTTTCTGGCAATTGGATTTCTTCATTTGATATAAATTGACAACTTTTCGGATCCAAAACGACGCTCGAGAATAATATTAGTAGGTTCTAACTGGTGTTATAATAACTGGCATTATAGTAATTGGTGTTAGTAATTAACCGCTACTAGTAATAGGTTCCGGCAACCTTGATTAGCAACTGATGTGGTTGCAATTTTGTATTAGCATATAAATGCTCATCGTATCTTTCATTAGCAAGAGGTAATATTCACTGACACGCATCATCATCATCAGGATCCATGGGCTGAAAGCCCGTAGGTGTCCACTGCACATTTCAGTGATTTGACCATTGTTCTCCATGCTTCTCTGTCCTGGATTAGCTGCAATAAGTTATGTATATCGGTTCCACACCAGTCTTTAATTAATGTCATCTAGCCTTTCTCTGCAAGGTCTTCCTCTTCTTCACGTTCCCTCTATTATTCCTGTCATTACATTCTTTATTTTTCTCTCATTATCCATTCTACAAATGTGTCCAAATAGTCCCAATTTTCGTTTGATTATGTCTTGCATGATATTCTCTTTGGTGTTTAGTCTTCCTCTTACTTCGATGTTTGTTAACTTTTTGTGTCCAGTTCAATTGCAATATCCTTCTGCAGCAGTATTTTAAAACGCTAGTAGGCTATTATTCTTTTATCAGCTTTCATTACAACCCAAGTCTCACAGGCATATAGTGCTGTACTAAATACGCATGTTTTCAGTATCCTCTGTTTGGTATGGTATCTTACTGTCTTAATTGTTTCTCCATATGGTGTTATAACCTGCCATCACTCCTTTCGCTTTATTAATTCTTCTCTTTATTTCCATCCTGCAGTTGTTGTCCGAAGTCATTAGGCTCCCTAGGTATGTGAACTCTTTAACATTTTCAATTACTTCTTTTCCAATTGTAATTTTCTTTTCTATGTAATTCTTCCCAAACACCAGTGTTTTTGTCTGTTCTACGTTTCATTGACGCTGGGCACCTTGTTATCGTAATATCTCAACTTCCAAAACGCCTCTTGAAAGTCAAGCGCAGGGCCCCAGTTTATTCACATGCGCTAGCTTATTCACGAGCGCTGAACGAACAGATGAACCGTGACGGTAATCGGTGGTGCGTGACCGTGTTGTTGTACGTAGGCCTACGTTGCTTTTGTGTGTAGTCCGAGGGAGGAAAGGGTCGCAAGTCGAAGGAGCAGCTGGAGGCGGAGAAGCAAGCTATCCTCAAGCAGAGGATCAAGCCCCTCGAAGTGACCGGAGCCGACTCCCGCACTCTGGCGGAGAAGCTCAAGGAACTTCACAGCCTCCTCATTCGTCTCGAGGGCGAGAAATACGACATTGAAAGACGCTACAAGACCATGCAAGGACAGGTACGCCACATCTCCCCCTTTAGGCATACAATAATAAAGAACAAGTTTAGGGACGTGTTATGAAACGCTTGTGCTTGGGCCCACCACTGATGGTCGACCCTTTCAGCATATTGTACATAGTTTTGCTAATAGATACATTTTTACTTGTCAACTGTGACAGTTGTAATTGTGATTGAAAACTTATTTAGGGCCACTCGTAACCAGAGGCGTTCACAACTCAACACAAAGTTAGGTGGAGAACAGGCGCTTGCAGAAGGCGGCAGATGTAAGAGAGACCAGCTCTTCTCGAAGAGAATGAGGCTGTTCCAGCTGGTGGGACCCACCTAGGCGAGGCTCCTGGATTGGACTGTTGTAGAGCGCTTGCGGGGTACCACCAGAAGTACGCGGGCGTCGTTAAGGTCAGCGCAGAGAGCGCTTCTGAGTAGATATCTTGAAGGGCGCTATACAAATGTCTGATTATATTACATGAATGGCCTTTGAAGCCTTACCGTGTTGTTGACTCACTGATGGATGTCGTTTACCTTTACCTTCAGAGGTCTGACCAGGATCTTTCGAATTCTTCCGTTTCACACCTGACGGCGGTTTCTTTGATCTTATCATCTGTCTTTACTTCCCTTTGTCTACAGCATAATTATTTACATTAATATGATTTTTTTAAATTGTTTTTTGTATTTTTTAAACTACACGTGTTGATTCTTAGAAGCCTATACGCAATTTATTTACACTATGTTATGCGATATCAAGTTATGAAACATTTCTGTATGTACATAGCTAAAGAGATGCAGTGTTATCTGAGTTAATGCAGATCATAATAATATTAAACAAACCTATTGTTTTGGTCAAAGAAGAGAATAACTGCCGTCTTCTAGACAATTGTAATCTCACCAATGATTCTTACATAGTGACTGTATGAAGATGATTTGGTGTGGCCCTCC
Organism: Bimastos eiseni; assembly: GCA_959347315.1. Taxonomy (NCBI): domain Eukaryota; kingdom Metazoa; phylum Annelida; class Clitellata; order Crassiclitellata; family Lumbricidae; genus Bimastos; species Bimastos eiseni. The sequence continues at coordinate 3,334,927 of OY365813.1, read as the reverse complement.
TCCTTTCTCCAGGCTTTGACTGGCATTGTCGAAGTCCAAACAGTGGTGAAGTTTTATTTGTAATCTCGCCAATGATTTTTATAATAGGGTCTATACAGTAGTGACCGTATGGTCTCGCCTGGGACTATAAGTTATGGAAGGAATATGAAGCCACAACGTGTCAGCCATTCAGTGACCGTCTCTTCTGATACATTGCGGGCGATATATTATGTGATCTGCTTTGTAATGGATAATGTGACATCCGGGTACTCGGCAGGATAACGTTGAATCGCCGATAGGTTTATCTAAATTTATTCTACTCCAGTCAACAAATCTTCCTTTGAACACATTTCTTTGCGTTGCAAGTTATGTAGGCCTATATAAGTCGTTTTATTTCGTTAAATAATAAATCAACGTGCTCTGGATTTTCAGCTGGCGCAGCTAGCTGAACAAGCTCGACAGGCGAACAAAGTAGGGTAGGTGAACATATCTAACCTTTATTAAAACTTATTTAAAAGTAGGGTAGGTGAACTGATCACCTTTATTAAAAGTGGGGTAGGTGAACATTATCACCTTTATTAAACCATCTAAACGAAAGAACAGCCACGTTAGTTGAATCTTGACTGGACCCAAAGCCATTCACTGCACCTGCTACTATTGATGTCGGTGCTGGAGCATAATATTATTGTTTGAACTGCAGGCTATAGGCCTACCTTCGGATATTTAGGTATACGTACGTGCGACCAATCATTTCGCTGGTTTTGAGAAGATTACTTCTAAGTCATGGCATCCACCGGGGTTCGAATCCGGAGCACGATATGATGAGGTTTGTGTCTCTGAGTACCAAACCAAAAACCAAAGGCCTACTTCTGAGAGAGTCCGAACTTATATATTCGCGTTGACCTACGTTGCAGCTTCCGAATCTGAAACTTTATAGGCCTATATATACATACATTTATAATATATATATATATATATGTGTGTGTGTGTTTAGGTGTCTGTGTGTTTTTTTGGATATGCATTAGAGCATGTAGGCCTATGCGTACGTGTTTGTTTGGTTATTTGTATAATACGTGCTTGCGTTTGACAGACGGGTGAAATAATGAACGATCCTTCTTAACAGAGATTTGTGCTTATTTTTCACAGGAAAGATGGACTGAAGAAAAATATACAGACGGGAGCTGAGGAGTAAGTTTCAATTTGAATTATTACTGCTCAGGAATAATTAAGAAGCTATAATATTCTTAATTATGATTTCAAAATTCGCAGAAGGTCTTTTGGTTTAAGTTAAGAGGAAACTATGTATTGCATATAAATCCACTTTAAGGCCTAGGCTTTCCTAAAGGCAGATTTATTTTTTCTGTTAAAGAAGTATATCATAATTATGAAAATTAGACCTCTATAGCCTAGGCCTACCGTTGTTTTTTTGGTGACTAAAACCAGCTTCTATAGTTGGTAACTGAAGCTATTAACGTACATAGTCTTATTAAAATTTAACTCATTTAGTTAATAATATGTAGAGAAAACTAGTCAGACGTGAAATGACTATTTTGTGCGTATGTGGTACAGTCAATACAAATTATTTTGACAGATCCGTTGATAAAATGCAAGAACGTTTCGCTGGTGCGCCTGTAAGTAGTGGAACCTCTTGATTTGTTAAATTTTGCTTTGATTTGAAAATATTCTGTGTTTAAAATTTGTATTTATCTATTTATTACCGAAATTTGATACCGCCCTTCTTCCAACACTTTTTGCTCAAATGAGGGCAAAGTATTAGCTTCATTCAGTGGCTATGTGGAGTCTTACCAAGAGTTGTCTGAAAAGTTTTGAAAATTCTTTGAGTTTTCCTCATGAGGGTCAGAGAGTGCCAAATGTATGCCTTGCCTGGGGCGCCATATTTGGGACATAGCTGTCCGTCGCTCTCTCCCTCGCCCCTTCCTGCGTCCCTCCACTCCTTCATCCCCATGCATTCTTGCCTCTCCATATATTCCTCCAATCCTTAGTAATCGCAACTCTAAATTCGTCAAGATCGTTGAATTTATTTCAGTCGAAAGTGGAGATGTTCAGCAAGTACGAACGCCAGAAGGACAAGAGAACCTACACGGACCGCAAAGTCCTCTACACGGGTCCGCAGTTTCTCTATCCCGCTGACCGAATAAAGCCACAAAAAATTGTGTCCTGGAACGAAGAAGGCACTCCTATCTATGCTGAAGAAGGGGCCACCGTCCAAGTAGCCTAGTAAGACCACAGTCCAAACGGTGCCAAGATGGAACATGCCTACACCAGGTCAATATATATTCGTCTTCTGGCAGTCTGCGTCCATGTATAACAGAAATTAATTTAGATCGAGTTTATCTCATTCATGTCACGTGAAAAGGTTCACCGACAAAATTAATGGTTCACCAAGAAATAGTTGAAGACAAAATAATGGTTCACGGACAAACGTTCACAGCAAAAAAAAGTTGCCATTCGACTCCTGTATTTGCTATAAAGAAAAGTAAAATAGAAGTTGAATTGATGATAATCATGCTTGCCTAAATAGAATTTGGATTAATAAAACTAATTCTTCCTAACTGGACGATTAGCCTATAGATGAAAATAATGCTTGCTGTAGGAGATTTATGAAAGAAATTCTTGCTTAAATAAAAATTGAATTGATTAAAACAATTCTTGCTGAATCGAAGTTAGATCATGAATAAAAACATAATAATGCAGACATTTTTTGTCAATTTTTCAGGTAACGATTTGTTTCTGTGTCTCAACGGTTGAACTACACACCACCATTTTACGTCTTCACTCCACCTCCTGGATTTAATGGTCGATCGCCAACTTTTTGCTTTAAACTTTCTTGAAATACTCGGTTACAACACGTTCGTTATAAGCAAGTTCTTAAATTTACTGCAGATTTCTTCTGAGTTGTCTTTTTTCTTCTACACATTTTGGTCAGTCAACCAAATACCTCTCATCCATAACTCCAGTTTGTATAATGACAAGCTGGCTATGATTTTTCAGTGAAGCAAGGTAGATCGTGTCGATACGTCAATTATAAACAAAATACAGTTTTGTTGGTAAGACACTAAGCCTAAAAGAACGAAGTCAAAAGCTAAAATTTAAATCCAAATGAAAAAGTAAACAATAAATAATAACCAAATGGAAAATATGCTTCCTTTAAGTCGATGAATTCAGCAGCAATGGTAAAAAATAAGTTTCTAATGACGGGTCATCATGGATTTGTGTCAACCACCTTGGCCCATTTAACATTTTCTAAGAACCTCTGTGACTCTACAGCAGGGGTGGGCAACCTTTTTTGGGCAGGGGCCGTATGAAAATTGAAATTGTTTGAAGGGCCCGCATGTTATTTTGTTTTAATAATCTAGAATTCTAAGCCGGATCACACAATAAAATCAACACATTTTGAGCAAATTAAAAAACTATAATGATATATTGACCAGAGTAAATAGTCATAACATACTGAATAACTAGTTACTAGTAACTATTAGCTAAGTATAGCACTATCAGGACTATCTGATAATAATGTTATTGAAAGTCGCCGTCACTATCAGTTCTTGCTAGTACAGTTAGTTTGTAAGTTAGTTTCTTCATTGTTAGTTACCTAGTGACTTACTTTTAAAAATATTTAATGGGATTTTTGCAACTGCAAACATTTCTTAACAAGTTTTCCATAATCCGGAGTTAAAGTACTGGTTGAAATCAGTAGTATATTATCCAAATTTGTATCAGTGAGCTGAGACCTATACTTCTTTTTATTGATGTTCATGCAGGAAAAAGTCTGTTCACAAATGTAAGCTGATGCAAATAAAACTAACATTTTCATTGCAAACTGTTGTATATTTGGAAACTTACCATTTTTTAGTGAAGCATAAAAGTTTGTTAATTCCATTTCTTTGAAATTCTCTTTGAGAATGTTGTCATTCTGCAAGTCTATTAATTTCAGCTGCAGTTCGGTAGAAGTTTTGTCAATATCATAAAAATGGCGTCGTGAGAAGAACAAACTGGTCATCAAGAGCTTGAAAATCGCAAAATCGCCTTGAAAATTCTTCTCTCAGAGATGAAATCTGATGGCTGTATTTTTCTGCACATTCACGAGAAACAGTCTGTGTCTTCAGTGTTTGAAAATGAGAAAAATTTTGCTCTTTCAAATGTCTGGAAAACAACTGAAGCTTCACTTGAAAGGACTTGACCTCTGCAAACAGCTCATGTGCAAACACACCTTTACCTTGTAACTTAACATTCAGTTCTTTAAGTCTCTCAAGAATATCAACTGCAAATGCAAAATCTGACAGCCATTCTGACGTTTTCATCTGAGTACACTCGTCTTCAATTTTTCTCTTCTTCAATGTTAGCGCACTCGTTTCTCGTTTCAAAATAGATTTTTTTAAATTTTAAAATTATTTTCTAAATATTAATTAATTAAGGAAAAGTTTGAAATTTTAAACAACAAACCATCCAAACTGTAAAGTTTTAGCAGACACGTTACATTTGCCAACAACGAAAACAGTAAAAGATACTAACTAGTGTTAATTTAACATTATTTAAAAAACCGTTATAACGATTGCGGCGATATCGAAAATAAACGTTTGCCGTGATGATCACAACTAGTACAAGAAGACATCCAACAAGAACAAAAACACTGAGGAAAGGTTATTTGTGAATGAAATGTAGGAAAAGAATATTTATTTTTATTTTTTATATTTTTTACGCAGTTTTAAAAAAATATGTGAAAAGTCTAAAGGGCCGCATAAAACGTCGCCGCGGGCCGCATGCGGCCCGCAGGTTGCCCACCTCTGCTCTACAGTGTGTAGGACATGTGTCGCCATTGAAAGCCTAGTTAACTGTGCAGAGGTAAAGGCAGTAGTTATAATCGCCAAAATCAACCCATGGCCAGGCCAATACCCCGTAACCTCCAAGCAGCCAATTACCAACAACTTCATTTATTCATTCATCTCTACACCCATTCACTCTGAACATCTAAAATTTACAGATTTCTGACGGTACTAATATCCCATCATCATTAGCTTATGTGATGTGTAGTTTCATGTTTTTTTAACAACTGAATTTGATTTCGCCCTTCAGAAGTGCACACGCCTCGACGGCGCAACTGCAGTTGTAATGCATAGCATTTGTGCGCATAGGACTTGCTCAAGGTCCATATGCAGGGACTCCTCGGACGAGGGTCAAACACGCTCGCTCAGCACACACAGAGTGTTATGGTCCGACTGCCCCAACCCTAATCAGCCACCACGATTGGTTAGAGCGGTTTAATATCAGCTGTCACTACACTAAACTAGCTGAACGACCTAGTCAGCCTACACCAGACCCTGTGTTAACACAATCATGGGAGACAAAGCATGTATACTTAGATAGGCTCCGTTAAAGTGATGATTTTCTAACGTTGGATTCGCTTTGAACAATCTTACATTGTTGAATGCCAATGATTTACAATGATGCATTTCACTAGGAGTTTTCAGGGTATTTTGCTTCATAGAATCAAGCAAACAAGGAAGCTATAATTTCCATGAACAATTCCTAAATCCATTCTACAACCTGCCTGTTCCAGCCTTTACCAATTTCAGAAAATGTGGTTGAATCCAAATATTCATTAATTAATTTATTCAAAGATTTATATAGCACCCTTACAAGGCAACAATTCAAAAGTGCTCCCAACTCCAGCCCAGACAAAAAGGTAAGTTTAAAATGGCCATAAAATGTACCAATACATGTTCAACTAAAACAGATTCAGTATCAATCCTTGTCCCTACCTACAGACTAAATTGTAGAACCATATTCCATTACACATACTCCATAATACCAAAGAAAGAAATTCTTTTTGAGTGTCTCTGAACATCAAGTAAGGAAGCTACTCTCAGAAGCGAAATTAAAAGCAATTTTTATTTATATTTATTAATAATTCAATAATTCACAGAATCTGAATCCAGTACACAAAAACTAGTAATAAATAAATGAAAAGCATTTGCAATAATTCCTCAAACTGTAATCTCGAGGCCAGAGCCCTACAGAATTGCATCAATAGAGGTTAAAAACAATTCCTCGGAAATCCTCCAAACTGTCCCCGGAATGCCTCAAAAGTGATTTGGTTACAATTCTCAAAAATACCTGGCTTAACTCGCAAAATAATCAGAAACATTGGGAAAAATTGTCTATTAGCAAGCCCGACGGTTAAACATGAATATATCTGTATGCGGTCAATCCAAGGGATACGAAGACCGCAGCTGCACCTCCTGCTACGTACCACAGCCATCTCGAGGTGCTCTGAAATTCACAGGAAAACGTAGGTTGCACATAGAATCAAATAATTCATCAGTCAGTCAGTATGAATTCATTACATGACCAGCAATCAATCATTCAATTAAACATTCAAGCAGCATCACTCAGTTATAAAGGTGACTTAATTACCGGGAATGCAAACACAAGAATGCAGCTAAATATTTAACCTAGCACATTCTTCACAAAAAGGCTTCAGACCCGACAATACAAGATCTGTGAAGTTATGTTGCAGGTTCCACTGTAGGCAGCCTGTTCCAGAGCAATGGGCGATACAACCAACAGTTACGTTACTGCTGTTGGTCATTCACCGACTGACTACCCATAATGATCTGCAACTAACCGGGATCAGCCAGGGCCGTTTTAAGCTCGTCGTAGGCCCTAGGCACTCTTTTATATACCTCAACTACTGCTTTGCACAAAACATTAAAAGTGTAAACCTAAACACACACATTCACATTTTTTTCAAGTCATGAATGGTTTTTATGCAGAATGAATTTTCTTGTGGTTGATTAGTGTAGAACTTTGTGAGAAGAACGTTTTATTACATTGACTACAGACATAATGTTTTTCTCCAGTGGGAATAATTGAGTGTTGCTTCACTTTCGACGGTTCGAAAAACAAAAAGAAATGTTTATCGCATTGTTAATTACATAAGCTACATAGCATGTGCTTTTCTTTCTCTCCGTGTGAATTTCTACAGCACAGCCTAACTTTTAAGTTAACAACTCAAACTGTTTCAATAGTTATTTGCTTTCAACTTTGAATTTAATAAGTTTGCAATTTTTTCTTCATTACAGTTTAATGATTACACTTTTTTCAATTACTCAGTATTCCTTTCTTTTTATTTTGTTATTTTAAAAAAATGTCTAAAAAATTTTGTAGGCCCTGATAACTTTGTAGGCCCTAGGCAGTGTGTCTACTGTGCCTACTGGATAAGATGGCCCTGGGATCAGTGAGTGAGCGAGTAACAGACCGAGCAGAGATATCATAACAGATTGACCAGATTTAAAGTAACATAGATATCAAGTAGCAGATTTCAGGTGAAAGACCAAACACAGATCATCTATGAACATCTATGCCATCTGGTTCCACGCTTGTGCGTGGGTCCACCACTGGCGAATCTTTTCTGCTTACCGTGCATAGTTTTGCTAATGTAAAATGTATTTTTACTTCACTGTGACATTTAATGTCATTAAGGAAAGTGCAAAGAGCACATCCGAGTAGATATCTTGAAGTGGCGCTATATAAATGTTTGATTACATTACATACACATCAAGTAGCAGATGAAGAGGGTCAGCCCGGCACTTACCTCATTCTGTTTCTTGGCTGGTGGTTCTTTGTCAGTGCCAAGCATCTTTTGGTAGAGAGCCTTCTCTGTTTCCGTCTGCGCCTTATTCTTCTTCTCCAGTCGAGACAATTCCTGGTGAATGATCTGACAATTCACACATTGTCATGACTGTTAATACAGTGTGTACTTGTAATCAAGCATTTATATAGAGCAACTTCAAAGATAAAACTAATTGTGAGAACATTGTGAGGATCTCAAGAGAACACACAAATGTTCAGATCGATCTACGCATACAATTCCACACAGGTACATTGTTCTGTTCGGTTCCAGACAGCAATGGATGTACAAGAAGCTGAAAGAACAGCCAGAGAATTCCAACAGAAGGCTAATTCCCATCTCCAGGAACATACCTGCAATTGCTAATATTATGATCATTTTGTGATTGTACATTCTTTGATTGTTCTTATCTGATGTTCCTGCAGTGCGTTTGCAGGCGGTTCAACAAAGTACACACTTACTTACTTTACTAGACACATATATAAAACTTAAATGATACTTACTACATCCTGTGAGAAGTTTCCGAAATGGTATACAAATATTTGTTACCAACTGCTCATAGCAAGAACTGAATATAGCCCTACTCAGCGTAGCACATAAAAGCCAATTCTACTGCATTACTCGAGTGATCACATAGCTGTAAGTCTACATTACAAAAATGGCAAGTTTGGTTCATATAAGAAATGTTCACCACCCCTACATCGCAGCCATTTCCATTAATTTTCATGACATTACATCACACACATTTCTTACCTTTGTTTCAGGCTCCAGTTTCAGAGCCTTTTTTAGAAAAGAGATGGCGGCAGAAACATTTCCCTTATTTGCAAGGCACTGAAACAGGAAATTGAGTATCTGCATGAATATCACTACACGTAATCAACACAATCAAGTTCAAATGATCAAACAGTATCTTATGACTGTACTTTGATTAGCCAAATGACTGTTTTGTCGGAGATAAAAGATGGTATTCGTAAAAAAATAGTCATCCTGATAGTGTGACTACAGCACAAACCAATATGTCATTTGACATATTTTCACAGATTCAACCTGGTCGTGTGTAACTAACTTGTAAGCGGATAAATATATATATATTTATATAGTCTGTTTTGCAAAACTAATACCGCAAATGAAAACTAACCCTTTACATACTTCCATAAATAATATTTTTAAATGAGGTGAAAAGATAAGTTTCCACAGAAAAATAAATAAATATAAAGAAACCGACAAAAATCGAGGAATGACTAGAGACAAACCTTTCCTTTCCTAAATAAGGCTTTAACGTTCTCTGGCTGCACTTTCAGAACAACATCACAGGACTTGGCAGCTACATCCCAAGCTCCAACCTAGAAAGCAAATCAAAGAAAATCTGAGACAGTCACACAACTCAATATTAGCTCAAATTCTCACATCTGTTGCTAATTCTTCTCTACAAAAAACATATCCAACCAAATATATCATATTAAGGATGAACCGAAACTCGGCTCAGATAATCGTTTTGGCCAAGTATCTTAGTACTCGGCATTACTCGAACCTCGACAAACAATGGCTTTGAGTATTAATAAGACGACTTGTGAACAAATCAGAATTCCGATCATCTTCTGTTTTGAAATTGAAAATCGGATTTTTTTATTTACAGAACGACAATCCCAATTTGTCTTAATTAATCACTTTATCACATTCATAGTAAAACTAAAAATAATAAAAACAAATAAATTCATGCATTTATTTACAGTTGTCAGTGTGTTCAACCAAAAAAATTCATTCAAATTTTGCAAAATTGCCAAACTAAAAATCATGAGAATATGACATTTTTAAATATTCGATACTTGGTACTACTCACGAGTAACACTCGGCACGAAATATAAACTTGGTTAATCCTTATCAGATATGCTTCAACTCTTGTGTACATAACCTTCTTAGTTGCAGTATATTCTATCCCAGAGGTGTCAAACTCTTTTGTGTTGGCTGGTTAATAGCAATATTTTCCAGCAAGTGGCAGGCCAGAGTTCTGAAGGTGCGTGAGGAATTTGGGGTAAGGATCTCAGAGGGGGCCCTATACACAGTTGAATTAGGCTTTGAAAACGTGATTTTGATATGCATAATCAATAACAAAATCATGAAAACTCATAAAATCGTTAAATGACAAATTAGGCATTTGTCATTTAACGGTTTTATATTTTTATTCTCAATTGTGCTGTCTTTAGGCTCTACGTGCCAGAAATTTATCGTTTGCGGGCCAGAAATGGCCCGCGGGCCGGCTCTTCGACACCCCTGTTCTATCCCAATCTTCAATGATAGACTGCCTCGATTTAGTCAAGGACTCACCACACCGTTTAGTTTACCTACCTTCATCTGGGCTGCAGCCATATTGTTATGACATTTAATTCGAGTGTCGATGATCGATTGCAATTCTTCAGGTGACTCTCCGCGAGACTCGAATTCTTCATCGAGAGCCTTCAACGCTCTGCAAACAAATCACAAGTCAACCACACTAGCCACATAACAACTTGTTAACTGTCAATTATTACGCAGCTAGCACATAACAGTTCTATAACACATGAAAACTGCCATGTCCATTGTCTACGGAGTACCTAAAGTTTTGACATCACACCTGCTAAGAATCTCTCAGAAGCGAGCATGTAAAGCCGCCCAAAGAATTATCAGACTGTGGGAAAATTATATATTGATGTTCTATGTATGAGATGGATAACACAATGGGCCCCTTGCATGGCTGCCGACAGTCAAATTCGACTCCTGTAAAAACTTGTCATCATTCGTGTATACTGTTTTTGTAAGCATACTGCGGCTTGTTAGTTTGAAATTAAATTAAACTTATTATTATTTACCATCAAGCTTCTAAATTAATTAGTTAACCCTTTAACGACCAGTGTCATTGATTATGCCTTACGTTTTACTTTGCATTGGTCATAATCTAAGGGTTAATATGAACAAAGAAAAGCGTCATTGGATTCATGCATATGAAATCCTGTTCTTTATCTTACAAAGATTATATCTGCACTGTAGCCATGGTTAACAAATGCTGCAAGAAAAATGTCCATATTAGACTAAGTGCACCTGCATTCCTCCTTTGATTGATTTATCACCAAGATAACAACAGTCTTACTAACCTTGTGTAGGAGTCAATTGAACGGCTATACTCATTTCGTGAATAAAGATAGTTTCCACGTTCACGCTTCTCATTGCTAAAATAGAAAACACCTTTTATTCATTCATTTATTTCGAAAATTTATATGGTGCCCCTTCAAGAAACCTACTCAGAGGCGCTCTCAGCCAGGCTGCGGCCAAACAAAAATGACTCGAGGATACGATAGAAGGCTGGCAGATTGTTCCTAGGGAGCATGCGTAGGGCTAATGGGAGGGAGTCCATTCCAAATGGAGGGGTCACAATCGAGAAGGCTCGGTGCTGCTTAATCGAGGATCAAGGTCGCAGGACCAGTAACTCCCCTATCTAAGGAACGGAGGGCCCATGAAAGTTTTATTGCTTAAAATCATCAGTAAATCAAACTTCAGTAGAGTAAACCTCAGTACAGCACCTCTGACAAAATCCTAAGACCTACCTCACAAGTATTCTGTTACATTATATAGAGCAGTTTCATGACCTTCAGTTGACCTAATTATGCCTTGGCTTATGACCTTCAGCTGACCTAATTAAGCCTCAGCTTATGACATTCAGCTCACCTAATTAAGCATTGGCTCATGCTACATCTTCATGTTTACATTACCTGCCGTTAGTTTTTGTAGTAGACAACTGCGCCATAATTTACACCGCCTCTTAGCCATCGTTACCTTGCTAGGTATCCCCAGTGTCACCTCAATTCTAATGACTGGCTATTAACAAATTCCTGTTTCAATTAAATTAAATGCTCTCTGATTATCCTACCATTATTACCTCAATTGAATTCTCTCAGCGACAGTCAGTGTGGAATATTCTCGTTGGTCATGGTATTCGATCAGCTCAATGATGTACGATATGGTTGCATTTGGAGGAATTTCTGGATCCCTGAAGCACAGATAACGCACACAACTTGCAACATTCTTCTTCAATAGTATTTTCACATGTATCAGCAAACATTTTTCGTTATTACAAATAGTTATTTTTAACCTTGTTTCCTATCATGTCCTTTAACTAAATAAAAGTGGCCCTAAGTTGAAAAAGGTTGGAAACCACTGGTGTATATATCATAGCTTCCCCAAAACAGTCATTGCTCAACCCTTTACTGATGAGAGTGTACTAAAAGTGATAGGGAAACCAATAGTTTGTCATTGAGCTTCATTGCTGAACACCATTTACAGTTAATATAAGAGAGTTGAATCCTACCTGCCCAATTCTCCATATGCAAATCGACTTTCAGTGAGTACTTCGCAAGTTTCACCCTTGTTCATGATTGCCAAACACAAATCAAAGGCTGTTTGAAGATAAAAAAACATGAATTAATCGCCAGAAGAAATCTTGCATAAGAACATGTCCAAAACTATCATCTCAACACTGTGTGATATCAAGGATTATTGACATCTAGGTAAGTCATTCCACCATATGGGTGAGCCGGGTAGATTTTCAACACGAAGCACCATATCTGACTATTTGCCGGATCCGGGTACCGCTTGCTCCGTATGCAAAGTTCTACATTTTCATGCAATAAGAAATTATCAAAATAATTTTTTTTACCAGGAACAGTTAATACATTTCTCATTTTTTAAATAAAAAATGCAATGGACTTAACTTCTGTTGTGGACCTTCAACTTGTGGTTTTAAGAAAATTATATATGAAACAAAATTAAATAATGAATTATTATTATCATTTTAAAATAATTTTTCCACTATTTGTGCTTGTGTGCACAATATCTGCTAAAATCATGAGTGCTAAAACACTGTTTTATCACGCATTTCCATACTGCAAAAGTGAAAAACCAAAGAAAGCCACCATACCATGGATGAATTCATCTTCTCCGAGCGTGAGCGACCAATTGTCATGCTTGTCAACTTCAATTCCGTCTTCTAAACGACCGACGCAGTTGATCTTCACGACCTGACCTCGAACAGGACGAGAGTTTTCCAGTCCCTCTTTAATAACCTAGAAATTTTAAATTCATTGTAAACGCTACATCACTTAAAACGCAGAAGTCAACGGTGAAACCATCTTTGAACAGACTAACAGGACGTGGGCGACAAAGGACACTGCTCACACTCTGCTAGTCTCAAGCCAGGATAAAGGAGGAGCGTTATGCCAATGATCCTTGTTATCACACAATGTCGTTAGACTGGGAGAAGGGCTCTATAAATGATCAGATACAATACAATAATTACTCTGTTCTGAACAAATGCTAACCCTCTTTTTCAGTTTGTCATGACCTAGGACGTAGATCCAACCGTCGTCATCCTCCTTTTTTTCGACGCTGGACTCGCCATCTTTGCTGCCATCTTCATTAATTGCTGCATCGGTTGTTTCTTCATTGTCGTGCAGAAGTCGACATTCGGTTGCATGACCGGGCTCCTCTGGTTCCTTTAAGTCGTCCAAATTATCCAGACTGGGCTGCAGTGAATCTGAAGTCAAAGTTCAATAAAACAATTCCATCAAAACAAGAAACCAAAGTGGTTTAAACTGCTTTCTGACAACTTCATGTTATGTTAAGTGTTGCATGTGTCAAGGAAATGACAGAATGCACCATGGAGTTTGCAGTTCCCAGCATGGCAACTGTTCAGATGCCATCCTTGATCCTTTAAGAAATGCAGGATCATAACAATGGTGTAAAACGGCTTCACAACAAATGCATGTAATGTATTGTAATCGAGCATTTACATAGCACCTCTTCAAGACATCTACTCATAGGCACTCTTTGCACTGGTTTAAATGATGTAAAATGTCATGGTAAAATATGCCTATTAGCAAAACTATGTATCAAAGCATTTATATGCATGAAGAAAACAACTAAACTTGGGGCAGCAGAGTGGATGGCAGCAGAGTAGATTACACACTGGCATGCAGAGTTGAGAGGGTGTATCTACCAAGGTGTACTAGTCCTTCCTTTGCTAGGCAGTGGCATTGGTTAAATCAGATGTACAACGTAATGGGTGCATGGCTTGCACGGCTGCCAACAGCTAAATTCGACTCTTCTAATAACCTGTCATTATCCGTTCAGACTACACTTGCAATTGAACAGCGGTTTGTCAGATTGAAATTAAAGAAGGTATTGTATTATTATTATTGAAGAAGTTATGCACATGGCATGCACCTGACCTCATCTATAAATGAAGAGTATTTATTGGGCTGGTCTCCTCAGAAGGACATAGGCTAACGAATTCATTATTTCCCTTCAGCAAATGAGGACAGGTCTTCTCGTGAGATCTTGCCACCAAGCTCACAACTGTAGAACCTTGACCACAACCCTCCACCCTGATGGGGGAATTTTAACCCCCCTAAGGGGTCGTCCATAAAGGACGTCCGCAAAAAAGCCAACTTTTTACCCCCACTCCCCCCTTGTCCGCTTTCCACTGACCCCCACTCCCTTTGCGGACGTCCGCATCACACGAGTATCAGACACCATTGCAACTGCTGATAATTATTTTACTGCATCGCTTTTAACAGACATTTATTGACAAAGAATGAGATCGAATAAAAGCTATTTAAAAAACTTATATTTAATACACACTTAGTTGCATGTACGCTGGTATATCGTTCTCTCAAATGTGAAGTTTAACCTAAAGCTACTAAAAAAATAACTAAGAATTTGACATAACTACCATTTGACGTGAATTTGGCAATAGTTTAGCATGGTCACATGCGGACGTCCGCACAACCAATGACCCTCCTCCCCCTCGTTGCGGACGTCCTTTGTGGATGACCCCTAACACAGAATTATACACCCAGTCACACTCATGCATGACATCATCAACTTCAAACAATCAAATTTCAATGAATACAAGATTTAAGAAGAGTGCATGCCTTGAACATTGGAATGCACTTCTCTGCAGGCCTCAGTTTCTTCTTCCGACTCAGAGATCCCCGTCTTGCTCAATCCCTGTGTCGCATCTTCCTGCAGACCAGATGGACAAACGCCATTGACGTGACCATCGCTCTGTTCCTGGTTGTTCATGACGTTTTTGTGGTCTACACATTCATGATGGTTTTTGCCACTATTTAGACCTTTGTGTTCGCTTTCAAATTGATCATGTTCCACGGAATCAGACGAGGCTTTATCTGTCAACACCAGCCGATCAGTTTCATCAGACGATCCCTCAGAATTTGTTCCCAAATTCACATCACATGTTGCCAACACCTCAGTTGAATTTTCATCAGCAATGTTCCTTGTTTCGGTTGCGGCACAAAATTTGGGAGTCACTAAGGCTGCGTTTTCAGATAGTGCAAAGGCAGGAGTCTCCTTCCTTTCCTTTGGAGGACTGGACGCTAACTGCAGTTCAGAAGCAGCAATAGTCGCGTGCAGTGGTACGTCGCTAGCGGACATTCTGTCATCTCCATTTGATATCTGTGTTACAGAGAGTGGTTCGGACAACGATGCACTCGTCTTATCAGAAAATTCATCGCCTTTAATCGATGATGTTGCAAGTATGTGTGTTTTGGAAACTACACTTTCAGTAGACCTCTCCTGTTCCAGTTTCAACACATGTCTTTCTGAAGCATCGGCCAAGACATCAGCGATAGGTTTTGGGTCCCTGTCACCCGCTGCAGTAACTCCGTCACATGAATCTGTTGGCGGTTTCGAATCGCTCAATGGTGCATTCGTGTTTTGCTCCTCGTCACCAGAGTCAACAAAAACCTTGTCTTTAGGAGAGCGTGTCGTGGTCCTTTCTACTCTTTCCGTTTCAACATCCATGTCTGTTCAAAAACTATCGACTTCAATTGCTGAAAGATGAAATCACAAATCCACTTACATATTTTTGCAATTTTCAAAACAATAAACATCTGTACCTTAAAGCGTTATATATCGCTCAAAGCTCAAAAAACATTAATTTTTTCACATCTAAATTTGCATTAGGGTTGCGAATTACATGCCCACACATTCTGATGGGACACCTCAAAACTGCTTACCAGCTTATAACTCGTCACTCCCATATATAGAAAAAACGAAGAATGTCATCCTTCAACACATCGAAGACCCTGTTTATAATCTAAATGTCCCTACAGTTTTACATTCCTAAAAACACCAACTACGACCTTTGACATCTCGTGGCTGCGCGTCTTGGCCCCTTAATAAATGGCGTTCAACGCACACATTCCCACCAACTGAAAAGTATGATCTGATTATCCTCGTGAACTTGTGTAAAACAGCATAAAAATAAAACCTATTTACTCTTTTAAACGGTTAATAGCTCATTGAAACCGAAACGCACGATGATCGAGAACATTCGTACCACAGGTCACCGCAGATGAATGAGCACCAACCATCGGTCGACAGATGGCTTTCGTCGCTGTATTTATCAATCCACCTTCGCCATCTGGGGTCCGTTGGGTTCAGTGGACACTGGACAGTTGGAAATTTTGAAAATTATAATTAATCTGTATCAGAATGCTTTTGAAAATATTCTCGCATACTTATTATCAAGTACCCCAGGGAAAATCTAGCATACAAAATGACACACGAAACAACACGTATGTAAGTACTTTATTGTTCCGTCTGCTAACTCTCTGCGGGAACAATTCGGAATATCAATCAAAATTCAAAATGATCACAGTACACAATTGCAAAACAGAGTCGTGCGGAAAAAGAAAACAATCAATAGGAATTACGATCACCATGGGAATTGATTCAGTTGTATAGCGTTTGGTGATTTGCAGTGCTTTTTCTGGCGGAACGCGCCGGAACGGCGTTCCAGCACCTTTTTTCAAATTAATAAATAATAAAAATGTTAATTGTGCAAAAACTCAGGAATTTTAAATAAAACTTTATAATTTCGATTTTTTACTTTCTAAAACGAAAAAGTAAGATTATGATCATTGCGTCCTGTAATCAAATCAATTTTATTTGGTAGCTAATTTCAGCATCATTTCTTTGGACGGATGCGTTCCGGCACCTTGTTACATGCGTTCCGGAACCTTTTTCCCTAGAAAAAAGCACTGGTGATTTGGGTGATATAACCAAAGATGATAGAGTCGTAGTGTGCAATCGTGGAATTAAAGCGTTGTAGAAACTCTGTAGAATCGCGCTTACTTGCTTACTGATTTATTTTATCAACTCTCTTAGTTGAAATCACACGGCATTGTGGGATGTATGTTGCTAATTGCCGCCCACACACCCACCCACCAACCAACCACCGACCCGAGAGCTAAGCAGCAGATAATTAATGGTGTTTACGTGGAATAATTATCGAGGAAGTTACTGTCTATAGTTACATTCGTTTGCTGCCTTCGTGTAAAAGTAAATTTCTGCGCAAAATATGAACAGCAGCATGAAATCAAGAGCTCAGCTGGACGACACTGTCCCAATGAAGTGTGCTATCGAGAGTTCATACAGCGTTAAAGACCATACGGTCAGATCTTACGCTTTGGGCATGTTATCCGGGCGGAATAGCGTTTCTGATTTGGTAAATCAGTGTGTTGATAGTTAGGGTTTGTATAAATCATGTCGTGGCGTTGAACGAGAGTTTTTGATTAGTTTCTGAGCGTGAAACACGAGCACATATTATTCACAAGACATAAAATTAAACAATGTCGCGTTCATTAGTACGCAGGCTTTCGTTGAATTGTCAAACTCACGTGACGAGAGTTTTTAACTAAAATGTTAAATGGTTTGCTAAAAAATGCCGCTTTCAATTACCATTTTCTCACCCAATTACTAAACTAGTTTGACAATAGTTATTATTATGACTAAATCTACTTTGTACGTGAAAGCCAATGAAAGTGTATATTGATAGCCTGTCTATGACACAATGACTGCGAATTCAAATTAGGATTTTTATGGACAGAGAACAATGGAATGTGCTAATAAAGCCAATGGAATTGATGCATTTGTATATAAAGAAACCACACAAGTCATAGATACAATAGTTCTAGCCCAAAATAGAATTAAACGAAACAGTGGAAGATAAACAACTCTCATTATTTTATGTTAGTTTTTTGAACTGGGTTGATTTTCGTCCCTTTGATCTGTGTGTATGTATGTATCAAAGCATTTATGTAGCACCTTTCAAGAACTTCCTAAGGTCCTATATCCAAAGCTGTTTAAGTAGATAATTTAAACAAGTACATATATGTAATAAACTCAAAATATACTCTGTTAAACTGGGTTGGTTTTGACTCTTTGGTACGTATGTATGTATGTATGTATGTATGTATGTATGTATGTATGTATGTATGTATGTATCAGAGCATTTCTATAGCACATTTCCAGAAGTTTTCAAAGGTCCTGCTTCTACTGCTATTTGACTAGCTATAGCTTGGGTGTCAAACAGCCGGCCCGTGGGCCATTTCTGGCCCACCGACGATATATTTCTGGCTCACAGAGCCTTGTCTAAAGACAGCACAATTGAGAATAAATGTCCAATTTGTAATTTTTAAGGCTTCATGAGTTTTCTGTGATGTGTGCAATTGATAATCAGAATCACGTTTTTAAGCCAAATTCAATTGTTTGTATGGAACCCTCTGAGATCCCTACCGCATGCGCCTTCCGCACTCTGGCACTCAGGCACTCTGGCCCGCCACTTGCTGGAAAATGTTGCTAATGGCCCACCACTTGCTGGAAAATATTGCTAATGGCCCGCCATCACGGAAATGTTTGACTCCTCTGAGCTATAGCTTACAACACATGCCTGTAATAATACTTGAAATATGCTCTATTAAGTTGGGTTGGTTTTTGTCTCTTTGGAACAGGAATATTCAATTAGTGTTCAGTTTGGACCAATTCCTGAAACAAGCTGGAAAATCACCAAGCGATACAGCGATTTTGCGGCCCTGGACATTGTTCTGAAGAATGCTGGCTTTGATTTACAGCTTCCTCCAAAGAAAGTCTTTGGCAAGATGGATAATGATTTCATTTCTAGAAGACAGCAAGGCCTGCAGGTTCTTCATTCTCCTGCTTTTAAATTAGCTTAACGTTTTTACAGATGATTCACTCTTTTTTTAGGTGCCAGCATTCTAAAGATTTATTGTAAGTTGGTGTTTGAAAATCTAATAGTTACCTGCAGTAATGTACCACTCCAGACTTTGCAAGATTTCTAAATGTAATTTGGGTTTCAAGTCTGAACCATGTTATTTCATAATTTGTCTAAAAGCAAAGTGTGAGTGTGTTAGAAGCAGGTAGAAATGTATTCTGAGTCTAAGGCTTCAACTGAATGAGAAGCACATTGTACAGTATCAGAATATCAACAAATTGTGGACAACTTTGTTTATGAATGTGTCTTAATCTGAATGTCATAACTTGGAATATGACTCCAATAGATATTCATTCATCTTGGACTACAATAATATTCAAGAAAAATTCAAGATCCATCTCAGAGCTTAGATGTAAGGTGCCAGTCTACTCTAGCTGACTTACTTACTATCACTTATGATGTGTTCTTGTCCTACCTACTGCTTGTGTCTTTTGTGAGAAAGGGTGGGCCTCATCAGCAGAGCCTCATCGATCCCTTAGGGATTTATTTATTTCTCCCTATGGATAATACTCTTATATACTTGTTTATTATGTGCCTTCAGTTAATAAAATGGTTGGTTATTGGTCATGGAAAAGTAATTTTCAATTTCTTTGTAGAATTACTTGAATGCCATTCTTAGCTGTCAGTGGGTTTCCTTTAGTCTTGATGTCAAGCTCTTCCTATGTCCACCAAGTTTTCTCAACATCAGTTATCAAGGTAAGAGTTCAATACCAATGATATGACATCATTCCTTGAAATGTCTTTTTGATGTGTGGCAAGTCAGAACAAGTAGGTGATAATGCATAGCTCGGAACAGGACTATCCAAAGCTGATAATAATAGATCACAGCCGGTTGTTAATTGTAGGCCCCATTAATTTCAAACTGCTTGCTTAGTATTTTGGTAATCGATAAATGAGCAATTACATGTGATGATATGCATGACAGTTCTAATTTCTTCATGACTGAGGTCTGTCTGTCCGTCTGTCTGTCTGTCTGTCTGTCTCCCCACCTACCTACCTACCTGTCTGCCTGCCTACCTACCTACATGCCTGTCTGCCTGCCTACCTACCTACCTACCTACCTACCTACCAAGCCCAAGCAAGTGTCCATCGATCTTTGTGCTGTAGGATCCCGATTCTTTTAACACTCTGTAGACACCCTCAAAATTGTAGGTGCATGAAAATTACGGCTGTGTTTTTAGGTTGTACCCAGTGTTCTTAATTAGCATCCAAGTAAATGGAATTTAGTCACAAAGTAAATTGAATTTCAACTCAAATTAAATTGAATTTAGTCACAAAATAAATTGAATTTTGTCACAAAATAAATTGAATTTTGTCACAAAATAAATTGAATTTTGTCACAAAATAAATTGAATTTTGTCACAAAATAAATTGAATTTTGTCACAAAATATATTGAATTTCAATTCAAACTAAATTGAATTTAGTTACAAAATAAATTGAATTTCAACTCAAACTAAATTGAATTTAGTCACAAAATAAATGGAATTGACTCACAAAATAAATTGAAAAATTGAATTGTCCAGTCACCAAGTGAATTTGATTATTTTCTCTCTAGATCATTTGAATTGTTTAGTATCCAAGTAATTTGAATTTAATCTCCATGTTATCTAAATTTGTTTAGTTTCGAGTTGAATGAAGATGTTGCAACATATTTATTAATGAGTCTGAATTTCTCGTTGACCTTCTGAACCTTAAGTGGACGATGAACTTAGTCTTGTTGTGCTTAATGAATTCAATTAATGAGGGTCGATGTCACTTCACAACTGCTGGGCCTTTAAGCATTTATCGGTTTTGTTGCATGTATTGGTTTGAAGTTCTCCAACTGATTTTTAAGCTACATTAACATGCTATAAACCAAAGGTTCTTATATAATTCTTTTGGGCTATTCAGCTTGTACCAGACCAACTGTTGGGCTAAAACTGACGTTGTGCTGTAGTGTGATGTCTTTCAGTGTATGAATGTACAACATATGATGAAAATGAGGAATCAGGATATGAACTCTGCTATTTATTGGACTTTGTTAGTGCCAGTCCCAAGCCTGTATAGGGAGGTGGTCGATGCCAATAATCATGTATGACACAGTGTTGTTAAACAGGAAGAGTAATGGATAACACATTGGCACGCAGATCTGAGGCACCGAGTTCATTACCCGTATCCCCTAAGGTTGACTAGTCCTTCGTTAGCTAATTAGATGCATAACATCAGCGATGCCTTGCATGGGTACCGACGGATAAATTTGACGTCTGTCATTATTCGTTCATACTGTACTTGTAATCATACCGTAGTTTTTCAGTTTAAAAATTAATGAAAATTATTAGACTTGAATTGTTATCATGTGTGCCAGTGGTAGAACGAGTTATGTAGGAAACTTCTCAATTGATGTGACAGATTTAAATTTAATTTCAGATACTGCCTTACAAAACATCTGCATGTTCCTGAGATCCGAGAGTAACTGGGAGCTTGTGGAGCCCTTACCATACATTGGTAATTCCATTATTGATTATTTCTTTGCATAGCATTCTCAGATCCGGCTGTTGTATGTTTCTTTAGCAATCATCAGATGATGAGCCTCATTGTTTGTGGAGAAATGCATTATGCCAATAAGTGATATGATACAATACAACCGTAATTTGACGATGCTCTCCTTAAAGAGGCACTCCTTAAAAAAACTCATTGAAGTCATGTAACTATATGGAACTACCATGGAACAAAATTAATATGCATGTTTTATGGAGAGGAAATTGAATTGTCAAACTTGTTTGTGAAGTGTTCCTTAGGTTTATTATATAAACTCCCTTAAGCCCTATCAAATGTATGTTCTTTCTTTAATCTGAACATACACCTCTAAACATCGCAGAATCTGTTGGTTGGTTCCATTCTTGTGTGTGGGCCCATCACTGGTGACTCTTTTCATCATACTGTGCATCATACTGAGTTTAGCTAACTGATATATATTATATTCTTGACATTTTTGAGTATGACATTGAACATCATTTAGGCGAGCGCAGAGAGTGCCTCTGAGTAGATATGTTGAAGGGGTGCTATATAAATGCTTGATTATATTACATTACATTAATCTAACTCACTTTGGACAGAGAACTTATAATTTCCATCTCTATTTCAGCACACATGTAATTATATCCTCTACAGATAAGTTTAACGAAGAGGCAGTATTAGTCTATAGTTGACATACATTCACCTCTTGTTTAGGCTTCATCTCTTATGTTTGCCTAGGAGTTTTGGTGGCCCTAACCTGTGGGTAACTCAATCCTTAATTATACTGTGTTATTTGCAATAATATCTGGGAATCTTTGTACCATGTTTTTTTTGGATCTGATTACTAAATAAAAAAATGAAATGAAAAAGTGAAATGAAAAAGCGTTTCTCTGAGTCTTTCGCAAATACAGTTCAATATATTATATATACATTTATATATCCCTGTATTAAAATGACATGATGATCGAGTACTGTTTGAATTAAATAGAATATCTCTGGGTGGAAAATGAATTTCTTATGTTCTTGTAGGCTGGCGACTAAGGAAGTGCTACTTTCTTGTCCGAGACAGGAACAAACCGAAGGAAAAATACATTCTCACATGGGTAGATGATGCTGATTATTCATAAAGACAACGACTTCATTATATTTAATCAATCGATCGATATGAACAGCACAAAGGGACTGTTACTTGGAGAGTGGAAAGATTAAGCTTCATGTTTGCTCAACCCAAACATTCACAGTTATCTTATCATCTACTGCTTAGGCATAAGGGCATTACATCAGGGACTTGCATAATTGGTGTATACACAATTACACATACATAGGTACGTGCGCAGAGGCGGCGATCTCATTTGACAGGTGGGGGGAAATACCCAATAAGAGGGGTAGGAAATGTGGGGTGACACATGTATAACGTGTACCCTCTCTGTAAAAGGTGAGGGGTACTTGTCCCTATGGACCCCTCCCCTTCGGGATCGCCACCCCTGTGCGTGCGTACACATATGCCCGACCGTTTGGAATGGATTTACTTAGATATCTGACTCTTGCCCTGGAGCTCCTTATTTCATTTCTATTCTTTCCGGAAATCTGTGTTATCTAGCTATGGTTGGACTGGGAGCAGCTAGAGCTGAGTAGATTTCTTGGAGGGGTGCTATATGTTGTTTTATCGATTGATTAATTTATTGATGCACTTGTGATAGATGTATTGTATTGTATAATGTTTGTGTCATTGATCATATTGTTATTACTATTATTAATATGTCTCCACAAACTGGTACAACAGCTTTGATCAAAGCACCCAAATTTCTTGCAATATGATTGGCCACCACAACAGATTCGAGACCTCAAGTCACATGACTGCATTTGTGAGGTCCCAAATTTAGGAAATTACCTTTGATGTTAATTATTATAATGATAGTAGTTGTGATCATAATAATAATAATATTTTATTACTGTAATAATAATAATAATGATAACAATTATACTAATAGCATCCATGCCATGTTTCAGCTGTTGACAGGAATCCGTTGGTTGGTTCCACGCTTGTGTGTGGGCCAACTATTGGCGGCTCTTAGCCTACTTTGCACTGCTTTGGTAACTGTGCTAACAGTCGTTGAAATGACATTTAACATCTTGTAGGCTAACACAGAGAGCGCCGCTGAGTAGATTTCTTGTAGAGTCGGTATATCAAGTTTCATATAATAATAATAATAATGAAAATAATAATAATATATGAGTTCTGGAAGAGACGGTTGATGGTAGCTATAATGAAATCTATACATGGATCTATCTTTTTGGTGACAATACGTCATCTTAGTAGTCTTTGCACCAATGAACTATGAGAATGTTAATGTAGTTGATTTTTCATTTACACATCTGGTTTTGTCTATGTCTTTTGACACGTTTATTTTGTTGGTGGTCCGTTTTTGGTCAGTTTTGAGGCTGACCAGCAAGTGTTGAATGTTCCAGTGTTGTTCTCGTCCTGGTCAGT
Source organism: Bimastos eiseni (assembly GCA_959347315.1). Taxonomy (NCBI): domain Eukaryota; kingdom Metazoa; phylum Annelida; class Clitellata; order Crassiclitellata; family Lumbricidae; genus Bimastos; species Bimastos eiseni. The sequence goes on along the minus strand of OY365813.1, from coordinate 3,311,184 downwards.
CAGTGGATGTGAATGATCTTGACTACGTCATGAAGTTCATCAGTTCAACACAGGTCAGTTTCTTTAGCGTGTGAAAAAAGCATATGAACAATTAAATGAAAAAGAAAGCAGTGTTGCAGCTGTCAACCTTTTGGTTGAGGTAATTAACAGTTCTTTTGAGTTTCACAAGTCACTCCAGAAATTGAGCAATGACATGAATTGAATTACTCCAATATTGGGAACAGGCTATTTTGTCACCTGCGATGGACAGCCTTTTTGCTGCCTTTATTGATGTCAGTTTTAATCATGTTTTCAATATGAGATAGTGTAATAGTTGACTTATGGACTGTCAATCCAGTTAATGCCCATGACTGATTTGTTAGTTTTTATCAGGGGCTACTTTTCAATAGTAATAGATGATGACAAGTTTAACAGAATTTTGCTATGTGCCAGCTAGCAAGGTGCCCATCTTTAATGCTGCATTATTTTCTCAATTGGAGTATACTCTCATCATTGAAGTTGAAGATGCAGTTTCCAAACTGTTCAAACTATTACTGACAACCTGAGCTGCAAGAGTTTCCAGTCCACACTCGACATCAGAATCCGATTTAAAGTGTAGACCTGCCCTAAGAAATTTCATTACATTATTGTTGTAGGACTTTTAAATAATCTTTGTTGATAAAAATGCTGTGTTTTCCTGTAAAGCATCCTGGCATTGAGCCGGCAATTTTTGCCGATTGCAACAACACTTGTTCCGTAACTGTGCGAAAGTTTTACGAAAAGGGAACCATCCGCGATCAATTGTGCAATGTGAGTTGATCTCTTATCTTATGTAGTCTTAAATTGAGAGTTTTCTAATTGATTCAATATTATATTGAATCTAAGAAACAGTCTGAATGATGAGCTGCTTTCACACTTCTGTAACACAGAGCACTCGTAAGCATGCTTGTAAGCTTATACTTTTGATGTATTATCATATAATAGAACATTTGTATAGCACCCTTCAAGGTATCTATTTGGAGGCCCAATCACTGCTAGCCTAAATGATGTTAAATGTGTTTATTAACGAATATTTTACCTAGCAAAGTTAGCAAAACAGTGAGCAGTGAGCTGAATGAGTTGCCAGTGGCCCACACACAGATGTGGAAGCAACCAACGGATTCTCGTCAACAACTGACAGATGACATGTATGTTCAGAATGAAGTTAGGATCATGTTTGCCAGGAATCAACCAATATAGTCAGCTAGCAATTATTGGATGCAGTCTGTGAATCGGCTCATTGCAGCTTATCAAGCAATTATTCAATCAATTACCAAGATGACTGACATTGCAATCAATGAATTTGTTTGCTTGCAAAGCACAATCTGATTAAGAAAGAGAAAGGTCAGTTTGAATAGAATGATAATCATTCGTCTCATTTGGTTTCAGGCAAAACCGGTGGTGCATTATCTGAAGAAATACGGACATCCGAAAACTTTTCGACCGATTCCAGAGCCAGAGATCCGATCGCTTGGAAGGCATATCCTGGAAACGCTAAAATTCCTTCACGAAAAGTGCTATCCGTACGGTAAATACCTTCGTTTGCTTCTGAATTGATGCATTCGATTGTTATCGCACATTTCAAAACGTATTGTGCAGTCAAACCTATGGTTAATTCTCTCTCGTAGCAGAACACAATGATTATTATAATAATTTTTGTTTCATTTCAAACTGACAAACTGCAGCGTGATTACAAACATAGCATCAACAAATTGTAACAGGTTTCCCTCACCAAACAACCCCACAATTAGTCCATAGATATTTTGAAAGAGTAAGTTCACGAGTGTTTATGAGTTTATTTGTGTTTGACAGTGCACCTGCATGCAGGCAATGTAGTCATCTGCAATGGATTGCCTCGTCTATTGGACTTGGAGAACTGGGCAGTCGGAGTTCCATCCTTACATCGTCCCCTCTATACCAAGCTACACAGACTACAGGTAACGGGTTCCCCACCGTGCTAAAATGTTGCTCAGTGGATATTATAATAATAATAATATTTGTTTATTAGAGTCAAACTGACAGACTGCAGTATGATTGCAAACATTGTATGAACAAATGATGACAAGTTATTACTTTTCAATTCATGCAGATGTACGCCCATCATGTCGTACATCTGATTTAACCAACGCTGCCGTCTAGTGAAAGGACTGGTCAACCTTACAGGAGACATGGGAATCAAACTCACTTGAGCAGCTCTGCACATCCATTACTCAAAAGAATGTTATAGACAAAGGCATGTTACTCTACAAATTCTTAGCTATGTCCTTTGCCTTATTTTACCATATTTTACAATGTTGAGAGTTTACTTTTTTTTTCTTAGACTATGGAGTCCATCGAGATGTTTAGCTTTGGTCACTTGCTCTATGAGCTGGCCACTGGTCATCAGTTGTTGACTCCAAACTTAGATGCCAATTCTTTACTGGACAGCTCTATGCCAGAGTTCAGTAAGTCTTTTCCAAATAGTTTTCGTATCTGACAGTTTGCTTTGTCAACATTTTACTGAGCCATCACTGCATCTGATATATTAAACTCTAACGTGATCTCAGCAGAGTTTATAATACATTACAATACAATGCAGGTAACATAATTAAAGTGACTAACTAAAGATTAATAATAAATTAAACAATGCACTGCAGTTGTTGACTGAGGATTGTTAAGTTAACTTATTTTGTGTACTTTTTTTCTAACCTATCGCCAATCCGCTAATTTCTCGATCTATTTGACGTCTAATTGCTTATGTTGCCTATACTGCTAAGTGGTCCTAACCCGCGAAAGGTCCCGAAATTGGGTCTTCTGCATAATTTACTGTTACTCTGTACTAACTATTTGTGTTCTTTGGATTACCAAATAAACATAATGAAATGAAAAATGAGGTCTTGAGACCTTCCGACTGGTTTGCCATTCATCTATTTGTATCTTAATGTCCAGAATCTATTAGAAATTGATCATGTAGTAAATTACTGGAATAGTTCAAGAATTTTGCAATGTTTTTTATGACAGAGTCACTGTTGGTCTCAATTCTTGGAGAAACTGCTTCGAAGACAGGACTTCCAACGATTTCCGACCTCATCTCTCATCCGTAAGTTTGGAAATTACTGGACATTTCAATCTGCAAATTATAAGCTATGTCTGGGCCAATGTTTCTTATGATTTTTTGGTGATAGTTTGCACAAGAAATATTTTGTGTACAACCTTGTATAAATGGTTCACACTTTTGTGTGCAGGTTTGAGCTGAATGCCATGATATATAGTTAAATTAAGACCGTATCTAAAAATTCTGATAATCTAAGAAAAATTCCTTGGAAAAAGATAAAATAGGGGTGACAGAAGGGCAGAGCAGTGTGAGGGTGTAAGGGGAACGGGTTGAGCGAAGTGGTTGGACCACAAAACAACTGATGGAGGTATGAGGGTAGGTAGGATTGGAGCATGTTGTAGGTGAGAGATATGATTTTATATTCAATTTATTCAGCCGGTGGAAGGACAACAGTATTTTTCACGTGTTGTCCGGGATTATAAATCACCCATAAAGTCCTAAATAGACTATGGATCATGTCTCTAAGTCTTTGTTGTGAGTTGTATTGCATTTATTCAAAACATTTTTATAAGAATTAGGTTGACAACAAGCTTTCTGGCATGTACAAGAACTTCAGATTGTTTTGCGATACTAACAGCAATTGGAGATAAGTAGCTTCTGTAAACGTTAACAGGTTCTTCAGAGACGTCCAGCTGACACCCAGTGATGGAGTAACTGCAAAAGTTTCAGGCAGACTAAAGGAAATCTTGAAAGCCGGACGGGACATCAGCGAGCAACAGCTGAGGGATGAACAGCGCTTGGTAGATACATGTGAACACACATATGGACACATCTGTGTGTTCACATATGGACACATATGGACACACTTGAGATTGTATAGACATTTCTACACACATTTTCTTTGGTTTCTTTCCCCACTGGTTCAGACAATTTTGCATTGAACATGCATTTCATCACTAATGGGCACTTGATTTTGCTTCACATCTTGACCTTGTTTGTTTAATTACTGCAAGCTGGCAAACCCCCGTACAATTACATTATTTATATGTAACAAATAATAGCGACTTCAACAGGAGTCGAATTTAACCGTCTGGCAAGGCTCCCATCTGTACTACTGCTCGTTTTACCAACGTTACCTTGCAATTGGAAGCACTGGTCAACCCCTTGTGCGGCTGGCAGGTACCGAACCTTCATCCTTCTCATCTTTGTGCCAGTGTGCTGGCATTCGACGATCTCTGCGTCCCATCGCATGTAATGATTTGATTGTTCCGGGTGCACTGTTACCAACCATGGTAATCTTTTGTTACTTTTCATCTTCTGTCTTAATGATAATGTTTATCCTTATTTTAATTTAATTTAAAACTCACAGACCACAATATGATTACAAGCAGCATGAACGAATGATGACAGGTTATTACAGGAATCTAATTTAACCGTTGGAAGGTGCCTTTTGCATTATGCACCTTTTTACCTCCTTAGTGTTTATATATTGCAGCTTCATCAACACAGGAAACTCGCAACTGCCGAAGCATTCTACACATCTCCAGAAGAAAAGATGAAACGCAAGCTTCAGAAAGTGGTTTGTTTTGGGGATATTTGTTTGCATGTGTCCGATAAGAATGACTTATTCATATTTGTTGCTGTTGCTAAATTCATTCATTAGCTTTTATATTTCACTCTTCAAGAGGCTTACTTGTGTGTGCTCCAAACAAATCAGTCTTAAACAGCATGTCAAACAAAAGCTCATTATTCCTTATCAACAATTGCATCTTTTGGGAGGAAGTCTGTTCCAGGTCTAATTGCCAAAAATTAGAAGGCGCGAGACGCAAAGGGTCGAGGTGCCTGCAAAGTCAGAAAAATAAGAGTGTTGCTGAAACATACAGTATATGGGAATAAATAAATAATGACGAATTTCAAGCAGACAGTTGTTTGTAAGTGAGATTGTTGAAAATAAATATCAAGATTTTAGCTAAAGCCAAAGGAGAGCACAGGCTTCCATTTCAACTGCTCATGAATGAAAAAACTGGTGCCCGGTGCTTAGCTTTTGAGTGGTGCCTTAGAAATGTGAAGATTACGAATAATTTGCAAACTGTTGAAAGGATTAAGTATAAAATGGTAGATTAACTCCTTTTCCAACTATTAAACTATAAATTACCTAAGTCACGTGTTTGTCTGTATGTCATATTTAAGGTGCGTGATTGGACAGAAGTTGACCTAAATATATCAAAGCTCGTGATTGGACAGAAGTTGACCTAATTTTTTTCGTTGCAAGAGTTTTTCAAACAAGTTTCATTCGCATCTGTGTAACTATATTTGCAGTTATTAAAATTACATACGACGTGTAATATACGTGTAATGTAAGTATATTTGCTTTTATTCAAATGAATGCACATTTCATGGATGAACCTCGATTTTGAAGCGGTTGAATATACGCATGTAAACAGCGTTGTTCAGAGGGCGTTTCGTGGGTAAACATTGTGACGGCCGCTGAATTTCCTTACCTTCGGGGCGCAAGTTGTAGCCTTTCTGTGCAATGGCAGGAAACGGGTGAAGATTAGGTGGGATATGGAAAATGTGGTAAGTAAGAGCAGGTGGTAAGAGAGAGAAGATCATGAGGGAGAACAGGCGATAAGGGATAGATGTTGGTGAGGGTACAGTGTGTATGGTTGCAAATGTGTATGAATAGCTATATGTTTTTATTCTGAAATTTGATATTGCCCTTCTTCCAACATTTTTTGCTCCGAAATGCATACTCGCCTTGACGGCGCAATTGCAGTTGTACTGCAGATCAATTGTGCGTGAAAGACTTGCTGAAGGTCCCCACACAGTGACTCCTTGGACTGGGTCAAACCTGCACTCTCAGCGCACATTAAGCGTTATGGGCCGACCTCTCTAACCAATCGACCACCATGCCAAACAATCAGCCACTGTACACTCAATGTGTGTATGTTGGGTTTTTATCTTTTGAATTTGTAGAAGAGCTTGAATGAGATGAGTGGCCAGGATCAGTCGGAGCACAGTCTCATGTCATTTGCATCTTCCGATTCACCTTTGCCTGAGCTACCAACAAAACCCCAGCCTACAAAGGAAGCCGTTACAAACCCGCCAGGTACATGGATCTATTTTACAATGAGTATGGTACAGTAATTTCTGTACAATAGCAATTATGCTCAATTGATTGCTTTACAATGACATAATATGCCAATCACAGTGATCTCTGGACCATGATTACCATTACTCTTTTTGCAAACTTTGGTAATTGGCCGTAGTCATTACTCTAATCTGTTCTGATGATGTAGTCGTATGTTCTGTGCCTTGTGACCCTGATGCATAAAAGCCATAGACCTGTCTTCGAGCAGAGAACTCGTCTGGGTAGAGAACTCATCGAGAACTCTTGTCCTTGCATTCAATCTGAGCCCAGGCGAACGATAGGGTGTTGTTGTAACAAGTCCGTGTAATGTAATGGATGGGGCTGTAAATTTTTTGTGGTCATTACGGAATTTGCGGAATTTGCGAATTTTATATGCCACCGTGACTTTTGACGTTTTACCGCAAATGGTCGCGAATTCGAAAAAATCGTCAGAGAAGCTGAAAAGCTACTTTTCTGAAGTTGACATAGTTCAGTTTCGCCAACCTGCAGCAAAGTTTTTTTGTGCTTTTGATGTGTTAATGCAAACTGTCTAAACATTAGTTGCGGCTTCGTGTGCGAAAAGATTCCGTGGCTAGAGGAAGACGTTCAGGCCAAGGTACAGCTTCATTCATATCATTCAGCTGTCGATGAAGCCAACTATGTCAGGGATGATCGTATCAGATGGATTGTCTGACCATTAAAATGTGCCAGTGACTCTGCAATAGGCTGTTTCGGGGCATTTTTAGAAATATTTGCACAGAACAATTGAAAGTTACACTTGACGAAGGAGAGGTAAATTGCTTTAACTGGTAAATTATAACAATTTCATGGTAAGCATTGTAGTTATGCCCAGATAATGTTTTGCAAGGGTCGATAAGAGGGGAATTCTGATATACTCTTGGAACCACTGATACGGACGGGCGTAGCTCAACTTGCGACCGTGACTTAAGCATTAGCATATGGTATACAAAGCTCCAAAAGTTATCCTGAGGCTTGTATGTACTAGAAGAGTGGAACTACTATGGAAATCGTGTATTGCTATTTATTTGTGAAGGGCTGAATTGAGCTTGAAATAACTATTGAGAAAAATAGGATTGTGTTTGAAATTGAAATATTGTTTTGCTATTTATTTTTGTGAAGAGTAGAATTGAGTATTAAATAGCATATTGCTATGCATTTGAGATAAGTAGGATTGAGTTTTCAATTTCTAAAGCATGGTTTTCACTTGTATTAAATTTATTGTCTGTGCTGTGGCCAGAGAAGACAGCGATAACAGATCGATAGACTTTTCTTACGTCACGCCATAGCACACGTTCCTATTTTGAGTGTAGGCCAGTCGTTCACTTCTAAACTTTTTATTGCATGTTGCATGTTAAACAGAGGTTCATAAAATTATTATTTTGCCGATGGGAAATGCTTTGGCATTTTAGCTCAACTAATATTTTTCGTATTAAGAATTTGGCAGAGGTAACCATTTCAGGACTTACAAGGACTCTGTTTCAAAACCACCCTTAAGTCTAATGTTTTATAGTTAACAGAAGTAAAACCAATTAAACATGTTTCCTTGCTTTGCTAACACCTTGACTTACTTACTAATGGGTGCATTGGGTTTTCTCAGATCTCCTCGGTGGCCATGCTTCGGTGCTTTTGGGGGGGCTGGAAATTTAATTTACAAATATATATATATTCATGTATTTCCTATGCAACTCATGTCTTCCAAATTTATGCATTTTAGTCTTATCATTATCTCCTCAGGGTCTACTGGGGAGTCTTTTACATTACACATGCTGACATTTATGAATTGGAGTGTATAACAATTCTAAATATCAACAATCTGACAAGGATAAAAAATCACATCAATTATAATAATACATATATATATATACGCATATATTTCTCATTTCATGTGTTACACAGGTAGTCCTGCTTACTGGGTCTTATGACCTCTCTGGGCTTTCTTTTGTGTTATTGAGTGTTGTTGATTGAAACTGGGAAGAATAAAATTGTTTGAATTAAATATATACCCAAGTTCATGCTTGCATGTTATCGTAATCTCCGGATTTATGAAACGTTGCTCTAAAGCTAAGCACAGCGTACTACAGCTTATTTACCGTAGGAGATATAGACTATGTAAGTTGTTCACTTACTGTACATAATATTACATACATACATTCATAATTACATTCATATATACATACATACATTACTATGCATGTATGTACATTGTACACAAGTATATATGCACATATTTTTCATTAAGTTACTAAATTAGATATTACTTTTCAGAAAACTGAATAAGATATTTGTATTCGGAAAAGCTTCTTAAGTTAGATTAAGTTTTCTTGGAAACAGACAAAGTTGTTGGAATGCCATGTTATTTTGTATTACTAGTAAGCATATATGTTATATTAGATATATATTTTATATATAACATATGCTTGTGTATTATGAAGAAGCATTTGATAAAGTTGACTGGAGAAGGCTATTACATGTATTGGGGCAGATGGGAATAGATTGGAGAGACAGAAGATTTATAGGAAGCTTGTACAAGGGGCAGAGTATGCGAATAAGAATATATAGAGAGTACATTGTATTTGGAACAAGGAAGGGTGGGCAGAGATTTCACTGGTCACCACTATTATTAGAATACTGGAGGCTTTCGAAATGTGGATGTGGTGAAAATCGGCTGGTCATAACATCAAACAAAAAGAGGTTCAATAAACAAAGGCATCAGAAAAGTAATTATCCCAAACCACAACCAAATTTCCTGTACCTAAGTTGCGGTGTATTGTCTGCATGAGCGTTGTGGTTTTTAATGTTTATTTCCATGGGACCGATCATTAGGAATGAGCTCCCTAGGGCTACGTCCCCCACCTGAGAATTCCTCATTTCCATTTTACACCTCTCTGAAATCTGTCCTTTTCAACCATGGTTCAGCTGGGAGTACCTCTGTGTAGATATCTTGCAGGGCACTGCATAAAGTCTTTTTGATTGATTGATTGATTGGTTGATTGATTGATTGATTGAGTTGATTCCTTCGTAGTAATAGTTTGTCGAATCGTTTCAGTTGTTGAATAAGGCCACTTATTATAAGGGAATTGTTTCTCATGCCAGTGGCCATGGGCAACCACTTAAAGACCTGTTTTGTTCAATTTATTAAGTTGACCATATTAAAACTAATATATATGTTTACACAAGTATTTGACAGTCTCTGCTAGACGCTTAAGCATCTGTCTTTGCTTGGCTTCATATGTATATGGGAACATGTGATGGTGTATATATATATGCATATTTTATATATATATATATATATGCATATTTTATATATATATATATATGTATGCATATTTTATTTCTTTATTTATGCATGTGTGTCACAATGTGTGTATGATTGTGCATAGTGTATGAATATGCGAACAGAAGCAGTTGAAAGGATGTTATCCAGAAGAACTAGCAATATTAGTTTGCTATGAGACATGGTTTCAATTCTCAAATACTTTACATTATTTTGTTACGTTTTATTATTTCACGATTTATTCATTCACTTTCTTCATGCATGTTCATTAATTAACAGAATGAGTACTCTTGACTATACTTTATTAACGGATTCATTAAAATATTAATTTACAGTTCCATTACCTCCACCGTTGAATGGACTGGCTGGAAAGAACCTTATAGCTGATTCCGACATTCCGAAGAAGCAGCCAGGCAGAGAGGGCTTGCTGTCGTCCATTGTTGGGTTTAAAAAATCGAACATGCGCAAGACAGAAACAGTGGACAAAAGTGCTCCAATTCTTTGAGAAGTTGACCACGTTTTGTGCTTACAACGACCTTTCTGGTTTCTCTTCCATATAACCTGTGTGTACAGTCATTGTATCTTGACACCTGATATACGTCTTGCACCACGGCATGTGAAATAAATATTCCACCATTGAAGGTTTTCGGTACTTTTCTACGCCATCTCTGGTGTCACACACTGCACTGGCATAGCTCCACTTGCAAGTTTTCTGCCTTAACGTGGTGGCTGCTAGTTTTATGTGTGCAAAAGCAATTTCTGTGATTTGTATTTCCAAACTTGACAAGCTTATTTGTAAATAAGTGAACGAATATAGTTGTTTCGAAGTGGTTGTGAAATGAAATATTTTGTGATGTTGTCAATGGAGGTAGTCATTTTAAATTGGCGTAAAAGACCTTTGTGATGTTGTCAATGGAGGTAGTCATTTTAAACTGGTATAAAAAATCCTTGTGATGTTGCCAATGGAGGTAGTCTTTTTAAATTGACTTAAATGAGACTTGTGCTGTTGTCAATGTAGTTATTTCGAACTGGTATTACCAGTACAAGTGGTGTGGTGAATGAATTTGTATATTAAATGCACCTTTTTACATGTAGTACTAATCTGCAGTTAATTTCTGTGAGGTGATGATGGCAATTTAGTTTTAGACTTTTAAGTAGTGTATGCACAACAGTCCAGCTCTTATTCATTCAATGACACTTTTATTCATTTGAGGGTTCTTTGCTGACTTGATAATTATTTGGTTACTGTTGAATGTCTTTATTTTCCAATATCCAATGCAGTGTAGTCTCATCTGCTTGGACATTTTCGTCTCTTTTTTGTGCGATATTCTTGTTTCTGTTATGTGTGCTATATATCTATATTTGCAGTCCCGACTGGCGCTATATAAATGTACTGTTAGATGTGTGCCTATATATATAAAAGTCTATGTTACAGAAGTCATGTGCATTGGTGCTTGCTATTGACAACTTTACTTTACAGCTGAGGGCTGTGTAATTCAATGCCTAATACTTTGTTGAGTCAGATAATTGTAGAGGTGTTTCCGTAAAATTGCAGCTATATTATAGTACATTGCGTTACATTACCACTTGTATTACCGGTAAATAAATATTGTTGCCGCTTTTTCTATCATATCTTGACACAAGCAGCAGGGTCAGCAGGGTATTGCGCTCTTACTGTGGCATTAATTGTACACCATTTGTAATAAAACTTGTGCTCTTACTTAATCACATACATTGCCGATTTAAAGTCTGTTTTCTTACAATGTGTACATTTTTGATGATGGTGGATGGAAGAAGAGAGAAAGGAACTGATGTACAATGCAGTTGCTTGCTGTGTAAAGTTGAAATATTAAAGAAGTAAGTGAAGTTCATGAAACTAATAATATAAATGAAGAGAAATGTGTCATGAAATGATGGCAACAATATTTGTTGCACTCTTTTTTGCTGTGTCATACATGGTATGGCAGCAAGATCAAAAATGGATGAACTGAAGGCAGCATTGATGGATGGACCAACAATCAAGTGGTTGGACTGACAATGTCAAACGATGGATATAGTGGATGGATGGATGGATGGATGGATGAATGAGACCTTGTTGGATTGGACTGATGGATGGACTATAATTATATAAGTAAGTATATGAATAATTTTAGACTGAAGATGGAATAGGTTGATGAAGCTTGTTGACTTGCTAACCTATTCTCTTGTGAAATGGCATTTCTCTGCAAGGCATTTACGACATACATATGCGCTTTAACATTTCTTTACACGTATACTTGAATTATCATCTCTTGTGTTATGCTACTTTTCTTCACTTTATTGCATTCTGTATAAATAAAGAGATTTAGGAAAACTTTTGAATTGTTTCAACTGTTTATTGAACTGTTTAATATACATGTGTGTGAGGCCAACTGGTATATAGTGCATTTTCAGTTCAAAACTGACATCATGATACAAAGTAATTAGCAACCAACCAATTGTTTTTAGTGAGTCACTGTGTGAGAACTGGACATCACAGTTCACAGGTGCTTCTGTTGCATCTGTGATGCTCCAATTAATTAACTGTGAATTAGTTAGCTCAATTGTGTCCTCCCACATTTCCTACCTCTCTCATTGGGTGCCCCACACCCCCACCTGTCAATCGAGATCGCCGCCCCTGGGCCTGGTGGACTGTGGTTGGAAGGCCATTCCACTCCATGGGTCCTGCAACTGAAAAGGTACGATTTCCAAACTTCTTATAGGTGCGCGGTGTGTTGAAATTCACCCATGTAGCCGAACGGAGTCCTCTTGAGTTAGTGGCGGCACATGGCGCTTTATAAATCCGTAAATAGAATAGAATGGCGTGACCATGGATGTCATGTAAGAGGTGGCGGTTCCAGCGTAGATGTGGTACATGGGGAGGGAAACTTGCAGTGTCGATGTGGGAAGCCCAGATAGGACGGAGTTGCAATAGTCCAGGCGAGAAATGACGAGAGCTTGAACGAGGATACGTAGGCAGATTTCGTTCAGGCAGCGTTTCACCTGTCGAATCGGGCGGAGGTTGAAGAAACACTTTGTAGGTGGTAATATATATTATTATTATTACCGAAATTTGATACCGCCCTTCTTCCAACATCTTTTGCTCAGAAGTGCATACACACGCTCAACGGCGCAATTGCAGTTGTATATGGTGAGCTCATGTTAAGCATGTTATCAAAAAATACACCGAGGTCGCGCGCGGACTCTGTCGGAGGGTGTGATGGCACAGTTTGAGTCAATATGGAGGATTTTGACACATATTTCTTTATTCTAATTCAAATTGAAAAACCTCGATATTACCACAGGAAATAGTAAGAAACCGCGAAGACAAGTCAAGTGAAATAAACAAAGCAAGTTGAAACGGGTAGGTCTATATTTTTTTTTATAGAATTGTGATAATTTGAATAGGCAATCCAATTGAGCTGAAGCGTTTCATAAAGTTTGTGCTTTTTCACCCGGTGACCTTCGACCTTCTCTGTGGTGCGCCCTTTTCTTTTCCGTGCTTCAAATCTCAGGCCATCCACATGGACCACATCCTAGATTGTGTTCCGCCTCCTTTAAAGAGTATACATAATCACTCCAATCCTCAAACGTCCAATTGAGAGTAACCTCGACTGTTGACGCACTACCAGCTTTCTGGTGTCTTGACTTGTCTGTTCCTACATCTATTGCCTACTTTTTGCTTACTCTTTCACGGTTCCGTAGACGTTTGTCTGATTATGCTTATTTGTGATTACACTTTGGTTGTACAGTCTTTGATTGTTCATATATCTTATTTTCCGGAGTGCGTTGTCACGCGGTTTAGCAATGTAGGTCTACATACTTACCTGCATAATGAGTGTGTTATTATTAAGTGAAGTATTAATTATGTGATGATTCAGACACAGTGACGTCACAATTGTACACGTATGCGTGTCTCTAAAAGGTCGGCCTAACTGTCCGCGCATATTAAGATCAGTGGGTAGGAGAGCCGGCTGCGGCTTCCGACTTAAAATGATGGTAAGTTGTCGTGAATTCTTGCTTAATCTGCAATTTCGATCCCAAAATGCAGTTACTTATAGCTTAAAATTGTTTCACTAAATTTGTGAAGCTCCGTGTATAAGGTAACTTATCAATAACTTAACCACTTGGTTGTTCTCCTTCTTCTTTGGTTCTCTGCCTTCAGGCAGGTTCATGTGTCCAATGACGCCACTCCTCCCTGTGTTGAGCCTCTTCTTTCATTTTTCCATATCCACCTTTCTCCAGCATCCAGTCTAAAAGCATTGTTCTTGGTCTTCCTCTTGTTTTTCCCTTCCATTCTCCCCTCTATGATGTTTTTAAGCAGTGAATCTCCTCTCATTATGTGTCCCATCCATCTTCTCTGTCGTTCTCGAATTGTCTTTATCATTGATCTTTTTTCTTTTACCCTCCTCAATATTTCCTCATTGGTCTTGTGCTCTGTCCAGCTGATTCTTTCCATTCTTCGCCATATCCACATTTCAAATGCCTCTAATCTTCGTTACGTTTTATTGTAAATCAGTAAAACTATAATGTGTGTGGGCGCTGACTACTTCAGCGTTTTACTGACATTTTCGACAACGTTTAGTGAATTTATGTAGCGCGCAGATTGAAAATGAAACTCGAGCATGCTAATTAAGCATCTGTGCGTTATTAAGTAGTAATGAAATTGTCCAAGCATGTGGATCTATGCCTGTTCACGATTAGCTTAGCTATTCATACGGATAGGGAAGGGGGAAAATGTTTGAGTCGCAACAGAGATGGGTATGAAAATAGCATTATATGTATGTATGGGTCCTTAGCAGGCAAAATCATACAACATGTGGATGAGAAGCCTGGCGCACTAAGCCGTTAGATAACATATCCAACAATACGCTATATAAATTGTTAAAACATACATTTATGCATACATATTACATACGGGATTGCGCAATGCGCTGAACTCTCTATCGCCTCTGTGTAGGTATCTTCGGAGGGCGATATATAATCCTTTAAATAGATATATACATAGGCCTATACATACATTCTTAAACAAATGCGCATATATAAAGACCTATATACACGACGAATACCTCTTCTCTTCTGCATCCTCCTTGAGCCTCGAAGAATATTCGGACGTGCGTCATCTTCCACCAGTGAGGGACTACAGTAACTCGTCGACACTGTCCCCGTGTCTACGAATCGATCTCAGAAGTCGTCGCTCTACCCATTCGGTGCAGTTTGGCTCAGAGACTGAACATCCATGCCATCTGTCAGCTGTCGACGGGAATCCAGTTGCTGGCTTCACGATTGTGCGTGGACTCACCACTGATGACTCTTATTAAGTTAGGCCTAGGCCTGCTGTGCGCTGTTTTGCTAATTGTTCTAAGTTTTAATACTTGTTGAAATGACGTTTAACAGCATGTAGGCTAGCGCATAGTATATTTATTGAAGCAGGGCTATATAAAGTTTTATTGATTCATACATGAACATTTAAACAAATGCTTTGGCTTCGACTAATATGGAAGCCTCAACATGTCTGCCGATCAGTGATCGTCTCTTCTGCTACATTTGGGGACGATGTATGTGGTCGGCCATGTAATGAATAAGGTGACATCCGGGTACCCGACAGGATTATTTTGAATTATAATTACCAAAATGTTCATTTGAAATTATGCTATTCCAGAATTTCCAGTAAAAAAGTCTTCCTTTGAACACATATTATTAAATTGAGAATTGTATATATCAAGTTGTTTTATTTCGTGACAACAACGAACGCGACTGCCAATTTATCCAGCAAAAGACCCGGATGTTGTCACATACATAATCTAGGTCAACGGCCAAGTTTTCGTCGGCTTCATATCCCTTCCATATTCGTACTAGATGAGTTTACCCGTGAGTATGAGTAGTAGTCTGCTTTTGTCAAACAACTCTATATATAGACTATACATGATCAAAAGTTTCGGTTGTTCACGTGACGAGATTCTTGTTTTTTTTTCAGGAGAGAAGATCTTAATGGCTAGTTTTGAACCTATGCGACTATGGCAAAGGTTCCTCCTGGTAAGATTCAGGTAACCTGTTTAGCCGGAGGCTAAATAAGTCAAACCTGTTTGGTTTTTCTGTCCTGGCAACTTCTGTAGCGCTATTACTTTGTGTTCAATATCAAGGCGCTATCCATCGATGGCGGCATAATAATGTGAAGGATTTAGCGTTTCTTGCTCAAATTATCATTCATCGATCATCATCGGCTATTTAGGTCAAGGTCACGCGCTGATCTATTTGGACATTGTCTCCTTCCTGCTCTACCTGTTTAATAGGTCTCTCTCTCTCTCTCTCTCCCTCCTCTCCTCTCTCTCTCTCTCTCTCTCTCTCTCTCTCTCTCTCTCTCTCTCTCTCTCTCTCTCTCTCTCTCTCTCTCTCTCCTCTCTCTCCTCTCTCTCTCTCTCCTCTCCTCTCTCTCTCTCTCTCTCTCTCTCTCTCTCTCTCTCTTCTCTCTCTCTCTCTCTCTCTCTCTCTCTCTCTCATCTCTCTCTCTCTCTCTCTCTCTCTCTCCTCTCTCTCTCTCTCTCTCTCTCTCTCTCTCCTCTCTCTCTCTCTCTCAGAAGGTATCCTTCCAGCATCCCAGAAGCGTGCTATTGTCTTTCCCACTCTTAAGAAGCCAAACCTGGATCCTAGCTTTGTGCCAGAACTATCGACCTATTGCAAATCTTTCTTTTCTCTCAAAGACTTTAGAGCGACTTGTTTCTCTACAGCTCCTTCCTTACCTTGAGCAATCTGGTCTTCTACCTCCCAGACAATCAGGTTTTAGAGCCAACCACTCAACTGAAACTGTTATTCTTTCTCTTCTATCCGACATCTATTCAGCAATGGATAAGTCCCATGTCACTCTCTTGGCACTTTTTGATGCGTCCTTCAGCATTCGACATCGTAGACCATGATATACTTCTTCATCGCCTTGAAACATCCTTTGGTCTTAGTGGTCTCCCTCTTCTTTGGTTTCGCTCTTATCTTATTGATAGTACCCAAATGATCATCCTAGGTGACTCCCCGCAGTTCTTGGGTACCTATTCAATTTGGCGTATCTCAAGGATCAGTACTGGGGTCCACTTCTATATATCATGTTTACAGCTGATATTCCTCGCCTTTTTGAAAAGCACCTCTACGCTGATTAGGTTCAGGCCTTCGTGCATGGCTCCACTTCCACTTGCTCTTTGCCAATCTATTGAATCACTCCTCTGCTGATCTCAACTGTTGGATGTCCTCAAACCTTCTCTCACTCAATTCTTCCAAGACTCAATTGATCTGGTTCGGCACCCGCCAACAGCTGCTTAAACTTGATTACGCTTTACTTGCCAAGCGGTTCCCTCAGTGTAGTTCTCTTCAAATGTCCG